>CM041019.1:1189296-2389296 GCA_022984855.1 Dimocarpus longan | reverse complement strand
AATATATATATATTAAATATTTTATTCATTTCAAGAGACATTGACAATATTATCAATATATTTCTCAGCTTAATCAAATGAAACCCAATGGGCAAAATAGTAATTTCGAAAACCAAGTTTGTTAAATCTCCCTTAGCGCGGTTGTTTTATTTCAAAGGCTAATAACAACTAATCAAGAAAGCCGACACCATAACCACATTTTTTCCTTTCTTTGCAGATCATTTTTAAAAACCAAAAATCAAGAAATCCACCATTAACAACAAGTCCTACGTTTCAATCTTGTCACAGTTGAGACAGGAACATAGCCTTAAAAAGAGAAAGAGAATGAGAGAAACTCTAATATATTATTTTTGTTTCCCTCTAAATCTCTTTCTCTTTAGATTTCTCAGTTTTTGAAATAACATCACAGCTAGCATGAGGTGAGATACACATCTTCAAATTTTTCAAATTTACGTTCATGGCTGTTTATTATGACAATGCATGGCATTTTGGTGCTCAAAATTATAACAAATTTGATTTTTTTTTTAAGGGTATTTTAAATTTTTGTTGTTTTTGTATTTTGATTGTATGTGGCATGAAAATGACAGATATTTTGGATTGTGTTTTGTATTAATATAATTGTTTGAGCTGGTTTGTGAATCAAAGATTCCGTTTTTGGTTGTATGTTTTGAAAGTATGTTATAAAACAGAGCAAAAACAGAGGACAACAGAGCAGACAAAAAGAAGAATTTTGTTTTGGAAACCGAATCCAATTATTTTCCAACTTTGAACAGCACAAATCTGCACCGCATTGCACATGGAGGAGTTAGTGAAGGAGAATCTTCGTGAAGACGCAAACATTCTTTGAAAAACAGAACTGTCAATTCTGTTTCTAACAAGGTAAAAAAAAGAAAGGAAGATGAAAATATTTCACTTTGTTGTTGTTTTTTTCAGTAGTTTATTGATATTAAAATCCAGACGCATTGTATTAAAAATGGTGTGAAATGGGGTTTTGACAGACTGTAATTGGGGACCATGTTGACAAAAAAGTCCAAAATGAATATTAAATTTACAAGACTTTGCTGTTTTGTTTGTTTTGTTTGGTTTTAAAGACTAATAATAGCTGCTACTGATGATTGATAATATTTAGAAAAGTCAAATAAAGAAATGGGGTTTTTGGGTTCGCGACAAAACAATGGAACAAATAAAAAATTAAGGTTGGTTTTAGACTAATACATGATTAGTTTGTTGATGCAGATGATGATTGTGAACTTATGGAAAAGTTTGGTGGGTGTCCCTTATGTTTTGTGGTAGCCCAACACAACTGTTTATTTCAAGAAATCTGCAACATTGATTGAGTAGTGAAGAAAAGGTTGGTGTGAGGAGGTGGAGAAGGGAGATTGATAGATTGATTTCTTTGTATATGGTGTCATTTTGAGTAGAATTTAGGGGTGAAGAAGGTGAGAGATGGGAGTGGCTGGTGAAGAGGAGCCAATGCAAGGTGGGAGGGAAGAGAGAATTTTTGTTTCGGTTCGTTTGAGGCCATTGAATGAGAAGGAGATTGCAAGAAATGATGTATCAGATTGGGAATGCATAAATGACAATACTATCATATACAGGAACAATCTTTCGGTTGCTGAACGGTCCATGTATCCAACTGCTTATACATTTGGTAAGAACTTCTTTACACAACCTTTAAATGTTTGTCATATGGTGGTAAGCTTGAGCTTCACTACATTTGTTATATTGTAAGTGATGATCTGCGGCTCTACCGACAAAGTAATTTTCATTGTCTACTTGATCATTCATGATGATTCTAACCCAAATTTCGGGTTTGTAGCAATAATTTTTCTATTACTGTGTCAAAGGCTTCCTACGTTAATATGTAGCGTTTTACTTGGAAATGTGTTGTGCAGATTGGTGTTTTGTTAATATGTTATTTTGCATACAGTGAGCATCAACATTTGGTCATTCTAGTCTGATCTGTTTCTTCTGGTCGATTTGTTGATTTAATTTTTGGTTCTAGACAGAGTGTTTAGTCCTGATTGTATTACAAGGAAGGTGTATGAGGAAGGAGCCAAGGAAGTTGCGCTTTCAGTTGTCAGTGGCATAAACTGTGAGTAATAATAATATACGTAATCATTATCCATTTTCCTCATCAACCTGTTTCGTGGACTTCGAGCTTGATTCCATCTTATAAATTTTACATGATGAATTGTTTTTCAGCTAGTGTGTTTGCATATGGACAAACAAGCAGTGGAAAGACGTACACCATGAGCGGAATTACTGAGTATACAATGGAAGATATTTATGACTACATTGACAAGGTAATGAGAACTCGGATCTATTATCAACTTAGTTTTGGATAACTCAGTTTCCACTTGTTTAACAAATTGTTTATTTTGCAGCACAAGGAAAGAAATTTTACTTTGAAGTTTTCCGCTTTGGAGATCTACAATGAATCTGTCAGAGATCTCCTTAGTGCAGATAGCACTCCACTTAGACTCCTTGACGATCCAGAGGTGAATATCAATTTTTGTGTAGTATCTGGTTAATTTTGTACGTTCTATCATATTAATGGTTCAAAATATTGATAGAGGGTAACCATTGTTGAGAAACTTACCGAGGAAACACTGCGAGACTGGAGTCATTTTAAAGAGCTTCTGTCCATCTGTGAAGGTAAGGATGGACTCAATTGTTTTTGCTAGATGAGTCATGATTGAATATGTAAGTAATGTGTTAGTACAATTTGGCAGCTCAAAGACAGATAGGGGAGACTTCTTTGAATGAAACGAGCTCCAGATCTCATCAGATTTTGCGACTGGTATGTTTTGGTCGATTTTTGTGGAATTTTCGTTGTAAAACTGTTTGATAACTATATAAATTTGCTTTCATATGCTTGTATCAGACGATTGAAAGTTCAGCACGTGAGTTTTTGGGAAAGGACAAACTAAGCTCCCTTACAGCCACTGTGGTATGCAGTATTTGGATATTTCAGAAAAATGGTTTAATTTGTTAGCAAAAGTAATTATATTAATTGTTTCGTTTTGTACAGAATTTTATTGATCTTGCAGGAAGTGAGCGTGCATCTCAAGCATTATCGGCTGGCGCAAGGCTGAAGGAAGGTTGCCATATAAATCGCAGTTTACTTACACTGGGAACTGTTATTCGTAAGCTAAGGTTAGCTGAGTAGCAAAATAGTTGGTCATTGAACATTGCACATGCATGTGGAAGGATGGATTTTTAGACTCTAGGACACTGATTATAATGCAATGTCAAATGTGAATGAAGTCTGATGCATTTCAATTTGCTGTGTCCTTGGAAAGCACCCAAAAAAGGATAGGTTACTATGTGTTACGACACTGTCTCCTGAAGTTCACATCAATTGTTTATGTCGTTGGCATATTACATCCTGTGGATTCTTTCGGAAACCGTTTAGCTTAAAATTTTTTTCTGATTCATAGTTTATTTCGGCTAATTTTTGCATAAACAGTATTGTAATTACTTCTGTTCCTTAATATTAACTTTCATGGGTGGATGTAGCAAAGGAAGAAATGGGCATATTCCATTCAGAGATTCAAAGCTAACCCGCATACTGCAGTCCTCCTTAGGAGGCAATGCCAGAACTGCCATAATCTGTACCTTGAGCCCTGCTCGAATCCACGTTGAACAATCAAGGAACACCCTCTTGTTTGCAAGTTGTGCTAAAGACGTGGCTACTAATGCACAAGTCAACATAGTCATGTCTGACAAAGCGTTGGTAAAACATTTGCAAAGAGAATTGGCTAGACTGGAGAATGAGTTGAGAAGTTCTGGACTGAATTCAGTACCGAATTCTGACATACACAATTTTTCTGCATTACTGAGAGAAAAGGACGTTGAGATAGAAAAGGTATTGATATAGTCTCAAAGTAACTATTAATTTCCCGATATCAACACAAAGCTTGCATTTTATCAAATCAAAATGCATATACAAAAAATTATACATGCATGATATCTAGCTTCTTGAAGATAGTTTTAATACATACATAGGCCAAATAAACTACACTGCAGAGTCAATTAGGTTACCATTTCGAAGTATTATCAACTATATGATATGTAATCTAGTCGTGTATGCAATTTATCAGAAATTTCTTATAGGCTAAAACCTTGAAATTTACGGTTCTTTTCTCCTTTGTCAGCTAAAAAAGGAGGTTTCTGAACTAAATCTACAACTAGATCTTGCTCGTGCTCAGGTTGAGGATCTGCTACAAGGGGCTGCAAAAGATACACCCGCTTCAATGGTATGGGTGTTTGAAATTCAATTTTCAGCTTCAAAATCATATATTTTTTTTCTTGACATGCCTTTCCAGCATTGAAACTTGGTCCTTTCCATTGTTCTTCAGGAAAGTGTGGATCTTCAATATCCTAAATTGCGCGTGCGAAATGCACGGGATTATGAAAATCAGAAGTCAGAGACCCCAGTTTTGTCAAGTCCTTGTTTCATGGATATCAGTGTGAGATCTCCTAGCACATATCAGTATTCGGATGGAGACACCAGGAGTAGTGATGATGAGAACTTCTTCCAACTTCTTGATTTCGAAGAAAACTTCTCAGTCACTAGCTCCTCACATCAGCATCATCATAAAGTTAGTGTTCCTAGTCCTAGTTCTGTTAGTACTACTGATCAGCAACAGGAGGAGATTGACGCACAAAATGATGAGAATTTAGAGGAGCTTTGCAGGGTTGTTAGATGCTTAGAAATGGAAGAAAGTGTAAATGCTGACTCACATATGTCAGAGTTTAGTCCAACTGTATATGGAGATTCAAAGATGTCATCAACCGAAGCAAACCAAGATACACCTGGATTGACTGAGGTTCAGACTGAAGATCAACAAAATCAAGAATTCACGTTGATCCAAGAGAAGGAAAGAAAACAGTGGGAAAACGTCCAAACAGATTCCATTACATCTTCCACTGATCAATCTCCTTGGATGCTTGGAAAAGACTCATGTAGTGCTAGTAGTTTGAAGTTATCTAGGAGTAGGAGTTGTAAAGCGAAACTTATGATTAGTTCCTCGTATCCATTTGAGAAAGACGAAAAGAATGAGAGTGCCCCACCATCAGGATTTGTAAAAGACTTCAGTGGAAGACCTGAAGACGAAAAGAATGAGAGTACGCCACCATCAGGATTTGTAAAAGACTTCAATGGAAGACCTGATAGGATAGTGAAAAAATTTTCAGCATTGAAGTATGCTCTTGAGGTTGACAATTTATCAAGAGATGGATCTCAGACTCCTCCTAGGAGTGTAAATAGTGATGATCTTAAGAAACAGAATGTCGAAATTTTAAATGCTATGGAGAGTACTAGTGTGAGCTCTGCTGTTGTTACACAAATGGAAGAAATGACTGATCCCGAGAATGAGAAGCAAGTTCCTGATCAACCAGTGAGTGCCCTTTTTTTATGCTCTTTAACACCATATCTTTAGCATTCCTTGGTGAATTGTAGTGATTCATTGTACTTGAATTGTCATGTTTGATTAATACAGGGCTCAGTACCAAAGCCTATCGCACCTGCAAAGAGTGTAAAAGATGTTGGTTTGGATCCAATAGTAGATGATATATTTAGTCCTTCAATGTGGGCTCTTGAATTCAAGAGGCTTCAAAGAGAGATCATTGAACTTTGGCATGCTTGCAATGTCTCACTGGTACACCGGTCCTACTTCTTCCTGCTAATCAAAGGAGATCCTAAAGATTCAGTCTACATGGAGGTAGAGCACAGGCGAATGAGCTTTTTGAAGGACACATTTTCCCGGGGTAAGCAAACTATAGAAGATGGTCGAACCGTGACACCTGCTTCAAGGTAACTCTTTGCAACTTATGTGTTAACATATCATAATTCCTATCAGGCTCAATTTTAAATACTATTATTTAGTCCTTTTCCACCGACTTCAAATACTATTGTTTAGTCCTTTTCCACCGACTTAAGCTTTGGACGTAATAGTTACCAACATAGCTTCAAAGCCTAAAGGCCTCAGGTTTGAGTCCCGTATCCCTTCACCATCTATCTATGTTATAAATAAAGGGTCTGTTCACGTATCATATATCCCTTTAGTCTAAGTCGTAAATAGTAAATGCAATTGTTGGGTCATTTTTTGTCAACTTAAGTTTTTGGGTTTAATATTTCCTAACATTATATGTACACTACATCAAAAATCTTTCTTTCCACATTCATATAACATTTTAGGTGGAGAATAATATGTTCAATATGTGTTCATTGTTAACAGCATTAAATCATTACGTCAAGAGAGGCAAATGCTGAGCCACCGGATGAGAAAGAAATTCTCCAAGGAACAAAGAGAGAACCTCTTCCTAAAATGGGACATTGGGTTGCAAACAAAGAATAGGAGGCTTCAGTTAGCCCACCGCTTGTGGACTGACACAAAAGACATGAACCACATTGCAGAGAGTGCTTCTGTTGTAGCAAAGCTGGTTGGTTTTGTCAAGCCTGAGCAGGCATTCAAAGAAATGTTTGGACTCAACTTTGCACCTAGGCGCACAAGCAGGAAATTTCTGTTTTATAAGCTAAACGTCTAGAATCCAGATCACGTTCCACGTCTGCCTATGCCCCCTGCCTAATTGATAATTAATTTCCATGTCTCACTCACATCATGTGATGATTACTGAGTCTTCGTAGATCTTCATCCGGATCTGATTTAACTGCAAATGATTGCGAAGGAACAAAAAAAAAAAAAAGCCTTGTAAATCTCAAGCTAGATAATTTCGAATCTACTGTGGGATTGATACAAAATGCATGTAATATAAGGGAGTGTTAAGTATCATGTTTGGCTATTAAGGTTTTGCCTTTTAAGTGATTAAAAGAAGTGTCCGAAATCGTGCATTCAGTTCGATTTTGTAGTTTTGTAAGGTTTGAAGCTAAAAATATTTCGTTTTACAACCATTTGTAGAAGGCACCTTTAGTGTATCATTAACTTGTTCAATACATACTCACAAGTGAGAGAGCTTAATGGTTAGTCACTTCCATCTACTTCTGCTTCTTTAAGTCATAGATTTAAGTGTTAGTAACTCTCATCCCATGTGTTAATATTTATAAAGGTGTGGGTAGATTTCTCCTAATACTTTGGAGCAATCATTCGAACTATACTATTAGAGTTTCATCTTGATTGGTTTCGATAATCTTTTAAACTCTGAAAAAGTGTCAAAAAACCAAACAAAACCAAAAAAACAAAGCCTTGTTCAATGCATGACTCTTCCTTCTATTTGTTTTTATCATAAAATATCTTCTTGTGCAAATATGTCTTTAAGGTTTGATTTATATGTATATTCTAATGTTAGTTTTTGTGATCTTGTTTGCATTCCATTATGTTAAACTTGGTAACTTATTAGCATTTGAAAATTAAATTTAAGTTGCAAATTAAATTCAAGCTGAAATATTCTTCTTGCATTATCTTGGAAACTATGGTGTGATCGAATTTATTTAGATCATTCCAAATGAAAATATAAGTTGAGTTAGGGGTCCCCTGATTGCAGCCCATCAGATATACATACATTCTGTGTTTATCAACATCTCATGCAACCTTGCCTCAAAAAACAGTCCTGGCCTAGGCTTAGAGTTGAATGTCCTATAATTTTAAGTTATCATTAAATCTACAAGTTTGAATTTGTAACTACGCTTTAGAATTAGAGAAAATTTGGAATGAAATGATCTTATTATGTTAATTATACACTCATTGAATCAAAATATGTCATGTGATTAAAAAAGTTAGATAAAAGAAAAGATAAATGTGTAAGTTACCACGTAACTGCTTTTACCTAAGTGGTCCAAATGATACTGTCTATTCACACTTTTTCACATAACATTGATATGTTGTCCTCACAAACTTTTTAACTTCATAAAGCATTTTAACTTTTCTACTTGATTTGGTCTTTGTTGGTAACTTGTGGCTGTTGTTTTGGATCTAGTCAAGAGTTAAACCTATCTATTTCCAGGTTTATCTAGGTTAATAAACGATTAGGAAAAAGAAACTGAGATTGTACCTAGCTTTGTTCATAGAGGATTTTTGTGCATTAGATAATAGAAATTGAAGCCTGTTTATATTAACTTTCAACTCTCATTGGGCCTAAAACTTATGTGAACAAGTCGAGGGCATTGGGCTTTTTGGTTCGAAATTAACACATGAATTTTTTTTTGGGGGCTTTTTGGGCTACCATATTCATTTCTTTTCTAATGTTCGCATCGTATTTAAAAGTCCATTGAAATCAATTCAAATCAAATACTATCTTAGAACACATAATCTGGATATCAATTTTCACAAACAAGGTAACATTCCCACATATAAAAAAAAAAAAAAAGGAAAAAGCTTGGTATGCATATATATATTTATAAGTAAAATGAGACTTAACATCGTAATTAAAAGAGACAAGAAAGCGAATAAACAACTGAAACATATTCATAAATCATTACAATCTATTTGGTTAAACCTAAAATCATAATACCCTATCGAAATTAGCCTTTCTTAATCCATAGTCTTTTTTCCTCTGTAATCAAAACACTATAACGCAAACACTAAGAAACAAGCAATAACATATTAGCTACAGGAGATGCTACCCAAAAGCTATTTGATCGCCACGTCAATTTGATATGAACTCAAAATTTGCCTAATTCTATGAATTACAACTCTGGGAACCACTTGAAATGGCAAATCAACAAAAATGGCATTGCTTGGATGGGCCTGATCAAATCAAATTCACTTTGGTGGGTTCCATTTGTTGGTAGGCTTTTAGTAAACTACTCCAATAAGATAAAAGACAAGTAATAATGGATAATAATGGATGATTGTACATTTCAGACAATAATCACTTGCAAAAAACAGCCAACCTTTTTTCAAGTTGGCCGAATATTGTCCGCACATTTTCAACCACTAATTTTACAGCCTCAAAACCCCAACCAGCCTCCCGCTATCAGCCAATTTATTCAAAATTTGCCACATTCAAAATGGCGAGGTGAGGCCACCAAATTTGTGTCCCACCCTTGTTTTTATATTTATTGACCTTTTTATCTAATGGACCACACGACTTTTGTATACTTACTTTCAAAACCTAACTTGACAGTAGAGGTAAAATGAATTTATATTAACATGTGATAATACACTTTATTTTTTTTAGGGGCTTACCTTTAAATCTGTTCTGATGTTTTGACCATTGAATGAAATAGTGAAAAGTGAAAGTGTGGTAGAAAAGTGATACTAAAGTCAAATAAATTGGGAAAAGGCAATGTGAGAACAAGAAGAATTGTCAAAAAAGAAGAAGATGAAAGCTAGTAAATTGTATTTAACATATTTAGTTTCATTAAAAGTGTTCTAAATGCACATCCACTCAGTATCATATATGCTCAGTACACTTTCTCTTTATATTCATTATAAAATTTCAATTATAGCGTACCTAATTATGAATATGTATGAGAATTCTTTTTACTTTTATAATTGAAATAGATATCTCTTAATTATATAACAGTAGATTCTTGAAGCACAATAAATCTTAATAAATTGTGGTTATTATTGTTGATTGAATTTCAATTACCTTGTAAATTATATATATATATGTAGTTATAGGTATTTTTTCATCTATTTTAAAAATCCAATTTATTATTATTTTTTTAAAGTGTAAATTTGAAGTTATTAAATGTATTGTTTTTCTTTTTACAAATTCTGCCAAATAAATGCACCTTTTTAGTAGGAGGTTCGGTACACCTCGAAATAGCAAAATAGCTTTAACCTTTCCTATAGATTAGATTTGATAAAAGTAGAGTAGATGCAAGTAAATGTGAAACTAAATTACTCCTGGGCATGAGTTGTGACCCGACTATGGGATCATCAATTTTAATTACAGTTTGCTTTAGAACTAGGTTTTGCAGATACATTAAAGAAAAAAAAAAAAAAAGATTGTCATGCTATTATATTCCAACCAGTAAAGATAATGGGCAGTTAATGTTTGTTCAAATTTTAATCAATGGTTAATTAAAAATCAACAGTGTTATATGTAAAACCAAAAACATGTAAAAACCACAAAACAACTTCACAAATTTCACTACAGGTTTAGAGATATTTTTTTGAGAAAAGTAACATTGTATTAGAGATCAGAAAGAAAATAGGAGAGATTGGTATTCGGCCAATTCTTCTCCAGATTTGGAGACTAGAGTCTTTCTAGCAAGTACTACAGGTTTAGTTATTGAATAGAAGCTTTAAAGACACTTTGCACTTATAAAGCGGCCACTACTATTTTATTCTTTTTTAATTTTTTATTAAAATTCTTCTTTTTATTTTATAATTGCAAAATAATCTTAGGCTAATAGTTACAAATTATTGAGACATGTGGAGATTCGGTAACATATATACGGTTTGAAAATTTATAAAAACATCTACTCTCACAATAATGAAATAAAACCCTCCAAACATGTTAATATGTATACCCGATGAAACATAAATTTTTATCACATATGAAGAAGATAAATGCACTAATTATCTGAGTTATAAGTATTTATGTTATTCAAATTCCTCATTCATTAGTTGAACATGAATATTCTTGTATAATCACATATTTTAGATATAGTTTTATGATCCAAAGAATAGATAGATGAAATCACTTTTGCTCTAGTACGAAATTCACACACACACATATATATTTTGGAAGTGTTTATGTTATTCAAATTCCTCATTCATTAGTTCAACATGACTATTCTTGTGTAATCACATATTTTAGATATAGTGTTACAATCTAGAGAATATATAGATAAAAATCACTTTTGCTCAAGTAGGAAATTTATATCTATATCTATATTCATAAATTAAAAGGAACATGTTAATACGTATGAAAAAATCTTTTATAAAACATTGGGTTACGACATATAGATGGTGCTATTCTCACTGATAGCATGACACGTGACATAAATGTAAAAACCACAAAACAATTACTCAAATTTGACTATAGACTAAGTTATTGCATTGGAGCTTTTAGGATACTTTGCAATTATAACGCGCCCACTATTACTTCTATCTTATTCTTTTAATTTTATTATTAATTTTTTTTTTTATATAATTACAAGATAGTCTTACACTAATAATTTAAAATTTGTTGAATCATGTCAAAATTAAACAATTTATATATATAGAGTAATGTTAAAACCTTTCAAATATTTTGTTTAAATTCATACACAAATAATATGATATATGAGTGGTCAATATCTTATAAATCATGAAGTAATTAAATAACTAATAAAATATTAACAACTCACATGTCATATTATTTAGACATAAATTTGAATAACCTAGTATTACTCATATATATATTTTAAAAAATCCAGAAAAATGTCTTCTCTCATAATAATGAAAATTACTTTCCATAAATGCTATCACGAATGCATGATAGAAACCAGAACTTCCATCGCATAATAAGAAGAAATACAATGATTTATAAGTGCATATACTATTAAAATTACTCATTCATTAGCTGAATATTTTTGTATAATCCAATCTTTTGAGTAGTACAATGACCCAAAATATATATAAATTAAATAATTTTTCTCAAACAAAAAATTGATTCGTTTGTACATGTAACTTTTATCGTCTAGTAAGTTTTTAGCATTAGAAAATCAGAATCCCGCACAAACCAAGTAGTGACGTAAACGTGGAGGAAAGAAAAATGAAATAAAAACAAACAACATATCAAGGCATAGATAAGATCATACGACACACGCACAGTCGAGCACAAGGACACAACACTCAATGATTAAACCCATGTCACAACACAAGAGGCTAAAAAGTGCGAGCATCAACCTCCACCCCATGCCGTTTTGAAAAAGCGCTTCCGGAGAACAAGCTCACCAACTAAAAACAACACACACAATCTCTGTTTCTCCATCGCTTTCTCATTCCCTCACTCACTCTCTGCTGCAGCTAATGGCAGCAGCAGCAGCACCCCCTCTGCTCTCTCTTATCCTCACACCACCACTCTCTTCTCACTCTCCAAAACCATAACAAACAAACAAACAAACACATTTTTTTCTTTTGCTCAAACCAACAAGCACTTACAATGAACTCTCTTGCTGTTTCTCTTCTCATTGTTTGTACAATTACGTTTTTATCCTCCGCCGACCGTACACCTGAAAACCTATCAGAAATCGAAGCTTTGACTTCCTTCAAACTGAATCTTTACGACCCACTTGGCGCTTTGAACGGCTGGGATCCCTCCACGCCTGCAGCGCCATGCGATTGGCGTGGAGTCGTCTGCACTACAACCACCAACAAACGAGTCACGGAGCTCCGCCTGCCTCGTCTCCAACTCGCCGGCCAACTCAGTGACCGGCTCTCGAGTTTACGCATGCTAGAAAAACTGAGCCTCCGTTCCAACTCGCTCAATGGCACCATCCCTCCCTCTCTCTCCCAATGCACGCTCCTCCGCGCCGTCTTCCTCCAGTACAACTTCCTCTCCGGCAGCCTCCCTGTGGAGCTCGCCAACCTGACGAGCCTCGAGATCCTCAACCTCGCGCAGAACAGCCTCTCCGGCGAAATCTCCGGCAACCTCCCGACGAGCCTCAAGTACTTGGATCTTTCCTCCAATGGATTCTCCGGTCCGATTCCTCCAACAATCTCGGACCTATCTCAACTCCAGCTCATCAACTTATCGTACAATCAGTTTTCTCGCGAGATACCGGCCAGTTTAGGACAGCTTCAAAATCTCGAGTATCTCTGGCTGGACTTCAACCGTCTGGAAGGGACTCTGCCGTCGGTGATCGCGAACTGCTCGTCGTTAGTCCACTTGAGCGCCGAAGGCAATGCGCTCGGCGGCGTCATTCCGTCGGCTATCGGAGCTCTGCCGCGGCTCCAAGTCGTCTCCCTCTCGCAGAACAACCTCTCCGGAAGGGTTCCGTCGTCAATGTTCTGCAAAGCCTCTGCTTCTCCGCCGCCGTCTATAAGAATCATGCGGTTAGGATCCAATTCCTTCACGGACATAATCGGACCCGAATCCGGGTCGTGTTCCAGTGTTTTGCAGCTGTTGGATCTCCAACACAACCGGATTCGAAGTGTTTTCCCAGCGTGGATGACAAAAATCACTAGTTTGACAATGTTGGATTTGTCAAGTAACATGTTTTATGGTCAGATTCCAGCTGAGATAGGTGGTTTAACGAGATTGGATGTTTTTAAAGTAGCCAACAATTCACTCACTGGTGTAATCCCTGTTAAGATAAAGCAATGTGCTTCGCTGCGGGTACTTGATCTTGAAGGAAACATGTTTTCAGGACAGATTCCTTCCCATTTGGGTGATATGACAGGTTTAACGACTCTAATTCTTGCTGGGAATCTGTTTTCGGGTTCGATTCCTGCAAGTTTTGGGAATCTTTTGGAGTTGGAGACTTTGGACTTGAGTCACAATAGTTTGAGTGGAGGGTTTCCTGTGGAGGTACTTGGGATGAGCAATTTGACGACTTTGGATTTGAGTGGGAACAAGTTGGCTGGTGAAGTGCCTGCCAATGTTGGGAACTTGAGTCGGTTGAGTGTCTTCAATCTGAGTGGTAATGCGTTTTCGGGGCGGTTACCCGCTAGTTTGGGGAGTCTGTTGCGGCTGACTAGTCTTGATTTGAGTAAGCAGAGCTTTGCTGGCGAGTTACCGATGGAGCTTGCTGGTTTACCGAATCTGCAAGTTATTGCTTTGCAGGAAAACAAGTTGTCAGGAGAAGTTCCTGAAGGGTTTAGTAGTTTGATGAGTTTGCGGTATTTAAATTTGTCTTCTAATGGGTTTTTCGGTCAAATTCCAGCGACTTTTGGGTTTCTCCGGTCACTGGTGGTTCTCTCATTGTCTGATAATCACATTACCGGGATGATACCAGCTGAGATTGGGAACTGCTCTGGGCTTGGAGTGCTTGATTTAAAGTCGAATTCTTTGATGGGTCATATTCCTGATGAGATCTCTCAACTTGGGAATTTGAATGTGCTTGATTTGGGTAAAAATAATTTGACTGGAGAAATCCCATATGGTATCTCCAAATGCTCGTATTTGCGGTCTTTGTTACTGGACAGTAATCATCTCTCAGGGAGCATACCGGCCTCAATGTCTAATTTGTCAAAGCTAGCAGTGTTGGATCTCTCTGCTAACAACTTAAGTGGGGAGATTCCAGCTAATCTAACGGACATAACTGGTTTGATGTATTTCAATGTCTCAAGTAATAGACTAGAAGGCCAGATTCCAGTATTGTTGGGTACTAGATTTAACAATCCATCAGCTTTTGCTAATAATCAAGGTTTATGTGGAGAGCCACTGGGGCGCAAATGTGAGAACTTGGGTGATAAAAACAGGAAGAAGAGGTTGATTTTGTTGATTGTTATAGTTGCATGCGGTGGCTGTTTGATGGCATTGTGTTGCTGCTTCTACATTTTCAGTCTCTTGAGGTGGCGCAAGAAGCTTAAAGAGGCTGCAGCCGCAGAGAAGAAACGTAGCCCAGCAAGGGCGAGCTCAGGAGCGAGTGGGGGGCGGGCAAGCACGGATAACAATGGAGGGCCGAAACTGGTGATGTTCAACAACAAAATCACGCTTGCAGAAACCGCAGAAGCAACCAGGAATTTCGACGAGGAAAATGTGCTTTCGAGAACCCGATATGGTCTCGTTTTCAAGGCCTGCTACAATGACGGAATGGTGCTCTCAATCCGGCGCTTACCGGATGGATCGCTGGAGGACGAAAACATGTTCCGGAAAGAAGCTGAATTCTTAGGCAAAGTCAGGCACCGAAACCTGACCGTGCTCCGCGGATACTATGCAGGAGCCCCGGATTTAAGACTCCTTGTCTATGACTACATGCCTAACGGAAACCTCGCAACTCTTCTCCAAGAAGCATCACACCAAGATGGGCACGTCCTAAACTGGCCAATGCGCCACCTCATAGCACTAGGCATAGCTCGAGGTCTGGCTTTTCTACATACATCAAACATGGTTCATGGTGACGTGAAGCCGCAGAACGTCCTCTTCGATGCAGATTTCGAAGCACATTTATCTGATTTTGGGCTAGACCGTCTAACAATCCCAACCCCAGCAGAGGCCTCCACTTCAACAACCCAAGTAGGCACATTGGGTTACGTTTCCCCGGAAGCAGTACTAACTGGGGAGACGACCAAAGAGTCAGACGTATACAGTTTCGGAATAGTATTACTTGAATTACTAACAGGAAGAAGACCCGTCATGTTCACCCAAGACGAAGACATTGTCAAGTGGGTCAAGAAACAACTCCAAAAAGGCCAAATCACTGAACTACTAGAACCAGGCTTGCTTGAACTCGACCCCGAATCATCAGAATGGGAAGAATTCCTACTCGGAGTCAAAGTTGGGTTACTCTGCACATCACCAAACCCTCATGATCGACCCGCCATGTCCGATATCGTCTTCATGCTAGAAGGCTGCCGTGTCGGCCCCGATATTCCCTCCTCCGCCGACCCCACTACCCAGCCATCACCCGCATAAGACCCCACCCGAAACCCATTAACCATTTTTATTATTTTTTTCCCAAATTTTAAATTTTTAGACGGTAACAGTAGTAGACAATTTCTTCTTTTTCAATTTTTTTCTTTTGTCTTTTTAGTTTTGTAACTTTTGTTTAATTATCGAGTGTTTTTTTTTTTTTTTTTTAAATTTTGATAATTTTGCCGTGGTTTTTTTATGCCGGCCTGGGTAGTAGTGGGTTCCACAATAGGAGTAAAGTTTTCAACGAGGATTTTGGTCAACGATTTGGACAGGAGACGCAGATAAAACGGGGAGAGAGAGAGAGAGAGTGGGGTCCGCATGGGGTGTTGTTATACTGTTGCTTCCCGCCAAAATGCATGCGAAATTGGAGGCTACTAGTCTGTTCTGGCCACGTGGCAGCAGTAAAAATTTTAGCCGTTACTGACTCTTCTCTGTTGTGTTTGGTGTGGGGGTTCGACTTTCGAGGATTCACACCCTGGCCAACAAATTAATGAAACTGTCTTTTTCTTCAAGGAGGGAAGGGATCGGATGAGTACGGGTATACTAGTACTTCACGTACAGCCGCTGTGTTTGGCCGCCACGTCAGATTCTCCGATGTCATGGGTTTTTCTTTTTTTTATTAACAGGGATCCTGAATTTGAGGTCCCACTCAATCGAGATGGTATGGGAAAGCCTGAGGGAAGAAAAAAGAGAGAGAGAAAAAAATGATAGCTCACCAGCTCAATTTCTTTTGAACTTTTTTGGTGGGGTCTCACTATTCAATGATAGAATTAATTTGCAGTTTTGTACTGTCTGATTTCTTTTTATTTGATATGAAAATACTATTGTCTTGTTTTTTTTTTTTTTTTAATGAGATATGGGACTGTATAAAGAATTCAAAATTGATATTCAGAATTGGACAATTTGGCTTAAATCCGAAGCGGTGACCGTTAAAACAATAGGATTGTTATTATATTAATTAATTTAATTGAATGGATTTCGTTTGTATAAATTTACTTAGATGGTACACCACGCTAGGCACTAAAATATGTTATAATTTTGTTTTGTAATGATCAAGTGGAGTAATTATTTTGTTGGTCACGTTCTTTGAGGTAGCAGCATCTGATTTTTTAACAGTGTTTATATGTGATGTGATGCCGAATCTTGAACTTCGATCTAGAGGTGAAATTGGGAATCCTCTATTCTCAGCGACCAAGCAACGTGTTCACTTTTGATTTTTGGATGTTGTGGAACTTGGACCAAGTTTGGTCTAAATTTATACAATAAAGTTCGCTTTTTATCATATGGTAAGTTCTTATAAAGTTTCATGAGTTGTCACAAGGACAAATCTTTGATAATGGTTGATTTTGTGTAAGGTGGAGGGTGCAAATAGAATAATTATTGACATCAGGATTACATTGAACATAGCTTAAAAGGGGTCAATCTACTTTTTTCAAGGTCTTTGTCTAATTGATCATTAGCAAATAATCTCCCAAATTATTTTCTTGTACTCTCCAGAAACACATGTCATCAATCCTGGGCTCACCGCTCATTGACAAACCCTAATGAATTGTGTGTTTGTATAAAAATTTTATTTTCCTATAATGTGTACTAATTTTAAGCTTACTTCCTCTTTCGATGACAGATGAAACCTTCGACAAAAACAAATCTACCTTACTAGTTCCTAAGACACACTAAAGATGCAAAACTTTGCCTAAAAAGTCCTATTTATAAACTTTTATGTACAAAATTTTGTATTTTCCAATCCTTGACCTGTATTCACATCCAAATATACTAGTGCCAGTCAAGAGCATCCATTTCGATTGGACAAACTAATGTGACAAACAAGTAATCTAAGCATAGGCATCCAATTTCCTACTTAGCTAGTTGTACTTTTTTACTAATGTTTATTCCTTTGAACTTTTTACTCACATGCTAACTTACAATAATGTTAAAACAATAGATATGTTATATTTTCCGATCAATGATATAACAATTAATGAATGGATAAATTTTACAAATGAGACACATAATCATTACTATGTATCTATATCCATTCATCAATTATCATGTTATGGGTTGAGAATAAATTGAAATAAAAAAAGTTGGGATATTCAGGATTACTCCTCTTTTTTAACTTATTTAAGATTCCAAAATGTTTGGCAAGTCCTCTAAAGCCAATTCCAAGCCCAACCCAACATTGCATAAACAGGCTGGGTGTTGGCTCAATTTTTCTCAGCCTGGTCCAACTTGGGCATGGTAAGAACAGAACTTAGCATTGGGAATCAGGCGCACCAAGCAAGCCCATGTAAGCAATTGGGGGAAAAATAAAAAAAAAAAGAGAGAGAGCGCCACCATCCAAAGTTTTATAATAAAAGTTTGAACCAGATTGTGTTCTAGTACAATACAGTAATGGGTGAAGGAATAACATAACAAGTTTTATTTAAAGGAAAGAACCTTGCTCCTAATTATACAAACAGCAGGGAACTACTCAAATAATATATTGTTTAAATGACAAACGAATGAAATTGACGCTTTCACATGAAGTTATAATAGCATCAATAACCTGGATATGGGAATGCTCCTGGCATCCTATTCGGCTCTGGATTGGCCAGCTCGGGAGGAGAGGATAATGCCAACGATCAGACCATACAAAGCCAAAGCTTCAGCAAATATAAGAATGAGAATCATCCCGACAAAAAGTTTAGGCTGCTGAGCGTTAGCTCTACAAAGAAATGAAGAGAAAAAAAATCAGCAGCAAAAATTATTCTGAGAGAAAATATGTGGCATAAATGAATAGAGGCAGGATAATATATTCTATAAACAGTTATGGAACTGGAAATTTCACAAAACCAAAGACCCCAGGCAGGAGTTAGTGACCAAATGCACTGCTTATATTGAGTTCATGACAGAAAAAATCCATACTAATAACTAAGTAGCTTCATGAGAACTAAGGTGCGGTATGCAATCAATCATATGCTTGCTTTTGCTACTAAACATGTAGCAATGGTATAGCCGTCAGCAGCCAGGAAGACATCTTTGTTTCACACAAGCTATTACTGGGCAATTCCCATCTTGCTTATAGAATAACAATTTATCCTAAAAGATACTAGTATCCAAATAAGAATCCCAAAAAGTATATTGTGTCTGATCATTTGGCAATATGTAACAAGCCATTTTATCGTAACGTGTGTCAACACTATTCTATTATTCCTCAAAATCAGCATATTTAACAACTAAATGAGGAATATTAACCACACCTCAGTTACACTATACCATCCTAAAATTAATCTTTTTCTAACCTTCATCAGGTAACTTTTAACTTCCAACTACAAAAGAATCTAGTATAGGATTAAAACTTAACCTTTACAAGACATTATGACAGATCTTTAAACTAAACATTGCAATCGACGACATGTAGTCTATTTCACAATTCAAAATCAACACTCATCTTCTTCAATTCTTCATCTAACAGCAAGATTCAAAACTAACATCTACAATTCCAACCAAACGACGTCTGGCAGCTTATCACAAAGCCATGTATCTGTAATTCGATCAAAACAGACTATAGTATCTCCAATCCCAGCATCAAATCCCACCACATCATATCCTTCAAAATCCTCACGAATACTCACATTACAACCATCAGCCTCACACGCATACACATCGTTTCACATTTCAATTCTAAACACCGCAACAATACAAACCGAATACACCGCATACAAATACAAACCACCCAAAACATCAAAAGAACAGAAAACATCACAATTAAGAAACCATCTTCAAACCGTGAAAACATACCTGACTCCAGCATCACCAACAATACCAATAGCCATACCAGCAGATAAACCAGCAAGGCCACAAGCGAGACCCGACGACAAATGAGCATATCCATCGAAAAGATAATACGATTTGGCCTTAGGGTTGATACCAGTACTAATAATAACAGCAATAATCAATCCATAAATACCCAAAACACCAGCCATAACAACTGGCACAATCGACTTCATCACCAGCTCCGGCCTCATCACTCCCATCGACGCCACCCCCACTCCGCTCTTCGCCGTTCCGTATGCAGCTCCCATACCTGAAAAAAAAAAAAAACAAACCCCACGGGAAAAAAAAAAAAAATCAATCTTTTCACCATTTGAGCCTCAAAGATCGTTGATTTTTTAAAATTAGGGTTAGGGTTAGGGTTTCTTTCACTTACAGGAGAATACGAGGGCCGCAGCGGCTCCGAGGAAGCCGAAAAACGGTGCCGTTTCATCGCCGCTGAATGTAGATGACATTTTTGAGGGAAAATTCAATTTTTCGTTCGAATATTTCGATCGATTCACGAAGATTTGAATTTGGGGATTTTTTTTTTTTTTTCCCGAAAAGAAAAAAGAAAGTGAATGATTGGAGATCCAATAGCGAGACGTGGGAGCAGGAGACACAGGGAGGTGGGTGGAAATTTCCAGTGTCGGACCCACCCCGAAGTTTATGTATCACGTGCAGCACGTGTGACTAGCATGACAATTGGGCCACGTTGTTAGATTGGATTGGGCTTTCTCTCTAAGATGGATGGGTTTGATTTAGCCAGGACTCAATTAACAGAGTCGAACTGCTTTCTACTATTAAGTTACGTTGGATGTTCACCAATTTCATGTAACATATCATCATTCCATATATATTACCATACATTGTGCTTACTATCACGTAACATATCTTATAAATAAAATTGTTTTTGTAGATTTTTTCTCAACTCTTAGCTCATACCTATGTCCTTTTTTCAATAATATAAAACCAATGTTATATCATCTGAACAACAATATCAATCGTGCACTGCTATTGATAAATTATTAAGTTGTTGGCAAATCTTTTAATAAAAAATTCTAACTTGATGTTACGTATCCTCTTCGATACGCCAGTGTTACAACAATTTATCGTGTATGGACGGATAGTTAATTACCACTAAGCTCGAACTTGGCCCAAAATAGATTTAGCTAGAACTTGGCCCAAAATTGATTTAGGCCAAACCTTGGTCGAGTCCAAAATCGATTTTAATCCAAAATCTGTTCAGCCCAATACTGATTTAGCCTAATATAAGTATGTAACTTACACTTTTAAACCTTCTCCGATTGATAATGGGGGTAATTTGTTTCCTGTTTCTGGTAGTAGCTTAGCATGTAATCCGGCATATCTAACAGATCTCTGACTCATAAGATGTCGGTTTTAAAAAACAAATAATCGTTTCAGGCTTTCTGATTAAATCAAGTATAAAATTAATTAATAATATGGTTAAATAAACAAATAGAAATACGATGGAATAATGATATTGTACAATACAAAATACATAAATGAAGTACCTATCAAACAATTACACATAAGGCAAAACAAATTACATACCATCACAGTTCATTACTACAGTTTATCATGCAAAACAATAATAATAATAATAGTTCAAGAATGTACAATAGATTAAAAGTAATTAAAAAGTAATTAACTTATGGTAGCAGAATCTTCTGTTTTGAATCCAAAGTTGTTACTCCTAGCAGACTTGATTATGATTCTATCCATTCATCCCCAAAGAAAATAACCTTTTTAGCAGTATCATGGCCATATTTCATAAAAAAAATAAAATAAAATAAAATAATTTGGGTATGAACTAAATTCCTTTCTTTGTAAATTATTCGGTGTTAAAAAAACTTGTTTTCATAGTTTAGTTATTGTTTCAAAATTCATATTAATTTACATACCATTTGCTATAATCTTCACAAATTAATTTTAGTACATATAGGCTAGACAAAAGAGAAAGAGAAACAGAGATGAAAGATATAGTAGGCTCTCAAAACTTCATCAAATTATTATTTTTAAAAACATTGAAAAAAAATTATAAAAATAAACTACATAAACTTTTTTTTGGTGTGTATCCTAAAAAAAAAAAAAAAAAAAAAATTCTTCAATTTATATTGAGGAAGGCTAACTAGTTTCTACTGCAAAGAAGTTACGGTATATTGAATATTATTATCTCTTCCTACTTGAACAAAGAAATTAGAAATAAAAAAATATATTTATATAGTAAATAAAAGAACAACATCCGTTCAATGCAAATCTAATTATCACATGTTACATGCCAACAAAGTAATTAATTAAAAGGCAGTAACCAATAAATTGACATGCACATATATGCTTGATCTTTAATACAATTTGATTAACTTTTGGATGAAAGGACATTGGCATGAATGATTCAAATATTGCTTTCATTATTTCATTTTTCATTAACGCATTTACTTCTGGTTTACACATCAATGCTACCACCAATCCAAGCCCTAAAAGTTGATTTAATTTTGTCTTGTCGATCCATATGCTTATCAAGGGTTGTTACAATGAATTGAAGATGATTAATTAGCTCAATTTACTTTCACAAATAAATTAATAAAAAGAACAAAGAAAAATTGTCAGAATCTTCTTATAGAGGTATCGAGCCACACGTTCATTTTAGTTATCATATATCGAAGCCAAGTAGAAAAATGGGGTCCCCAAAATAATAATGTAAAGGAAATCCATAGAAGCATCACTTGGAAATTATTACTAGGGATATGTGGACACACCCCATTGAAATGCAATCATTTTATTGTGCTTTCTTTTAACTTTTGAAGTTAGTTTTCATTTTGTTTTTGTTCTCTACATAGCATTGTAGTACGTCTCTATATGATTTTCTACAAAATGGAAGGGATTATTATTTGAGAATTCCATGAAATGGCATATATAAACAGGGATTTTTTCTTTGCTATCATTTCTAATCATGACTAGAAATCTTCATCGAGAATCCATTATTATGCAATGATCGATATGATATAAGCCAATTTCAATGGACCAAATTGAGCTTTCAAACGTTTGTCAAAAAACCAAATTATTGAACACAAATTGATTTTCGTTGTACATTTAATTACCCTTTCAATATTTTTTGAAGGTGGCTAACTAGATTCTTGCTTAGAACAAGTTTCATGTGTCAAAATTAATGTGCAGAAACACTAATAATGGAGAGAGTGTGACTTTTGTATATCTTGTATGATACATGCCAAGTCCCAATTCGAAAGATGTGCCAGAAGATTGCTTGACTTGGAAAAAGAAAAGGGGAAGAGAAAAAGGTGATGGAATAATAGAATCATATAACCTTTTTGACAAACTAGCACAAAGAAAATTTTCTGATCAAGGAAAAAATTTTGTATCTGCAACAGAAAGAAGCATGTCTGTGCAATCCAAGCAAGCGAAGAGAGATCTAACTAGTCAAGTCATACGCATTATAATCGATTTGAATTGGACCCCCCACTTCTACGGAAAGCTCTGATCAACACGAGGCATAGTACGAATCACCACCACCACCATGTATATCATCGGTATCATGAATCAGCTCTCTCTAGTCTGTCCTCCATGACCCCTCAGGTAGTCATCACCTGTGACTATCATGCTTTCTATTTCCCATTGTTTCCCAATCAATAAATGGCCCATTCTGTAAACCATTCATGCTAGACTCTTCCTAGTTTAAAAACCTATCCATCATTTTCCATATATTCTTCTAATTAAAAGATCTCTAGTACTATATCAAACTTTGAGTTTATTGTAGATGCATGACCAACCAATGAACACGTAACATGTAATTAACTCATGCTTCTTTGATTGTTAGATACTTAATCGAATCTGACATGCATCATTAATTGAAAAAAAAAAATACATGTACCACACTCTTGCTTTCCATTTTTACTTTCCTTATTTGACAATGTTCTTTTAATTAATTCTCCTTCATTGCTACACACCAAAATGCACTGAAGTTGATAAACTCTTACGATAATCATGATGATAATTCCAATATCAAAACCATTCGAGAAAGAATTTATTAAATTGTTACAAATTTTTATATATCAATAACTACCCATTCGAAGTTTAATGATGCATGCATGGTACATAAAAATTAATTTTTCCACAGGATAATTCCACTCCAGTTCACATGATGTTCAATCATCATATCTAGAACGACAGTTTAACAGTAAAACCAATAATTAACCATTTTTTACTCCACAAGCCAGATCATTAAGGGTACAAAAAATTTGTAATATTAGGGGGGTCTACAAGATGAAAAACAATTAATAAAACAAAATTATATTAATTCTTGTCAATGCAATGTTTAGAATAAGTACTCTATGAGAATATGCAATGATAGTTGATGTCCCTTTAAAAGAAGCTTGTGTTTCACACCTTACAACCAAAAAACAAAATGCTATACAGTGACATAAAAAAAATAAAAGAAGAGTGATCAGTCAAAACAATTGATAGATAATTATCTCAGTAATAGATATTACTTCACCAACCTCACCATGATCATCAAACTGTAACTTAAAATACATTAATCACATGAAAACATGTAATTGGTAAGGTGTGTTGTTCTTGTTTACCCTAAACAGTTACTTTAGTACATATAGAGAGAGAGAGTTTGGAGAAGGGTCGACGTCAAAAGAGCTAAGATCCTAAAAGGGACCCCCATGGATCTCCTTTGGCTGGTTACGCAAACTCTATTTTTCGCCACATTTTATTTCATTTGTTTTTAGGGTTCGCGAACAAGTTATTATATATATATATATAGAGAGAGAGAGAGAGAGTCGATTTATGCACAGTAACATATTAGGGTTTAGTTTTTAAAATAAAAATTGAATTGTTTATTTTGGCTCACCGCCCCAGCTTGAGGTGGTGGGGACCCACGGTTTGGAGGCCTAATATAATGAGTTCAATGATGCGGTCCGCCGCATGATGGATGACTACGGCCGACCACCACCGTCCTACGTGGACTACGCGTCCATCTCTTTAGCCATCCACTATTCACTTTCCCGGCTCCTTTTAGTCCAGCTCTTTGTTTTGCTTTTCACTTCACTCATCCTGTTTCTCCTTTCTTTCAAATTCCACTTATGTCCCTTCAATTTTTTTTTTTTCTATTTTTTTGGTTGCATTGAATTTGACATAGAAGAAATAATAATTGTTAATTGTAGTTTAAAAAAAAATGTTAATTGTGGAGATTTACGTATAAATTTATTGATGTTTTTATCTTTTTCAAATTCAAATCATGTGGTATAAATGACCAACTACTAGAGAGATTTATGTATAGATTTATTGAAGATTTATCTTTGTTGTGAAAGTCCCATTCAACGTGCCAAATCATGCTTATATTGTTTCATCTAAATTGTGTCATGTCAACTTAAAAGAAAAAGTTTATTATAGATTTTCAATATCTTCAACTAATGACTTTTAATGATTTTATAGACTTCTATAGACTATAAAAAACTTTTATAGACTTCTTTTAGTGAATGACTTTTATAGAATTTCAGAAACTTTTAATGACTTTACAAATTTATGAAAAACTTTTACTAACTTATAAAGTAAATATTATATTAATTAGTGAAAGTTTATTAATATCTATGAAAGTCTATTGAAAGTCTATAAAAGTTTTTTAAAAAGAATTTATAAAAGTCTCTAATATATTCATCATGTTGATAATTTATGAAAAAATATGATACATAAAATACAAGTATAGTTTATTTCAAAATAATAATAATAAGAAAAGTATAGTCACCTGAACTATATAAACAGATAACCAAAATGTCAAATATTTCAAGTATTTTATGATTCAATTTATATCTTTTATGAAAAATAAAATCTTTAATGTCCGTTATCGTTAATTATCTCAACATTGTTCCACATATCAGTAGTTATAATAACCTTTCATTCATTAACATACTCTCTTTTTTGTTCTTAAATCTCAAAAAATGAGTTGAAAACGTCGTCTACATTAACTAATAATGATGATTAAGATGAAAAATATTCATAGATATTAATAAACTTTTATAGATTTTCATTTACTTCTAAAATAAAAATACATTCATTTAACAAACTTGTGTAAATTATACACTTTATAAGTTATATTTTTCATCTCAATAAAAATATTTTTCTTTTGACATAATGTAAATAAATAGGTGGAAAACAACTATCAAAACTAATGTTTTATAAAATTCAAATTAATTAATTTTATAATATTTTACAAATATTAAAATTGATTATCATACCCCAAATATTAATTAATCAAAAGTA
Source organism: Dimocarpus longan (assembly GCA_022984855.1). Lineage (NCBI taxonomy): Eukaryota > Viridiplantae > Streptophyta > Magnoliopsida > Sapindales > Sapindaceae > Dimocarpus > Dimocarpus longan. Next base: position 2,363,715 of record CM041019.1, on the reverse strand, counting down.
ATATGCATAAAATTTTTTTAAAAAAAATCACAAGTATAAATATAATTAAATTTAAATTTTTAATTTTTTTAATTAACCACCAGCTAAAAAATCATCAAATATTAATTTTTTTTCCTCTTTTAATTGAAATAAAGGTTTTTCTTTTTATTTTTTAATATAAAAAATAAAGATTCCATTGATTAATTTCATCAATAAAGTAATGAGATTTTTTATTTATACATTATGAATTCTATTTTCATCATTTATACATAAGAAATACTAAACTGTTAACTTACAATATAATTATTAATAATAGTTATATTGCTTATTATAAGAATAATAAGATGATTTAGATCAATATTCATCTAAATATTTTTTTTATTGTATTTATATAAATATAAATTATAATATTTTTTTAAATTTATTTTGCCAAGATCTAACGCCTTACTTTTGATTCAAACTTTAAATTTTTTACAAAATAATAAATTAATGTCCTTTGGAAAAGAATGAGTTTAATAAGATTTAAAAAACTAAAAAGCTAACAATTTGAACATAAAAGGAAAATATTAACCATTATAATTCACAATAAAATAAGAGTGAAATATATATGTGTATGTGTGTGTGTACTTTTAAAATAAGTGAAATAGTTTTATTTATGAAAGAGTCAAATATAAAAGTAATGGTGAGGTTTACTTCTATAGTAAAAAATAAAAGTCTACAAAAGTTTTGAAGATGAGTGGAGGAGAATTTGTGAAGCTTGATTATTATAAATTTAACATAAAAGTCTACAAAAGTCATTGACATTTTGAATACCTCATAACTTTTATAAACTCTTAAAAAGTTTTTATTGAATACACCTTAACTTTTATAGACTTTGTAAAAATCTTTAAAAGTCTATATTGAATACCAGATGACTTTTGCAGAGTCTTTAAAAGTCTGTATTGAATACACACAAACTTTTAAACTCTATAAAAGTCATTAAAAGTTTAGATTGAATACACCCCGTAACTAAGTGTATTTAAATGGATGTATATTTTCAATAACCTAATATAACTCAATGGTAGAGAGAATTTATTTAATCTGATAATGTTTCTAGATTAAATCATTATATCATATATAATATTTTAAAAAATGGTTTTAATTTTATGAAAAAGTATTGATGGATAATATAATACACACATATATATAAATATATATAAATTGATTGAAATATATGATTTTTTTTTCTTTAAGATTGTCGAATGGATGTATACATATCATAATAATATTTTCTTGAACATGTGTTATGAGTAATTTGTCTCCCCGGAAGTGTTGGTAGCTAGCTAGATACTTTTGTGGTCACTGGATACTATTACCGAAGTAAGCAAACTTTAGAAGAACATTATAAGGTACATCTCCAATTCAATTTATATGTCTCCCATTATCTTTAAAATCAGTGAGTATAATATAAATTGAGATTCTATTGATAACTACAAGTTTTTCATTTTCTTAGTTGTGATTTTAGGCATAGTTTAATACAATTGGCTTGGGACATTATAATTTAGACATTTTGTAAATTATTATTATCATATTTAGGTTATCTAGATCTCTCATTTTGACTTGTACTCAAATTGAATTATATTTCAAGTGGCACAGCTTTATTAAAATTATTATAAGGTATTCGAGTATCTCGAGAAAGCCTGGCCCGAATGAATTATAAGTTTCTAACTAATTTTTCCTTTATTTGTATGATTGCATTCACATGTTCATATCTCAGCTAACTTATTATATCATACGTTCGTATTTGACGAAATAAATTCAACTGCTCCAAATTATATATGTTTTGCAACAATAAAAAGCATTCAATGTACAGGGAAAAAAAGAAGAAAAAAAACAATTCTAATTAATTATTGTGTGGAAAAAGATTATCAAAAGCTTCCTCTCCCTTTCTTTCCCTTAAAGAAGAGCCAAATAATTTCTATTCAAACTTAGATTAAAAATCACACGTGCACCATTTGATTACAAATTTATCATGATCTAGTATAAAGTCCAACAAATTTTGTGCCCAAAGACCCATGCTGCTTCGTTAATATATATACAGATATATATATATATATATATATATAAAATTGACTTTTTATTGAATAATGAAATTATAAAATTGATGTAAACCATAATAAATATACAAATTAATTTTGGATTAATTAGAATTCATCTTTCTTATCAAGTGAACACATTATAGTTACGTCTTCATTCATCATATTAAACGATCATTTTTATATATTTGTATTCACTTGAGAGTTGAAGTGTTTCAATTTATTTGAAAGCTAGTTACAAATTCTCAGTAAATCCAACACCAAGCTCACCATCAAACAAACATATCTTCATCATAATTTCTTAACTATCAATATTCAACAATATATGATCCAAGAATTAACTAGCCGCTAGACCAAACGTTAATTTAAAATAATAATAATAATAATAAATTTGGCACCATCCACATGATTTAATTCAAAGTAGCAAGCTAGCTCTAATTAAAAACTTGAGAATCTTGAATGCAAAGCTCGATTATGGGATCATAATAGTATAAAGAAAATTGAATATAAATATAGTTGAGACTATAAACTAAAACAATTTTTTTATTATCTCTAAATGTATTTAAGTAATCTGAGGGAGACTTGTAGTGTACTTACTTTTGGAGGAACAGAGCTGGTGGACCACTTAAAATTTTGCTCAAAAATTGATCTTTAGCTTGTTTAAGATATCTTTCCAAGATTCCTTCGTAGGAAATGACATGTAAAAAAGTGACTTGCATAATAATTACTAGTAACAACCTGAGATATATGCATCTCAACACCGTTTATGGATCACCCATTTGTCAATATTTTTACTTAAAATGATTTGAATATGCAATCGGATATGATCGAAACTTTTTATTAAGAGGATTATTCATATATTTTTTGCAGGCAACCCATTACTCGTCTTAAGAAATATCGTTATCAGTTCCAGAAAGATAATATAATGTTAAAGTATAAAAATCTCATGGGTTTCCTTATCTCCAAGGATATATTACTACCCATGCATGCCGACCACAACCTTTTTTATGGTGTTTATCTATAGCTCTATTTATATTAATTGATACAAACTAGCTAGCCAAACTTAAATTACACCATTAGTGATATTAATGCCTAGTTAAAGAAAGATGGCCTGACCTTAACTCTCTTACTTTCGTAAACGTCCCTAGTAAGAGCTTCAAAATTTAGAGTTATACTCGTATATCTAGTGGAAGAAACTAAGTACCTATGTTGATTACTTAATTATAATGCATCATGTGTGAATTATTTCTAAAATACTAAATTTTTAGTCAAATCATTCTCTAACATAGTTGATAAATAAAGTGCAACTATATCAACTATCTTTTAATTAATCGTGTTTAGATTTGAAAAGATCATATTATTTTTAAAAAAGATAATATCTTAGCTGAATCACACTTATTATTATTTTTTTTCCAACAGATTTAGTTATTGTGTTTTACTCATGAACAAAACATGTAGCTAATGAATAGGAAGCTTAATTATGTTCATATATTTTTTCAATTAAAGAGCAAAAATGTTGAATCCACAGTTGATGGTGCAAGTGGGGGGTCCTGGCTAATCAAAGGCTGGTCGTGCGATATATATTTTTGTCTTTTGCTTTGTTTATCTTCTACGTAAAGAACGATGCCCGCCAGCCAGCCAATCCCGGACGGCCACGTGGCTCCCACTGTTCTCCACAACGTACGTTTTCCTTTTTTGCTCACTGTTGCCTTTCCTTCGCTTAAATACTTGTCGAGAAATCATTTGCCGAGGCCATAAATGAAACCGAAACTTGAGATGCGAAATGACCAAAACCCCCTTGAATGCGACGCGAGACAAACCCCATGTGGTGATGTTAACGTGCCTTGACAGTGAGATTGGCACGGTAAACAGTAGAGGGCGTTTTGGTAATAACATGATATAAAATGTTTAGGGAAGCCGATTGGGAAGCCATGTGAGCCGCAAGCCGAATCTGGAAAGTGCTTGGTGTGGCGTGACAGTCGACAAAAAAAGTGTCACGTCGCGCCACCGTAACATGTGCATGATAAATGACAAAGAATCGATAAGTGGCGACAATATCGCGTTATTTTCACGATAAATTGCTTGAAAACGTAAAATTCGTTGCACGGCTTGCATCAAATTAAATTGCCCCGCACTAAGGGAAACGTTGTTGATACTACAAAGTTTTTCGACATTCTTCCAAGATTTCAGATATTATTAAATCAATATGTCGTTAGAGTATTTGTATAATTTTAGCATAAAAAGGAAAGATTAAATTTCCATTTGCATCAAATCAAACTTTTTATAGTTGATCAAATGGTTTTGTTTTAGACCGAAATTGATGTAACCCAATGATAAATATGTAGCTTTATATTCACATCTATTAATTATGAGTGATTTGTTCCTCCAATTTTCAAATTTGTAATAGATTAGTGTGTGATAAAAATCTAAAATTTGCACATATGTTTGATATTTTATAAGGTAAGAATAATTACATACCACTGCATGAATAAGTCTTCATATACATATATGTATTTATGTATGCATAACCTATAAAAACATATATAGAGTAAATTTTAGTTTATATTCATAATATAAATTTTCAATTATCAGACAATTTAACATTTATCAATAAAACAGTCTATAAATGATAATACATCCTTATATACTAAACATTACATAGAGGATATAACATATACTTTACAATAATTATAAACACATTTTATTTTTATTATTGGATTAGTGATATATTTACTTTCATTTTTATGATTATAATAGAATTAACAGTTGCATCATGCTTATTTTATTAGAATTTAAGATCTTTTTTTAATATTATAGTGACTTATTATCACCACAATGGCCATTTATTCACATGAGGTTTAGATTTGCCCAAGAAGATGTGTGGTGAAAACTGGGTGATATCGTGTCATCTTTAAAAACCACAAATTTAAGACAAAGTTGAGTGTGATAAACGTAAAGTGATGTCATATCCTTCTTAAACTTTGAATGGGTAAAATAGTGTTATCAAGATTTGAATCAGTAAACTATATGTATTTTACCTATAAAAATACTTATTCAAATCTCATAAACATCATTTTGTCCATTTATGTTTCAGGGAGGACATGACAACATCTTATCTCTGTCACACTCTGCACTATATTTCAGATGTATGACTTAAAAATCTGATATGATAGTACTCCCACCTTCGTCATACTCCTCCAGGATTAAGGTCAAATTCCATATGAATAATGGTCATTGTGGTGATTAAAGATCACTAGAAGATATCACGTAGATAGACAATCGAATTGTACATACTTAATTGTCATAAATTATCTCTGATATAGATGTGATCCAATATTACCAAATATGATTCCACAATAATAATAAGCAAAAGAAGAACGTGTCACGAGTAATAGGGAGAGAAAAAGAAAAGAAAAAATGACCGGGAAACCAAAAAAGGTTATTAATATAGGGTACGGTAGTAGGGGAAGTGACGTAAGAGACTGGGGACAACCAAAAACCCATGCGCAATCGAGCGGTCCTCCCTCTCTCCTTTTATATTCTCTCCCTCTCTTGCTTGTTTACGGAATTTTAATTCTTCTCTCTCCACCTCCATCCCCTTCTTTTTCTTCCATATTAAATTCTTTGTCTTCTTCTTCTTCAATTGCATTTCCTCTTTGTCCCAAACCAGTTACTAGACACCATTCACTACTGTTGATCAGTTCTATTGGTCTCAAGGTAAGCTTTGGACATGCATGCACGCAAACAATTCATCTATGATCATTTTTAAATATTAACATCTTTGTAATCTAGAAGTCTTGACGAGAACATTATTTATAATGGGTTTGAATTTGATCATCAGTTCATTTTTTTAATGATAGGGTTAGTTTTTTTTTTTTTGGTTCTGGATGGGAGAATAATAATTATATGTCTGACTGCTGATATATGTCTGTCACTCTTTATAGACAAGAAAGCCACATCACTTACCTAGAATATATTCCAATTCATGTTTTCACTTGATTTTCCTCAAGTCAAGGGAACCACCACCTGATCAACAAGACTGATGAGATTTGGTAAAAGACAACTAGTTACAACGTTCATTTCAATTCATCTTCTAATACATTTATATTCCTTATTTTTTTTTCAATGTTTTTCATTCTTGGCCATTTCTTGTTCTAGAAACATTTATTAGATAGATATAATTATATATATAATTTATATGACTTGAACTATATGGATACATACATATTTAATAAATCTCTCTCACTTTCTCTCATCACAAGCTAGCATGCGCGTGTGACCAAGTCACTAACACCTTGACAATCCAACCTCACCCAATTTTGACCCTCCCCTTTGAAATACAAACACTTTGACATGATTACCTCACCCAATTAATATTCCCTGACTAGTTTGGAGGTCATTTTTATATGATGTTTAAATTAACTCTCTATCTTCTAGAGAGAATTTGATAAGAGACATGGAATTCTTTTCTTTTTTCGGTTCCTCATTTTCACCTATATAGTCCAGTAAGGGCAATACACAAGACAGGTCCCAGATGTGCAATGGAAATTCTCGACAAACAGACAAAAGGGTCAGACACCGTTTCAGCAACTAGACACAGCCCCTGCTGTAGGAGACCTAAGAGTGCTTTCTCTTCTCTTTCAGCTCTCTTTTTATTTTTATTTTTTTCCTTTTTCTTTTTCTTTTTATTATTATTTTTTAAATTATCATTCATTCTGTGGCAGCAGGCTTTGATCCAAATCTAACATAGAGCGGTGTTTCCTCTTTTTTGCTTCTTACCAACCTTTACTTTCTCTTTCAAGAAAACGCGTGCTAAATTGTGAAAACGTCATCCATCTTGTTCATTTAATGACAATTTTAACTTTCTAATTTAATTATTAAGTAATGTAACAACAACTCAAATTTCAAGTGGATCAGATGGGTAATTAATATTAATATTGTTTATGTTTTTCTTACACATATTATTAGTTTTTTTAATTTATGATTAATCTTTTAGGGGTTTGTGGTACTACTGATTAATATAATGAGCCATATATATTTTAAATTGTTTATTTTTAAATCTAATAATTAATGGTAATTGAGTGGGAGAAACCCCGTTCTCGATGCATCATTCCCACCATTTACCCAACAGAAGACAACATCATTAGCACAAACCTGTACTTGTCCGTTTCTAGAGACCCTCCACAAAACAGAGGTTATGTTCCAACTTCCTCTTGGTTTTTATCAAAAAAAAACAAACTCTCATGATTTGGTTTTCTTTTCCTTTTCACATCCTCTTCTTCTTCTCTCATTTTTAATTTTAATTTGTCCCTAGATAAAATAATAATAATAATAATAATAAACCCTTATTGTATTTCAACGAAGAGTTAGCATATGTTGAGTGTTGCTTACCACCAAATGAGCTGATAATTATATTTGATAACACTTGTCACCTTTTACTAGGAGAGTGCATTATTTCAATATCGCTGATTTTTTTTTTGGTTTGCCCTTTCAGCTAGTCAGCTTTTTCCTTTTTCTAATTTTAGGTTTCTATAGCTTCTGTCTCTCTTTATTATTATTATTATTATTATTATTATTATTATTATAAGTTACACATTTTCGCTTATGATGCAAAGATGATGGAAGTGAAAATATAAATATGGTGATGGGGTTAATGGTGGTGTTGGTGTTGAATTTGATGCAGCAGCTATTAGTATGATGGAGTCCATGGAGTCATGTGTCCCACCAGGATTCCGGTTTCATCCCACCGACGAGGAGCTTGTTGGGTACTATCTAAGGAAGAAGGTCGCTTCCCAGAAGATCGATCTTGATGTTATCAGAGATATTGATCTCTACAGAATCGAACCATGGGATCTCCAAGGTATATATATATATATACACACCAAATTAATATCCATATATGTTCTAGTTTAATTTTTTCTTCTTCTTTTTCTTAGTGTTTTCTTCCTTTTAAGATTACATGAAGGTTGTTGTGTACTTCAGATTGGATCCATGAATTAAGGTTTTTGTTCTTTGATTTGATTAAAAAAAAAAAAAGGTGTCAAATGTATTGAATGTGCATTTCATGCATACTCTACAACCCTAGAAAAGTGTTACAATATTATTTATTCTATAAATTCAATGATCAAAACTCTCCAAGGTCTTGTTTGCTTATATATATAGATACATATATAAACGGATTTATAACCTTCAATGAGAAACTTGAACTAGTTTAGCTATATATAGTTACTTAAAATATAATGAAGTTGCTTATATAAGATCTGTGTGGTTATGAATATTAACAGAGAGATGCCGGATCGGGTATGAAGAGCAAAACGAGTGGTACTTCTTCAGTCACAAAGATAAGAAGTATCCAACTGGGACAAGAACTAATAGAGCAACCATGGCTGGTTTCTGGAAGGCAACAGGGAGAGACAAGGCTGTTTATGATAAATCTAAACTCATTGGAATGAGAAAAACTCTTGTCTTCTACAAAGGGAGAGCCCCAAATGGTCAGAAAACGGACTGGATCATGCATGAATACAGGCTTGAATCAGAGGAGAATGGTCCTCCACAGGCAAGCATATCTCTCTCTCTTCTCTCTTCTATTCTTCTCTGTTTATCTTGATTTTCAACTTAGATGATGACGTTATACGCTTGAAAAAATTAAAAAAAAAATTATCTTCATGGTCTTTTCCACGGTTAGTTGAGTAGCTTTCAACTGTGTTTCTTGACCTAATTTTATATGTGGAACGGTCTTTGTCAATGGTTTTATGTCCAATTAATGAAAGGTTGGAATCCATTACGGACAAGTATAAAAGTTGTGTAGTAAAAATATGTACATGCCTCAAGTACTTCTTCTAATTAGGACTTTTTTTATGCGATATTATAAATTAACGGTGTTCAGTTTCAACTGAATTTCCACCAACCAAATTTTAAACTCATGAACTTTGATATGATCAAATCACTTTTACTTTCCATACAAAGACAATCTCACCATCATCTCTAAAGTCAAAAATGTTAGATAAAAAAATATTCCAAGGCATTTGATGAATATGGCTAGCCTTCTTTGCAACTTCTTTTGTGGCATGGAGTTTCTCTCCCAAATCAATTTTGTCAAAAGCAAAATTCCAATTTTCTTCTTGTTTTTCCATCACCTTTTATTTTTTATATATATACACACACTTCTCTTTCCCAAACAGAAAGAAAAACTTCCAAAAGCAAAACGAATATATATAGTGTAAAAGGAATATCACTTTTCGCTCTGAAAATTTTTCAATCTCTATTATGTAAAAGCTTATTTTGAAAGCACGTCTTGTCTTTAATTATCTTATAATTAAATCTTATGTATCTGAACACCAATAGACAGTAAAAATGATTGAGCACCTCTTTTAATCCTAAGTGGTCAAAAGTTTATATCTCATCTTTATCCTAAAACACAAAATAAATAGTTTTCTTTGAATTTAATCGGTCTCCTCACTCTAAAATAAATAAATAAAAATAAATTTCATGTGTCTATGTTTTTGCAGGAAGAGGGCTGGGTGGTTTGTCGCGCATTCAAGAAGAGAACCAATGGACAAAGCAAGAGCATTGAAGGGTGGGACTCAAGCTACTTTTATGATGAACCAAGTGGGGTGAGCTCGGTGGTGGATCCGATTGAATATATGTCAAGGCAGCAGCCACAGGGTTTTTTGTCACAGAACTTGTTGTGCAAGCAAGAGATAGAAGCAGATAATTTGAGTTTCATGCAGTCTGATCACTATCTACAGCTTCCTCAGCTCGAAAGCCCGTCTCTGCCACTATTAAAAAGGCCAATTAGCTCTATATCTTTAACATCAGAGAACAATGAAGAATTTGTAGAAGATCATCAACAGCAAAATAGAAAGAGCAGCAACAACGCCACCACCTCCGCCACCAAGAAAGCTGTGACCGATTGGAGGGCCTTGGACAAGTTTGTTGCATCTCAATTAAGTCAAGAAGAAGGCGATTCGAGCTTTGGAGGTCATAGTAGTTCGGACATGGCACTGCTGTTGTTGCAAGAGTGGTAGAGAGAAGATCAAAAGGAGAAAAAGATGGAGAAACATTTGATCTAAATCATGATGATCATCATCAGACCGTGATGATATTGGAACATGCATGCTTGCTGCAGTATTTTGACTTATAATTTTAATCAAGGGCAGGGAGAGACGAAGCGGTTTTTATTGATGTCAGTATTATAAATGTTTGATGAATCCTTATAATATAATTTTGTAAACAAGTATGGTGGTGAATGAGTGAACACACACTCACTCTCTCTCTCTCGAAATGCCAGCAATATTTCACATTTGTACGTGTGACTATACATATACGTATTATTCCTTATAATAAGCAATAGAAGTGAGAGTTTCTAATAGACTAGCTGGTCGCTCTCATATCTGATGAGCAATATATATGCTACAAAGCATTTCTTGTAACTTGACTTTTATTTAATTAAGATTATATGACTTCAGTTCAATTAAGTTAACATATGCAAGAGAATTATAATTATTTTTCTGTATAGGATTTTTTTTTTAATTTTTTAAGTAAATTTTAACACAATGAGGCCGAAATTTTATCGATGGAAGAAAAAAAAGTTAGGCTTATTATATAGGATATTACAATGAATCTTATCGATCCCTTGTAAAAACTATTACAAGACAAGGGTATATAACATAAATTTGAAGAGATTGATATATCAATATTTTCAAAGTGCTGTTCTTGTTCAAATGTAGATAATTTACTATGCTGTATAATTTATTATGACATTATTGATGAATCGAAACAAACTCAAGAAGGGGGTTGGATGCATGGTAAAAACAAGTTGAGAAATATGCATGCTAGAGCTACAGCAAAATATTAATGATCATATTTTTGTTTTATGAGCCGATGGATGTGAGATTAATTTAATATAAACTATGCAGGAGTTATTATTGAAATAAATCTCTTTTACATCAGATTTGATTTTGTTTTTATATATTATATTATATAAAGCGCAGTGACTTGATATATTTTCAAACTAAATAGGTATTATTTATCTTCTTACTATACTGAATGATATTCATGAGGTTTGATTTTTTATATAATCAAATTGTATTATAAAAAAAGATATAAACATTTCGGTTCGGCATGTTTCAAACTTTTGCGTTACCTGAATGGGTATTAAAACAATCCAACATCAATCAAACTCACCTATTACCTATACATATATAGGTCTGATATTACACAGACAAAATAATCAATCAAGCCAAGCCTTTTACCAGTGAGCATTATAGCGTGTCATGAAGATCTTCAAACAACAAAAAGACACTAATAAAGGAAAAAGTATGTGGGTATATATATATATATATATATAGCTCTCGAACTTAAGAGTTGAAATCATTAAGACTTGGCTTCTCTAGATTAAAACAAAGGCATGAGTTTCAGTTTCATCACCATTATTGTACCAGACATTGGTTGGCGCCTGACTGACTGATTTCTCTAACGAGAGAGAGAGAGAGCATGAGGCACGTTCGAAACAAACTTCCAAGAAAGAAAGACACGTATTGTACTTTAAAAGATGAATGGATACCAACAAAATAAAGAATTCCACTTTTTGAAATTTTTGAAAGGAATCATTTTGACTAAAAAAAAGCCGTGTTGAGAGTTGAGACCTCTAAATGTAAGTTAAAATACTGATTTTTCATTTACCCTAGCTAGCAAAATTGGACCAGGAATCTTCTCCTGCTCCCAAGTTCAAACTATATTTGTTTAATTATCTGAAACTCTGAAATTATCGGTCATTGCATATAAAATTATTTCGATTCAATAACGAAAGAGAAATATAAATAGTTATTATAATTTAAAGTTTTAGAGGATATACCAGAATATAATTTGAATTTACGTTCTCATTGATATGGATATGAAATATATTATTGTATATATAATTTCATTCATATGAATACGAAGGAATCTATCTTAGTAGAGCTTCTCTATTTGTATTTGGGCTTAAACCACGTCACAAATTTATTGGTCTTATATATGAGGAGGTGTGCTAGAACGCTTATTTACTATTAATTACTGGTCATTTTCTATTACCTTATAATTAAGCTTTGACTTTGTGAGTTTATTTGTTACTGATATAATTTCATAATTTGATTTGTCCTAGAAGTTTTGGGTTCAATTTCCCCCACGTTTGGGTCTTTTCCCATTTAATTTAAGTTCTTAGGTCTTATAGTTACTAACATCTCCTACCTATTTTCTCGACTAATAACGACCATAGAAAGTGATGAAAAACTGCTGGGACTTTTGAGGAAAAAAAGGAATCTGTGTGGAGAAAGAAACAAAGAGCAAGTATTAGTAGTAGAAGAAGCAGCAGCAGCTAGTAGAGATTGAATGAAGAGAAAGAATTGATCATGGTGAGCATGGGAGCATCTTGGGGTGGGCTTGGGGGTGGGCCCATGGTTTGTCTAGCATGCGCTGTGCACAATGGCTCTTGTTGGGCATGCTTTGTCTTTAAGGACATTTTGACCCTTTTTTTTTTTTTTTTGGTTCGGGTAGCTTCACATGTCCTGTTAGTGCCACACATCACCAAACCCATGTAACAAATTAACTCAAAAGTTTCTTAATCAGTTCCAGCTCCAATTCAACAAAAAGAAGAGAATAAATCTAATTTAATCAATATACACATGCATACTATTCTAAAATCATTGTCTGATTGGACAAACAGCTCCTGTCTTGATGTGGTTTTCCACACTAGGTGGACCAGAAGGGTCCTCTCTCGATGTCCATCTCAACAATTGATGGATTTTTGTGTACTTAATTGGCTTAGTAGTACATGAATCCAATTACATGTACACATTTACTTTTCAAAGAGGGTTGTAATTGAATCCACGTCCAAGTAAAAATTACGTGATAAATAATCAAAACACAAGAGAGGATAAAAAACCAAAAATCAAAAAGAAAAGAAAAGGATGTGGCAATTTGATCACCAACAGCAATCAGCATGACACATCAGCGAGAATTAATTTGTTCTTTGGTTTTGATAATGATTAAACGCTTTAGTCATTGAAATGATTAAATTGCCAATTAATTCTCTTCATTGCAAATGGTGGGGTGATTGGTAATCAAAACTAAATTGACATTGTGCCCGAAAACAATCAACAATTTTTGTGCTTGATGTGAGTTGGTACCTTATAATCCATCAAGTGCTGCATGAAATTGGTTATATTTCTATTGGTTTTTCATTAGATGACCTAATTTTGATTGCAATTGAAACCCGTTTAGTTATGGAGAAAAACATATGTAAATAGCACCAAAATTTATGCAATTGTTAAAAAATACAATTAAACTATTGAAATGAATTTCTTTTTGACACTATAAATTATAATGAACTATAATGTATGAATAAAGTATATGAATTATGTTCTTCATTCGCGAATTATAGTTTGGGACGATTAATGATACTAAAAAATTTCATTTTAATAATTCAACTTCATTTTTTAAATTCACTTTAATTTTAGTTCCATTAATAAATAAATAAACCTTTCTAGTGAATTTTTTTTTTTTTTTAATTGAACGAATATCACTATTCACTTCGTGGCTAACCCCAACAAAGAGGAAACGTCTCTCTCTCAACTCGACCAATCACGTTCCACCAAATAAATGCAAATGACGAACTTTGTTGAATAAAATTCAAGCACTGCCCCGAAAAGGTAGAGTATGCATGTTTCTTGTTGTGAAATGTGATTGTTGCACTTGATAGGCCAGATAAAAATGTTATTATACATATGCTGTCATAGGCTTGGTCGGATTGTGTATATATTTGTATATAAAATAATAAAATATATATATCTAAGCTGGTGGACCAATCAATATTGTCCATGTTAAGGGCTTTGAAGTTTCTACTAGGTTAGAAAAGATGAACATTAACGATAATCAGCGCAACAGTTGACCAAAATAAGTTTCCTTTCTGGAGAACAATGATGCTCATTATGGCACGCAACAAAGCCAACACAGTCCATATTCTTTTTGAATAATGCTATCCTTTTAAAAATATTTATCCAAAAGTTTTACTTATATAATGTAACAAATTTATTTATAATCATCACATTAATTTTGGAATGATTTATTGATGTCTAATATGGTAATTATACATAAATTTACTATATTATTTGAACAATAAATTGGGTAATATAGCATTATTATTATTTTTTTCTTTACAAACTTTTCATGCATAGATAAGGTTGAAAATCAAAAAAGAAAAGAATGGAATAACTTCATTTTGGTTTCTATGGTTTTGGAAAAATTCTCATTTTTAATTATGAATGCATTTATACCTCTCATGGTCCTTCATATTTCAAATATTCATCATTTTAATCTCTATCATTAATTAACCACAATGGAGAGAGGGTTTTTTTCGTCATTTCAATAAATTTAAAAATTAAATATAAAAATAAAAATGAAAAAGAATTGTGATCTCCATTGTTCATTACAATATGATGAATAGTGGAGATCATTTCATAAAATATATTAGTAAATATAGAAAAAAAAACTTAAAAAATTAAAAATAATGAATATTTGAAACGTGAGAAACCATGAAAAATGTAAACCCATTTACAATTAAAAAGAAAAAGTTTTTTAAAAACAAAGAGGTCAAAATGAAGTTATCCCAAAAAGAACCATTACCCTGCTCTTACATGCTATCCACCTCCACCCATAAAAATAGTATTATATAATAATATCATTATAAATTCTATATTGAAGAATATTGTAAATGTGGAATAATATCTTTTCCTCATTATTAGGAATTGGAAAACAATACAACGAGCAAGCAATAATCATGTTAAAAGTAATCAAATTCAAAAGAATGTAATGTGACCAGTTGCAATGTGGCATGTCAACGTGAAAAGTGAGACCCTTTAATCTTCTTTTTCGATTGAATTGACAGATAAATTTTCCTTAATTATTATATGCTGCCGCCTTGATATATCTTAAGAGATTGGTTCATACTTAAAGGCCATTTAAAAAAAAAAAAATTGGTCTTCGATATTGAATATAGGTTGAGGCCCCGGGACTACTCCACCGACAACAACCCTATATTGGGTTGACTAGTCTTTTTATTTCAATGATATGGTTCTTGAAAAGAAGTGACATTTTATCATGTATGAAAATGAGTTTTCTCAGGCTTTCATGTGGAGAATTTTCACAATCATATGAACACTGTCATGTTACTGCAGCCAAACCTGAGAGCTCGACTTAGTCATATTATGTGGCTTCATATGTGAGATCTTATTACATATATAAATGTAACACTATGGATTTCCATATCACCAAAATTTAAATCTTTGACCAACAGCTCATTCTAAATTAGACAACTGAAGAGACGATGATCAAATTGGTCTAGGAATATACTTATCATCAAATTGTCTATTTCAATCAATTCTTTTCTATGAATCTGCCATCCGCACTTCTTTATAAGACCGGGATTCTACATTCCAGGCCCAGAGATGTTGCCATTCACTTTTAGTGGCTCAGGGACGAAGAGGAACAAGTACAAAGATAGCATCATGTGCCTGTCAGGCTGTGTTGCAACAGTGGGCCTAAAATCGAGCAGTGATTGTCAAAGCAATTGAACACAATAGACAATAGACAGCACAGCCCCAATACAAAATGTTATTATCCAAGAGCATCACAGGTTGTAAATCACACTGTTCAGAGTCGAAATTATTTTCGAATCTAAGCTAATAAGAAACAAATTGTTCAGATTCCTCAAGTGGATGCTCGCAACAGTCAAGTCTTGTGCCTTTAAACAATTAACAAAGCATTATCCAATCACCCATAAAACATGAAGAAAAAAAAAAAAAAAATCTCATCCGAAACTCAACCACAATAGTCAACCACAAGAGAGAACTTCTAAAAGTTTGGAAGAGAATTGATAAATTCATAAACAGAACTCGATTCTAGTGCATAAGATTGGATCGTTTGTACAGTGTTTTATGTCATGGTCATCAAATATCATCACTCTTGGCCTACGTTTAGTACACAAAATTAAAATAAAATACGATGAATTTAATTGAATTGGAATAAAAAATCACTATCTCATGTTAGGTAAAACTTAGGATTTAATTAAAAATTATATCATATCATATTTTATATAGGTTAGTATTAAATTGAAATAAGATTAATTAAAAATTTTTATTATATAAAATTAATTTTATAAAAAATCTGAAAAAAAAAAATAAAAAAACAACCATAATTAAACCCAATGTCTTCAACATCATCAATCCACAGTTCCTCAATATCATTAATCCAATTTCTTAATATTATCATCTCCCATATTAATAACATTAAAACATCAAAAACAAAAAAGATTAGAATAGGAGGTTCTAATCGAACCCAGAACTAGATAAACTAACCCTATATGCATTTGAGTTTCATCTAAGTTCTGAGTTCAATGAACCCAAAATTGGATTCTAGGTTCATCATCAAACACAGAAAACAAAAAATTCATAGTTCATAATTAAAAAAAAAAAAAAAATGAAGATAAGATGAAAAATAAAATAAAATAAAAAATTAAAGATGGTAATTCTTGCTGCTACTGATTCATCTGGATGAAATAGGAGATGAGCGAGACGAAAAGCGGTTTGTGGTGATTGTGGGCCGACGTGTTTGTGGAGATGAAAGAGAGACAAAGTTTGTGGAGATGAGAGAGAGGAAAGGATGAAAAAAGAAAAAGAGAGAGAGAGAGAGAGAATCCCATGAACTTTGGAAATGGTAAAGATATGGTTCATCTTGGGATTTCATTTTTCAAGTTGAGTGAGAATGGAGGTGAGCTCGGAAATGAAAAATTCATTCCCTTTCCCTGCTTCAAATGTGAGCTAAACATGGAATGTGAGAGGATGGAAAAAAAATAAATCTCAATCTCATCTAATTTCCTATGCACCAAACATTGCTTTATGTAAATATTCATCGTACCCCTCTTAAATTGGCTTTCAATACCTCAAAATTTTCCCACCCGACATCAGAAACAAAAAGTTAGTCTTTGACAATGCCTTCACATCAAACAAATAACATAACCATAGAAGATAAGTAACTAGATAACTTGAGTCATCAAATATGGAACCATCAGTAAGGTTCATAAAATGTATCCTAAATGGTCACTTAGACCACTCATATACTGTAAGTTCTTGTCGTTGCATCAAAACTAGAATAAGTTCACAAATGGACGCAGACAATCAATTCAATCAACACTTTTACACAATGGAAATCATCAAGTGATAGCAATCAACAGAAAGTAATCACTATAAAATCATGATAGAAACTGGAACAAAAGAAAAATGTTTGGAACAAGCAGCAAAATCGTTTCATAACAAAGTTTTAAGAGAAAAACTGCTATATGAACACTTGTGTCCAAAAGCACATCAACCGCAAATTCGCACAATCAAATACAAATCACAGATATCACAACATTGATGTGTAACTAATAAAGAAAATTAACACGGCAACAAAACAATAGAGAGTTAATATCACAATTCTTTTCTTAAAAAATGAGTGAGACGGTATGGTGTTTAAGCGATGCAGTAAGCAAATTATTGCTCAGATTAGAGTACCACAGTATGCCTCACAGTAAAATACACAACCATCTTGATGAGCAAAGGACACAATTGAACAATCAAATCAGAACACCTACGCCCTTTCACCACGAATTCGCCTGGCAAGCTGTATATCCTTGGGCATGATAGTTACCCTCCTGGCATGAATAGCACATAAATTCGTATCCTCAAACAAACCAACAAGGTAAGCCTCCGCAGCCTCCTGAAGTGCAAGAACCGCATGGCTTTGGAACCTCAAGTCAGTCTATAACAAGAACAAAACAAAAACAAAAATAAAGTTACACAACAATATGATAAGAAACCAAATTTAATTCAAAAACATTACCTTGAAATCTTGAGCAATTTCACGCACAAGACGTTGGAAAGGCAGCTTACGGATCAAGAGCTCAGTGCTCTTCTGATACTTCCGAATTTCACTGTTCAAACAGTATATAGATATCAGCAATGAAATAGAACAAAGGAAACAAATATCAATAATATCCCAAATAAATACCCATATCAAATCCTGTCTTGATTATGCAGATATGCTTTCAAGCAGAGCAGACAAGCGCAACTGGCAACAAAGTGCATGAAAAAGAATCCATTACCAAAGAGCAACCGTTCCACGAAACAACAATCAACAATATCCTGATTACTTCCCATATCAAAAACACTGTCAAAATATCAACAATACTGGCAATATGTTCAATATTTCCATACATTTGGACACCCTCTATACATCCACCAAAACCAATATTTGCTTTCTTGAATATGAATATACACTTTCAAGTAGAAAATACAAACACAACTAGCAAAAAAAAACACACACACACCAATCTACTACCAATAACCAACAGTTCAAGGGCAGCAACAAGGAAACAAATATGAATAACATCCCTTTAAATACAATCATAAATACTATCAAAACATCATCATAAATAATGTCAATAAGTTTAATACATTTACACCCTCCATATATCAACCAAAGCCGCTACTAACTTTCCTGATTACAAGTATACATTCAAGCAGAGCATACAAGCATTATCAACAAAATGCACTAAACAAATATCAATAATATCCCTGATTTTGAAAAAAAAAAAAAAAAAAAAAAACCACATCAAAAATCCAATCAAAACATCATCACATTGGCGACATGTTGGATACTTCTATTACTATACAATATCAACTTTCTTGATTAAGCAAATATACAAGCAAGCAGAGCATACGAGCACACAACTATAATTTTTTTTTTTTTTAAATGTATATATTACCGAAGAGCAACAGTTCCAGGGCGGTAACGATGAGGCTTCTTGACTCCGCCGGTGGTGGGTGCAGACTTTCTTGCAGCCTGAAATCATCATTTAAAGAAAATGATCATTCTTTTTCCATGCTTTCAACTTTAAATAAAACGACAAGAGAAGGGAGACCTTACCTTGGTGGCCAGTTGCTTGCGAGGAGCTTTGCCGCCGGTGGATTTGCGAGCGGTTTGCTTGGTGCGAGCCATTTGACCTGTCAATGTAAAGTGATAGTGGTTCCATTAACGAGATTTTGAAACCAATAAAAGAGAGAGAATTTTTTTATTAGGCTTTGCAATTTTACCGTTTTGTTGAAGAAGAAGGGGATGTTTCTGGAATTTGAAAAGTTTTGACGAGCGCCGATGGAAGGGGGTCGAGAGGTTTTGTAGGCGGGATTGGTAAAATCCAACGGCTGTTAAATCATACTGTTGACACTTCACAGTCAACGGCTGTTAAACTGGTTGCGTGTCTTCCTTATTCAACAAAAGGTTTCTCTTTTTTTTTTCCTTTTTTTAGATAATTAAATAAAGGATTTTAATTAAAGTGAAAATAAAGGAACGATCCTCTCTTAAATCACGTAAATCTTGCCAGTTGAAATGGTTGATGGACACACTAGATAAATAAGGTGACGTCTGGATACGTTTTGTAAAATATTTTTTTACTCTTAAAAATAAAAAATAAATGAAAAATATTAGATATGTCAATTTATAGAACGTATTTTTGAAAATAAAAACTATATTTTTAAAAATTATAATTAAAATTGAAATATATATATTTTAATAATTTTTAAAAATAATTAAAATTTTCTCTTCAAACAATTATTTTATTTATTTTTAAAAACAATATCAAATATACTTACATCCCTTTTTATTTTTAAGAATAAATTTTAAAAAAATCTATTAAATATATTATATTTTTTAAAATATTTTTTATTTTCAAAAATAATTTTTAAAAATATAATTTTAAAAATAAATCCAAACACACCATAAATTTCGACAGTTCAATTTAATGGACTACCGAAGGTAATGCTTTCCGAGTATTACCTTTATTCACTTATTTATTTTATATATAAAAAAAAATTAAATGTGATTATCAATTAGACTGTATATATACATCCACATTTTATCATTATTCTTAATTTAAAATTTTATTGGTTTATAAATACATGAATTTTGTGATCTTAATCCTAAGATTAAAATTTAACACCCGATAATCCCTCATATTATAATGAATTAATAATAATATATAAAGATATAATTTTATCTTAACTACCAATAATAATAAAAATTTAAAAACTCACAACCCCCGTAAAATAATCTTCTATTTATATATAGATAAATATGAAGCACAAATCTGCTGTTGTCACCCTTGTAGACTGCGAAATAATCTAACCATCTCTGTATTTATATAGAGAAGCGGTCTAATATTGTTGTTCAAGTATGTTATTGTATGTATTTACTTCCCAGTAGATTTTTTTTTTTCTCTCAAATAAAGTGGATCTTCACATACTATACGTCTGACAACTTAGAAATTTCAATTTAAACTTCTAATGAGATAACATCTTTTAAAAAACAAATTTTATACTTTTGATTTTTAAATCTCAAATAAATATATTAAAATGACAGTAATTTCTATACTATGACACATCGTAACAATTAAATTTATTTACTATATTTTATTAAATACAACGAATAACAAATTAATTCATTCTTCACTTCAAATCCCATAAAATAATAACTACATAAATTTTTATTTAATTTAATTCAAAGAGAATGAATTCCCAAAATTGGGTTGAGATACACTAACCGAAAAAACGTAAAGACACAATCCAGAACCTATACCTCGTACATCCAGTCAGAATGAGTGGTGTATGCACCAGCAAATAAGCCATGACACGCCATCACCGTTATTACCTATTACGAATATTCCCAACGAATATTGACTCCCAAATTCGGTAATACATTATCATGAGAATCATGTCATTATACATATATATGATATACATGGTAAGAAAATAAACCCCCTTAGTAGGGGCACATAACATATTCTTCACAAGAATTGTGGGTACACATTTACAACTTACAAACCAACCACACAACACAAAGGCTATTTATCAATACAGTGAATACGAGACAACCAGTAATCATAGAAGACACTAGAACTGGCACAAGATATTCGTCACATCAAGATCAGCATTAACCATTCACAGATACTAGTACAGCACCACCATGTTACAAAAAGACCCATCTAAGAGAAACATGGATTTCTTTTAGTTCTACAAACACAATATATACAAAGAAAAAGACAAAAGAAGTCTAGGTTGATGCATATGCTAAGCAGTAGCAGCGGCCTTTTTGGCCTTCTTGGCAGCAGGAGACTTGATGGACTTGGGCTGTTTAGGTTTAGCAGGAGTTGATTTCTTTGCTTTCTTGGCAGGCTGCTGCTTCTTTGTAGCTTCAGGTTTGGTGGCCTTCAGTGTAGAGGACCTTGTTCTCTTCTGGGTGGTAGTGGTGGTGATTTTAGGTTTAGGTTTAGCTGCTGTGGTAGTCTTTTTGCTGTCTTTTTTGCCTGATTCAGACAGCTTGTAAGAGGCCTTGATCTTGATTAGTTTGCCTTTAGCAGCAGAGTTTTTCAACTGGAGAGCCAAGATTTTCTTGAAGTTGGCAGGCAGTACAGCCTTGTGCTTCTCTTCCATGTACTTTGCTATAGCATATGGACTTGAACCACTCTTGTCGTTCAAAGCCAATAGTGCCTCCTTGATCATCTGCATAATCATCAAATAAAACAACAATCTTATAAGACAGCTGCAAACTACATGTTAAACGAATAAAAATGTGATAAACAGTTGTAAACAAAGCTAAAAAATACCTGAAAATATGGAGGGTGAGAGGCGGTTTTGGGCTGTTTGGGTTTCCTCTCTTTGGGAGCTCTAGGTTTCTTCTCCTTGGTAACCTTCTTCGGCTCCTCCGTCGTTTCCACCGTCGGAGTTGCAGCAGCTTCTTCTGTTGTCGCCATCACAATTTTGACAACCCCACAAAAAGGATACACAGAATTCCTACACCGATTGACAAAACAGAGTAATCCAAAAGCGTCGAGTAGATATGCAGCGCTTTGGTTTCGTGGCAGGATCATCCATTTGAAATTTATAGAAAGGGAGGGATCCTTGTGGCAAGTCCTGATTGCTCAGTTTGAGGTCACAAGGATTGCCAGAGTTGTGAAGATTAATCTAGAATGTACACGTGGGGAATATCTGTGCGTTCGTTTGACTGGTTTTGTAGTACTTGGTTTTCCAGCTTGGCATTTGGTTTTCTGGGAGGAGTAGTGTGTGTTTTTAGTGATGGATTTGTGGTTAAATTTCTTGGGATCGGATTTGAATTTTCTGTGTTCAAGTTTGTGTGGTTATAGCTTAGAAAATGCAGATTCTAATGTGAGTAATTTGTATCATAATTGAGAGTCATTTGGGTGCTTATTGAAGCACTAAAAGAAAAGCGGTTTCTAACTTGCTCTCTCTAATTTTTGATGGTTTTAGGATTGGGATTTCTGCTTGCTCTGGTGGTTTCCTAAAACTGGATTGGTCTTTGTTTTTCCCAATCCCAACAAATCTGATTTGGAGAGACTGCACCTTTAGATTGCAAGACTAATTGTGCAACGCCCATATCACATGGATTGTGATCGTGACACGTAATTTCACTGGGAAACGGCCACATTAAGATGGCATGGCTCATTATTATGACGCGTAACCAAATCCCATTACGATCACACAACATGACCAGCTACACACAACTCATGCATCTTTCATTACGGTAATCAGTTTTCATCTCCATTTTCTGTTTGGGCTTACAATTACTTTATCATTGCAATTGTTCAATCAATTAAAATTGCTAACGTCATTAGTGCTTTGTCAAATTAGTTGACAACACCCCCCAACTCCACGTGTGAAGTTGGATTTGACATTTCCCCCGTCTTCGTATGAATTGATTCTTTCTATATAAAAACTATTTTTCAAACCGTGTCATAATGTGCATTCTACTATCCCAATAATTATCTAAGCCAAACACAATGATTATAAAAAAAAAAAACAGAGAGATTGCAAACGAAGATGGGGTAAATTTTGAGATCCATGTTCTTCATTTACCCTTCATTAAGTAGATAAGAGGTAGATTTCGGATCCACAACAACATTTATAAACACAAAAATAAATAAATAAATAAATAAAACTTTCATGTTAAATAGAGCAAAAGCACAATAAAACTATTAAAACAATCAAAGGTTCATATGAACTCAAGTTGACAAATCCAGTCTCAGCAATACATATATACTGTTTTGAAACAAGAGTTTGGATATGTCAAACACATCAACAACAATTTGCCCACTGAAGAAACTAATGGCACATCAAAGTGGTATCAAAATCTTATCAGGACGGACAGGCTGTGAATGATCAAAGATAGAAGAATCTTTCCGGCATAGATTATAATGAAATTGCAGAAATATCCTCCCAACCATATCACATTGCCCAGATTCATTTTGGTAATAATGTAAACAAGCATATTTAATTTCAGAAAAGGCAAATATGCTTGCACACAGCCACATCCCGCAAAATTCATGATTCTTTTTCCAGGTAACAATCATGAAACTTTACGTGCATCAATTTGGCATTTCATGAGTTACAGGCAACTCACTACTGCAAAGACAAATTGCACAAGAAGCAAATATGAAACACAAAGTGCAAAACAAAAATTCCAATAGTGACTTATATTACAAGCCAAATTTTGGTTCTACAATGAATTGGGATAAATGAAGTCTCCTGGAAAGAAACAAGTTTCTCTCGACAGAATGAATATGGAAACATGACAAGCTAGAAAAGGCAAGATGTGTAGCCCAAAAAAGAAAGAAAATAATAAGGAAACAAGGGCATGCAGATCCTTTCGGATCAATAATCTTGCTTCTGCAATGAAGGAGATGACCTCATAAACAAATTTTAAATTTTATATAATGAACCGTATACGGGAAAGGGAAAACACAACCTAACAATATAACATAATCATCTCCACACCTGAAATGTACTACACACTAACAAAGTCAAAACAATAGTAAATACATCTCTGAACAAATATTGCAGATAAAGAATTATATATCAAAGGATAGAACCAAAAAACAAAAACCATTGTTTTCTACATTAACAAGCACCCCTCATCTAGTCACCTTCAAAAGAAATTCAATTTCAACATTCAATCTTCAGAGCAATTAATTAAACAAAAGTTAATCAAAATTTCCTTTCAGCTCTCAGTATCATATTTTGCTCACGACAATCAAATTCATAGGCAACAGAACCTGCAACCCAGATTTTATCCAAAAACACTGATTAGTTATACCTTGCTAGCACCTTGCCTTCATATGTTCACATACAAATCCCAACTTCAACTAGTTTGTCACAACAAACTCTTCATATATCTAACTCAAAAATGGTAATTCTTATTTATGCACACCAGTTGTATGACTAAATGTCATAAGAAAGCAATATCCGCCATTTCATGAAACACTAATGAAAATTCAAGTCATGTCCACCAAAATATAAATATTGTTAGTTATAATTGAAGAAGGGATAATTTCCTAGGTTTTTTTATTCAGTAAAATCTCTTTCCTACCACCAAAAGAACATTTCTGGCAATATCAAATTTCCACCTTATGCTAACTTAATGTGTACAAACTACAATCAACGCAGTTTCACAAAGTTACAACTAAACAAAGGAATGGCATTTGTTTCATCTTTTTCTGAAGAAAATGATGAGAAGCAGGTCAAGTCTGTATACTTCTGTAGAAACAATGACCAAAGTCAAGGCTTAAAAACTTGATCTCAATAACCTATGCAACATTCACGAATTAGAATAACAAGTTCATCCTAAATTAACCACCAAAATTTCACTTTCAAGATGCAATCCTCAAATCACATGAACCTCTACAACACCAGGAATTTCAAAATTCAACCATTTAATTCAGAACATATCCATCAGACTCTGTTCACTAGAAATTACGTCAACTGCAATTGATGTAAGACAACTGACACTAAAATTTGATGCCAATCACATGAAGAAAGCACATGAAACCTAATGGAAGCTATTTTCCAAACTACACAAGTCCTCTTTACAACGAAACTGAATCAATTTTAATTTCAATCCAGCCAAAAGAAAAAATGTGTATATATATCAAGACCATGGAAAAGAATGTCCCTTAAGATCTCTCCCAAAATGTAGATAATATTGCAGGACTGAAGCACCAAATTACATAATCAAACAGAATGATTACTTGCGCTCCCGAGGATAAGGATCAAAACATGTGTGCAAACTTCTTAATTTTATTTTGGGCAACACCATTTAAGTACAATTCACAAAATATCTGACATACTTTCAGGTGGAAGAGCATTTGGGACCCTACCAAAATATTTCATGAATAGCTAGAAACATATCCAAGTCACACATCAACGACAGTCTAATTGAATATAATAATGGTGAGGTCAACTTCAAATAGCCCCTTAATTTACTCAAGTAACCATTAAACTCAATGAAAAGGAGTCCCCTTCCTATCCCTAATAAACTCTGATCAGTAGGTAGGCTTCAAAATTCCTACACAAAGTCTAAACATTTTCATTTCTCTGCAAAATTCTTCAAGATTTCCACAAGGCGTCCATCTGCAATCAAAGTTTAATCTATCTTCTTAATCTCTAGCAATATATAAAAAATCTTGAACTTTCCACTTCCAGAAAAAGAGTCACCCACTCATTTCCTTAGCTTAAAGATTAAGCATTAATAAATATACTTGTTCCATGGTGTAGGTCATGAACATAAATCAATAGATACTGCCCTTTACCATAACAACCCATATAAAATATCCTCAAGCAGTTCATACCTAGAGCAGAGGGAGCAGAATCTATTGCAATCTCCAACTTACAGAAGTAGTATGGGTTTCTTAGTTCATGTCCTCCAGAGATGCCACCTAACTAAACACATTAATCCTCATGATATTCTACTTATAGGAAATTGAACTGAAAGGGATGGATGTACAGAGGGGTGGATGACAAAGTTCAAAAACAGAATAAAGATACTTCAAAAAAGTAAAAAAAATAAAAAGGCCAACTGCAACCATTATGTTTCAGAAGAAACCGCCTGCCCATTTTGTCCAGCATTTCCAAGCCCACCTAGACAAAATTGTGTGAGAACGATGAACATTATAATATAAGGCATTTACCATCAGATTTAGAACAATTTGAAATGGCAGTGCAACTGGAATTACCAAAGGTTCTTAAGTCTAGTGGTAATAGCCACCTCTATACGAATGATCATCACCATGATAATGTGGATATGCACCATACTGCGAAGATGAAACCATCATGAGAAAGTCAACTTTAACGCATAAGACAGATACACTAAAGACTGGAAGCTTACATCAGAACTGTAATAATCATCTGGATAGAGACCACTGCCAGTTCCATAACTATCTGAAACATAACAAAGTGCAGATGAGCAATGTGATGACAAAACAATAAACCATAAAAGATGCGACTGCCTAAAGATATATATGCCAGACATTATTATCTGCAATATATACCACGATAACGACTTCCATGAAATGAAACTGCTGGATCATTGTAATCCATCCGTGGACGTAATCTACTCGGCCCCATGTAATCAGGATCAGGGTCCTACATGTAAAAAGCAACATTCAAGATTATGGGGAATTCCTGAAGGAACAAGATAGTAAAACAAACAAGTTAAGAACAATAAAATGGAAACCTTAAACAAGAGAACATTAGGCATTAAAACTGAAGTTACCGTTGTGTAAAATGGCCGTTTTACCCCATGCCGACAGTCATCATAAAAGTACGGATCATCAATTTGTCTTCCAATAAAAGGTCTGTCAAAGTCTTCATCTGGAGAAAATGGTTGTGTCCTATAAGGCATATGATCCATATGCCCAGGATGCTCCCTATCAGGGCCATGGTGCCAGAATCTATTAGGATTAGGTCTTGATGGGCCAGCTTCCACCATAGTTCTACCAGCTGCATGATGACCTCTGAAAGAACCCCTCCTTCCTCCTGTAATTGTCAGGGTAAAATTTATCAGATAAAAATTATATCAGCCTCCATGTGTTTATGACAATTGCACAAGATTCCATGCGCGCATGTTCTCATGTGAGTCACAAGCACACACATACAAAGAGAGGGAAAGAAAAAGAGAGAGAGAACCTCGTCCAAAATATGGCCTTCCACGAAACTCATTGTATCGGTTACCAAAGCCATGCTCATTGTGACCCATTCGACTGAATTGACCATGTCCATGTTGATGAAAACCCCTACCACGATGGAAATTTGCTGAATGAAAGTGATTTCCACCACGCCCAAAACCTCTTCCTGTAAGCCATACGGAGGCTACATCAGAGATAAATAACATGTAGATTATAATCTAAAGCCTTGTTGCCTCAAAAATTAATGATTACCAGATCTGGAAGAGGCTGCACCACCACCATGACCAATTCGAAATCCACCACACAGTCCACCTTTCACTGCCTGCGTTTTTGGTAAAGGATTTGACAGCCTTGCTTTCAATTTAATCTAGGAGTACATGGCAACAAAATGCACTCAGTTAAATTACATCTTTGATGTATTTAGAGAAAATTTACCCTCTGCCATGCAACCACCAATCGGTGCATGTCCTCAGAACAATCTAAGCGTACCAGAGAACAAAAGGGCCTTAGAGACCAAATCAACAGGAAAAACAAAAGAGTAAAACAAAACAAAATGATTTGAAAGAGATTCCACTCCCCTTCCTCTATTTTCATCTTACAAAGGTGAACAATGAAGTGGATCATAAGGCAATTTTCAAGGTGCTTCATCAGCTCAGCTGATCAATATCTATCAATTCTCTTGTTTGAATAAAGTAAAAATACAACACAATTTTAAAATTTAAGAGAGGGGGAAAAAGAGCTCAGATTATATACATGTATCGAGGCACAACAGGTATCAAACTACAAGATATACCTTTGAGTTTCCATCAACCAATTCTTTATTGTTTATACCACTGATGCAACCAACAGCAGCTTCATGAGTTGAAAAATCAACAAATCCGTAGTCCTTCCTCTTAGCAGTTGACATATTCCGGGCCAGGACAATCCTTACAATCTCCCCATAACCTTTTATCAGCTCCCTAATTTGGTCTTCATTCCAATGAGGGGGAACACCATCGAGAAATACCGTCTTCACCTGGGCCATCACTTCTGGGTCAGGCTCACGCAAAGGTTCAGCAAAAGCTACTTTAACAGTTCTCTCAGGGTGGCCAAATACAACATCAGGCTTCTGAAGTCTTTTGTATGCAGCCATGGCATCAACATGACAAGTGAACTCAACAAATGCAAAACCACGACTCAACCCATCATGTTGAACATCTGGGACAAGAGTAATGCTCTCAACACCTTCAAGGCCATAATCTTTCATCTTTTGTTTAATCTGCCAACATAATATCAAGAATGAGCAATCAAACATGAAAGGCAGACACAGTAAAAGCTACAGATACTTACAGCTTCCTTTGTCCATGTATTGCAAATATTGCCCACAAACAATGTGTCATTGTCCTCGCTTGGTGCAGTCCCACATCGTTTTCCACAAATCTGTTTAGTTGGAAAAATAAGGAAAAGTAATAAAAATACAGTTAAAAAAAAAAAAAACACCTGATAAATACTTACCACGGGGTTTTTCATCTCAGATAAAGCCTTCTTCGCGTGCTCCTTGTTTGTAAACTTCACAAATGCATACCCCTTATTCTTATTAGTTGAAAAATTCTTGTGCAACCGAACTTCAACTATCTCTCCAATCCTCTCAAAAACTTGTTTCACATCCTCCTCTGTAGCATCACGATCCAACCCACCAACAAATATCTCAAGCTCTTTCTTAATCCTACAATCATTTGTAATAGCTTTTAGCTCCCTGTGCTCTTCTTCCAATATATTAGACTCTTCAGCAGGCTCCTCCATATCATCCTCAGCGAACTCCTCCTCCTCATGATCTCCATAGTCAACTCGATCACCATACTCCTCAAATCCCTCATAACCACCATACTCATCCTGCTGAGGATGAGCACCTTCTCCCTGCAACTCCTCTTCCACCTTTTCTGCCTTACCTGCAGACTCAATTTGAGGCTTAACTTTTTCATCAACAAGTTCCATTTCTTCCTCCTCCTCCTCCTCTGGATCAAGCTCTTCTTCATCCTCATTCTCAAAACCAGTCACCAATGCAGGTTCATTCTGCTTCATAAAATCCCGTTCCTCTTCCTTCTTTTGAAAGCGGGGTTCTTTATTCTCATCAGATTTTCCAACCTCCACAACAACAGATTCTTTTAGCTTCACAGAATCTGCCATCTTTTCAATAGGATCCACTGCCATAGCTAACTGCACCTCCTTAAAAGATGATTCTTCAGCATCTTCAATCACAGCTTCTTCCTCCTTAGTCCCTTCCCCAAAATTCCCAACAACCAAATCTTCCACTTCCCCAACATTCTCTACACCAGACTCATCTCTCTTCTCAACCTCCACTTCCTCATCAAGAGAATCCTGCAACTTTGACATCTGTCCCAAGCCAACTTTCCTAGAAGCAGTAACTCTAGTTGTCCCTCCCTTTTTCTTCGCTACAGCTCTCATAACAACTCTCTTCTTCACCGGCGTCAACATGGCAACATCCTCCAATGCTCTTCCTTCTTCAACTAAAAATTCAACACACACTTGTTAAAACCAACAGAACGAGTAAATCCACATCAACATCATCTTATCCAAACAAAATTCTACTAATCAACCTAAACCAACAAATCACAGCACATCAATCATCAATACTTCAACAACAAACCAAAACAAGCACATACTACGATCACCAACACAACCAAGCAATTTTTCCTTTCTCGCAGAATTACTAGAAAAAATACACACATAAAACCTACAATTCCAATCCTTATATTTCTCAACTAAATACAGTTAAATAAATTAACAAATCCACACACACACACACACACATATATATAGTATCAACTATCAATCAATAAAAATTTCATTTTTCTACAAAATCTCTACAATTACTTAACAAAACCAATTAATTAACTACAAAATCTCTACAATAGCTCAACAAAACCAATTAATCAAACATATATATATATATATATATCAACTATCAATCAAAAAAAAAATTCGCTTTATTCGTGCAAAATCTCTACGATTACTCAAGAAGAACAAATAATCGAACATATATTCATATGAAAAAGTTGATTGTGAGTGCATTGACTATATACCTGGTGACTCATTGGTCTTGGTTTCGGCGGTCTTTGCTTGCTTGGCTTTGGTTGTTGCGGATCCACGCTTGGTTTCAGTGGTTTTAGGTGTCGCAGAGCCCGAAGGAGTTGTCGTCGGACTCGGAGCTTTGGCGGCGGATTTCCTCGGCGGCGGCGTCCTCTTGGCAGCGGTTGGTTTTGGATTGTCGGCATTTCGAGTTCTCATGTTTTGGAAACTGAGTCTTCGGTGTTGTTTTAGGTTTTGATTTTGCAGAGGTGGTTTGTGAGGCGTTTATATAGCAGAGGAAGATTTGTCGGCATCAGAGGCAAGACGAGAGACAGTGATCGGTTTGGTTTGGCAGTGGGTAGCGAGTCAAAACGCCGTAGTTTTGCTGCTTGATGTGAAGATGACAGCTGGATACCTTGTGGATTGACATATGTCAATTGGGATAACCCTATTTGTTCCTCATAGTTTAACATAATGTCAAAATGTCCTAACACTCTTAAAATTCGCTAATATCCTCTTTATCTATTTATGAAATAGAATAAATACCTCCTATAATTTATAAAAATATTTAAAAACAATTAAAATTGAATTTGAAAATCAAAATTTGACCATTAATATAAAAAAATAAAACTATAGGAACACTTTGATCATTTCGATCATTTTAATAACGATAATAGTATTATGAGATAAAATGAAATTCTCTGAAACTATATGGGTAATTAACGATTATGTCAAACTATAATAAGGAAAGTGGGATTATCCTTATGTCGATTACTATAAATAATTTACTTTTTAATTAATTTTCATTGATGTCTTGATGAAATGAGAAAATGTATTAATAATTAAAATAAATAAAATGACATTTAATATGCGAATGTAATGACTAACGAGACTTATGTAGAAGATTTATAAGAAAGAATAATATTAGAATGTATTTTTTATTTTGATATCGTATGCTTTCTTTTCTATATTTGTAATTGGATGTTTGAATTTAGGAAGAAGAAAATCTATGTTCAAGCTTCATTTTATACATTTTATAAATACGTGTAAAGAATATTTTTTCAGTGTTAATACATTATTTGTGTATATAGCGCCATAAATTGTGATACTCCCTTCATCTTTTCTAAATTGAAGAAAATGAGAATTGTATTGAAGATTAGTAATCCAATAACGACATCAACCTTATAAATAATAATGAATAAATAATAATGAATAGTATGACCACATCCTTCTAACCTTATATATTGTAAATCATCCCTTCTACATTTATAATGGAGTGTTCAAATCTCATCATACGCGGATGATAATTACATGCAAATAAATATGATAAGGAAGTTCAAGTTTAACCATTCATTTGTACAAATTTATGTGATGAGTTTTATTTCGATGTTGATATTCATGTCATATAAACATTGCTTGTGAGTTTTGATAACTCCTCTCTTGTTTCCTATCATATTTCTAAAAATATAACAATAACAAAAACGTTTGATTTTTCAAAATTTTCAAATCATTTGAGCTATCTAGTATTACTCCATACAAAATTATTATGTTTACCTTCTTTTTCTTTCTTATAATAATGATCAATTTGTTATTATCATAATACATCAACTTATCATGTTATTGATTAGTTCACATGAATCTCACCGTTCATTTACTAGTACATGTGACAGATTTCCTACTTTTATTATGTCTACGAAAGTAAATATATTCTGCCTTTATTATGCCTATATAAGTAAAGTTTGTTAGTTAGAATATGTTTAAAATTTTTCACTGTTTCATTCAATATAGATATAATGAATAACGGAGATAACAACTTAAAATATTAGAATGCATCAATCATAGAAGTTCATATATACGATGGAATATTAAATTAAAAAGTTAGTACATACAAATTATATAAGTTTATATATACATATACGCGCATATATATATATATATATATATATATATATACACACGATGGAATGCTAAATTAAAATATAATTTGTTATGTCGAGTTTGATACGGGTTGTGCTGACCGCAAAACCGGACCGGTACGACGTCATTTCTCTCTACACGTGCATCCATTCTGTCGAAGCACTTGGCGGAAAGGCACTTTTGTTTCCATCGATTTTTGCTGGTGAAAAAAGTCGGTAATTTCGGTTAATTCACTCACTCGCACACCGAAATCGAATAATCGAAATTCGAAAGTGAGCTCTACTCTAATGGGCGCCTCAGAATCCACTCTCTCCTCTTCACTCTCGCAGGTTTTTTTTTATTATAAAAATTCAATTCTACTAATCACTTATTCTGCTTCAATTCACCTTTTCTTTTAACTTTTTAATTTATTTTTCGTGAAGAATCGAGTCGATGAGATCACGACCGTCTCCAAGAAATCAGAAACCGTCGATCCGATATTAGAGAAACTCAGATCTCTAAAAATTGTGAGTTTTTTTTTTTAATATATAAAAATTCATATTTTTTATTTTTTTGGGTTTGGTCATGAATTATAATTATTTTCGTGATCGTAGACATCGCCGATATTGACGTCGCCGCCGCCGACGGAGACTAGCTTGACGGACATTTTGGTTAGGAGATCGTCGTCTTCTTCGGCTCCGTGTGAGTTATTGTGCTTTGAAGATTTATTTTTTATACGTTTTTGTTTTATTTTTGATTTTGAGTGGTAAATTAGGGTTTTGAAATGAAGAATTTGTAGTGTTTGTTTGTATTGTGAATTTTGTCGCTAATTGTTTGCAAAGAGAGCTCTGTTTCGAGTTGTTAATTAGGAGGACAAAAATGACAAAGCCAATTTTGTAAATAATGTTGTAGAAATGTGAATTTTATGTCAATTTGTGCACAAAGCTATGTTTCGTATTACATTGATTGACAGTGAACTAGAAAGTTAACGCCTTAGTTGGTGTTTCTATGCTTGCAAATGAAATGAGATATTGAATTTGTGTGTTGGTAATTACTGTTTTATATGATCTGTTTTACAAGTAATCGAATTAGCTTCGTACAAGATGGAATTTCGTTCGACGAATATGTTGGCAATTATGCTTTCTCTCCTCTTCATGGGACACATACTGCTATTTAGAATATCTCTGTCTGCCTTTTGGGGAAGTTTGTTCAACTAATTCCTCCCTAAGAATAATTGTGCGTGTAACTCTCTTTAGTTTTTGAGTTGTCTAGACTATTTACCACAAAATATTATCAATAATCCGTTTGTCTTGTTATATATTAGTTGGTAGATTTGAATACAAGCAAAAATGGATTACATTGATCTTTCTTGAGTTTTACTTGGTAGTTCCAAATGCATCACATAGAATCTAGTGTTCTTTGTTCTATAATCTGTTTGTCTTGTTATATATTAGTTGGTAGATTTGAATACAAGCAAGAATGGATTACATTGATCCTCCCTGAGTTTACTTGTTAGTTCCAAATGCATTGCATAGAATCTAGTGGTCTTTGTTCTATAAGAAGATTTTCTGTTAGCTGCTTATCACCTTACTAACTGGTAATGATCGAAATAGGTACTGTGGATCCGAAGGTGCTGCTGGAGCTATTCTCTATGTATCGTGATTGGCAGGAGAATAAGGTCCAACAGATTAGCAAGAGACAGGTTTGAATTTATACCTATGAACTTTGAAATATCAAGAACAAGTCTATGAATATGGTTGTCATTTAACAGTGGTGAAAGCATATGATGGATCAGATCTGTTGCAGATCTTTATGAAGTTCGTTTCACTTTAGTTCCACTTATTTTTGTATGCAGATCTTGAATTTGGAGTAAGATTCAAGTTTTTTAATTTAACATTAGGATATAGACCTGCCTGGCAGACATTACAATCACTATTCTTATTTAATCAAAATATCTCTGCTCAGACTGTGATCTGGGCTGTTGGATGCTTGTCTTCTGTATTTTTTTTTCTTCAAAGGTCCTGAGTTTAGACAAACAAGCATAGAGAGCTAATGAATCATGTTTTGTCATGCAGTGACAAACTTCTCTCAATTGGTGATGTAAATTATTGTGCATTCCTATATATTTTTATTTTAATATAATTTTGGTGATGACTTATAATCTGAAACCTGCAAATCAGTTTCAAAATTTCTCTAAGAAGGCTTGTTTTGCTTTGCAGTCATGTAGTCATGATTGTGCATATCATAAAAATAAAATGTGGGAACTTACGATGCATGCACAGTGCACTATATAAAATTAGGTGAAAATTTGTTGCAGGAAGAGTTAGAAAACAAGATAGAAGTTGCAGATGCTTTGGCAGTTAAACTTCACCAACGATTTAGCTATTCGGTGTCAGCAATGAAGACAACTTCACAGCATCTATCAGAAGGTATATTGCTAACGTTCAAAACCCATTATATCTGTGAAATTATTGGTTGTGGAATACCATTCTACTAGGATTAAAATTTTGTTCAGGAGATTTTGTCAGGCAGTATTTGAAGTTGCGCGCCATTCTACTAGGAGTACATTTTCACTGATTCAGTTGATCTGACTGATGATAGTTTTTGGAGTTTGTTAACTTTGTACCTTCGAAAACATATGCAGTGCATGCATTGCAGGTGGAACTTGGGGAGCTTAAAGGAAGGTTGACTGAGGTTATTAGTAACTGTGATGCACTATGCAAGAGAATTGCTTCCGAGGGACCCCATTCTCTTCAGGCATCTATCAAACCGTTTGCCGTCCCTAATGTTAAGTCACAAGTTAACGGTAGCTCGTCCTCTGAGGTACAGGATTGTAAACAAAATTCCAGTTCCACAGAAGCCAATTTGGATTGACTCTTTCTCTATTTTTCGTGTGAAGTTCTTTTCTGTATCACATAGTTCGATTGAGATTGACATTCCTTATAAGAGAATTCTAATCACTGATTTCTGACCAACACCTGATAAAAATGTATTGGCAATTGAGCCGACAAAGCATCTTTATTTTAATGAAATGTTAGGACACTTAATTTTTTAGTCGCATGTATGGATTAAATTGTTCTTGTCACATAAGACATGAGATCATACAAGATTCAGAGAAATGGTTATCACAACAGGAGAGAACCAACCATGCCTCTGCCGACAAATTTGTTGGCCATTCTCTCAGTAAAAAGATCTGAGAAAAGAAAAGACATAACCAACAAGAAACCCCACCAAGATCTCTAGATCTGCTAAACGAAACAAAGAAAACCATTAATTTAAAACAGGTTGCCATTTTCGAGAAACCATGCTACAGTATGCTAATGTTGTGGTGGCCATGACATATAGATAGTAACCATGTTTGTTGACTCCTAGACAAAGCATATGAACTAATTGAAACTCCGATATCACTCAGAAAGTACCTAATTTGAATTCAAAATTAACTAATAAGGATGTGAAAATCCAAGTTCGTAATAACTACATAAACCCCATTTTATTAGATGAGTAAATGAAAGATAATAATTTGAATTCCCAAACTTGGAATCTGAATTTAACATTCAGAGTTAACAGCAAAGTCCATATAAATTATCAATTATCCTCAACTTTAACATGAATAAATCAAGTTACATAAAATCAAACAACATAAAACATAAAAAAAAACAAAAACAAGACAACACTTTTACTTGTGCCCAATTAAAAAAAAATAATAATCTTGTAAATCAAAATCTAAGGTTGCTGCTGTGCATCCATGAAGCCAGCATCAACAAGCACCTTCTCTCTTTTGGCCAACTCAACATCCTCATCAACCATCATCTTGACCAACTGCTCGAACCCCACTTTGGGCTTCCATTGCAAGACCTTCCTGGCCTTGCTGGAATCACCCTTCAAGTTATCAACCTCAGCTGGCCTGAAATACCTCTTGTCAATCACCACATGGTCTTTCCACTTCAAACCCACATACCCAAACGCCACCTCCAGGAACTCCTCCACCGTGTGCGACTCCTCCGTCGCCACCACGTAGTCATCCGCCTTCTCCTGCTGCAGCATCAACCACATTGCCTCCACATAGTCCCCCGCGAACCCCCAGTCCCTCGACGCCTGCAGATTCCCCAAAAACAGCTTGCTTTGCAGCCCCACTTTGATCCTCCCGACGGCGCGAGTGATCTTGCGCGTCACGAAGTTCTCTCCCCTTCTCGGCGACTCGTGGTTAAAGAGGATCCCGTTGCACGCGAAGAGCCCGTACGCTTCACGGTAGTTGACGGTGTACCAATGGGCGGCGCATTTGGAAGCCGCGTAGGGGGACCGAGGGTGGAACGGCGACGTTTCAGTCTGCGGCGGCGGAGTCGACCCAAACATCTCCGATGATCCGGCCTGGTAGTAACGGATGTGGGACCGTCCGCTGTCAGCGATGTGAGATCTGACGGCCTCGAGGAGGCGGAGGGCGCCGGTGGCGACGACGTCGGCGGTGTAGTCGGGTATCTCGAAGGAGACCGCGACGTGGGACTGCGCCGCCAGGTTGTAGACCTCGTCGGGGAGGATAGTGTCGAGCCAGCGGCGGAGGGAGGAGGCGTCGGTGAGATCGGCGTAGTGGAGCTTCATTCGGGCCTTGTGGGCGTTGTGCGGGTCGATGTAGATGTGGTTGATCCGCTGCGTGTTGAAATTGGAGGACCGCCGGATCAGCCCGTGCACCTCGTAGCCTTTCTCCAAGAGGAATTCGGTCAGGTAGGACCCGTCCTGCCCGGTGATTCCCGTGATTAGCGCGATTTTTCGTTTGGAATCGCCGCCGTTGATGGCCGATCCAGATCTGGTATCATCGTTCTCGGATGCCATCGTGGATAGTCCGAGTAGGAATTCGGGGTTTTTTTTACAGATTGGTTCAAAGAAGGTGTGCTTGGAGTTGGATTTGATGCGAGGGAGCGTTTGGGTGTGATATATATAAGATTTTGAGAGAAGACTGGTCCTTGCGGGAGGACTTGTCTTGGAGGTTAGAATTGTCAGATGATTGGAACAATGTGTAACATTGACTGAATTGATTGACAATTTTGTATTAGCCGCGTGCGGTGTGTTTTGACTGGTTGATATGTACAGATGTTGGTTTATCACTGCGCTGATTGTTTTTGGAGCCACTGTGACAAAACTGGTATGCAATCGTCTCAACGTTATTGTGATAAGACGAACGAATAAGAAAGACAACAGAAAATTAAAAGATCAACGAAAAATATAATAGGAAAAAATGATATTATATCATTAATCCATTTTACCACCCCTACGATGAAAGGATGTCGTGAAAGATTTTCTCGAGTATGAGAATGGGGGGAATTTTGTTATCAGTGAAACTAGTGTAATTGGCATGAGTATGAAGAGGTCATCGAATGATGAATGTGAAGCATAATACCGAACAAGTTAAAAATCCATTGAGATCTATTTAGAATAGACATTGGTTTTATTATATAATAAGAAAATAAAAACTACCAATATAGATTGTAGTATGTGATTGGTGAATGTTCAACCTCTAATCTTTTAAAGAATAAGAATGTATAAAACCATTTGGTGGTGGTTAGCTTTTGTACTTTGAAGTGCGTGACCATGTTATTAGATAAGAGTTTGAAGAGTTTACCAAAATTGAATATGCTACGGATGCGAGTCGGTGAAGTTTGGCGGTGGAAAGAACTGTCTTTGCTAGGAGTGGCTTGGAACTTGAAAGTGATTGTCATTGATGTTAACATTATTAGAACTTGTTTTTTGAATGGATGCAGACTGATACTGATTGGTGAAAGTAAATTAAATATTCAATCTTTGAGACATCATTTTCCGTCTCCCTTCATGCCAAATTCAGCGTAAACACCCGTACCATGATATTAGAATAAAGAGTAAATTACATACTAGTTATCTAGTTAAATCATATTGACAGGAGAATACATTTTATTAATTTATTAAAATTTGACTACTTGCAGTTAGTTTAAGTGAGTTAACTGTTAATCAATAACTGTTAATCAATTTTAACACGTTTAAGGGTACTTTTTTTAAAAAAAATCTTTTGATTTTATTTTACATTTTTTTATGATCCAAAGAATTTTTTATTTTAAAAAAAAAAATTAAAAACTTATAAAATAAAGATTTTAAAAAATACTCCACCATCCATCATGTTCGATCGATGTTGGAGATGATTTTTTTTTTTTAAAAAAAAAAAAAAAGAAAATTAAAGATATCCGGGATTTCCACACATCTCTATTTTTATAGAGATTGTATCTCCTCATGGAGCTGAGATCCATCTCCATCAGTGATCTAGGTCTTCATCCCTAACGACAAAGACCCAAATCATCATCGAACTCACTAGTGACCAGATCATAATCT
Source organism: Dimocarpus longan (assembly GCA_022984855.1). Lineage (NCBI taxonomy): Eukaryota > Viridiplantae > Streptophyta > Magnoliopsida > Sapindales > Sapindaceae > Dimocarpus > Dimocarpus longan. The sequence continues at coordinate 2,325,246 of CM041019.1, read as the reverse complement.
CTAAACACATCCAAATACCCACCTGTTGCAAACCCTAACATCAAACTTAAACTCAAGCCCAACCTATCTATAAATCATCAACTCCTTCAACATCATCATCCTTAACACCTTTGATCATCAACCATTTCTAACTTAATTTAGAACCAAACATCGTTAACTATTTCGAGAGAGAGAGAGAGAGAGAAATACTAATAAAATGATGCTCACCTTTGGTCTCCTTTACTCTATCAAAGGAGATCTAATGGTCTTCATGCCCTTCGTCTCCAAACAAAGTCTCCATCATTAACCAAAATCAAACACAAACTTACAAAACCAAAATCTAAGACAAAATACCTGAAGATGCAAAAAATGACACTAGCATGGTTCATTGGATGTCCCAGTAGCCATAACTTCAACAACAAGCAAAATTTATCATTGTCGAAGTGGGTGTTGATAATAGTAGCTTTAACAACAACGATAGCTTTATAGGAATCCGGTCTAGATCTCCATTGTTGGAGACCTAAATCAAAGTAGGTCTCCATTGTTATGGGTTTGGGTTTCAACAATGGAAACCTAATGAGTGAGGCAAAGAGAGGAGAATGAGGGAGCAACAGTGGAGAAAAAAGAGTAGGGGGAGCGGTGGTGAGCAAAGGCAGAAAAAGGGAGGGAGTGACGACGAAGAGATGATAAATAAGGAGAATGAATTAGAAAATTTTTATTTATTATCTTTGATCTCTACCAATCCATATTTTACTTTTTAATTTTTTAAAAATACTTTTAATTTGGTTAAACTGATTTTTTTTTTTTTTTTTTAATTTTTATTTGGTCAAACTAATCAAAACATATAACTTTTCAATCATAAGGGTATTTTCATCTTTAACGTAGTATAACATGATATGTTGTTTAAACTTAACAAACTTGGGATAATAATAGGTAGGCATTTTGTAATAAAATTATGAAGTATACTCCACTATCAATATCTCTTAACTGGATAGCTAAATTTATGATTTCTTCTAAAACAAATATGGATTGTTAAATGCAACAATAATGGATCTAATCGACGAGACAAGGTTAGGTGATATTTTCTTTATACATACATCTTGAAGCCTTATCCCTCACGTTATTTCTAAATTAATTGCTGCGTCTTGAAGTCTTGCCCCTCACATTTGATTCTAAATTAATTGTTACCGAATGTTTTTTATACATACATCTTGAAGCCTTATCCCTCACGTTATTTCTAAATTAATTGCTGCATCTTGAAGTCTTGCCCCTCACATTTAATTCTAAATTAATTGCTACATCTTGAAGGGACATAAATGGAGTCTTTGCAAACAATGACGATTCAATAATCAAAATGGCTTGGCAACCCACTCGTGTTAGTTTTGTTTTTCAAGCTAATACCAAAGAGGCAAGAGATCTCTTGGAACTTGCTAAAATCAATCATTACTTGTGTTACTGGGATATTTATCCTCATAATCCGAATATATCAACTCCTACAAAAAGGTAAAAAAGCTACTCACATGAATTTGTTGAGATTAATCATTATTAACTGTTATAATATCTATTTTCCATAATCGGAAGATAATAACTACTATAATCAAAAGGGAATACTACCCATATAAATTTGTAAATTACACTCGGTGATATTTAAATCCTCATCATCTTGATGGAGTGGTATTGTCGTAGCTTCACCTCCTTTACAATTATATCCAACATGACAATTTTTGTATAACAAATGTTTTTTAATAAAACGAGTACCAGTTAAATACAATATTATCCTTGGGGTGCCTGTGACATGACCCATCCAAATTGTTAAAGAATATTTGATGATAAATTGAGTGTAACACTCCTCATACCGTGACCATTTTACAAAATTTAGACGGGCCAACGTCAAAATCCCCATAGTCTGCTTTTGTTTAAATAATTGGGTCAACTTTCCAAATTTCAAAAGCCAATGATCTAATTTATATAGAGCTGGCTGGTTTGTGGGCTTCATCTGTACTTCTCATGGATTAATTCAAATCTCGATGGGCTTGCGTTAAAATCAATTTGGACTCCCATTAAGATGCACGCCGAAGTATAATATTTGACTGGTTTTAATTTTACACCTTAATTTATATCTAGAATACCCTCTTTTAACATAGTGAAAATACTTCGGCTTAACCCCTCAAATTAAATTTCAAAACTAATTTTGTTTTCACTCACTCACATCAATGCTAGAGCTACTTAAAATCTAGATTTCTTTTTTAATCTAAAAAAAAAAAAAAAAATCAAATTAGACAATATCACCACATTACCGCTTACCATCTCAATTAAAACATTTAACGTAATAAAAAAAAAATTGTACAAGATTGAATGAATATCTAAGGAAGTGAAATCCAGTTTGATTGTATCTATAATTTTTTCTTTCGTTCTTTGTTTTGCCCTTCCTAGGATTTCTTTCTCCTGAAAATTGGATCAAATTAAACTAGAATGATAATTCTCTAACTAATGAATAATTGAATACAAATTCGAAACAAAAATTATTGAATTTGGCTCTCGAAAAATTCTCTATATATAATGTCGTATGATATATCTCTCCATTTTGTCTCATTGTAACATCATCCTCTATAGCCTCAAAATGATCACAGCTTAGCGATCACTCAGTAAAGATCAACATGCTGATGCCACTAATTGACAATTGATTAACATGCTATTGTGCACACATGATTCAAGTATCCACTTCATTACAGTAGCATATCATGTAATCATTGCCAGAATTTCGACTTCTAGACTGTTTTTTGAGTGTGAGGCTCATACTCTCAAGTAGTGCATATTAACGTGTCGTGCCTGTGCTGTGTCCTTCAATAAATGGGGTATGGTGGAATGGTACGTGTCATAAAGACGGGGGCTAAGATGAGTGCATACATATGGGCCTGGATGCTTGCTCTTGGATCTTGAAAAGACATTTTTCGGAGTTGGAAAAGACTTGTCAATTCTACAATTTCTATAGGCTTATGAGCAGTGTTGCGCAATTCTCTTCTATTTGGATAGAGAGATAAATAGCTAGGTGTCTAGCCATCGAGAGGCAGAAATTTTTTTTAAAAAAAATGGATATATACTTCGATTGGTGTGGATAATTGGTCAGTTCTTTTAGGCTTGTATTCATCATAATGACGACCAAAATTATTCATGAGTATTGGAGATTGGAGAGTCTTACGCTATTAATGAGGACATTATATTTTGTCAATTTAAACTTTTGAGCCGATTTATAATATAGTATCAAAGTACAATGTGTCCTAAAAATCCAAGTTCTATTTTTTCACATGATTATATTTGTATTTGATATCTATCATTTAAATTTATTGTATATTTATATTTGAACTTGATCTATGTACCAAATTTGGTCTAGCATGTAAGGGGATGTATTAGAGAATCTTATATTATTAATTAAATCAGTTTCTACCAACCTTAACTTTTAGATGTAAAGGTTACCATCAACATGGACATCTCTTACTCACGCAAGCTTATCAGTATGGATAATTAACTATTCATCGGTCGCCACATATTTAAAACATGGACGTCTCTTACTCAAGCTTATCAGGCTTAACTATTCACCACATATCTAAAAGCGTCGGTTAATATGTTACAAGATGCATATATGAGATTTGCTAATAAGTTTGATTGCTTTTTCGATGTCGTGGAGTGTTCGGCAATTCTTTTCCCCTTTTAATATATGAGATTAGATAGAATGAAATAAGATACGATTAGATCAAATAAAATAAAATAAGATTGAATATAATTAAATTACTATTATATTATGTTTGGTATAACTGGAATTAGATTGCATTAAATTTAACTAAATTAATTTAATATTTGTGTAAATTAAAATTTAAATAAATATATTTATCATATATATATAACATAAATGAAAAAAAAAAATTAAAAGTTAAATAAATAAAAATAAAAAATTATTATTTAATAAATTTTAAATGTATAAGCTTCATAAAATTATTAAATAGATTTGTAATTATAAAATATATTTAACATTATAATTGTTATGTTTTTTAATAAATAAAATTGAAAAATAAAATCAAATTAAAAAAAAAAATCCCACCACCACGGATGTGAGATTTTTTTGGAGGGGTTAACATAATTTTAGATAGAAAATCTCTCATCCAAAATTGCTCCAAACGCAAATATGTGTGAGTTGAAAAAACATTTTGCCCAATCTCGTTGATTGTCATGGCTGCCAAATGCAGCCTTATGGTTTCATTCATTGTTAATAACACCAACACGAATGACTCAAGAATGTAGTGGTTCGTATGGACGTCACTTACTCAAACCTATGTCTATGAATGCTCCACTACTCACAATATATCTATACTTGTTGTCAATATTTTATAGGATGCATATGATATCTGTTAATGAATTTGTTGATCTATGTTTGTCACAGATCGTTTGTCATAACCGGTCGTATGAAGTCATTTACACTATGAGTACTCCACTACTGACCATGTATCTAACCGTGTCTATTGTTATAGAATGCATTTATGATATAAATTGATGCGTTTTAAATTGAAAATGTAATTAAATTCTTGAATTGCACTCATGACATTCTATAAGGATATACTTCTACAGTAGATAACCAATTTATTTTACTAGCTAGCAAATCTTTATTTGAAATCCATAACAAAAGTTTAAATGGTTAATTCTACCCTCAAAAGGAGAATAACATATCTTATCAAAATGGCAGCAAAACAAAGAATAAAATATTATAAGAATACAATACTTAGCTAAAAGGCTGTCGAAAGGAAATCCCTGAAAATATTATGTCCTGTAATGAGAGCAAAAGATCAAAATTCAAAAGGAGAAGTTGAAGAAAGCTAGTGGACACCACTAGTGGGGAGCCCCCAAACTGTCTCTTTGAAGCTGTGCCAGAATATGTCTGGGAGCAGAAGACCAGCAGCAGAGATTTTGGGAATTCAATAACCAGTTTAAAAAGCAAAGATGATCAGCATATATAGCAATTAATGGGATTGGTGGTGTGTTACTTGCTACCCCTCTGTATATATATATTCACAGGAGGCAACCTTATTTTGGCAAATTAATATATAGGTTTAAAATGGTTCAAGGGACAAGCAGTCTCTTTTATTGTGAAAAGAGCCCTTTTTTAACAGGCAAAAGGATCATGCTCCAAATATTAAAAATAGGCATTTGAAAGAGTAACAAAATTATCATGTAACTGCGAGAAACTGCCAACCGTGTCCATGCATTGAAATGAAAGCTGTTTTATGACAAAGCTCAAAAAAGAAATTGCTTTTTGAAAGTGTTTAGTGGATGGACTTGGAAAGATATGTATATAGTCTAGGTCTAGTAACAAGTTACAACAAATGTATGTCAAGATAAACTTAATAAATATATTCATCTAATATTTGATCTATTTTTATCTCTAAAATTGGAAATTTGAAAATTAGGAATGTAAGACATGATTTTAAACCAATATTGATTGTCATGAAAACTTATTTATATTGTTATCGGTACTATTTGAATTAATTTCAACATGAATTTTAATGCTCTTTCGGTACTAGGATTTTTTTATATTGTTAATGATGCCTTTTGAATTGCATTCAACATGAAAATTTACTGCTCCCTTGGTGCCACATCTTGAAAAATGGTTTTGCCAAATATTTTTATCATTCTTGCAACTTGCAAGTGTAAGAGATAAAAGTCATTATGGTAGCAAACCGAAAATATAATTGAATGGTACATAAATGTTGAGGTTCAAATTCAACCCCTCCCACATTGGAAAAAAAAAAAAAAACGAAAACATAGTATAACAGAATCACATAGATAAGTAAATTATGCATCATTCTTATTACATTATAAAATATTGCCATTCAACATATGGATATATATATATAACAAGACTGAAGCCATTACATTTGTCTGATTTGCATTATTTTATTTTACTTTTTGTCCCACAAAATTAAGCAGCTATTGGTTCAAAACATATATATATATATAATCTGAATACGCTTGAACATCATAACACAAAAAGCCTTGCAAATCTGGTATCAGTACTTCCCCATATGCTAACTATCATGGAGAGCAAGTGTTGCAAGCACTGCTGATCACTTCCTCATCAAACCCATTTGAAGATGTCTCAACTGTGACCTCACTCAAACAAGCGGACACAGAAGGCTGAATAGCAGTGAAAAAATCAGTTTCCTCAATAGAAAACTCAATACTATTACTATTTGGTGTATTCATGACCATCATCCCACGAGTCAGATCCTTAATGTTGTTGCTGTTTGAGAGATCATGTTGACAAACTGCTGATATTGATGATCCATGCTTCTTGGTGCGCTTTTTCTTCCTTTGAAATATGCAGTAAACAGCCCAATCTCCCATGTCACACTGCACATATAAATAATATAATTAGCTCAATTGTGACTAGCATAACAAACCATTATTTGTTTTTTAATGCTGGCATACCAAGAATTGAAAATCTGTGCAGTTTCATTGAAATCAACCACTATTTACATATTCAAATTTTCATCACACGAATTTCAAAATTAGTAGGAGAGAGGTTACCCAACCGCTGGCGAGCTGATGTGCCAAGAACAGTCTCATTTTATATAGATTTATATATTCCTTCTTTGATAAAGACGTCTTTAAACTTTTATTTTAGTCGAAATCCATTGAAAATCAAAATCATTAATTTTCAGTGAATTCCCATATGCTGAAACTACGTAACAGTAATATGTGATTCCAACATAAAAATTTAAAGACTGTTTATTAGAGAAAGAATATGTATGTGTGTGTATATATATATATATATATATATATGTATATATATCTTACCTGGGTTGTTGAGTTGGTGTTGGTGGTACTAGTGCCTAGTACAAGTCTATATTCACGCATGAACCAACCAGTTCGGGCACGTTTTCCTTGGCGAAAAACCAGGGTGGTTCTCCTGCCAACAGCAGCTGCCTTGCTCTGTCCTCCAGAATCCACAAGAATCTGCTTGGCTTTGCCATTACACTTCCAGTAACCAGAACCAGCTCCAATTTTTTTACCACTCCAAATAGTGTCACAATTTCTCTTGCCAAAAAAGTACCTTTTTTCCTCCAAATCACCTAAACAAAATCCAAAACCAAATGAGAAAAAAAAAATTGAAAGTACAAAAAATGTATATATAGCATATACTTGTGCGAACCAGGCAAGCTCCAGGGATCAGTGTTGAAAACATCAAGCTGATCAGGAATAACTGAAGCGGGCAAAGGCAGACCAAGGACCTTCCTCTTCAAGTAATAATCAACAAGCTCTTCATCAGTTGGAAGAAACCTGTAGCCGATAGGCACCCTGATGCCACCTTTCACCACAAAGTCCTCCATGTGTTCAAATTTTTTTGTTTGGTTGTTGAGAAATATGTTATGGTATGTGTTTTTTTAACACAACAGGGTTTAGGAGACAAGCAGAGAGAAAAAGGGTGAGAGAGACGAAAAGCAGAGAACACTTTTGTGGTTTGATGGTGGAGAGGGAACCAGCATTTTAACATGGGAGGAGGGGGGATGGGCCAAAATATGAAAAAAAAAAAAAGCCCGTACATTGATGTGGATGTACACAAAACTTTCTATTTTTGTATTTAGAACAACAAATTATTTCCTACAGGTTATAAGTAAATAGAATCATTGGTTTTTTTCTTTACTTAGATAAATGTAATTGTAGGTAATATGATATTAATGGATTGAGGTTGAACTCGTTTATGTTAAATATCATAATGTCCCAAGGTATCTATTCCCCCAGCAATAAGAAACTCCATGTAGTTCCAAAAAAAATCTACTACTATAATATTTTGAAAACTATCTTTACATACTGATAAATATACTCAAATACAGATATATGTAGAGATTAAATAGCAAGGAAAAACTATCTATATATGTGGGTAAATAAACATGATGAAATTCAAAATCCTATTAGAAAAATATCCACCCCTAATATTAAAGCTACAAAATTCGGTATAAATGAATACACAATAGTAAAAATACCAAATTAGTAAGACAATATGCTTTTCACGGTAAGTCCTTCGTGACAATACAGAATTTGTAAAATTTATAGTCTTGTTTATTTGATGATTAAGGGTGAATTAACAAACATCTTTCAGGAGTCAATATTTTTTTAATTTTATTTTCTTATAACCTCGTTGCACACTAATAAACAAACTCGGGAAACTTAAAGTGATCTCAGGTGAGGAAACGGTGATAAGAGATTAGATATTCTCATTTTATGATTGTCCTTGGAGCTAAAATGAGAGTATTAATTTTCTAATTTATAACAAAGACTTTACAAATCGATTTTGATATCACAAATGTAGCTTTTAACTTTACATACCTTAGCGTGTAATGTAGTTGTATTAACATTAGTAATTATACATCTAACAAGATATATTTGTGAATAATTATACATCTGACAAGATAGTCTTAATTATTCATGAGAAGTCTTTACCTTATTACCTTCTAATAAGTAATAATAAATGTAAAGAAAAATAATAAACGTTAAATGCATCTCACCAAGGGTTTATTTATTTATTTCAACAACATCCAGCAAGTCGACAATCAAATTATTATACACTAAAGCATTAAATCATCGAGAGGTTTGTTCAAAAATGGCCTTCCACGTAAAATACATTTAAAAAGAAGGGATAATTTGTGTAACTAACCCTGAGAATACTAAAAGTGTAGCGGCCTAACCTCTCTTTCTTGGACTACTATCAGGTCTAACTCTCAAGATATTAGCGGATTGACCCACTACTCAACTATGCTGTCCATTTTGGACTGGCCCTACTCCGAAGATTATCACAAATTTCTTTCACGTTCCCTTCCCACGAACATGGCACCACCTTAAGTAATATCAAATTCTTAATTTGGTACCAAACAGCCCTCCATTTCTTCGACTGCTATTAGGTTTGACCTTCAAGGTATTCGCGGACTAACCCACTACTTAACCGTACTATCTACTTTGGGCTGACTCAACTCCAAACACCCTCACGAATTTATTTTACGTCTCCACCCCTTGAACTTGGTACCACCTTAAGTAAACCAAATTCTCAATTTGGTACCAACCAATCATCATATTTTCTTAGGTTGTCCTCAGGTGACTCGAATTGGTTGGTACCAAACTAAAAATTTGATACTACTTAAAGTGGTGCCAAATTCAAGGGAAGGGGACGAGAAAGAAATCCGTGACGGCATTCAGTGTTGGGTTAGCCTAAAGTGAACGGTACGATTGAGTAGTGGGTCAGTCCACGAATACCTTAAGGGCCAGACCTGAGGGAAGCCCAAGAAAGGGAGGGTTGGGTTGCAACAAAAACATAACATTCCCTCGTCCATAAAATGAATGGAAATTTAATATTTATGCTTTCAAATATACTAAATTCAACCTTGAATATTAAAGCCTTTTAATTAACTCCCAAGCACAGAGTAAATAAGGATACAAATAAATGCAAAATTTCAAAATTTAATGGTGAACCATTCTTATCCACGTTAATGATACTATGCCTCTCAAATTTATAAGTATCAAAATAATAATAATAATAATAACATGCTCATATATAGGTAGTACAATTGGCACTACTTCTCTATCTCTACCTTAGAGAGATGGGTTTGAGCATCTACTGTGACTACATTTGTGAAAACATTTTAATTTATGTGTGGGTTACTCTTGGTTTTTAAGAGTTATGTTCTGGACCGTATCTTATAATATATATCAGGAGATTTTGACGATGAAAATTATACCACAAAGTATATATTAGGAAGTTCAAACTATGGTAATTATACTTATAGTGTATTGTGTAAATAAATAAATAAACAACCCAACTAAGGCATGCACATGAACCAGTGCAGATTCAAATTACATAAATGAAAAAGTAATTAACACGTAATATTTTGTTCAACTTTTCTATTATGCATAGAAAAGAAACGTTGCTCTCTCTCTTTCTCTTCTGCAGCTTGCAAACAATAATAAATATTCCTACTAAGAAATAGTATATTACAAAATATTATGTATATTATTTTAAATAATAAATCATAAATTTATTATAATTTTCATAAATCCAAAAAATAATTGAACAGGTAATAAGTGGGATAGACATAATGATATAGTCACCTCTACTTACTAAGAGCATCTCCAATGTAAATGTGAATTGTCTTTTAAAAAAAATAAACATATCATTAATGTCAAGGAAATGTACATCCTATGCGGCATATATATGAATTGATAGACACTCAAATCTAAAAAGACCCTCTAATGCTATTATATTCATTTCAATGATAAATAGTCAAAGAATAATATATCATTAAAGCAAATTATTATAAAATATTATTTTATGGAAGTTTCAATTATTTATTACTGACATGGCTGTCAATGAGACTCTCTAGAAATAGACAACAGCCTCTATTTTTTTTTTTTTTGTCACGTCAGCTTGATAGTGGTTATAGAAGTTTGCATTGGAGAGCTTAATTTTAACACTCTATCAATTTATCCTGTGACACTCAATTTTTTTACAATCCATACTTATATTAGAGATGCTCTAAGCTCATGAGTTCGATCCATAATATCTCGTTAATATATTGATAGTTTTTTTACTCATTAATATATTGATAGTTTTTTTACTCTTGGTGGGCAGTACCCTTATATTTTTAAGAGTAGGAATTAAGACTTTGTTTCGGAATTGTATATTAGTTGATTTCCATAATATTTTTGTTTCATGCCAATAATTAAAAAAATAAAATAATAATAATAATAATAATAATTGAAGAGGTCTGGGACACCCTCATATCTCGGCGTAGGACCATGTTGACGGTTGATTCTTTTTATGGGAGGTCATGTCAAGTGTCACCCATTCAATATCTCCAAATGCTAGTATGTTAATATTTCAAGAAAAAGAAATGTTTGAATTCAAAAACAAAAAGTGGAAAATTTTAAAAAAATTAAAAATGAGTAATTTGTGTAATAGGGTTTAGGCCCAATAACTCTTGGAGTATTTCATAGGCCGAACCAGCCCAATAAAACTTGATGCGGTAATATTCTAGTATTATAATATCACAATCGCAAGTATTTCAAAAAATTAAATAAATAAAAACAAAATCTTAAGAATTTTTATTTTTTTTAAAAAAATTCTGACTTCTTATGAACAAAAAGATTATTAGAATCTATCAAGTAGATTACTAATACTATTATGAAGATTATTACTCTCATAATTAGTATTATGAAGATTATTACTCTCGTAATTAAAAGATAATAACTTTTATAGATAAGAAAACACTTTTTACACTCTATGTTTTAAGAGATTAAGGATATATAAAGTCTATCATTTACTTTTATCAAAGGGTGATGTGTAAATCCTAAAGCTATGTTTGAATATGGTCGTCATTGACAAATTTATAATTTAATTTAATTTTTTGCAAAACTTATAGTATCTAAAACAATATGAAATCCCGTTTGTTAATGTGTTTGATAACTGATTTGAAAATATTTTAAATTGAAATTGTGTATTCTGAACCAAAATCTTGAGCATGATATACAACGAAGGGGTACGATATACAACAAGGGGAAAGTAACCGGTATTTTTGTTATCACAATTCAAAATTCGACAAAAATAAAAACAAAATTTCCATTTTTTGGTGGCTAATAATAGAAAATTTGGTATTTTTAATTGCAGTCCAGAAGTTGAAATATTAATGTACGGACGCTAATAATGATTATCTTAATGACGTGACTAATTAGGATTTGCAAGTACATCAAACCATAGTTTCTTTTGACTAATTACATTGAATCATCTTTTAAAACTAGATTTCATGTGAATCGGCCACGTTTTGTCTAATCAGATTTTGAACAGAGCCATTTTTGTACTACTTTTTTTTTTGGGTTTTACAAATTGCAGGAACACTAACTAGAACTCTCATTAGTGTAGCGTACACTGCAAAGCAAACAGTGGTTTATCATGTATGATGATGATGACCAAGTTGACTAGCGCAATGGCCAAGTTTCAACTATGCAATATTTTTTACTTTTGGTGCAGTCTAAATGTCTAATCTATCTATCTCTTCAATGTTTCTTTTTTTTTTTTGGTTTTGTTTCCTTATTCTCCTGTAAATATTCTTGCACATAAAAGACAGCAGATGACATGGCAATTGCAACGCTCTGGTGTCTTACTTGCCTACTACTCTACTTCATTTGGTAATTTGATTTTTTGACTGAAAAATATATAGATTTTGTTTTCGATTTTAGAAAATGTAATTGTAGCAACATTTATCTCACCAGATACACTTCTCAGCTTTTATGTTGTAAAGACATCATTATAAAATGACACCTTATCCTCGTAGACGCTCATTGGAGTAAGGAATGTGTCTATGAATAGAGAACATACATAGCGTAGAATTCTTTCAAACGCTTCTTCGTTCTTTTTTTCATTCAAACACTTCTTCGTTCTTTTTTTTTTTTTTTTTTTCATTTCTTGAGTTGTTAGGTTTGGTAATATCTTAACTTTATCTATGGTTTTATCTCATGTGTGAGTATTTGTATAATCAGAATAATATAAACTATATATATATGAGATTCGACACTAACCTACGACATCATAACATTGAAAGATAATTGTTCTTGTAATACAAAACGAAATTTCCCTCTTTGCATAATATTATAAGACATTTAGTTTCATAGCACAAGAAGAAATCTCTTTATATTCATCGATGATATGAACGGTAAAATTCGAATCTCTATCAAGATTATGAAAATAAAATATATAATATCTATTTAAATTATGATGGATATGTAAATCCAAATAAATCCAAGTAAAACGTTGTAGAAAAATATAATTTGGAAAACATGCATCCTTATTAAAAGAAGTTAAAAAAAAAAAAATCATACTCATCTTTTTATGATCTTTTACTTGTGTGGATAGTGGAAATAGGCAGGCGCATGATTTAAGTTGTGTGCTTGCCAACTCACAAGATACTATATGAAAATAATAATAATAATAATAATAAATTTATCACATAACATGTTATATAGGAATAAACAATCTGTTTTAAAATAAGTATATAAATTTTTATAACTCTAATGTTTGAGAACTTTTGTAGGAAATGAATTACACAATAGGCGGTATTTATTTATTTGTTATCACTGTGTGCAATTAACAATTTGATCTTATCCAATTATTAAAATTTTTGGAAAAGTGCCATTTTAATTTTTTAGTCTGTTATGATGACTCGATACTATTTTAATCTCAATATAAATATAAAATTGAGAATAATATTGAAAGAAAATAAAAGAAATGAAATAAAATAATAGACACGAGATTTACGAGGTAAAACCCTTGATGAGAGAGAAATATTCACGGACTAAGACTAGAAGAATTTTATTAAACTAACAACTACGATACAATCTCTTTCTAAAATTTTAGAAGAGAATTAGAGAAAAGAGACATGAGACTTGGGACTTAAGATAATTGAAATGGACTAATGTCACGGCTATATATAGGTGAACAATGGCAATGCAAAAATGTGAGCTGCAAATTAATTTGCTCTAACCTGAAGCTTTAATATTTTAATATTTATAATTGCCTTCATGCATAAATTATTGATCACATCTTCACAGTTCACAAATTTAAATTGAAAGTTGCTATCCATATGTCTCCATACACTTCTACAAAGTTAAATGTGTTTCACCAAAAATATCGAAACTTCATTATCTTCCAATTTCTTTATACCAATGCAAACTTCACCTGTTTGGTTAAGCCAATGAAATGATTTCATTTCTCTAACATAGTCTTATTATAATATTTTAATTATAATTTATGTAATAATTAAGCACTTTAATAATACTACTGTATTTTATATTACTTCTTGTGCCTTTTTTTTTTACAACTGGTTGTATAAATCAGAAAGGGTGTGACAAGACTAACTTAATAGTAAGATCAATTAGAATAATAATTACGGAATAAATATTAAAATTCCGATATCAGTGATTTTGAAGAAACCATTCTCAATCTCCTTTTACTTTATATCTATTTAATTTTCAAAGTTATTCTTATTAAGATTTCAAATCGATGTCATGTGTCCACTTCTTGTGGCGCAGAACAAAAGTTCTATGATGGACTTGTTTACATGCATTGTACATGTTCACATATTAATCCTTCACGTAATTCGACGTATCATTATATTGTAATTTCGAATTGAAAAAAAATGTCATAATAGCATAAATATTAAATTTTGTTACAAATCAGAGCATAATAATAATATCAACAAAGTATTTAATCTTTGGTTTGCTTTGAAGAATCGATGAGCTACATAATTGTGACCTCGGTGCTAAATTAATGCTACAAATTGCTTGTGAAAATAATTAGTACTAAATAGTGCATTCCCAAAAGACTTATAATAAATTTTATCCCTTTCTTATGTTGTAAAACATTAGTTTTTTTTTAAAAAAAAAGGATTTCTATGTTATATAATTTCTAGTTTTGTACTTTTATCATGGTTTCGTAACAAATTTAGTCCCATTTCTATAAATTACAGTTATAGATACAGTATACAAGATCTAGGTTCGTGTTATAAGTAAAACAACTACTATAATGCACATTTAAATATTAATTACATACACAAAGAATATTTAGGAGGGTGTATTTGATATATAATTTATTAGAGTTTGATGAAATTTTTTAATAATAGATTTGGATGAAATTCACATATTCTATAAACTTCGTATTGATTTTATTAAAATTCTTTATAAAATCCAATGAAATCTTTAAGAGAATTGTAAGATTTGTTATAGATTATTTTCTTTATAAAAATTACTACAAAATTCATTCAAATCATCACTTCAGTTAAATATGTGAAATTATATATCTAGATTTTATTAGATTCCTTATAAATACTAAACACACATAGATTACATTAGATTTCATATAAATATAAATTAAGTATATTTAGATTTTACTGGATTATATACAAACTCAGATTCAATCTACTTAGATTTCATTGAAATCCATTTAAATTTTAATTGAATACACCCAAACTTTTAAAATATTTTAAATTCTAATGAATTCTACATTAAATACACTCCTCTTAAACATTATACATTTAAGGTATGTTTATAACACAAGATTGGATCGAACTTATTTTGAGAAATGAGATTAAAATTAAATAGGTTAGGATTAAAATGGACTATATTAAAAGTATAATATGTTTAGTCTACTAAAGATTGGATGATTAATAAAATATATTAAATAAATTTTAAATAGATCATTAAAAAAATAAAATAAATAGAAAATAAAGGGACAATTAAGCAGGATAAATTAGTCCCACCTTGGGGAACTAACAAACAGCACATCAATTTTTTTTTTTTTTTTTTTAATTTGAAATTTCATTTTTTACATATTTTAAGAGAGAGATATGAAATTGAGCCTCAATATTATGTTCAACCATTCCTATTAAGGTATTATGCAAACATGACATCAATGTTAAATCTAGCACATATCTATGGAACTTATTATATCTTATCATAAGCCCAGTAAAACCCTAATATTTATATTATTATTTAGGATAAAAAATAAAAAATAAAACTTAATTAACAATATAAAGCGAAAACACAGTAAAATAATATGAAAAAAAAAGAAAAAGTTGCAATAATTGTGAGAGAGTTGTCCGTGTATACAATCTAAGATAGGTACACCCGTATTTGTGATGGGCGTGATCTTCAATTTGTGGGAATTAAATTTCACATCATTTTGGTGTTTATATTAAATTTTCTTACATCAAATTTTTCTATACTTCAATATGTTTTACACCAAATTGGTGTAAATGATGTTTTGAAAGAATAATCTAGATATAATTTTTTAATCAATATATATTAAAAATTTAAAAATATATTAAAATATATTTAATATTGTTATGGGTATTTTTGGATTCCTCAAATGGGCTGGCAAAGGCCCATATAAATGGTGGCCCAGATCACCATAGGCCCGTGAGAGGTACTGTGTATCAGGTCGCGAAGATCGAGCTCGAGCAAGACAGTTACAGGTTCACCTGCTATGATGATAGCGACGTCAAGGTCGCTAGACCGTTGTAGCGACGTCAAGGTCGCCAGATCGTTGCTGAGTCCAGATCGTCACGACGGAGTTTCAGCCCGTTCTCTACTTCGGTTCGCCCAGTATCAGTGTAAGACAGTAAGATGGCGTGTCTTGCACGGTAAGTAAGGTTATCTCACCAAAATGCAGCTTAATTTCCGGAAGTCTCACCAAACCAGCATGGGCTTGCAGTCGGCCCCCGTTTTGCCAGAGTTGACATGTCAGAAGTCAGAAGCATTTAAAGCTCTCCAGTAGCATTTATTACGACAAGATCAGCCCTTTTTGTCCGTTTGTTCTCTTTGTAGCCTCTTCTCCTCTATAAATAGAGAGAGGCATTTATTGCAAAGGGATCCGAAAATTGAGAGTTTTGAGAGGCTGTTACTCTGTAAAAACGTAGGGAGAGCAACCATTTTTGAGAGATATCAACAGTAATAACAGAACAAGTGGACGTAGGCCCTTCCAAATCGGGCCGAACCACTTCAAATCTCCTGTGTTCTTTCCTCCTTCTTCTTTCTTCTTCTCTTCTTCGCCATCATTCGGTCTGTTCATTGCAGGTCTCCTTATCAGCGCGGCATTGGGCTCAAGGATCTGGTTGGCTGGTTTACCACGTCAACATTTTGGCGCTAGAGGAAGGGCCCAACTGCGAAGTGGAGCTCTGTAATCGCCATGGCTAAGGGGAGAACGACCAGAAACTCAGTAGACGATAGAGCCGAAGAGACCGAGCTGCGGCGTCAGCCTCAGATGACAAATATGGGTGCAGGACCGTCTCAGGGAGGACGGGACGTCGTGCATGACTTGGCCCGACGTCAGGAGAGGATAGAAGCTACAATGGCTCAGATGGCGGACACGTTGAGGGCGATGGCACGAGGTCGTGATCAGAACGTGCCAAGGACGACAGTAATCCCACCTCCTGTAGCGGAGGTCGCAAGGGGAGTGCATGTGCCAGAAGGATCTCTTCATTCGTCGAATAGGCGATCTGAAGCCCGGGGTCAGCGAGCTCGGGAGAATGGAGATGCAGCCCGACCTTCAGATGTGAGAATCAGAATCAGCCGGGATGGTGGCAGAAGGGTCGAGGTAAGCAATGGAATCCCTCGTGTTTCAGATCGCAGAGATGAAGACGAGCTGCGGCGAGGCCAGAACGACCGGCGTAGAGAGAACGATAACTACGAGGTGGGCCGAGAACGCCGGCGGTATGACCAGCATTCTATCACCGGGGTAAGTCAAAGAAGTAGGAGGTCCCCCGTGAGGCAGCTAGGGGCTCAGGACCCGATCATTCAGCAGCTCCTGGAGCGAATGCAGCAGCTCGAAGAGCGACCTGGGGCTCAGGCGGCGGCAGAGCGAAGTGAAGACAGAAGCCCTCTCGTGGCGGAGATAGATCGAGAGCCGCTTCCTGCCAGGTTTAAGCTCCCTGATATTCCGAAATATAATGGAGATTCGGACCCCTATGACCATCTGGATGCCTTCAACGTCCAAATGAATTTGCAAACCTCCAGTTCATTGGTAAAGTGTCGTGTGTTCCCTGCGACGTTCGGAGAAATACCGCGAACTTGGTTCAGGAATTTGCCGCCGCGCAGTATTAGTAGCTGGGAGGAGTGCCAGCAAAAGTTCCTCGACCAGTATAAAGCGTTGAAGAGGCAGCTCGCTCCGGCCTGTCATCTCGCAACCATTTTTCAGCGATCAGGGGAATCGCTGAAGGAATATATCAGCCGCTTCAGAAGCGAGATTAATAATGTGGAGGGTCCGACTGATGAGGGCGTTTTGTCAACAATTTCAGCCGGACTTCGGAAGGATGGAAAGCTGTATGAAAGCATTTACAAAATGCCTGTCAAAGACCTGGGAGAATTTTACGAACGAGCTAATAGGGAGATCAGATGGGAAGAATCCTTTAGCTCGAGAAAGGCTAGCCAGCCGAAAAATGAGGCAAGTGGATCCCATCAAGGCAAGAAGAGGGATCAGGTCAGTAATGAAGATAGAAGAAACCGATCTAATAATCAGGTGGCGAAGCGAGCTAAGAAAGATGTCAGAAGAGATCGCTCCCCGCCTCGAAGCCGCTTCCACCGCTACAGTACGTTATCCGACAGGCAAGATCGGATCTTTCAGACAGAAAAGCATAGAGTCAACTTCGGGAGGCCGAGCCCTACTGGTTTCCCGGGTAAGTTCAAAAATCCTCGTAAATATTGCGCTTATCATCAGGAGAACGGGCACAATACGTCTGAATGCTGGGACCTTAAGGACGCCATAGAAGATTTGATAAGAAATGGCCGTCTGAAGGAGTATGTGGTACAGCCCGACCATAAGAAGCCCCAGAATCAGCGTCCTCGTCAAGATCACCAGCCCGCGCAGACGAGTCAGCAAGGCCAGGAGCAGGGAGTTGGTTTGACGGTAAAAACTATCTATACCATCCATGGCGGTCCCCACATCGCCGGATCCTCTGGTAAGTCTCATGAAAGATATGTGCGAGAGGCAAATCACGTCCACCTTACAGGACGGGGTGATCAGGAAGGGCCAGCAAAGAAGGCTAGAATGACTTCGGAGGAGATCGTTTTCACAAAGGAAGACGAAGGCGAGGTAAAATTTCCCCATAATGACGCCCTTGTTATCAAGGCGAGAATCAGCAACGCCGAGGTCTTGAGGATCATGATAGATACAGGAAGCTCGGTCAATGTTATGTACAAGGATTGTTATGATCAGCTCGGGTTAGGAGCTAATCAGCTGAAGCCGTCTCCAGAGCCTCTCTACGGTTTCACTGGGGACGTCGTCATCCCAATAGGCCAAGTAAGACTTCCGCTTTCAATAGGAGATCCAGCTCGCCAGGCAACTACCCTAGCGGACTTCCTCATCGTTAATGGGGCATCTGCTTATAATGTGGTGTTGGGGAGGCCCGCGATGAACGATCTAGATATGGTCGTGTCGACCAAAGCTCTCACTATCAAATTTCCGACTACCAGCGGAGTGGGGGTAATTCGAGGTGAGCAGTATACAGCGAGACGCTGTTATGTGAAGGCTATGAAGATCGGGGTGACATATAAGCAAGTAGAGATGGTGACCGAAGGAAAGCCAAATGAAGTCAGCGAAGAAGGCTTTGACCGCGATCTTGATCCTCGCGAGGTGGATGAGTTTTTGACGTCGGGTCCTGTAGACGAGCTTGAATCTATTCAGGTCAGTAAGGAAGATCCGAGAAGATGCCTGAGTGTGGGGCGAGGTCTGACCCCGGAAGTAAAGAATCAGCTCGTTAGTTTCCTCAAAGAAAGTGTAGATGTCTTCGCTTGGAGTCACGAAGACATGGTTGGAATCGATCCCGAGGTCATGTCGCATAGATTAAATATCGATCCCCGATTCAGACCGGTTCGCCAGAAGAGGAGACCGTTGACAAAAGAGCGATCTGATGCCATCAAAGAGGAAGTTGATAAGCTGCTCGCTAATAATTTCATCAGGGCCGTCCAGTATCCACTTTGGCTCGCTAACCCTGTGCTCGTAAAGAAGAAGAATGGCAAGTGGAGGACGTGCATTGATTTCACCGATCTCAACAAGGCGTGCCCTAAGGACAGTTTCCCTCTTCCAAGGATCGATCAGTTGGTGGACGCGACTGCTGGTCACCAGCTGTTGAGTTTTATGGATGCTTATTCAGGATATAACCAAATTCCTATGAGCCCGCTGGACGAAGAGCACACCTCGTTCATTACGGATAGAGGCCTTTACTGTTATAAGGTGATGCCCTTCGGTCTGAAAAATGCTGGCGCGACCTATCAGAGGCTAGTCAATAAGATGTTTGAGAAGCAGATCGGCAGGACGATGGAAGTATATGTGGACGACATGCTGGTCAAGTCGAAGCAAGCCGAGTCCCATGTCGACGATCTGGCGGAGACATTCCAGATTCTGAGAAATTACAAGATGAAGCTCAACCCGCTGAAGTGCGCTTTCGGGGTTGCATCTGGAAAATTCCTGGGGTTCATGGTGAATGAGAGGGGGATCGAAGCCAATTCGGAGAAAATTCTGGCCTTAATAAATATGAGGTCGCCCAGAACGGTCAAAGAAGTTCAAAGTCTGACAGGACAGGTCGCGGCGCTTAGCAGATTCATCTCGAAAGCAACTGATAAGTGTATTCCGTTCTTCGACGTGCTGAAAAGGGTGAAAGACTTCGAATGGACGGAGCAGTGCGAGCAAGCCTTCCAGCAGCTGAAAGAATATATGGGCCGGGCTCCACTGTTGTCAAAGCCTGTAGAAGGGGAGAAGCTCATCCTTTACTTGGGGGTATCAGATAGCGCCCTCAGTGCGGCTTTGGTTCGAGAGGAAGACAGGACGCAGCTCCCTGTGTATTACGTCAGCAAGAGGCTTTCGGATGCGGAGACCAGGTATTCCCAGATAGAAAAACTCGCTGATTGTTTGGTGACCGCATCCAGAAAGCTCCGACCCTATTTCCAGGCTCATAGGATCGAGGTCCCGACTAGGTATCCCTTGAAGCAGATTTTCCAGACTTCGGATACCTCAGGTCGCCTATTGAAATGGGCAGTCGAGCTGGCCCAGTTCGACATCGAGTATATCCCCAGACCGTCCATCAAGGCTCAGGCCCTGGCAGATTTTATTGCAGAATTTACCGGGACAGCAGAGGAAGGAGCTGGGCCATCGGAGGAGCCGATGTGGGAGTTGTATGTTGATGGCTCGTCAAGCGAACTGAGGGCAGGGGCAGGAATCTTACTCATCAGTCCGGAGGGGCACAAGATCTTCTACGCATTAAAGTTCGGATTCAAAGCAATAAACAACGAGGCAGAGTACGAAGCACTCATAGCGGGGCTGAAGCTCGCTAGAGAGATGCGATCTGACCGGGTAAGAATATTCAGTGACTCTCAGCTCGTTGTGTTCCAGGTAAAAGGGGAGTACCGGACTCGGACATCAAGTACGGCTGCGTATCTTCAGAAGGTGCAAGAGTTGCTCAGAGCGTTTCAGAGTTACGAAGTGAACCAGATCCCGCGAGCTCAAAATGCGCATGCTGATGCTCTAGCTCGCTTAGCCACTACTCAGATAGCAGAAGATTTGAAGCCGGTGCCTGTCGAGCTCCTGCCGATCCCAAGTATTCAGAAGGAGGAAGTGATGATGGCCTTAGTAGTGGCAGAGAATTCATGGATGAGACCGATGGTTGACTATCTGCAAAACGGGGTTCTTCCCCAAGAGAAGAACGAAGCTCGCCAATTGAAGGCGCGATCTGCTCGCTACTGCATCTACGGCGACCTGTTATATAAAAGGGGCTTCTCAGCTCCTCTTTTGCGGTGTATAGATGGGGCGGACTGCGAGAGGGTATTAAATGACATGCATTCAGGTCATTGTGGAAATCACTCCGGCGGCCTCGCCCTGGCTCAGAGGGCGTTAAGGCAGGGTTTCTACTGGCCTACAATGAAAAAGGACGCTATCGCCTTGGTGAGGAAGTGTAATAAGTGTCAGAAGTTCGCGAAAGTCCCCCGAGCTCCTCCCGTGCTTCTACAGTAGATGATTAGCCCGTGGCCGTTCGCGATTTGGGGTATGGATCTGATTGGGCCCCTGCCAACAGCTCGGGGAAATTGCAAACACGCCGTGGTCGCGGTTGATTATTTTACAAAATGGGCAGAAGCAAGAGAGCTAGCTGACATCTCAACATCGAAGATCATCAAGTTTATGTGGAGTAATGTTATCAGCAGGTTTGGTATTCCCCAGCAGGTAATTACAGACAATGGGACTCAGTTCAGCAGTGAGCAGTTCGTCGACTTCTGTGACGAGCTCGGTATCACCAAGAGTTTCTCCGCAGTAGATCATCCTCAAGCCAATGGACAGGTCGAAGCCGTAAACAAGATTATCAAACAGATCCTGAAGACGAAGCTAGAGGCAAGAAAGGGGGCATGGGTGGACGAGCTCCCGAAGGTATTATGGGCCTACCGGACTACAGCTCGCAGCACGACTCAGGAGACGCCCTTCTCGATGGTCTACGGATGTGAAGCTATGATTCCAGCTGAGTTCGAGGTAACGACGCATCGAAGAGCCGCATTCAACATCGAAGATAATCAGCAGCTGCTCGCATACAATCTCGACCTCGTGGACGAACTACGGGATGAAGCTCAACTAAGGTTGGCAGTCTACCAGCAGAGAGTTGCCAGATATTACAACAAAAAAGTGCGAATTCGTCACTACAACGTCGGAGATCTGGTACTGAGACTGATTCTGCCTGCAGCTCGGAATTCCAGCGAAGGCACTCTAGGACCGAGCTGGGAAGGTCCTTACATCATTCAGAAGAATTTGGGGAATGGAGCCTATTACTTAAGCGATATGGACGGAACGGAACTCCCGCGAGCATGGAACGCTGAGAAGCTCCGACCTTACTTCGTATGATTCAGACAGATTGGATTATCTATCTCAAATGTAATCTATCAGATCAAATTATTTGCTGCAATTGTAACACCTTTGGCAGTTCGCCAGTGCATATATGAATATATTCAAGCAAATTCTCTCCACTTATATCTATCTTCGTTCTTACTTGTATTTATTGCCATCAACCAAGTCTTGGACGGAGACGCCGCGCCCTGTGAGCTCGCAACGCTCTGGACGGGCCGACGTCCTCCTGTGGACTTGTCATCAACAGTCTTGGACGGAGACGCCGCGCCCTGTGAGCCCGCAACGCTCTGGACGGGCCCGCGGTAACCTGTGGACTTAAAATTATTCAAGTCTTGGACGGAGACGCCGCGCCCTGTGAGCTCGCCACGCTCTGGACGGGCCGACGTCCTCCTGTGGACTTGTCATCAACAGTCTTGGACGGAGACGCCGCGCCCTGTGAGCCCGCAACGCTCTGGACGGGCCCGCGGTCTCCTGTGGACTTAAAATTATTCAAGTCTTGGACGGAGACGCCGCGCCCTGTGAGCTCGCAACGCTCTGGACGGGCCGACGTCCTCCTGTGGACTTGTCATCAACAGTCTTGGACAGAGACGCCGCGCCCTGTGAGCCCGCAACGCTCTGGATGGGCCAACGTCCTCCTGTGGACTTGTCATCAACAGTCTTGGACGGAGACGCCGCGCCCTGTGAGCCCGCAACGCTCTGGACGGGCCCGCGGTCTCCTGTGGACTTAACCTGTGGACTTAAAATTATTCAAGTCTCGGACGGAGACGCCGCGCCCTGTGAGCTCGCAACGCTCTGGACGGGCCGACGTCCTCCTGTGAACTTAAAATCACAACGTGACGACGTCACCAGCACATTCAAAATAACTACTTACAATCGTTATTTACGTCGTCCAATAAAAGCATTACGCGGATTAAAACGGAGCGAAATGAAGTATGTATTGAGTTATAAAGTTATTACAAAACAAAGACCTCAGAAGAGGTAAGGTTCAAAGACAAAATAAACTAAGTACAGAAAAGAACTAATGTTGCGAGCTGGAGGGGTCTTGAGGGTCTTGGGGGGTTGAGCTGGTGGTCGCTTGGTCATCAGCGGCCTCTGGAGGGACGATCTCAGCAGGCGTCCAGGGAGTTTCTGGTGGTTGGCCCTGCTCTGCTTCCGCTGCGGCTCCAGCGTCCTCAGCATAGAACTCAACGTCCTTCACGGCATCATTTCCAAAGATGGAAAAATCTATCCTAGGATGATGCGTCCACAGGGTGTAAACTAAGCTTTGCTCCGTTTCCACCCTGACCTCCTCTGTCCGAGCTCGAGCAGCAGTCAGCTCGTCCCGAGTAGCAGTTAACTCGTCCATCAGCCTGCTGATCTCCATCGCGTGCTGCGCCTTTGCATCCTTCAGCTCCCTCTCCCGGTCATCCGTGACAGTCCTGGCCGTCTCGACCTGAGAATTGAGGCTGTTGATCATCAATTCCATCTTGCTCTTTTCTTCAGCCCAAGTGGTATCAGACTGAAGACGGGCGGCCTCAGCATCGAGCAGCTGCTTCTGAAAAATCTCACGATCACTCCTTGCCACCGCAAGGTCGATGTCACGTTCTGACAAAGTCGCCTCAAGCTCCTTCTTCGCGGCCTTGAGCTTCTTCTCTTCCTCCTCCCTCTTCAGTTCGCTATCTATTGCCTTCGCCGTCGCCATAGCGCTCTGAACAACTTAAATCAGCAGGAGGAAAGCAAGGAAAACATAAGACAAAAGAAGAAAGGGGAAAAATCTCACCTTAGCAGCTTCCCGGAGTGAGTAGTTAAGCAAGTTCACCCCGTGGCTCTCCTTGCCATCCAGGAACTTGGCAGAGTTCCCTAGAAGACCGGGTACTTGTTCGAATGCGAGCTTAAGGTAAGATAGCCCGGGAATTTCCCCAGCAGCCTGTCCCGGGGCACCCTCCTGAGATTGCCGAGACGAAACCTCAGTCTGTTTCCCTATGACCAGCGTGGTCTTCTTGGTGGGAGGAAACCCGGTGGGCGCCCCTTGATCTTTCTTCTTCGACCCCTGCTGGGTCACGACCTGCTTGCCCTTGTCCACGGCAGTAGCAGACCTGGCCGGAGGAGCCCTCTGAGAAACGGGCTGAACAGCTTGAGGGGCTGCAGGTTCGGCCGCACTCGCGGCCTGAGTCCCCATTGCGCCAGATGAGCCCGGGGCGGCCGGTGATGTTGCAGCCTGATCTCCGGTCTGACGAGCTCTCTTCCTGGGTGGCGGGATCAGCTCTAAGGGCGCCATTTCAACCTCTTCGACGCTGTCTGAACCCGAGCTGGTGTCAACAACCTCGTCAAAAACGGACCTTACAGGTTTAGTTCGCCGAGATCCGACGTGTTTAGAACGAACTAATCCCCCTGCAGAGTCGGAAGCAAGCTGGTATTGGCGAAGCAGTTCGTCCGTCAATTTGACGTCGTCTTCGTCCGATCTACGGGCACCAAGGATCTCGAGATCGGCTGTTTTGCCCGGAGTCAAGCCAAGGACTGGAGCGGAAAGATCTGCAAAAAAGGAAAATATTTAGCTCGCGATCACAAACATAAGCCAGAAAGCAGCTTGAGGGACGTCCTACCTGGTTCAGCCCGGAAGCTGAAGTTCAGAAGATTAAGCAATGAAGGGCAAGACACATAAAACCAGTTCGTCTTATAATGTCCTACGTTGGACTTGCCCTTGGCATCGCCCTTTGGTACCACGTCCTTGTAAATGGACGCCGTTCGAGGTGAAGCATAGTAAATACCGTCCCGAGGTTGTCCCCTGCTAGTGGCCTTAAAAGTGTATAAGTGCCTTATAATTCCCGGATTCGGGAAAGGTAGGCCATACTTCCTAAAGAAGATCGCTAGCGAGGAAAACTGGGTGTACGAATTCGGGGTCAGCTGAAAGGGAGCGAGCTTCAGGACGTTCAGAAGCTCGATCAGATACGGCGGAACTGGAAACCGTAGACCGGCCTCCAGATGCTGGACGCTAATGGCCACAAATCCCCTGGGGGGTGTGGCCGCGTGGTCCATCGGAGCGGGCTCCATGAGACGACAACCCCGGGGGAAGCGATATTGAACCCCCAGACCGACGAGGTCCTGGTATGTTATCCGCGAGGGGTGATGTGTAAACATTTCGCGACCTCGCCTGATCTCCGCAGGATCAAGCTCCCCGGCCTGCGAAGGCGGATTCCCTTCCGAGCTTTCTCGAGCTGAGAACTCCTCGGTGACGTCCTCGCTATGAAACAATGCCTGGGGGACCTCTCTCACTTGATCCTCCGAGCTGGAGGAGTCATCCTCTCCTACGACATGTTGTGGGCGAGTGCGACCTGAAGACATCTACAAACAAAAGGAGCAGTTAGGTCGCTTAAGGCAGACCGTTCCTATCAGACTAAAGCTCCAAGTTTGCTACCTAACCATTTCCTAACAGGTCGCGTACGCCGCACAAAGACTATGAGCGACCTAAAGATCGTCCCTCTACTATTTATGCGCGATCTTGAGATCGCTCAAATTCACAAACAACAAAACCTACAAACTACAGCAACCTAACGGATCAAGCTAGGAGAATGCGAAAAGACGCAGACATTCAAACACAAACACAAGAACAAAATGTCAGAAACCAAGAAGCAGACAAATCATCACCAGAAGTAAAAGAAAGCAGTAAAGTGCTGAAAAACGAAGAATCGGCAGGGATAATGAACTCACCGGTGATCGTAAGCGAAGGACTGGCCGAAAGATGGACGCCTGAGAGCCTGGGCTGAGGATAGACTGAAGAAGAAGAAGAAGACAGCGAGGGCTCTGGAAACTTGAAAATGACGGTTAGGAAGCGAAAGAGCAGACTGGCCCGCTTTATATAGCCAGTCCCGGGGTCATATCGCTGACCGCTGGATCTGGTGGCAGACCAACTGCCTCAGATCCAACGGTGCAGCGCGATCTAGGGTGCGTGACCCGAGGAGACGCTATCGGATGAAAAGATGTGCATTTAATGACCGTCGCAGAAGACGAACCGCCTCAGGAAATGTTGCCACGCGTCCGAGAAAAAGGAGGGAAAAATTTAGCTTTTCAAGTTCTCAGATCGTGACGGGATTGCAATCCGCTTCAGATATCAGTGCGCTGATCGAAATTCTCAGTACGCTGAGAATTCTTCAGTTCGGATAAATTTTCAGTTCAACAATCAGACCGTTGGAGCCTCTCAAGGGCAGCATGAAGATTTCAGTTCGCTCCAGAAGTCAGATCGCCGTGTAAAGTCTCAGTTCGCCACCAAAGATCTTAGTTGACTCTTAAGTTCTCAGGCCGCAGGAAACGACCTAAGAACTGGGGGGTTGATGTTATGGGTATTTTTGGATTCCTCAAATGGGCTGGCAAAGGCCCATATAAATGGTGGCCCAGATCACCATAGGCCCGTGAGAGGTACTGTGTATCAGGTCGCGAAGATCGAGCTCGAGCAAGACAGTTACAGGTTCACCTGCTATGATGATAGCGACGTCAAGGTCGCTAGACCGTTGCAGCGACGTCAAGGTCGCCAGATCGTTGCTGAGTCCAGATCGTCACGACGGAGTTTCAGCCCGTTCTCTACTTCGGTTCGCCCAGTATCAGTGTAAGACAGTAAGATGACGTGTCTTGCACTGTAAGTAAGGTTATCTCACCAAAATGCAGCTTAATTTCCGGAAGTCTCACCAAACCAGCATGGGCTTGCAGTCGGCCCCCGTTTTGCCAGAGTTGACATGTCAGAAGTCAGAAGCATTTAAAGCTCTCCAGTAGCATTTATTACGACAAGATCAGCCCTTTTTGTCCGTTTGTTCTCTTTGTAGCCTCTTCTCCTCTATAAATAGAGAGAGGCATTTATTGCAAAGGGATCCGAAAATTGAGAGTTTTGAGAGGCTGTTACTCTGTAAAAACGTAGGGAGAGCAACCATTTTTTAGAGATATCAACAGTAATAACAGAACAAGTGGACGTAGGCCCTTCCAAATCGGGCCGAACCACTTCAAATCTCCTGTGTTCTTTCCTCCTTCTTCTTTCTTCTTCTCTTCTTTGCCATCATTCGGTCTGTTCATTGCAGGTCTCCTTATCAGCGCTGTATTGGGCTCAAGGATCTGGTTGGCTGGTTTACCACGTCAACAAATATTATACTCATTTTAAAGATATCAATAAAATATTTTAAATTATATAATTTTAATAATAATTTAATATATATTTTTAATTAAATTAATTTATAAATTAATATCAAATTTGGTATAATAAATAGTGAAATATCAAATCTAAAGTTTATCTTAAAAGAATAAAAATACTGTTCACGTTGGAGCATTAAAATACACCTTTGCACCATTTTGGTGTATTCAGTGTAGATGACCTGAGAGTGGGAGTCCAGGTGTGCAGGTGCCGTGTAGGAGGAGACCTTATTGAAGCTTGGCATAGGTTGACCAGAACCAACTCCAAAGCTTAGGCTCCAAAAGAAAACCCTAAGCCTATCACATGCACAGAATCACATGAAGCAGTAGCTGCATTTTCTGATAAGTGTGAAGCAATACAAGGACTTCGCACAGCTATTTTAATTATTAATATTATTATTATTTTATTAGAAAGTTAGAGACCTTCGGCAATTGCTACTATTGTCACCCACTTCACTTGCACCCCAAGAAAACTTTGATATGACCAAACCTTCTTTATTTCTTTATTTCTTTTTGCTGTTTAACAACAGTCACTTTTGAATTTTCCTCTGGATTGTGTTTGTGTTTAATTTTAACTATTTTGTCCATACTCTTGCAGCTGATCATATGTAATTTTTAGTGCTGCGGAAGCTCCAATAGGGACTCCCAAAGGTTGTGGCGTGTTAGCTACAACACACTCCGCTTCGCCTTTCTCACAGAGAGCATTGTGGGTTCGAGTACCGTGCTATAGTAAATAATTTACATTGAATCTTCCTATAATGGACTAGTTACATATAGATCCCTTAGTTGGAGGTTCAGTTTTCTTCGTTCGATGTGAGGTTCATTTCTTTCTCTTAATAAAAAGAGTAAAGTTTAATAAATATTACGGTCCAAATTATTCATTAAAGTTAATGTTTAAAGAGTTCGATATTTATGATTTTATTGAAACATAAAAAAAAAAAAAAAAATCCTCCAATAAGGAAGATTGTACTTTTTTTTTTCAAAAAAAAAGCAGCATAGATTGAATGAAATGTCATTTATTATTAAACCAAATTATAAAAATACGTCAATTCTAATTACCATATTTCTAATATATATGTGATCGTTAACTAAAGAATTATTTTGTTGGCTTGACTATGCAATTCTTCATAATCATTTACTCTTTGACTGTTTTACAAAAATCATTGACTAATACAGAATAGTTCCTATAGAGTGTTTATACAAATTCTCCGAAGTTATTAATATTAATTAGCGTTGGAGAGGTCTTATAAATAATTAAATATTTCCTTTTTTTTAAAAAAAAAAAGATCAAATATTTCTGATTAATGGTCCTATCAAGATTTGAAATTTTAAATCAAATCTTAGCAAGATTTAGAATTCTTGTTTTTACAATTATTTCCATATAAGAAATATTGTGGAAAAATAAACAATTTAAACAATTGCCAAAATGGTTTTATTTCCTTTTTAGGAGTAATCTCTATATTCCATATTGATACTAAGGTGGAGTCAAGGGTTGAAGTTGCCTAGTCAAGCATGACTGGCATAAGCAACATTCCTAAAAGTATTTCTTGTTTAAGGAGTAATAATAATATTCAAGACCAATATCAAGATAAATCAAAGGTGATATTTACTGAGAGAGTAATGTTAGACTTCCCAAATATTTAACCAAATTTATGTCCAAATGATACGGTATATGAATTGTCAAAATATTGTAAATTATAAGAAAATATGATAATTAATAAGATCTTAATCATTTACAAATTATATCATTTAGACAAAATATTTAGAAAATCTAACATTACTTTTACTATTGAAATTAAGTATTTTAGTAATACTAAAATCAAATATTACTAATACTGTTAGAATAGTTATAACACATGAGTATGGTATCTATATATTTAAATTTTTAGTAGAAGAATTCCATTTAAAATTTTCAAAACAAAAATAGGAAAAGAAGTACCAGACACATATATGGGCTTTTGGTCCATAAAAGGCAAAAACAAACCTAGAAAATTATCCAAAGAAAATGACAAGAAAATCCAATCGAACTCACTCACCCAACAAAACCAATCTATTTACAACACGACTCTACACTTGGCATCCAACTCCGTCTCCTTCGCTGATACGTTTACAACACAAATACACTGTACACAACACCTGTATGTCATCGCATTAAACCCTGTCCAATACCATGCAAATCAACTTTTTAGTCATAACATTGTGCGCCTCTCTCACTCTATGCATCTGTAATAAGCGTAAGCTTTTGTTGGTTAAATATTGTTGCTACAATTAACGTAAAAAGATTTGAATTTGGATCAGACAGTTTTATCAGTTTAACATGGGGATGTTGAAGAAATCGAAGAGGGTTTCTTGGGCTCCTGATGAATATTTATGTGAGGTATAGTAAATATATATATATATATATATATAATGTCAATGTTTCAAGTTCATATTTAATTTTTTTTAAATTTTTATTTTTAAGTGAGTTTGATTTTTTTGAGGTGTTTTTACTGGCTTTTATTATTTGTCAATGTGTGCGTTTAGATTTGATCAAAGATTCAAAGTTGGTTGCGGATTTATATATAGGAGTTTAGATTGTATATATGTATATATATTGCTGATGTGAAGTGTTTATATATTTATTTTTTAAAACTGAAAAGTGTTTATTTTATGTTGAGATTTGATAAACAAAAGAAAGTTGAAGAAATCATTATTAATGAATTAATCAAAGATTAAATCTAATTTTACTAGAGTGTATATTTACTTAAAACCACTTGTTGCCCGAATCAATGGCCATGATTTTTGCCATCGGACGAGCTCCTCAACATAATTTTTTAAAGATAAAATTAAATGATTAAACATATAATTCGCAGCATGTGAATTTTTTTTTTCTTGGTGCGGGAGTTGAGAGAAGAAAACTATTGATTTGTAAACAACTTAAAATTACGGTTTGATAGTCACTTACTATCATTTAGGATAGTTAGAAAGCTACATATAAAGTTTATGAATTTGCTACCAACGAATAGTTAAACACTTTTTTTTTTTTTATCTTAAAAAGTTAGAAATTAAATTTAAATTCTCTTTTTCTATATGGATTACTAATCGGAAAATTTGTTATTTCAATTTTTTTCTTTATGTTTTATAATTAGAAAATTTTAAATTATAAGGAAAGTAATGTTAGATTTTTCAAATTTTTTACCCAAATCCATACTTAAATATGTGATATGTGAATTGTTAATATTTTATAAATAATAATAGAATATAATATTTAATATAATACTGACAACTCGCATATCATATTATTTGAACTTATAAGAATATATATATGTATATCCTTAATAAGTGTATTATTTATTTTCATATTTAGTTATTCTCAGGTTGTTGGAGACGATTAGAAATTAATCGACAAGAAAATTTTAGATTTTACTATCATGATTCTAATTATTTTTAATATTATTAAAGTATTATCTCTATTATGAATCTCTTGATCCATCAATCTTTTTCCTTTTTTTTTTTTTTTTTTCAAAGAGACTGGATCGGCCACTTGGTGTCATGTATTATTGGTATTTCTGTATGAAATGCTCAAGCTATTAACGGTGACAAAGCATTTGGGTGAATTTATAAATTAGTGTTCGGTTCAAAAATTTAACTTTTCACTTCACTATAATCTCTTCTTGACGGTCTTTAAGGGCACTCAAAGAATCTTCATGCCTGTTGATATATGGTTACGTAGTTACATGTTAGTCAAATTTAATTAATGGATTGATTCTTGATATATTATCGGGTGAAGCCGCTTCCAGAGGCAGATACTCCATTCAGAATTGGCACAATAGCATCACTTTATGGCCCGAGCCCTTCACTTTTCGCTTCAAGCTTTGCAGAATATGCCAAAGTTTATAGAAATATTTGGAAAGAGAAAAAATCTAAGAAATTGCAATCACATGATGAAGAAAATCCTGTAATGCCCCCTGGCTTTGAAAACAGCCACAATGTGGATGGTATGTGGAAATGTCCTCCCAAAGTAAGCAAAATTTACATCTCCTTTCCTTTTGAAAGAGTATAAAATTTTTATGTAACTAGTAACACAATAAGATTTGATATATTTAAATTTATTCGCATCAATTTCCGTCACTGCCTAAATTTATTATCTAAAATGGATTGAATTATAGTCATAATCATTGAATTTTTAACCTTAGTTTCAGTGGGGATATGTGTGGCAAATGGAAAGTCATGGCTGGTGAAGAAAGTGAGGAGACGAAAGCTCAAAAACTGCGGGAAATGAAGGAGCTTGAAGTGTTTTATCCGCGATCTACATCTATTCCTCGCAAGTACGATATTTGCTCATCAAAATTTATTCTAATCCTTTTTGTATTGCTTTCACTGAATATATACATTATTTTTTACTTCGCGGTCCACTCATTTGTTTGGATACTAAAAATGAACATTATGATGATAGGCAAACTGATCCTATTGTTCCTAGTGACGCAGTGAGAGATGAGGATGATGCTGATTTGGAAAAACCAGTGAGTACCTCCATACCTGCCGGTGCTGATCATGTAGTTACGGCTTAGGTGGCTACCTTAACTGCCATATTGAAAGTAAAGAATATAGACACTGATTTGCTAGTTAAAATCCTTAGCAACCCAAAAATGATTGAAAAATTGAGTGATGTTGATGGAGTAGTAGTAACTTCTAGCAGTGAAAGTGCACTTGCCAATGCAGTAACTGCACCCGTGGTTGCAGCAGAACCAACGCCGGTCAGTTCTATGCCAGATAACTTGATAAACAATGCACCTTCTGCTGCAGCAAGTTCACCTTTGTTAGTGGCCCAATCGGTTACTGAACCAGTATGGAAGGAGGAAATTGCATCAATGTCTGCACATAGAAACTTATGGATACCCAATCTCATGCCCTCTTCAAATCCAGTACCTGAGTCTACCCAACCAAATTGTTTCACCAAGTTGCAGCCTACTTTTGGATCCATGCCTGCTCAAGCAGGTCCAATATTTCCAATGTCCCCCTATGCTGCCATGACAACCAACCCTACCCCAAGTAGGGATGCTCAGTATTATCACAACCTCATTAGGGAATATGGTGGTAACAAGCAAGAAATGCCCAACAACTCGGTCATGCAACCTGATAACAATCACAATCAATCCCAAAATATGAAGAAATTAAAACCTGTAGCTTCCAAAACCAAGTGTCAGAAACGTTGTAGGTTTTACTTTGGTGCTACAGGATGCCTAAATGGCTCCAAGTGCCTTTATAGGCATGATGTATTACCTAAATTGCAGGCTGGTGGCAAATTGGAGTCCGCAAGAGCTAAGAAAAGGAAACTAACCAAAAAACTAATTCTATATTGATGTTGTTACAGAACCTTAATGTACACGCACTGGACACAGTAATTTTTGAAGTAAACCTAATTGGTGGATACAGACCTCAATTAATTAGTGTAATACATAATATTTCAGTTTTGTTCAGGATCTTATACACATGATTAATGATATTGAGATGGTAGTTTATTAATATGGATTACGGAAACATGTGTTTTTATAGTACACATGTTAACAACATAATTATTTTATGAACAGTCTTGTTTTGAAAATTGATTATAATATTTTTATTGGCTTTTTTCTATAATTATTATAAATTGACCTTAATAATAATAAGCACCATCGTTGGTACACAGACAAGCTTTTGGTCCATAAAAACAAACCCAACCCCAACCCAAACCACGTGATGAAAACGCAAAGCCCATAGAGCCCAAACCGGTTGACGTAACAATTGACAGTGATGTCAAAAAATTGACTGTTCTAAAAAGTTCTCTTTCGATCTTAAATAGACAGGTAAGTCCAATCACATTTACAGGCACAAATGATGTTACATTTCTTGGAATTTTATCCAACTTTTTTTTACTTAAAAATGATGTATTGATATTATAATGCTTACAAATTAGTTTACTGTCTTTAAATTTTGGTAATGCAATATCAGTGTTACACTTATTTCCTAAGAAAACCTATCTATGTCAACACAGCTCCACAATTCTTATCCAACTCCGTTGATTAGGTTTACAAAACATGTGCACCGTGTATAACCCCTATATATGCATATATATCACAGTAAACACTGTTCAAAATCATCCAAATCAACTTTTTAGTCAAAAGCTTACCCGTCTCTCTCATTTTATATATCTATAGTAAATGTGACATTCTGTTGGTTAAATATTGTTGTTATAATTAACATAAAAAGATTTAAATTTGGTGGCTTCGTTCAGTTTAACATGCAGCCGTTGAAGAGATCAAAGAGGCTTTTTCTTGGGCTCCTGATGACTAATTATGCGAGGTATCGTCAGAATAGAATAGTATTCCATGTTTCAAGTTATATTAAATTTACATGTTTATTATTATTTTAAAGTTTTAAATGAGTTCTATTCTCTCTCTCTCTCTCTCTTTTTTCTTTGAGGTGTTTTTTGGCCTTTATTATATGGCAATGTGTTTGTTTAGTTTTGATTAAAGATTCAAAGTTGGTTGCGGAATGGTAGGAGTTTAGACTGTATATGTGCATATATATATATATATATATATTGATGATGTTAAAATGCTTATTCATTTTATATTGAGATTTGATAAACTAAAAGAAAGTTGAATGGATCATTATTAATGAACTAATCAATTAAGACTAACTCCGTTTTACTAGAGCGGATTTACTTAAAACTAGTTAAAAGTTGGTGAAATTGTTTCACTTTATAATTTTTGGTTTTGTTCGTGAATAGTAATGTGTAAACTTATACATGGAAAGCGAAGACAGGGACCGCAGCCGATTTTGTCAATCCTTTCGGCTAGGCTGGATCAGATAATACCCTATTACTCTTTACATGGACTTGGATGGATGTTTTATGTATATTTATACGAGTAATGTTAGATTTTTTAAATATTTTATTTAAATTCATATTTATAATATAATATATGATTTATCAAAATTTTATAAATTATAAGATAATATGATAAATTAATAGTATCTTGACAATTCACATATATACCACATTATTTATACATGAATTTAGATAAAATATTATATGTATACATATATATAGTGCTTTTAAAATTAGGACTTCCTAACTTTAAAAAGTTTGAGAAAACCAATCGAATTTATTAATTGCATTCTCTCTTCTAAAACAAATAATTTCTCCTATTGAATTAAAATATAATTGATGAATTTAATTAATTCTCCCAAACCTTTTAAAGTTAGAGAGTTCTCATTTTAAAAGTACTATATATATAGTATTTTTATCATTAATGTCTCTTAACTTTTTAAAATTTAGGATTAATCAATTAAATTCATTAATTGCATTATCTCCCCTAAAACAAAATTTATTTCCTATTTAATTTAGATGCAATAGATGAATTTGATTAGTTCGTCTTAACTTTTTAAAATTAAGAGACACTGATAGTAAAATTACTCTATATATATATATACAAATTATCTCTCCTATTTAATTCAAATAAAATAAATAAATTTAATTGGTTGATTCCTACTTTTTAAAATTAGAATATCATGATATATATATATATATAGTTGAGTATGTTCACACATGAATATTTTCTATGTCGGAACATTTTTTTTAGAAAATAAGTTATGAGTCAAATCTTTAACTATATTTTTTACATAGATAATTCTACCTTCTGTGTTGCCCTAATCGGATGGCCATGAGTTTTTGCCTTCTGATGAGCAGCTCAATTATATATTAAATGATTTATTAATTATGTGATTTGCAGCTTGTGAATTTTGCTTGCTGTGCAAGAGGAAAACTATGCATTTGCAGACAACTTGAAATTACAATTTGCTAGTCATTGAAAATTATTTAAGATAGTCAGGAAGATAAATGTGAAGTCTAGGGTTATGTGAATACAATTCAATGTATGAATTGATGGTCATAAATATCTTAAAATCTTTGAACAGGTGTGCCTTTGTTTAGAATATTTCTTCCAATAAACCAAGCTTTTAAGATACTACAAAGACATGTAAAGTTACAAAATAAATATTAGAATTTGGTTTGTTGGCCATATGAGCTTGTGTAATGCAAATCCACAAATATTCCAACACCATGCCTGCAAGCTGCAAAACAGTTTTTGCACAACAATTCTGGTGAGAAATATGGAGGAATTTATAGATGTTGAACGTTACGATAAGAGGAGATTATATTAATGCTTTGTAGATCAAACTAGAAAAACTTTATTCATCTTTGAATTCTCACGGTAGATTTCTTAGAGCTGTGACCGTTATTGTGTCATGTAACATTGATATTTCCGCGTGAAATGCTCAAGCTATTTATGATGATTGACATTTTAGCGAATTTAATCTTGACGTGTTTATGGTTTGGTACTTTCATATATTTAGTGTTTAGTTTGTGATTTAAGTTTTTCAGTTTAATATTGTTGTCCCTTCTCTACAGTCCTTGAGGGGCACTCAAAGAATTTTCACTGACCATGCTTAATGTTGATATGGGGTTGTATAGTTACATTTAATTAACCAGAGTTTAATGAATTGATTCTTGGCATATCATCAGGTGCAGCCGGTTTTAGAGACGGATTCTCCATTTAGAATTGGCAGGATACCATCATTGTATGGCCCGAGCCCTTCACATCTCGCTTCAAAGTTTGCAAATTATACCAAAGTTTTATGGAAATATTTGGAAAGAGAGAAAACCTAAGATAATATTGTAGTCACATGATAAAAAATATCCTGAAATTAATGCCTCCCGGCTTTGACTACAACCATATTGTGGATGATAAATTGAAATGTAAATGTCCTCC
This sequence comes from Dimocarpus longan, assembly GCA_022984855.1. Taxonomy (NCBI): domain Eukaryota; kingdom Viridiplantae; phylum Streptophyta; class Magnoliopsida; order Sapindales; family Sapindaceae; genus Dimocarpus; species Dimocarpus longan. The sequence goes on along the minus strand of CM041019.1, from coordinate 2,288,859 downwards.
CAAAGTAGTTAAGCAAATTGAAATCTTCTTCCCTTTTGTACCTTGAGACGCATTCGGATTTGATATATTTAAATTTATCTGCATGATCAGTTTTCGTATTTTAATATCAAAATTACTTGCTTAAATTGGATTGAGTTATAGAGCTGTAATCATTGAATTTTTATCCTTATTGTAATCATTTTTGTATTATTGTAACTAAATCTTGTAGTCCTTTGGGTACAATATTTATCTGTCAAAATTTATTATAATTCTTTTTGTATTATTGTAATTAAATCTTATACGTCAAAATTTATAACTAAATTTATTATAAATCATAAGTACGATATCTACTTGTCAAAATTTATTATAATTCATTTTGCTTTATTGTATTATCATAAATTTATTATAAATCATAATTACGATATCTATCTGTTAAAATTTATTATATTCCTTTTTGTATTGTTATAATTAAACCTAAGATAATTACGATATATATATATATATATATATATCTTTGAACATAGAAATTGAACATTATAATGATAGGCAAACCCCCTTTGTCCCTATTGAAGAACTTGAAGATGATGATGGGGGCAATTCCAATTTAGAAAAACCAGTAATTACCTCCATAATCTCTCATCCACAATCTCTACCCCAAGTTCAGTTGGCATCTAATGCCAGTGAAAGGCCTAGTATTGAGTTAAGAGGTCCTGATCATGTAGTTGCGGCTTATGTGGCTGCTTTGACTACAATATTGGAAGCAAAGAACCAGGCAGCTTCAATAGATATTGATTTCCTTGTTAAAATCCTTAGCAACCCAAAGATGATTGGGAAATTGAGTGAAGTTGATGGGTTAGTAGCATCTTCTAGCAGTGAAAGTGCACTTGCCAATGCAGTAACTGCACCCATGGTCGCAGCAAAGCCAGTCACTCTCATGCCCAATCTCGTGTCTACTGAACCAAATTCATTTAGCATGGTGCAGCCTACTACGGAATCCATGCCTGCTCAACCAGGTCCAAATCCAATGTTTTCCAATGCTGCCATGACAACCAACCCTACCCCAACTGGTAAAATTTCTTTTCAAAACAAAAATAGGAAAAACAATCATTACCAAAAGACCGTTTCCCCCCACATTTATATGGGCTTTTGCTCCAATACAACCCAACCGGTGTGATGAAAAAACCAACAAATAAAAACCGTATGATGTACCCTTTTCATTGATTGACGGCTCTTGAAAAATCTTAAAAAGACAACAAAATTCAAACACACTTACTTACCCAACAAAACTTATCTAGACCAACACAACACTACATTTCTTCATCAACGCATCTCCACCGTTGATTCGGTTTACAACCCAATCCCTATACATTTGTGTGTGTGTGTGTGTATATATATATTAATATTATACGCTGTCCAAATATCATCGAAACCAAAAGTTGACGAGGTTCTATATCTATATCTAGGTCTATGAAAAACTTCTAGTTAGTTGTTGTTGTTATATATTATAACTAACAGGATTTTAATTTGGTGACTTTGATCAGTTTAACATGGAGAGATCGAAGAAAGCAAAGAGGGTTTCATGGGCTCCTGATGAGATTTTATGTGAGGTATAGTTAACATACGATAATGGTTGGTGCTGTTTCATGTTACATTATTTTACGTGTTTTATGGTTATGTTGGCTTTCATTTGTCAAGTGGTGTGTTTCGTTTAGATTTGATTGAAGATTCAAAATGGGTTGCGGATCGGCAGGATTTTATATTTTATATATTGATGATGGTAACGTGTTGAGAAACTAAAAGAAAGTTGAATTAATGGATTATTAGAGAAGTATCAAGGTTAAATGTGATTTGACTTTAGAAAAAACTAAATCTAATTTTTTACTAGAGAGAATTTACTTAAAACTAGTCAAGAGATTTTTTTTTTTTTTTTTATTTAAATTTTGGGTGAAAGATAAAGATTTAAATTTATAGATTGTTGATGTTTTGTATTATTTTTTTTTTTGACAAGTTTATTTTTGAATTATAATATGTAAAATTGCTCATGGAAATAACAATTAATAATATCAATTTTGTTAATTTTCACTGACATTTTGGATCAAATACTACTTTTTTTTTTTAACTCGAAATTGGATGTGATATCCATATCCATTGGATAAACTAAGTTTGGTGTTGCCCTAAATTAGATGGCCATGATTGAGGAGCTCCTCAATTATACTTCTGAATTTTTCTTAGTTGGGGAGAGGAAAAATATTCTTTTTTTAAAAAAAAAAAAAAAATTGTTATATCAACTTAAAATTACAATTTGATTTAATTTTTTATATATCTTGGTTGGGAAGAGGAAAATAAATGGTCATCAATAAATTTTCTCCAAATCTTTGAACGAGTTTGCCTTTGTTAATTAGAACATTTATGACAATAATCAAGCTTTAAGATAATACAAATGGCATGTAAAAGTTTTAAAATAAATATCAGATTTCAGAATTTGCACATCTTTCCTGAAAGCTGCAATAAAGTTTGTGCATAATAGTGTTAGTGAGAAACAAGGAGATAAATATAATTGTAAGTGGAAAAATTTATATGCACATCTTTGAATTCTCCTAATAAATGCATAGAACTGTAACCGTGTCAGGTACATGTGACATTGATACTTCTGCTTGTAATGCTCGAGCTATTCATAGTTACAAAACACTAATTTTAAGTGGACTTATTTGTGGTATGTGTATGGTTTGATATTTTATTTTATTTTATTTTTTCTTATTTGGTGCTCATCTCGGGATTATACTTTCTTAGTTCAATGTTGTCTCTTCTCTGCAGTCTTTGAGGGTACTCATAGAATCTGCTTTATGCTTGTTAATATATATGGTTATGTAGTTACATTTTATTGACGAAACCATTTTTTTGTTTTTGGTATATTATTAGGTGAAGCCGGTTCTAGAGGTGGAATGTCCATCTAGAATTGGCACAATACCATCATATTACGGCCCGAACCCTTCTCGTTTCGCTTCAAGCTTCGCAAAATATGCCAAAGTCTACGGAAATATTTGGAAAGAGACGAAAACAAAGATGTTGAAGTCACACGATGAACTCGTTTATGAAAACAGATGTAATGTGGAGGATAAATTGATATGGACATGTCCTCCCAAAGTAAGTGAATTATAAATCTTCTTTTCCTTTGAACAAGCATAGTTTTTATATGTATCCACGTTAAGATTTGATTTTTTTATATCGACGTGCATTAGTTTCCTTTTTGTAGTGCCTAAATTTATTATCTAACATTATTAAATTACAGAGTCGTGATCACTAAATTTGCTCCTTATCTACAGTTTGACATGTGTCACAAACATAAACTCGTGGCTGGTGAAGAAAGTAAGGGGGTGGAGATTCAAAAATTGCGGGAAATGAAGGAGTTCGAAGTGTTCTATTCGTATTTATCAGCAAACGATATCTATCTATTAAAATTTCTTATAATATATTTTTTTATTGCTTTAACGGAGTCTTATACGTACATTTTCTTTTTTTCTATGCAGCCAATTTATTTCTTCGGATATAGAAGATGAACATTATGATGATAGTCAAACTCCTGTTGTTCCAATTGAAGAAGAAATAGAAGTTGATGATGAATCTGAGGCACCGGCTAGTGAAATACCTGGTGACTTCTCACAACTAGCTAAACCAGTAAGTACCTCTACGATCTCTGATCCTCCAATACTACCCCAAGTTCAGTTGGAGTCTATTGACACTCCTGCTGTGGAGGCACCTGCTAGTGGAATACCTACGATTGACCAGTTACCAGGTCCTGCAGCAGCTGCAGCTTGTGTGGCTGCCTTGACTGCAATATTGGAAGTACAGAACCAGGGAGCTGCAATAGACACTGATTGCCTTGTTAGAATCCTTAGCGACCCACAGATGATTGAGAAATTGAGTGAAGTTGATGGGGTAGTAGTATGTTCTAGCAGTGAAAGTGCACTTGCAAATGTAGTAACTGCTCCTATGGTTGCAGCAATGCCAGTCAAACCAATCAGTGCTATGCCTGAACTAGATAACTTGATCAATAATCAAACAGGACCTGCGACAAACAATGCACCTCTTGCTGCAGCAAGTGCAGCTATGTTCGTGGCAAACCCCATCACTGAACTTGTATGGAAGGTGGAAACACCATCTATTCACATCCCCCAAATTGCACCAATGTATGCACATAGTAACTTTTTGATACCAAATCTCGTGTCCCCGTTGAATCCAATGCCTATGTCTATTCAACCAGATATGCCTGCACAACCATGTCCCTTTCCAATGTTTTCTTATCCTTCTATGACAAGCAACCATGATGCTACCAATCTTGTGCCCTCGTTGAATTCAATGCTTCTGCCTGTTCGACCAAATTCTGTTAACATGTCGTTGCAGTCTGCTTTCAGATCCCGGCCTGCCCAACCAGGCCTACTTCCAATTTCTCCCTATGCTGGCATGACAACCAACCGTGCCCCAACTAAGGATGCTCACTATTATCACTACCTGATCAAGGAATTTGGTGGTAGCAAGCAGGAAACACCCAACTTCTCAGTCTTGCAACCTCATGGCAAATGCAATCACAATCAATTCCAGACTATGATGCCAGTGCAGAACTTGAAACCTGTTGAGCGGAAAATCAAGTTTCAAAAACGTTGCAGGTACTACTTTCACAGCGCAAGTGGGTGTGCAAATGGCTCCAAATGCCTTTATCGACATGATATATATTCTGACGCGCAGGCTGGTGGCACTTCGAAGTCCTCAAGAGGTAAGAAAATGAAACTGAAGTGAAATCTATGATGATATTGCTGGAGTGTGATTGTTATACAACACATTCCAGTTTGGTTCATGATCTGGTCATGTAGTTATTTAAGATTTCAATGTTCAACTTTCAACCTTTATAAGCCTTGAACATGAGGTATTTTTGTGTTGAAAATTAGATATGCGGATCATTGGATGGATTGTGAACCATCAGAGAAAAAATCAGTGCAGATCATTGGAGACTGAATTGTGAACATTCCAATTGATTTCATAATATTTTTACAGATTGAGTGAATTGTTTAAGTAACACGTGTGTTTGTATATCTTCATATCCTCCTATAGTTTGTAGAAGTATCAATTGGGCTAGGCGGCCCAAGCCCTACTTGCACTCAACACTCAAATTGAAGACTAAGTCTCTTCAATTAAGTCTAGTTTGGCCTTTCTCTTAAGGGTTGGATTTAGGCGTGAACAAGAAAATATGACCCGAACCCTCTTCAATTAAGTCTAGTTTGGCCTTTCTCTTAAGGGTTGGATTTAGGGGTGAACAAAAAAATATGACTCGAACTGAACGATCTGAACTGATTCAACTTGAGGGTGTTTGGTTTACGTAATGTGACTTAGAGTAAGGGTGTTCAGTTTTGCATGGGCAAAAACTATTTTTTCCTTTTTTTATTCCAAATCAAACAAAGACCTGACTTCATAAGGGCACATGCGTAAATTCGTAATGCCCTATATAAGTTCTAACTCTAAATGACAACTCCATTTTGCAGGTCACGGTGTCTCCAATCACCACTAACCTATTTTATTCTTCTTCCTAGCCAGACTTTTTCTTCTAAATCACAACCTTATGTTGTTCTTCTTCTTAACTGGTTGCCGTTCGCTAAACATTCGCGGACCCCATTTTGTTGCTGTTCTTCTTCACAGTCGTTCAAGTTCCTTGCTTGCTTTTCTTCTTGTTGTAGTTGCAACCATTCAAGGTCCTTGCTTTTCTTCTTCTTGTTGTTGTTGGATAGTTTTTTTATTTTTTGGGTTCAAGTTGTTTGATTGTTGTTGGTTTTTGTGTGGTTTTGTTGTGGAACAATATGGTGTTTTTTTGTTTTTGTTTTTTGGAGGGTTCTGATTGAGGGGTTCAGTTTGATAGATTGATTGTTTGGGAGAAGTGTGGTTAGTTGATGGTTTTGTGTTGAAATATATGAAATTGCCCAGAAGTTATATGGTTGGTGGGTGGTTAGATTGATTTTTCGATTGACTACAATGATCTCAGTTTCTCACCGCTAAGCACTGCCTTTGTTGCACCGAGAGAACCGAACCGACAGTGATTGGTCTAGATTGGTTTCAGCTCTCAAATTAACTATATTCAATTTTTTATATTGAAAATTGAACATGATTTTGCCTATCCTAGAAGGGTTGGCTTGAAATTTGAAAAAATTAAAAACTAAAAAAAAGTTTTAAGGCCAAAATGCTGCTCGAGCCCACAGAGACGCATCGATGATTAAGCCTATTCTAAATAGGGCTTAAGGACATGGTTGGGGTAAAAAAAAAAATTTAAGGCTCGACATGTACACAACTCTCAAGCCTGATTGCGTCTTTAAATTTTAAATCTATCCTGTCCATTTACCACCTCTAAGGTTGAAGGTTTGCCTTCAAATTGAAATTGTAACAAGTCCTAATAAGCTTTTAAATAATAAAGGAAAAAAGGTGTCAAGCTTTCATTTAAAAAAAAAAAATGAAAAATAGAAACAAGCAACAACAACAAATAGAAGATGCTTTGAATCAAAAATGTGTTTATAAACTTCATGCAGATGATTTAAAACTTTTCATTATGATTTTATCAACTCTTACGTAATAATTTGCAATACGTAAAAAAGATAAAAAGAGAAGAGGGGATGGAGATATCAAACTAAATATGAGATTTATTTTAGTCACCCAAACATCCAAACACATAATCAGGAAGGTCTCAAAACTAAATGCCTTCGAACATAGTTTTTGTAAGTCAAATACAACATTCACATAGTAAGATAGGCCATTAATTATCAAAAGATGGCCACATTGACCCAGAAAGAAACAAAAGCCATCAAAAAAGATAGTCACATTAAACCCAGAAAGAAGCAAAACCCAATCAGGGCATTTTTAGATGTCTGTCACGCTTAACTAATAATTCAATCTATTGCAAGTTTTGATTGATAGATAATCAACCAGTTCTCATGATAATGTGAACCCCACTATCAGTATCCACAATGTCACTAATCTCGCCAATCTTAAGAGCATATGTTGCTTCTTCAAATGGCTTCTGCATCTGGCCCCGACCAAAAGGACCTGCAACAAAATTTGCATCAAGTCTCATTCAGACTAAGATATATAATAGACAACATTAGCCAAAAATTATTATAAGTACCAGAAAATACACATAACTTGCAATAATTCAGAAGATCCTATATTGGTAAAATGCAGGCACACACATATCTCCTCACAAGAAGTGACATCTTTTGTAGTTTTCTTAGAACTTGGAGCTTGCTAGAAGTGTCTACAGAATGTCAGGTGGGGTTGAATTATCATCATCGCTAAATTCAATGTTACAAATGTTGTCCGAAAAGACAGCATAAGCATTTAGATACCATGATCTATAGAATCATGGCAAACCTTACAAGATTCTTTTAATGCTAATTTATAAATTATTTCAAGTGTTAAATTGTGCCCTTACAGCACAGATTAATGTCACAACTAACCAATCAATAAAAGTAAGATAAACAAAGGAAAAAGGACAAAGAAAGAGATATTATCAGGATTCCCCTGAAAATGAAACTCATGTGAAACCATCCATTTTTTATGTAAAAACTGGGGTTCGGTGATATAATTTTCCATTTTAAGGCGTTTTTCAGATTTTTTCCGATAAAGAAATGAATTCATTCATTCATGGGCCCACTCACAATTTTCCAATTATCAACGTATGCCCTAATGGTGGATGTTAACACTATTTTTGTTTCAAAGATGCCAAAACAAAAATTATTCTAGAGCTTTACTGCTTGCATTTGAACATATACACAACCAGATTCCTATTGGCAGGCAAAAAAAAATTAAAAAAAAAAAGAAAACAATTTGTGAGCTCTCTTTACAAATTCTTAAACATTAGCCTAACATTAAACCCATAGCAGTTCTCTCCTCCAATGTCCAATACTCAACAAGTAATAATCCCATACCAACCAAAATCTAATCAAAATTTATTGCTCAAATTATGTAACAACTTGAATTGTAAGTGCCACATCATCAATGGGCAATGCTATGCCACCCAAAACCTTTTTCCAATATACGCCTAAATGATACAAATCGTGAGTTTTCAAAACTATATAAATCACAAAATCATGTGACGCTGACAACTCACATTCCATATCTCATCAACAATTTTCCAGACAATCTAGTACTACCCCATCATCAATACATCATCCCACAATCAATATAATCGCTACAAATCAGTTTGACACATCAATTGAGCCATTAATTCATACAATTTTTAACCTCAACAATCTATAACCTACAACTGACCTTTCATCTCCCTATCTTATCTTCTTTTCTTAATTTTTTCAATTTTCTATTAATCAAACCATCCAAAAAAAAAAGACAGCAAAAGTAAGCATTGTAATGAATTGCGCTTCTACAATATTAACAATATCGAAACCCTAATTCACAATTTCACGCAAATTATAATACAATACAAAACAACAACAATAGTAATAGTAGTGGTTGCAGAGGAGAGAGAGAGGGGCGCAAGTGAGGGAGATTGATTACCGAGATCGCCGCCGCGCTTGGCGGAGCTACAGTCGGAGAGGCGGGAGGCGACGTCATGGAACTTGGCGTTGCTGGAGACGATGTCGTCGCGGATGGCCTTGAGCTGAGAGACGGCGGCGTCTCTGGTGGTGGAGCTGATGACGCGGCCTTCTGGATCCTTCCAGGAGGCCTTCCGGCGCGAGCCTTGGTGCTTGATCAGGATGTGAGATGCTCTCACCTGATTGGCCGCCGCAGACGACGACGACGACGACATTCTCGGCTTCTTCGTGTGAGTCTTCGCTCTCTGTTTATCTCTGTTGTGGGTTGTTGGTTGTGGTGGTGGTTTTCGATCTGCGGTGGAGACCGAAGAACTTTTTCGCTTGCGATCGGACTCTATCTTCGCTGCTGGTTTAGTCCGCCCCTGCTTTTTTCGCTTGTCAAATGGATATTTATATACTGGTAGGGATTGTAGATGAAAGATATTTAGTATATTCTCCTTTTTTCCATATTTGGAAAATATTTCTTTTTTAGGATTTTTAAGATAATATATTTTGATTAATATTAAATTCTCAATTAATATTTTTTCACCAAAAATAATATTTAATTTATATATATATCATTTGCGGCGATGCAAAAATGGATTTTTGATACCAAAATTTATCTGAATTAAAATTAATGAATTGCCGTAACGTAATTGTTAATCATTTATTATGTTCACTTGAAAAATAAATGAACAAATTTGAGGAATGTGATGTCAAGATTTGTCTCATTAAAAATTAATGGAAAAATGACGATGTGATAATTAATGACTTAATTGTTGATTTGTTGGATCATTATAATAAATAAAAGCAGCTTCATATATGTTTTTTTGAGTTTTGAAAATTGAAATCCGACATGCCTCGGTGACTTGATTTTCTATTTTATGATGGTGTGAGATTTATGGTATAATATAATATATTCTTGTTGAATAAGTGCTTTTTGTTAATATATACATATGTATAGATTTGTGTTAAAATAATATTTATTTTAATATAAAAGTGCGCTTTGATGCATAGTTTTACCCCTGTTACACACAATAAATAGATGCCATATGGGTGTTTATGATGAATTGGTGACATAGCAATATTGTTGAATCTTTTATAATCGTATGTTTGAATTTTGTCATATTAAATTAGTAATCCCAAACTAGTTTATATTATAGTAATTAAAACTAGAAATTGTTGAATCTTTTATAATCATATAATTGAATTTTATCATATTAAATTAGTAATAGTTTACTTTTTTTTTTTGAAAGACAAATTAGTTTACATTATAGTATTTAAGCCTAGTTAAAATGATATGGAACATAATAATACCAACTTTCATGTAGTGTAAACATACTTTTGTTAATATGTACGTAATATTAATCTTAAGTTCAGAGACATTATATATCAGCTTCTGAAACATTACATTTCAACTTCAAGAACACGATAATAGGATCATAATATGTAATAAGCTTACTATAACAAAACATTCATTTTTCATAAAGTGGTTACACACTTGCTCTCTGATAGGAATTTGAGCTCCACCCTTGCCCAGTATGAATCATTTATTACAATGGGAGATGCATTCAGAATCATGTTTGTAGTTGTCAAATTTAAAAAAGAAAACAAAACAAACCAAATTTTATCAAAACACAATATCTCTAGACATGGGCGTTGAGCCACTAGTGAGAGGACCAACCCTTAGACAGATACAATCCATACACACAGCATAAGATTTTTATTTTGATTGCTAATCTCACAATTTTCCCTGGTGTGAATATTTCATGAAAGACCTTATTTCTTCTGCTTGAAAAGCACACCAAATCTGAAAAACATCAACTTAAAAAGTGATGATCATATATTCATTCATAATCTCATTTAATCTTTTGAAAAAAAAAAGGTAATTTCTATTTCAAGGTCAATAATAGCTTAATTTGTGGCTGCAGACCTTTGGGTCTAAAAGTAAGATGTGTCACCATAAATAATCAACAAACACTCGAACAGGCTTAACCATAATATGAATTTTCAGTCACTGATTAAAGCTCCGATAAATTTTACAATCTGTTATCTGCCCATAACTCATCTCTAGTTTCCTGATGTATGACTGGGAGGATAAATCATTTTCAAAGGATAACATTATACAGTACCATGTACAGAAATTCTCACTAAACAATCAACAAATGATATAGTTGTCAATAACAAAATCCCCTGATAGAATCACAGGGCAACCTATGAATAGACTGAATCAATAAATTTTCTATTTTAACTTTAATATACAGGGTAACTCAGCTTGAACATGTAAACAAAGTTGATCAGAAGTTCTAATCAGGGTACCTGCTAGGTTGCTACTCCTCTCTCAAAATGGGCCAACCTTTTCTAAGAATGTCATTGATCCTAGCATCAATCTGCTTTTGCATCATTGGAGGGCAAAGCTCTGCTGCGTAGCTGTTCAGCTTTGCTGCCAGACTCGACCTCTGAAGCTCCTCCTCAGGTAGATTTCCCATCAGCTGAAGAAGGAAAGGGTTCCGTTTGAGCTCAAATTTCTGCAGAATCAGAACATGAAAAATTAACATGTAAGTGCAAGGTTTTTGACAAATATGTTTCTTTTTAAATCTACCAATTTCATTCGAACTGGATAAAATGTCGTTTCAGATGGTTATCAATTGAACAATCACAGCTTGTTTGCAATGCTATGAATTTAAGAATAAAGAAGTGCATGATAACAACTATAAAGACTTTGATAAAATTCCATAGACCTCATGCTTTGAGTCTAACCTAGCTATGAATCAACCCCTCTTGCAAAACAATTGGAGAGAGATTTAAGTTAATTTGGTGGGTGTATTCAATATCTATAGTAATGAAGCACTTCTTTGTTTTTTTCCCCAAAAAAACATAATGGTGTGTCTAACAAAGAAATAGCCATCAAGTGCGCTTTGTTAGTGTTTGGTTGTTGGGTCTTGGGCCAAGTCCATCCAAGATAACACAAACCCAGACCCAAAATTAAAACAGTTTTGGATAGAACCGAAGGCAGTTAACAAAAACACAACTGCCCTTGGCAGTTATCTCACACTCGTTTAAAAGGGTAAGTTTTTCTGGGTTAGTCAGTGTGTTAGTGGTTAACACCTTGAAAAACACGTACAAAATACACACAAACCAAAGCAAGAGAAAAATAGAGAAAACTTAGACAAGGGCACTTACATTGTGATTAGAGAATCTAGTTCCAAGCATTAGTGATCAATTTCGACCGGTTGAACAACTCAGTTTTCAAGGACAATGGATTTTTTCAACCGGTCGGAATTGATTACTAATGCTTGGAACCAAATTCTCTGATCACAGTGTAAATGCACTTCCCTAAGTTTTCATTGTTTTTCTTTTGCTCTGATCTATGTGTAATGTACTTATGTTTTTCAAACTGTTAGATGGACAACTAACCACTCTTCCTTATAAAACATGTCTTTCAATTTGTTTGTTAACTGCCAAAGGCAGTTGAGTTTGTAACTCCTTGTAACTACTCAAGCAGTTAATTGATTTTATCCAAAACTTTTAGGGTCTGAGTTTGGATGGACCCGGTCCAAGGCCCAATAACCCAACAATTAGGCATCCCCTTTACCATAAAACCTATGCTTAGTAACACCTACAACGGCAGCTGAGATTTAATTTTCAGCAAAGAAATATATAAATCCACCCACTCAAACACTACCTAAGACAAGCAGGGAGGTCATAATCAACTGATTAATAAATCAGAAAAACTCCTAGCCCATCACAATAACAAAAACATCTGTTACAGTGTTCGAGGATCAAGAGATTCTAGACCAAAAAATTCAAGCACATGTTTGCCTCTTTTTTTCCCAGGTAAGAGAGAGAAAATAACATTAAACCTGATGTTCAGGCTCCGCAGGATAGAAGGTTCCTAGCTGTTGAATTTGAGTAACAACTATGCTGCTCTTTGATTTCATTTGCTCTTTCTCTTTGGTAACAGCAGCCAATCTGGACTCATCTGTTCCATTTGTCAAAATAATAGACCTATGGACACATGACACTCACAAATTAGTAAAGCCTGAAAGGTTTAGCATAATGCATAATATTAATTCAAAAACAGAAGATGAAGAAGACAACAAAACAGCTTCTGGTCTCATCATGTTCACCTGTATTGGTTACCCACATCAGGACCTTGTCCAAACACTTGCCTACAATCATGACTAGACCAAAAAATGTCCAAAAGTTGCCTGAAACTGATCAGTCGAGGATCATATTCAACCTGCACAGCATTCACAAAATCATATCAGATCAGAAAAGATTCAGTATCCAAAACTGCAAAATGAAGTAGCAAATCCAACTTTTCCATATTAACCGAAATCTTGACAATCCAAACCTAAAAAGTTATCATACAAACTTACCCTTTTCTCATTTTAAAAGTTATTGTTGAATTATAAACACGCATACGGATTTGCCTACCAAGTGTAGAAGAAAACTTTTCAAGCGTTCAATAACTACCAACCAAACATCTATGATACATCTGACCAAATATGACAAAACTTATCACAACCCAAAAAACTTGGTATTTAAGTTCCCGAAAATCTCCACTGCCTCATCAAAAAGCCATTCACGAACTTTCATAATTCATTTCATCTTCTGCGACAGCAGGAGACACACGCTTGCTCATTACTACAAATACAAGTCAACCAAAGCTAGCATTCTTGTGCCTTAAGCTAACTCTACCCAGAAAGCCAAATTCCAATGTTTCATGCTCCATGATGCACAGACATAAAGACTTACTTATAACTTCCGAAACATCGTATCTTGCTGAATGTTCAATTGTTTTCGACCATTTTTTTCAATCAGGGATCCAAATCATCTCTCTTTTAACTTCACCAAACGAACTCACTCCTTATTTACAAGGAAATCAAGTGTTTCCAAATAAAAAACCATAATCTTCAAAATCATTTCCAAACAATTCAATCCTCGCATGAAATTCATATGAGATCCTATAATTAATACACACTCACACACAATGAGTCCCAAAGACAAATATTTTCAAACAAAATGCAACACAAAACGAAAAGCTTCAATTTTATTATAGGCAACAAACTACGAATCAATTTGGAGTTCAATCTCGGATACCTGTACGGACTCGGCGTGGTCGCCGAGGCTGCGGAATTCGGGGTTGGATTTGGATCCGCCAGCGTAGCCAACGGTGGTGCGGACTACGCCGTCGAAGCAGCCGAAAACGGGTTCGGATCTCCAGAAGCTACCGAGAGCGAAAACGGCGGTTTTGAGAAGCGGAGGCGGTTCGGACGGGTCCTTGACGGGGTTCGAGATCCGTTCCGAGAACCGAATGCATGATGCTTTGTGGGCGGAGAGAAAAACGGTTACGATGATGAGGAGAAAGAGGAGGAGGAGGAGGTGGTGAAAGTTCGAGAGAGTCATGGAGAGGGAGCAACCGATGCGGTGGATCGGTTATGGGTAGTGTCTTGTGCTTGTGAGTTCAGGATTCAATACGCGTCACGTTTATATGAGCATCTGTGTATTTTCTATTTAGCATTTTTTTTTTCTCGAGTTAAGAATTTAAGCAAAGAACCATTGTATGAAAACATTAAAATGCTGTTAAAAAAGACTGTTGGAATGATGTTGAATTTTACTATTTTTAACGAGTAATCACTTTCTAAAAATTTACTCAAATAATTTGATAAATTGATTCATAGCTACCATATTAATTTTATAATGTATTAATGATGTGATTATTATATATAAATTTATCATATCATTTGAATAATAAATTTAGACAAATTTTTGGATAGTGTAACATTAATAATTTTTAATAGAGCAATGTGTAAGTGATGTTATGCTTCCTAAATTTTTTTGTTCAAATGATAAGATATGTGAATTGTCAACATCTTATAAAGCATGAGGTGATGTGATAATTAATAGGATATTGATAATTCACATGTCGTATCATTTGAGCAAAAATTTTAATAAATATTTGGAAAGTCTGACATTAATCTTTTTTAAATCTAACTTTAATTTACTATTTGAATCTATCATTCAGCACACTTTTTATATATATATTCACACTACCTTCACATTTCATATATAGGAGTTCTTCGTATTCTGCCCTTTGTTATAGTAAAAAGACACGACACAAGTAAAACTAATGTAGGTGTTGATTTTGAGATTAGGATCCTATTCTAGTTATAGGGATTTTTTTTTTTTTAATCTGAAAACTGAATAATTTTAAATATAATCGAAGACTGAACAGTGACTGAAATATGAAGTTTAGAGGACATGTTTGTTTTTTTTCTTCTAATGCATGAATATACATGTTAATTGTTTATTTTTTTAAGAAAAAAACATTTAAAAATATATTTTTACGCTTCAAAACAATATATATATATATATGTATGCATGCGTGTGTATGTTTATATCCTTATAACTAATAATTGTTATATATTTTTATTTTAAATCATATATATAACAAAAAACAAATCATTTTATAAACCCCAACCAGATTTATCTATGTATTTCTAATTCTATATAAATGTAGTTTTATTTTTTTAATAATAATAAACATATATTATTTTAAATAATAATAATTCAAGAAAATATTAAGTTCGCATAATTTATACATTTTTTAAGTTATGAAAATATATATTGTTAAAATTGTTATATAAATATAAAGATTCAAGTGACTAGTAACAATATGAAAAATTATCATTTATAGGATACTAATGAAAATAAATTTGAAAATATATACCTTGTAGAAGGATAGTTATGAAAGAAAATATTTTAATTATGATTAAGTAATTAGATGTTAAATTTTTTGAAGTTATTATTATTTTAAATCCTTTTTTAGCAATTTTAAGTTAGTTGACCACCTAAAATACAAACAAGAATGGGCTATCCTCACTCTCATTTCGATGGGTTAATAGGCAACAATAATGCAAATCCAAATTTCTGATTTGGTCAAATAGAGTTTTGAAACTACAGTTCCAAGTACTGGTGCCATATAATCAAAGGTCTCCACTGGATATGTGTTTCGTTCATGTTTAAAAAAGAATTCAAAAACATTATTGATTATGTGTCACTATAGTCATAGGCTACAGCCCATAGGCGCTGATTTCAGTTTATAAGAAGATACATCCGTTCGTACACGAAGGGAAACGGCCATTTGTTCGCATCCATAAAAGGCCAATTTCATGATCTCCAAATCAAAACTAAGCACAAACACACCGTGTGTAAAGGATCATCAGTCCTGCACACCATGCAAGTTCAGGCACAAGGACAATCCATCACAATTCACACAATGTTACCAAAGCAACCAACAACTGCACCTTATAGACCACCAAACCCGACCAATTTGAATCCATGTAATCTGGTATCTAATCCGACAATCCACTTGCAAAGCCATGGAATGGGAAAAGTGTCCTGTTTCCATTCACAAAGCCAGCGCCCTGATGGGGAACCACAAGATAAATGCAACCGTGGCCCTCCTCACTATGAAACAAATTCGCGGGTTGTTCTACAGCGCAGGTCTGGACAATGATCTTTCCATAGGTTCACTTACAAAAACTCTGTTACGACTTCTCCTACCTGTAATTGATGAGATTCAGTAGCCTTTTAGTGACATCGCAGGCAACAAACTGCCCTTGTCACCATGATCCAAACATTTCATCAGACCATTCAATCGGTAGGAGTAACAAGCAATGTGTACAAAAGGCAAGGGCCATCGAATCATTCAATCGGTAGGAGTAACGAGCAGTGTGTACAAAGGGCAAGGACGTAATCAACACGAGCTAATGACTCGTACAAACATTTCCATCAACTAAATTCCGTACCAACCTCCTATTAATGAATTCATGGTACGAAAATGATTCCACACAAACAAGATTGGATAAGTAGATTAGACATAGATCTAAATCTCAAACCATTGTCATTAAACAAATCAACAACCATTAGAAGCTTCCAATTTGAACAAAACTTTCTACGAAAATAAATGTGCGAAATAGACTTGGATATAAAATTTTAAACTCCATAACACTTTAAAACAAAAAGGTAATAACTCAACTCAACAAAACTAAGCCTTGTCAGCCTTAGCGGCAGTGGCAGCAGCTTGTCCTCTGAGCCGACCAGTCCTCCTTGCAGCAATAAGACCAACCTTCTGGCCAGGAGGAGCATCACGCCTAACAGTACTCGCATGCCCAATGTGCTGGTGGTTACCTCCTCCATGAGGATGCTCAACTGGATTCATAGCCACACCACGCACCTTAGGCCAGCAGTTCCTCTTCACTCTAAACTTATGGTATGCATTACCGGCCTTGAGAAGTGGCTTCTCAGTTCTACCTCCACCAGCAACCTGCCCAATCATAGCTCTGCACCCACTTGGAATAATCTTCTTTGCACCCGATGGAAGCTTAACTCTACACACACATCATTCCAAAATCTAAATTTCATTGCCAACCAACATTTCGAAACATCAAACACAGAACTAAATATTGAAACGATATCCGATATATCTTTAAGATGACTAATATAAAAGATTCCTAAATACCCCTAAACTTTTAAGACATTCCCGATAGTTTTAATATTTTCACCAACATTACCATAAACCCCTATATATTATATCCACAAAAAACCGATATTTAAATCATCATAGAGTAATGCAATTAATTCAATAATATTCAAACAAATATATCATTTCCAAAACCTAATATATATATATATATATATATAACAAAAACAATTAAGCTATTAAATGATGAAATAATAAAACAAGAGAAAATTAGAGACCTGGTAGTGTCGTTATCGGGGTTGTGACTAATAATGACAGCGTAGTCACCGGAAGATCGAGCGAAGACACCACGATCGCCGACGTGGTGCTCGACGTTGCAGACGACGGCACCCTCGGGGATGGATCTGACAGGGAGTACGTTGCCGACCATGAGAGTGGCCTTCTTGCCACAGTAGACGAACTGGCCAGTGTACATGCCTTCGGCGGCGACGAAGAGCTCCTTCTGCTTCATGTAACGGAAGGGGTGGCGGAAGCTGACGCGTGCGAGGGGGGCGCCGCGGCCGGGGTCATGGATAATCTCGGTGATGACGCCTTTCAGGTAGCCGTTGCGCTCACCGAAGTCGAGGCTGCGGAAGCGGGCTGGGCCCTTGCGGTGGTGGGTGTGGGACTTGAAGACGGAACCCGCACCCTTACGCTGAGCGCGAATCACACGACCCATTGCGGAGACGAAAAAGAAAGTGAGGAGGCGGCAAAGGGTAAATGGAGATTTGTTAGTGAGGGAAAGTTTGTGGTTAGGGTTTGAGAGGTTTTATACAGCGTGTGTGGTGTTGGACGTCGTCGTTTTGGGATATTAGGGTTTGTGACGGATGTGTGCATGTGTTTGGTGATTTGTTGGGCTTGGGCCTAAACACTTGTACATGTTATGGGTTTGAAATCGACTGGTTGTGTGTTTTTTTTTTTTTTTTTAAAAAAAATATATATTAAATTAGATCTTTTAAATAAATTTAAAAAAAATTATTTATTTAAATTATATTATATTTTTTTAAATAAATTATATATATATTTATATATATTCAATTGGTTGTAGTTATCAAAAGAATGCACGCAACTACACATACAAGGTGTTATGGACATTAGGAATATGGAAGTTGAGGAAGAATGTGACTTGTATTTACCATTTTAATTTGTTTCAGGCTTTGGGATAGAATGGGATTGGAACGAGATTTTTTTTTTTTTTGAAAAAAAAAAAAAAGATATTAATTGTTACGTGGTTTGCAAGGATTAAACGGTATACATGTTGAAAATTTACTTTTATATTATTGAGAGATATGTACTTCAATAATAATTAAGAAAATATCTATATATGTATTGGTTAATACTTACAGAGATAGTGGAACAACGTCATAAATGTGGAAAGGAGGTGTCCAAACTAATTTTTAATTGTTTGAGATGTGATGGAAGTGAAATGAGACATTTTCAATAAGGTGGACATAGGATCTGGTCAAGTCAGTTTTGACCAAAAACGACCTGAAAATTGACTATTTTTGATTTTTTGTTTTAAAAACCGATACGATCTAATTTAAAGAGCAAAACCGATATAAACCAATTACATTCACGGTGGTTCAGTTTGATAGGTTTATATCGATTTTCTAATTATCAACTGCTGAAGCCAAAATTTACATAAATTAAATAACATTGGAAACACAATTCAACATAAATCAACTAAAAATCACACAAGTCTTCAAAGGGAAGTCAACAAAATTAAACTAATATCAAATCCATGGTATTATAATCAAAATCCAATTAGATCCATAACAAATCTATCAAGACGACAACCAAACAAATCCCACGAAACAAAAGAAACCAAAACAATGACTTTTGTGAAGAGAGATAACTTACATGATGGGTTGACGAATGCTGAAGAATAGAAATGGTCGACGATAGCAATATTGGTGGGTAGAATTGCATGCCATCTCTCTCTTTTTTTCTATATATATATATATATATGATCAAACAAAATGATAAATCTACACGTAAATGATTCAGTATAAGAAGGTACATCATAAATATGGTGCACTGTCACATACTAATAGATTATGTCTCTCTAGATGTCATATTGTTTTAAGAGTGTTGTGTATTCAAGAAAAGTCATGTCTTTCAATAAGAATTGTTTTTAGAGAAATCATGTCTCTTTAGAAAAACTACGTCTCAATAATATGATGCAACTGTTTAGTTGAAGATTTATAAATAAGTCTCATAATTCTCATTTTTCTCAATATCCAAAATTCTATACAAAAACTCCAAAGATATAGGGAGAAGAAAATTAAGAAAGTAGTAAGCAAACTTTGTATGCAACCAACAATTCAACGACATTTGGTCTCTCAATTTGATCATGTATTCATGATTCTTTAATAAATATTCTTGAGTTTTGCTAACATTTGCAATATTTTTGAAATATGCCATTTACTTTCTAAGCATTTAGCCAAACACATTGTAAGCGACAATGAATTTTGACAAAGATGAACATTGATTCAATAATATATGCTTCCACTCATATTAATACAATTATAAATTTTAATACATCTATTCATAATATAAGTGGTTAGTATACTAACATGATAAAATTGATTCAGTGTTATGTTTTCATAATTATTTATTCGAGGTTGCGTGTTCAAATCATCTATTCATTTCCAAACTCAAATTCATTATAGGACTTCAAAAAGAAGTTATTAGTATATCATTCCTTCACACTCTCTTAACATAAATGCGAGCCTCATCATTCTTTTAGTTGCGAGAGTAGATCATTTTTTTAAGCGTGATAAGGATGCAAGCTCCATCAAACTTTTATTGTGAGAATAAGCACCTTTAAAGATTTTCAAACTGCTTATAGCATCCAATCTCTATTTTAAATATACATAAAAAGTTAAAAAAAATCATAAATTTGAATCACATTTTTCTTACCAGAATTTCAAATTATAACACTTCAAAACAAATGCATTGTAACTTGTAACCTGTAAGAGATAATATTTTCAATTAAAACCACTTTTCGTATAATATTGCCAAGCAGACCATTATTGTAACGTAACATATATGGCTTGTCAATAATCTTTCAAATCGGGCAAAGTAACCGCAAGTCCGTAACTAAAGCCACCGCTCAAATTCGGTGCACTCTTTGACCAACCCAAATAAAAACAAAGTCATCATTCAATTTAAAATAAAAAAAGAAAAAAAATTCAAAAAAATCGAAAATCAGTTACAGGGTGATGATACGTGTGCTTGCCTTTTTCTTCAACTGGAGCGTTTAATGGTGACCCACTTCCCGCTCCACTGTCTTTTTCTCTCTCCTCAACTCACTTGTAAAATCCAAAACCAAACCAACAAACACCACCTCACTCTCTCACTCTCTACTCTTGCTATCCGAATCTCTCATTCCTCATTTTTTTGAAGCTCTCGTTCAACAATCATATCCACATTTCGTTTTTTTTGCCTCTGACACAATCTTGGTTTCCGTTTCCGTTTCCGGTGAGTTCGGTTTTCTCTTCTTCTCTTTCTTTGCGCTTTTCAAATTCCTCTTCTTCAAATTTGTGCTTCGAGTATTAACTAATGTGCGCAGGGAGCGTATTTTGAGATGGAGAAGAGAAATTGGCCTTGGAAGAAAAAGTCGTCTGATAAATTCGTAGTTGACAAATCAGTGACTGTATCGGAGTCCGTTGCTGCTTCTTTGTCTTCAGTAGCATCGCTAGGAGACCAGGTCTGTTCATTGATCCATACGATAAATTCACAACACCAAAATGTTTATGCACATGACTACTTGTATTCTGAATTAAATCCAAGCTGTGTATGTGTTGAGGGTAGAAAGTTGTGGCTGGGTTATTTGGGTTGGGGCCTTCATGTTGTTCATCATACTCTTGTCATTGTGTGTTATTATATGATTGATTGTTTCCGGTTTGTTTGTTTTTACTATATTGACCAGGAAAAGAGCAAAATAGTAAACTATGTTCAAATATCTTTGGATTCATACACACACCTGACCGGGTTGGAAGACCAAGTTAAGACATTGAAAGATCAAGTCAGACAATTGGAGGCTGGAGAGACTCATTTGAAGGAAAAGCTGTCTGCAGCTCTTTCGGAGATAAACTCCAAGAATAATCTGGTTAAACAACATGCAAAAGTCGCTGAAGATGCTGTGTCGGGTATAATTACTAATTCTTGTTATTATTATTATTATTTGTTTTGATATTACAATTATAAGAGCACTATATGGAATGGCCTACAACACTTATTTAACTCTACTTCCTAATAATTGGGAGAGAGAAGCCCACGCTAAGTGGGTAGAATTGCCCTCCAACTGGAGGGACTTAGATATAGATTGCTCACAGACAAGTGGGCTAACATGAAATTGTTCACTCCTTGGTGGACGCGGTACTCGAATCTTGTATTGCTGGGGAGAGCGGATAGGATGGGTTGGCCATCATGGCAAACCACTTGTGAGTTATTGTTATTGATACACTTACACTTAGCAGTTTGATTAACATTCTTCTAGTCCTGTGTTAAAAATTCTGTGATTTTGATTCATTCTACTTAACTTTGCTCTGTGAACTATAGGATGGGAGAAAGCTGAAGCTGAAGCTCGTGTATTGAAATGTCAACTCGAATCTGTCACTCTCCTGAAGCTGACTGCTGACGATCGAGCATCCCATTTGGATGGTGCTCTCAAAGAGTGCACAAGGCAAATAAGAAATGTGAAGGAAGAAAGTGAACAGAAACTGCAGGATGTCATTCTCACTAAAACTAAGCAATGGGATAAAATCAAGCTTGATCTAGAAAAAAAAATCATTGAATCGGACCAAGTGCTTCTACGAGCAGCTGCTGAAAATGCTGCACTTTCAAAATCTTTGCAAGACCGATCCAATTTGATTGTGAAGATGAATGATGAAAAATCTAAAGCTGATGCCGAAATTGAGTTTCTCAAGGAAAATATTGTGTCATGTGAGAAGGAAATAAATTCGCTGAAGTATGAGCTGCATGTAGTTTCTAAGGAGCTTGATATTCGGAATGAGGAGAAGAACATGTGCATGAAGTCAGCGGAAACTGCGAACAAGCAACATTTAGAGGGTGTCAAGAAAATTGTGAAGCTTGAAGCAGAGTGCCAAAGACTGCGTGGTCTTGTGCGCAAGAAGTTGCCTGGGCCTGCTGCATTGGCTAAAATGAAGATGGAAGTTGAGAATTTGGGCCCAGACTTTGGTGAGCCTCGAAATCGGAGTAGTGCACTTAAAAATCCCAGCTTGCATTTGTCTCCAATGCCAGAAATGCCAAACGGCAACTCGCATCAGTCCCGAAAAGAAGCAGAGTTTCTTACAACACGTTTATCGGCAATGGAAGAGGAAACAAAGATGCTTAAAGAAGCTTTGGCCACACGTAACAGTGAACTACAGGCATCCAGAAACATGTGTGCTGAGATAAATGGCCGGGTCAAGAGCTTAGAAGCACAGATACAGTCGCTTAATCTACAAATGAGTTCTCCTGAATCAAATTGTGGAAAAGGTTCATATGGCAAATTTACTACCAATCCTCAAAGTATCACTTTTATCTCTAAAGACGGAATTGATAAGAGAGGAGATTCTGCTGAATCTTGTGCATCGGTTATCTCAGAGGTCTCGGATAGGAGTATTGACACATCAGTCAATCCTGAGAGTGAACACCACTTGGAGTTGATGGATGACTTTCTGGAGATGGAGAGATTGGCATGCTCGCCAGGTGATGCTGCTGGGACTATTTCCATTTCAACCAGTGTAAATGACGTCAGAATTATCAATACAGAAGATAAAGTGTCAAGTGATGCTGCTAAGGGTGGAGATCTCCTTTCTGAGCAGGTGCCTCATTCAGGTCCACCACTAGAACAGAATCCTTCGGATGTCAAATCCTCAACAGTAGAGCTTGAGTCCGATGCAAAGAATCCACTGGAATTGAAGTTCTATTCAAAAATTTATACTATACTTGAGTCTCATTCTAAGGATTTTGACATTGGGAGAGTTTTGGAGGATATCAAGTGTGCTGTGAAGGAAATACTGGGTTCTTTATTCCGGCATTTGGGTGGTCATTTATCTGAGGAAGCTCACATTCGTGCTTTTTGTAGTGAATATTATTGTTCACCAAATACTGCCAAAACCGCAGGAAGCCAGATCCTGTTGGATCGCCATGATAAATCTGTTGCTGATTTGGAAACTATTGTACAGCAGGATTTGACATCTTCAGTCTCTCAAATTCTTCAGTTTGTGCTATCGCTTGGCAGGAAAGCAATGCAAGTTCAGGACAACGGGCATGGGTTCATTTGTAAAATAGAGGACTTCTCTGCATACGTAGATAAACTTACGTCCGATGAAATGAGTTTGGCTGGTTTCATTCTCAAACTTTCTCACGTTTTGGCTAAAGCTAGTGAACTAAACTTTGGTATCCTGGACTATAAGGGTCGTGACGAAGATGTCAAGAGCAGCGATTACATAGACAAGCTCGCGTTGCTAGAAAATAAGGTAGGTCAGGATGATGTTTCTAAACAGTCAGTTGATGGGTGCTGTGGTATTTCTCATTCATGTCACACTCCAGAGGTTCTTCAAGACAAAGTTTTATGCCCAGAGTTTGGACCAGATGTTATGCCATGTAAATGCACATGGAAAGAGTTGGAAGAGCTGAGATCTGAAAAAAATAATCTAGCAGTGGATCTAGCTAGATGCACCCGAGATTTTGAGAATACAAAGTTGCGGTTACAAGAAATGGAGCAGCTTCTATCAGAAGTGAAATCACAACTGGCTTTGTCTCAGAGACTATGCCGCTTGACTGAAACTCAGCTGAAATGCATGACCGAATCTTACAAGTCACTTGAACTGCATGCACAGGAGTTTGACTCAGAGGTAAAGCTTTTACGGGAAAAGAAGAAGGAGTTAGATAACGAGCTATTAGAAGAAAAGCACCATCATCAAAATGCTCTGGCAAGGTGCAAGGAGCTTCAAGACATTGTGCAAAGGTCGGGACCTAACTGTTCCTTGCTTTATGATTTTATTATTCATGTTAGAAAACTAACTGGATGGTGTGTGGCATTACCTTGCCACTAATTTGTTGAGCCTACTTGATTAAGACTACTTCATATTTATCTTGATATAGTCACTGAGTTGATGAATGAAAAAAATTTAATCCTGTTGCATCTGAGAAATGATAACTATTGAGGTTTCGTTGTCAGTCATTGGTCAATTATTAACATGCGGGAGATTTAAGAGACTTGGAGCAATCATATTGATGATGTTTTTTGGTAGCTGCTATACTTGTAATCATTTACCTACTTTTCTGTTCATGTGCCCATTTTTCACAGGAACAAGAGTTGTTCAATGTGTTCGCTATCATATGGAGCAGATTTTGACATTAAGACCAAACAGGTATAGAGAATAACATTTCCATTTTTGTGAAAAAACTTAATTTCCTCTTTACACTAATGTCATTTGAGAGAATTAAAATGTAGAACGAGAAAACTTAAGAGGAATAATCTGTGTTATTCACTTTGCAGGATATAGAGATAGCAGCTGCAGCTGAGAAGCTTGCTGAGTGTCAGGAAACTATATACCTTCTTGGGAAGCAATTGCAAGCTTTACAACCTAAAAGAGAAATTGGCGGGTCTCAGTATGTTAAGAGGTTTCAATGTGGTGAAAGCTTAGTAGAAGAAAAACCAAATGATGGTCGTTCAAAGCCGGGAAATGATCAGGCTGAGATAGGCAGTGTTGCTTCATCTGATGTGCAGTGGGTGAGTGAGGAGTCCTCTGATTACTATGATTCCTCATCATGTCCAGCTGACCTCAGGACAAACCTTTCTTTTAAATCTTCAGCAAGTGCAGGCCACCCTGGCCATAGACTTACCAAGTCAACTTCATCTTCGTCTGGTTCTGCCCCAGATCAGTAGGAAGTAAAAACCCAATTTCTAGTAGAGGAAGGTCACTAGCGCATTGACCATATGAGATTTCGATATCGAATATTGCATTAGGCTGACAGGTAGGTCCTGTTTTGTAGATAGTAAATATGTTATGTGCCATATAGCAGATTTACATCTAGATGATGTTTTCTTCTTCCAATCATATGCTTGGTTTTGTTTATCTATGGAGTTCTAATGAGAAATATCCTAAGATGAAACTACAGGTTTCTTTCTATCTTCATTTTGCACACGGCGTCATGTGGCTCCATTCATTTAATTGATTTTCTAGATATATTAGATTGATTCGATTCATTTCCAGATTCAAACACATTGTGACATTAAGAGCTCTTGATTCTTGAAAGAATTATGTCGAAAGTGATTTCTTTATTCCTTTTAATCCCATAAATGAGTTAATCGACTGCAATTTTCATTTCAGAGATCTTCGATCTGCATAACCCTGGCCAACTTATAAACTCTTGATCAGGTGCATTGTTTAAAGAGATGATAATAATTGTAATTAGCTAGTAATTAATTGTTCCAATTTTCCCTGGTGAAAATAAATTTAATATTAATTATAAAGTTTGTTCTTAAGAGTAATATTTGTAAGTTAAAGAATCAGATTAAATTGCAGTATAATACAGATTTTTGGTCGTAGAAGGTATAAAATTTTGTTATTTAGTAGTCATATAATATTAAAGAGTGTTTTAAGAATTTACGTTAAAATGACCCAATAATACATATTATATACAACGACATAAATTCATTTTCGAACAATACAGGTATCTGAATTTGGATTTATATGAAGTTGAACCATTTTAAAGCTAAAAACTGATAAAAGTAAAACCTTCCACTGACAAGCAAAGAGTAGCAAAGTTGAACATTTAGTTTCTGTTTTTGGAGACGACATCAGGCCAGCAGCTATATTTCCTTGAGCTCATTTTGTTGGTTGAGAAGACACAAGTTTGGTTTATAAATCGAATTATCTTGTGACAAGGCATGGCATGGAGAGTTTCAAAGGTTAAATGGACTAAGTGGATATACTATTAGAAAAATGAAAATTTTCTAACCTTGACAGTCGATATAAAAAAATTTGTACGTCAGTATCACAAATTTACTATTATGAAATGTTTGATACCAACGTCTGCATTAGACAAACTTCTATTAATAAAAAATTTACAGTAAGATATCCATTTTGACATGATGAAAAGTACATGAAATAAGAAAATAGTAATATAGTATTAGACAAACTAAAAAGCTTTTAATTGGGAATGATCAGTAAAAGAAGATATCAAAATCTAAATTATATTAGATCTCATTTCTCCTAAATTTTATAATATGAATGTTCGTACTAGAGAAGCGACAATTTAACCTGAATAGGGGGCTAGTTGTCTATAATTATGTACAAGAGCCCAACATGTCTGCCCTACAAATTTGGCTGACCCAACCCCGCCTCCTAACGCCAGTGGTTCTCTATTGTCTCTTACTTTTGTATTCTCACCAATTTTGTGTTTTTGTGTTTTGTTTTTTTTATTACGCTATATTATTGAGATTGATCTACAAAACAATCGGAACTAAACCGACTTAAATACTGATGACATGACTCAAAAAGTGGCTTTCAAATGGGAGAGAGTGACCCATAGACAAATGGGAGGACCAATTTTGTTATAAGTTAGAAGAAGCATTGAAGATAAGGACTGATAACCTAATGACTTCAATAAGTATAAAAAAGAGACACCATTATTAAATGATTGCTAACCAAATACAAAACAATCAAAACTTTTCCCTCGTAAATGGCTCATGTTCAGACAAACTTTTTCTATTGATCATTTTTATTTCAGTCTAGAAAATTGTAAAAGATTAAGCAGATGAATGAGCAGGAAATACAGTGTCTATATCCATTTTAGTGGAAATTATAAAAAATTCCCAAAAAAGTGTAAATTCTTAATTGGTAAAAGAATATATTATTCTTTTTTGCCCAAATAAAAATGTCAATCGATTTTAACCTCTCTTGATTTTGTAATATGTGAAATGTTACAATATTTTAAGTACTGGAAATGCTTTGCAAAAACAAAACGGACAAAAAAATGTTGAAATTCTGTACAAGATTAAAAGAAAATAATTGTTCTACTTTTTTTATTTTTTATTTTTTTTAAAAAAGGATATTTTCAAAAAACCCTGGCTTTTAACACATTATTTATTTTCTCCTAATATAGTTTCGTTTTTATATATGTAAAATACCGTTTGACTTTAAAATAAAATAATATTCCTTCAAAGCGTATGAAATAATAATAATACCTCTAATGATAACAAATTCTATTAGATGGACATAATTGCCCATTTGACTTCAGAAACAAAAAAGAAAATGTGATGAAAAATTAATTAAAATAAAAAAAAATCTTAAAAAACTGTCTGATTTTTGACAAATTATCTATTTTTCCCATGTGATTTTATTTTTATTTAAAATCTCTCCTATAAGCAATTTTTTAACGAAAATATTAGAAAAAGTTAAAATGCAAATTTACCTTTGATTTAAATAATATTAAAATAAAAAAATTAAAATAAATAATATTAAATATAAAAAAATCAAAATAAATAATATAAAAATATAATTTTTTTTAAAAAAATAAAATAAATTAATTTTTAAAAACCATTTTTAAAGACAAAAATTGTTTTGTTTGATCTAGAAGAATCTAGAGAACAAACACAAAAAAACCCTACACTTTAGATAAACAATTCATCACAAAGTCTTCATCTCCATATTTTCTATCGGCCTTTATCTTATCTATCTCAAACTCTCCGTTTCCATCTCCTTTATCTTGACATGTTCAAACTGTAACCATGACTGAAATGGAGCAATAGATTATGAGTTTCATCAACCATCTCATTTATCTCAACCATGACATATTCAAGCAGATTATGAGTTTCGTCAATCATGATCAATCTCCCACGGATCATCTTTAGATTAAACCACTATCATCGATCTCTCACAAATTGAACCATCATCAAAAATAGACATGAAGACATACCTCAAAAACACCATTGGCAATGGCAACAAAAGGAACTGGGAAGGAGAAACGACGAGCAATAGCGATCAATGAGGAGATGTGAGTAGATGAAAATGGTGGTCTCCACCATGGGAGACCTAGATGGGTCTCTGATGGTAGAGACCATCTTGGATCTCCATCATGGGGATTGAGTTTGGGTCTCCATCATGAAGACTCAGATGGTCTCCCATTGTGGAGACCATGGTGGAGACCACTGTGGTCACCATTATGTTGTCGATAGGGGATAAAGAGAGAAAATGAGAGGAGAGAGAAAAATAGATTTTTATTTATATATTTTTTATTTTTAAATGAAATTATATTATTTTATATTTAATACTATTTATTTTGATTTTTGATTTTTTAATTAATATTATTTTAATTAATATTTTATTTCCTTTCTATTTTCATTGCATTTTCATTTTCATCCTTACAGTCAAACAGTCAACCATGTTTATCTAATGAAACTAATACTGTCAGCGGTATTATTATCATTTTATACGTTTTTAGAGGGTATTTTGAATGTTTATTTTAAAGTCAGACAATATTTTAGATTAAAACGAAATTATATGAGAGAAAATAGGTAATCTATCAATAGTTAGGAGTTTTTTGAGATTATCCATTTATTTTAATATTATTTAAATCAATGATAAATTCGATATTTTAATTTTTTTTAATAATTTTGTTAAAAGTTAATGGTAGGGGAGATTTTGTATAAAAATGAATTTATATGGAGAAAAATGGATAATTTGTTAAAAATCGAGTGATTTTTTAGGAAAAAAAATTGCATGAATGAATTTCTTCCGTACTTCAAATTTGCCTAGTCAATTATGGCTCTAATTGCTTTGCAGACCAAGGTAGCTCATTTAGAGACTGATTGGTCGCGTAACAGACGTCTACAAATAGTAAGAGAATGGATTAGACTGTTTAGACATGAAAAATTATGAACCAAAAAGAAATAAAATGACGCAAGGCTTTAGTCTATTGATGAGACCACCCACTTTTATCCTTTAGTAAACTATGGGGTCCCACCCACTTTTAACCTTTATTAAACAATGGACTCTACTTTTAAGTCTCACCGATTGTGATTAATTTTCTTTCATTTTATGAGGGTTGACTCTTTTCATTTTTTGAAAATTGAGTCTCGAACTACGCTCTAAAACTTTAATTTAGTTGGTTCCGATAGAACCCAGAAATAGTACTAATATTAAAAAAAAAAAAAAGGAAGACATTTTTAGTTGTCTCTCAATAACGTGAACCTAATTTTGTCCTTAATTTTTAAAATAAGATGATATGAGAGATTATATTTATCGACTCTCTTGTTGATTAATAACACTTTGAAAGCATGTGAGTTTTGTCTAGCTAAAATTCAATCACGACTCACTGGATAGGGACTGTGAGTTAAACACATGCAATATTAGATATTTCCATGTTAGGATCAATGCGTGTATTTGTTTTAGTTTTTGTTTTTTAATTGAAAAATTAATCGAAGGTTGAATATGACAATACTAAACACGATTTATGTGTAAACTTGGCGTGAATGAGCTTAAATCTTAATGTTTGAAGTGAAAAAGACAATGCATGCACGGTTTTGATTTATTCAAAGTTTGAAATGTTGAAATTAAGTTGTAATTGAAATTCAGATGTACACACACTAAACAAGTGATACACACACATATATATATATGCAATTAATAAAGAAGCTTGAGTGTTGGGAACATCATTGTAACACCCTTACCCCAAATTCCCGTCTGTACGAGGATCGAGGCGTGAGATGTTACTCTTTTTCTTATTTCAAAATTTCTTTTATAAAAATTATCGTTTTCAAAAACTCTTATTATACTTTAACGAAATTTCGACAGAGTTTTCTCTATTTTTCTGAAAATCTAAATTTAAACCTGTAGGAAAATACACTTCTAAATCAATTCATTTTCTCAACTTCCGGTTTCGGACCTCTCGTCCATTTCCAATTCACTCCAACACACAAACATTTAACAATAAATATTTCTTTTAACATTTAAACATTTTATAAAAATAATACCATATAAAATCTTTCTCAGCGGATACTTTACAGAAGTTATTACAAGTGATAAACGTTAAATCCACACAACATGATTGTGGCCAAAATAGGATATTCCTACAACACAACAATGATGATTACTAAAATGATGAGGGCGGATGTGACTTGAGGGAAACTGCAGATATTTTGTCTTTGTCTTTGCTTCAAGCCTTATTCAACTACCTGCGCGCGGTAAATCCAACGCGCTAAGTCTTTCGACTTAGTGGGTGTACTCACATAATATTGAGATCATAATTATTTTCAAAATAAAAACATAAAATACAAACAATATGTATGATCACAATATTTTTATCAATTAACACACTCAATAAATAAATTCATAGAATAAGACATTATCATATGATTTTCCAAACACATTTCGTTGCAAACATAATTACAATTTAATCATTACAAAATCAATTATCAACAAAATTTATAAGACTTTCTTTATTCAATTTATTTTAGCCCTTCGTAAAGTCTATCACGATACCATGGATCGGTAACGGGTTTACTGGCATCAGCCAGACTAAACGGTAACCCCGGCAACAGCCGCTCGGTGTCTATCCACCGGGTCGCATATCACAATCTGTTTCCGTTTCAGGACCGGACATTCGATGCCTCTCAAAGTCCATCATACAACGTCTATAAGCAATCATAACGGTACAGTACTGCTAAAAATCACCCTATTGGCTAGCCAACTACCAATCCCCACCTACCGGTGATTAGTTTTACTTGGGCCCTTTAAATTTTTCAAAAATACAGAATTTAACAAGACTTTAATTACATAAACATTTTATTTCATATTTAAATCTGTTATTCCAGATTCTTCGGGGTACCACTCGTGATCATTTCAAATGACCATTTCGTCCCTAATCTCATTATCACATCTTAATAAAATTATTATCTCATTTCTCTTATTTTTGGGATGATCCCAAAATAGGATATTCTCAAAATTTTACATTTCAAATATTAAATCCATCAAACATACCACCAATACATCACATAATTAACATCTCAAGGCAAACAGAATAACGGAAATACCTCTATAATAATTTATACATCAATTTCGACTATAGGGGATTTTAATTTCAAAAATTGTTTCGAAGCCATTTTTCTTCAAATAAAGTCATCAAATAACATATAATTAACACCCAAAACTATTTAATATCTCAAACAAATAATTAAATCAACTATCACAATAATAAATATATATTAAAATTCGGAATTAATAAGCAAAATTTTTAAAAATATGAGTACACCAACCTTTGGGCTTTCTACTAGCCTCTAACAGCTCTCAATTGATCCCTAAAATCTTTAATTGAAATTTCTGGGATCAGAATCGCGTATTTCTCTACCTGGGGTTTGAAAAATTAAAGAAAATCATGTTTGAGAGGTGATTAAGCTATCATATAATGTTATTGATGCTTCCTAAATATTCTAGTATGCTTCTACATGAATTTCTACACGATTTGAGCTCTCAATGGGATAAAAAAATTAACTTACCCGAATTTCACTTCACTGACAATTTTTCAAGTCTAGATTTAGACACCCAATAACTTGAATAAGGTTAGATCTAGGTGTTTTGGCTAAGAAATGAGTTAAAAAGGGTTATTAAAGTAAAAGAAATAAAGAAAATAGGGAAAAAAACAAAAAAAAAAAAACACAAAAATCGCACCAGAGAGCGCAGCCGACCGAGGAGAGAAGAAAATGAATAATGTCGGTTACTATGCTTGTCTTTTTATATAATTTTTTTTGTCAAATTATAATCTAGTACATCAAAAATTTAAAATGCTAAATCGACCCCTAAACTTTTTAAAATTCTCATTTAAACCCCTCAAATAAGAAATATTCCTAACTTGATATTTTCTTTCATTTCTTATTCCATCTTAACCCCAAGATCAACTACTTTATTACCTTTATGCCACTCATTGAATTTTTATTTTAATCCCACTTGAAAATAAAATTCAATATATATAAAAAAAAATTTAGAAAATTTTGGGACGTTACAATCATGATCAATTCAATTAGTTTTTCCATGGTCCTATAATTAATTCACTAAACCAATAAATAACAAGAAAAAGAAAAAGGCTATTGTCAACTGGGGTGGATATAGGCAGTAAAGAATATGGTGGAGGAAGAAAGAATGCTAAAAATGGGAGAGACAAAAGAGGGGGGTTTCTTCTCAGGCTAAAAATGGGAGAGACAAAAGAGGGGGATTTCTTCTCAAAGCAAAACCTAACAGCTGGACAGTTTAGTCCCACTAGCATGTGCATCAAAAATATATGCAAGGTCTGAGACGATATACATATATATGCGTGTGTGTGTTTGTGTGAGAGAGAAATTTTTGAGTTATTTGATAACACAAGAAAAATGTTGGGCGACTGCTACATTGATGATGAATTTTTGATCAAGTCATGATTTGTCATGGTCAATTAATCATACCGTTTAATTAAATGGTCCAGTTGATCATATGGTCAGGGCAGAACATATACCGACCCAATCTAACTAAAACATATAAATGTAATAAGGCCTAATTATACCATTTTTCAAGTGCATAGAGTTTGCTATAAATGATTTGGGTATCTATATTCCCATCAATTTCTGCAACATAGTGTGTACTCTCTGTGTGTGTGTGTGTATATATAATTAAGTTCTATATTCTAATTCTAAGTTAGATATTATCATTCTAAGGTGGTGTACAAATGGGTTGATTATAACTTATAAGCATTTCATTATAGGAAAAAAATGTATAATTGGATAAATAAATGGATCTATCACAGTACGTAGTTAAACTTAACTCGTTAATTATATAACAAATCGGAATTCTTTTAAACACGGAGCAACTGAATCCATCATGACGCATGAGTTTAACTTAAGTTACTTTGGCAATCTAGTTTTTCAATAATAGCCAGCTGATAGTGATAGCTCAATCAAACAATTATAAGTGTGAAGCTCCCATTTTTTTTTTCAATTATACAAATATTTATATTAAAAAATATATATATTTAAATCTATGATCTCATTGATATTTAAGTAACTATAAATTGTGCCACCACAACTTTTATACAAAGCACCAAAACAATAAGTTAAGAGTTTAAATGAAATTGTGTTGTCCTTTACATATGTATCTAGTAATGATAAAAAGTGAAATGAGTTCTGTTGACGTCAAAAATCGGTTAACATCTAGATTAACATAAAAACAGTGAATAGTATGAAATTCAAGAAGTTAAACGAAATCTGACAACGGTGATCATATGATAAAGAAAAAGAAAAAAATGTAAACACTTACAATTTCAATAAATTAATAGAGATATAAGAGGAGAGACGAGGAGATAAATGAGACAAGCGAGTTTTTAACATGGTTTGAGCTAAAGGATAATGTCTATATCTGTAATTACATTGTTAGTGAGAGGAAGCTAGGTTTAGTAGAGTTTTTGTTAGGAGAAAGGCTGCTAACGAGTGTATAAGAGCTCTTTGGGAAAGTAGACAGAGTTGTAAGGATACAAGATACCTATTGTACATGCGAATGACCCTTTATATAACATCAGAGTTCCTTGTTTACATACAATTTGATTGTTACAATATAGAAAATGTTAAAATTTCTTTTTCCTATTTGATAGGAAACTACATTAAACGCTTAGATACTAAATCAAGCTGTAATTAATCGTGTTTATATTTGACTTGTAATGTGATTCTAGTAACTTTCTGTTCAAAGAGATCTTCTGTGCATTATAAGAATCTTTTTACTTGATGAATTTTTTTCCATTTCCTAGAGCTTCATTGAAATAAGAAAATGTTTGCTTCTATTAATTAATATGAAATTTCTTGTTTTTGAGTCTTTCTTATTATCAAAGAAATAACGAGTTGCGTCATGAGCCGCTTTATGATTGCAACCTCAAGCTATATTTTATGTGAACTCCTTATCCCTAGCTTATTTATTGTTTTGGCACAATTGAACTTATTTGGTGTTCCTGATTACACGTTATTTTTGCTAACATGTCATGGTATGATGGATTTTGGACCGTTTCATTCTTCATCTGAACATTTAGGCTCATTAGCCTATCAGACATTTATTGAGTTTTCTAGTCTCAGTGCTATTTTTAAGCGTAACAATTTGTATTTTGAGGTTCTTTATAATTATTATAGTTCATGCACCTAGCTAATTACTCCATCTAAAAGGCTGAAAATTGATAAGGTGATTTAGTAATTACATACCATATATCAATAACATTACAAGCTTCAATCTAGCCCATATTCTTATACTTCTAATAATAACTAAAAAAACATCCGTTAGGCAATTGTACATTTGAAGATGGACTATTTTTATATATTAAACCGAATTATTGTGCTTTAATGAATAAAGACTGTTGATTGATCCTTTGGCCGACCTCTTTTGCTTGATATCTTCCAGGATAGGCTCTATTCTTTTTCTCACCGAACCACGCTTCACAAATCCAGGTTGCCTTTATTGATACAATCTCACACTCCTGGCTGCTTTCAGCAGAGAAAAATATTTTATATAATTGACCTTTCTCTCAATAAGATTGGTTCAAAAAATCCACATAACTCATTTTACGTCAGCATAGATTAATCAATATACATCCGTATGTATCCATCAATTCTAAAACAAATTTTTAAGTTTAATCCTAACTAGAAAATTATTATTTATATAATATTTAAGAATTATTATTTATAGAATATTAATCTCCGTACCCTATATATATATTTTTGAAATTTTTTCCTCTTAGCTTATATAGATACTATTGGCCTGAGTATATAATATATATCTATAGCGCTACAAATTGTAGCTATGTATCGTATTCGTATCATGTTGGATGCGGTTACAAAAGGTGAAAATATCACACACACTATTACATCAGTCGTCAATCAATAATGCATGCATTTGTGTTGCTATCCTTTTCATCAGTTTCGATCGCTTTCACCTTCCATTTTCCTCTTTTCAAGTAAAAGCTTCTTCCTCAAGGGAAGAGAAACAAAAAGCTGAATCTTAGCCTGAAGATTTGCTCTTGATCACATTACAACAAAAGTAATTTTAGTAATTATTTTTCTCTAGATGTTAATTAACTCATCATCAAATCAAAGTATATATACATAACAGAGAATATTCCTTCTACGATACAAACAAACAAACACACACATAGCTCTCCAAAATATTTCATTTAATTCCATTAAATTAATTTTAGTTTTCTCAGTTTTAACCAAGAGGTACATGCACTTGAAGAAAACCATTACTACCAAGCTACAAAAACTACAAATTCTACATATACTAAAAATAACATATAAAAACGTACCAACAAAAATTAACAAGAGCGGTACAATAAGTTAATAATTAAAAAGTGTCGTAGTCAGAAATTAACCACTAGCTGCTACTACTGCTGCTCCTGCTCTAGCTAGAAGATGCATGTGATTTGACAAAATGATGAAGCAGCAGCTTTGTCTTTAGTATTCCAAACAAACCCTAGCTAGTGGTACTTTTCTTCGATTTGTCACATACATATATATATGCCTCTCCACATTCCACAACTATCCCTATCAAGTCCTTGGAAGTCCTTTTGTTTTTGTTTTCATTTTAGTCGTTCATGACTGCTATTAGAGACCTGAAAACAGCTTCTTCACAAGGGATGGTGAGGCCCATGTCATGCCTGAAACCGAACTCCTCTTCAGATTTTCGAAGTAAACACTTGAATTGTGGGTGACTAAGCCAAGATATCGGACAAATGTATCTGCTACGATTCTCTCCAACGTAGACAACAAAGTGGCCTCTTGGAACATCATCAGGGAGACCCTTATCATCATGAATCCTCCCAAAGCTTGAACGCCTCTTGAATATCTGCTTGAGAGACCCTCCTCCTGTTTGAGGGACTCTTGGTGCTTTCTTCGCAGCTGCCATATTGATTTCAATTATTGTACGTTTTCTGGTAACAACTCTTTGTTGGGGGGTCTAGATTAGAGTGATAGATAGAGAAGTATATAACACTAGAGAGAAAAGAAAGTGGTGGGGAGGTGGTGGGGGTGGTATAGAGAGGGTATTTATGGAGAGATTGTACGTGAATTGAAACAAAAACATGTGGGATGTGGGGGCAGTGAACAGTAGGAGAAGAGTGTGGGGGCAGTGAACAGTAGGAGAAGAGTGTGCTTTGTAGGTCCCTGTACACAAAGGACATGCATCAGTTTCTAACTCTATTGGACGGTACCCTACAATGTTGCAACTTGGAAGAACAGAAGGGTCCCATCTATTCGGTCTTTCGCTTTGTAAGTATTATCAAGTTATAAAAATTCGATACTGTATGTACATTGGCCACTACTAGTGACTAATGTGTGTATATAAGTACTATGTTATTTAGTAATTTGTGTCTCTCTTTGAGAATTGTTAATGGGGTCCTCCCATAGTCCCAAACATCGTAGTCTTTCCATCTCAAGTATAACTATAGGATTCGTCTATTACCACTCACACCATATTATGAGATTGGAAAAATTCGCCGTACTATGTATAAATTTTTTCATTTATTAAATTCTGTCTTAATTTCTCTGAATGTGATCGTCTTTTTCTCTCTCTCTCTCTCTTGTTAGATGTGTTTGGATATGTAGTACAAGTAAAATTTCACATCCTAACATTCAACTCTTGTGCATGTTGTGTACAAGATAAGGTGGGTTCACATTATGATATATGATCCCCACCTAACGGTTTGCCATTTAACTAAACCAGGAAGATTAACTCTCTAATGGAACTAGTTTATATTCAGATTCTGAATATAAGATTTTGACAAAGAATAAGTTGAGATTTTGTCGGTACTTATCAATTAAACATTGTATGTACGGTCAAATATCAAGTTTAAATTGAATGTGAAGATAATTACTAATGAATAACTGATTTGTATTTAGTGCCTGAATATGAGATTTGACACTAGATAATTGATGCTTGACTAGAATATCAACTCCACAACATGAGGAGGAGTCTCTCTACACTAATTAGTAAATGCATTTGATAGGATTTGAACCCTTATAAAACTTGAGTCAAAAAGAGAAGTATGTTTAGCCAGCACATTTACAACTTGGTAAATTAATGTGTGACAAGATGTTAAACCAAGCTTATTGTAATCATTCTGCTATGATTGGAGTGTCGATATATAAATGTGTGAGGGGAAAAAAAAATTGTATACACCTAATGTTTGGTGCATTTGCCACATGGCAAGATCTTGACGAGAGATGCATCATGCATTAGACGTGTTAGTTATCATCAAACTTTAAAGTTTAAACTGATAAGAAAGTATCAAACTATAGTATCTAAGATTTGAGGTTGATACATAACACACCTCTTCACGTGTAACGTGGACAGATGATAAATGGTGAACACATACAACACGTCTTCTACTATATAACATGTGTAATGAGATGATTTTCAAACAAATGAGTGAGAGAGAATTTGAATAAAAAATCTTCAAGATCTGATACCATGTTAGTTACCATCAGACATAAAAACTTAAGTTGATAGGAAAAAGTCTAATTTAAGACTTGAAATTGATACGTGACAAGACGTATGGTAGACTCTCTCGTGTGAAATTATGCATACATAAAAAAGGAAATAAATGGCTCTATTGCCACCCGAAACACTTGACTCCACACCTTTTTTTTTAAAAAAAATATATCATTATCAAAATATTAATGAGTAAATTACTTTTAAGAACATAGTAATGTACGTCAACAAATCAAACATTGTCACCCATAATACATAATAAAACATTAAATAGAGCCACCCAAAAGAAATATTGAGACAAAATTGGAAGTTGTTGCAGAAGAGATCTAAAATTGTAGTTGGACGATTGAAAGTATCAAAGGACCACAAGTTGAGTCACAAACATTAAATGATGCCTAGCTAGTACATCACTTTCACACCAATGAGAACAAGATTTAAAAGAGAAGAAGTGAAGAAGAAGATAATAGTTAATTTGGCAAGAAGTACTAGCTAGAGGAGGCATTGCTTGCATTAAAAATAAAGTGATGAAGACAATTTCTGGACTATTTTGGTAATGTCATATTTTGATTGGGCTGAGTCGAGGAACCGATTTCTGGTAGTAGAGGACCACAAAGACCAAAACATTTTGTAGTTACAATAAATCACAGGAGAGGTTCACTGGGCTGGGCTCAATTTTTGGGTCTGGTCATAAATGAGTATTTTTTAGGCCTATGTAGTAGTGGAACAGCAAACAAGGCTTAGGCCCACCAAATCACAATTTGCTTTTGTTTTGGGGGACACAAACCGGCCACCAAAGTTGCACGTTTCAGTTCTACTCTGAGCTCTTCTACTGTTCTGACATTATCCCCCAATCCAATTTATTATTGTTGTTATCAATATCCTAGAATCCAATCCCGATCGGGATAAAAAATTTTCAGAATCTAGCGAAATCAAATATTATCTCTGCAAAATCTGAATATCTACTTCTATAACATCATAGAGAAATCTTCTTATACCTACATTTGTTTATATCAAAGATTACATTCATGATTTGTACATATCTGTTTCTACAACATCAGCAAGAAATTTTCTTACAACTGTTGAAGTCAAGCATCATGCATGTAATTCGAAATCTACTTCTGCAATGTTGAGTGAGAGTCTACGTACACGTACTGATAAATACACATAATAATATTAGGATATAATACCACTCAATTGCCGAGAGTGGATATAGAATTATTTTCTTTTTGCTGACACACTGACTACATGTAACAGATAATACAAAGAATGACTTTGTAATGCACTCTTTTGCATCGAAAACAAACTCAATAGTGAAAGCTCAATGAGCATGTAAAAGGGTTTTTACATGAATTGAAGAGAAGTAATTTCAAAGGTCCAGGCTGTTTGAAGGACAATATAATAGATATGGGACATGTGGTCCTTGTGAAGGCCTAAACGAAAAACCAATTGAAGAAAGGAGACATTTACACATTGCACTTGCACATGTGTTTAGCTTTTTAAAATGCTATCATCAAACTTCAAGCTTAGACTTTTGTATTTTTTACATTTAAAGGCAAACTCTCTCTCTCTTTTTTTTTTTTTTTGGGGAAACAGAAAACTCTCTTAGTTTTGAGTCATTTTCAATTAACTTGATCAAGGGATGGGTTCTTATTAACTCAAGTATCATTCAATTCCCTCAAAGATATTGAGTGTCACGTGTTTAGACAGATTAGATAAGAAGGGGGGCAATGGCAGCTCCCCATGTTCTGTGAATGAAAATAACTAGGCCTATTAAGGATAAAGCTTCATGCTGGCCCATCATTTTCAATCAAGAACCAACCATTTCACCTAATCATTGTTTTTTTTTTTTAAATTCTTTTGTTCAGACTCACACACTGTCCTCAGAACATATATTAAGAATAATAAAAATTATTACAGCCTCAATGGTTTTCTCAATATA
Source organism: Dimocarpus longan (assembly GCA_022984855.1). Lineage (NCBI taxonomy): Eukaryota > Viridiplantae > Streptophyta > Magnoliopsida > Sapindales > Sapindaceae > Dimocarpus > Dimocarpus longan. Next base: position 2,249,337 of record CM041019.1, on the reverse strand, counting down.
TAAGAGTCTGTAAAAATTTATGTTCATTCTAAGTTGTAATGATACAAATTTCTGTTAAAGTATGCATTTAGATTTAAGCGTATGATGTTAACGTTTTCTTTTTGGATGTATTTTCTTTTAGGTTTTCTTCCTGGTGCAATGATGAAGCATTTTTCTTTTGTAGACGGTGACCTTTTGTACAATCATGATCATGTGAAGCCCATGTTCTTTTGTCCCCAAGACACTTCAAACGCACAAATTCATTAAACCAAACCCACTTTGCCTACAAACCTTCTTAAACTACCCTCCTCTGAATCAACATTTTACTATTTGTTGGATGTCAATTCCATGGAGACATATTGCAAGTACTGTGCATCTGGTGGCTTATATTGATTACTTGATCCAAAGTACTCAAAATATGAAACAAACAAGACAATGACTCCCTTTACTCCTAAAACAAATTTGGAAAAGAATTGAAAAATTATATTCTATTGCCCAACTAATATATATATTCACACGAAAATGGAGATTTTTCTTCATTGCAAAACAAAATTCAGAGACCATATATGAAATGGCAGATCATGTGCTCAAGTTGTCTGACTTGAAAAAGAACTTAGAATAGGCAAGTTGGAGTTTCCTGCCAGGATCACCAAGGAGATGACAGTACCTGCACTGGTAATCCTTTCTTTCAGCTCTCTGTCAGCTAAAACTTTCAATCAATTATTTTGAATAATGGAATATCTTCTATTTGGTGTCCTATAGTTTTTACCACGGATATGAACAATGACAGAGATATTTTACCAAAGAAACTAGAAGCAAAAGCATCAAACACATCAACTCAGGTGTTTTCTGAGAAGCTAGACATATTGAGACATTTACAATGCAAAGTTATTTTTATTTTCTCTTTTTGGTTAGCGAAACACTTCCACAATCATCAATGCTTGTTAAATGCTAAAGTTCAGTCATGTAGCTCTCTTACAGAGAACAGATCTTTATGATACAATAGGTTAAAACTAAGAGGTCCCTGGAACTGAACTACACTACTTGTTTACATCTCATAAGTCACCTATCTAGTTATCTTCCACCATGTACACATGAAGAGGGATCCAGAGATATATCATCATGATCATGCACATTCATGACCAGTGGCTGGGTTCGATGTTTGAGGCAGTGCTTCCATTACGCTCAGTTGTCTTTTCAGCTTGACAATATGAGCTTGCACCTAGCAAATTGCATGTTTTATCAGATGACATTTCCTCATAAAATTCCAAAAATCGACATTGTCTATCCATTGCATATTAAATCAATCGTGCAAAATAAAAGCACAGAAGCCAAAAAATATAAGGTGGGGCCAACAGACGATGTAAAAAAAGAAATGGCATTCAGAAGACGCCCATATTTACAGCCAAGATAATAGATTATGGAGAAAACAAATAATTCATATCTGAGATGGCACAGGAAAGTCAAGACACTGAATCAGAACAAGTTAACAATTCACAACTTGACTGCCCCTTAAAATGCTTGGTCCACGGTCAAACATCATGAGTTAGGATAGATACTATTTCAAGATTCTTAGCAAGCAAATAGTAGGCATATTCACAATTACTACTATAATCACAATTACAAATATAACAAACACTTCCGAATAGTCTACTAAATTTAACCGACCAAACAGAAAGCAAACAAGCCATGCTGACCTGCTGACGAGCTGCCGTGAGTTTTAAAAGCTCATCTGCCTCTGAAAATTTTGTGAACCACTGACTGAAGGCATGATCTTTGCTATGGCGCTTTTCCTTCTCAATCACATTATCAACTGTTGCTGCACAAGTCCAGACGCCAAAAATATCTTGTAAGTATTAAAAACAACAGAAATTTGCATAAAAAAGGACAAAAAAAAAAAAAAAAAAAAAAGGAAAGAAAAATCTTTACCAGGTGAAGGCAATTTAAAGCCAGCAGGCAGCCGAGGCACAATTACAGCAGGATGATTCTGCACACGAGCAAAGAACCCCTCAGAAGGCTCAGGAAAAACAATTTCGTTATAAGCTTCCACAACAACAGGTTTCTTGGTAGAATGGGGGCCGGATTCATCTTCATGATACAACTTCAGCTGGTGGTACCTGCAAAAACGAATCAACCATCAGTACTCAAGCATCACCATCAACTGAACCAAGCTAGTAACAAAACACACGACAACAACTCACAAATCCAGCTGCTTGTCACAAACATCACTATGGAAAAATATGGAGATGGCGATTTCAAATTCACCCCAACCACACTCTGACAACTCAAATGGAGCTGTTTCAACCACTCTCGTAGGATTATTAAAACTGGGATGCAACTGAAACACCACTTGCCTAATCACAACCCCGAGATCCTCATTAGTCGCCCCACGTACATAAACAGTCCACTTATGCGACTGAGACCTATAATTCGAAACAAACATTGATAAATTACATTCAAAACAGACACCCAGCACACAAAAAGAACCACAACATGAAACATAAAAGGCACGTACTCGCTTGCCTTTCGACCCAGATGAAAAGCGATGGTTCCATACGCTATTGGGACACTTATTTCCACATCTTTTAGTCTTCTGATTACAGTCTAAATCAGGAACAAAAATATCACTTTGTCATAAATAGTCCATGCTTGTCATTCAAAACCATAATCCCACCACATATAGCAATAAAAATAAAAACTTGCAACTGTAAACACCAATAAATCACCATTAAAATATAGGGTTTTTGGCAATTTATTCCATTTCTTTTGGTCTTCTGATTACAGTCTAAATCAGGAACAAAAATATCACATTGTCATAAATAGTTCATGCATGTTATTCAAAACCATAAACCCACCACACATAGCAATAAAAATCAAAACTTGCAACTGTAAACACCAATAAATCACCATTAAAATAAAGGGTTTTTGGCAATTTATATTATCATGCAAAAATAGAAACAGAATAAGTGTCTAACTGACAATTTCCAAAATTAGGGTTTTACTGAATTTGGGTTAAAATTGTTTAAAAAAAAGAAAAAAAAGGTACCTTTTTCTCGGTGTCGTCACCAATTTGCATGATTTGTTTTGGTTTTGCGGCAGTGGCACTGTCGTCGTCGGGCATATTTTCAGGTTCCATAGTGCCAGGTTTGGATTTTAAAATCAATTTTTTTTTTTTTTTGGGTTAAAGTGTGAATTTGGGGTTAGGGTTTAAGGACCTCTTTTAATCGGGTCTAAATGGACATGTGTCAAGCCCAATCAAATTATGACCCACTTACCTGTGTTTTCAAACACCTTTAAATAATTTTTATTTTCTGTATATCAATTACTCGAGGATGACTCAATCTAGACTATTACAGTATTACTAGACTAAATTAATATTTGAAGGAGATGATTTGAATTTAGATCATTGTGAGACTGAATTATTGGTTTGACAGCGATTAATGGGTTTATTTTATTTTTTCAAAAACCACTTGTAGCAGGGCTACTTAAACCAATTCCCTAAATCATTATTAAATTAAATCAGCACGACTTTTATTATAAACCTATAGTCATTACATGGCAATTTTTAATGGGCATTTGGAAAAAATAGTTTTAGAGATGATTCTAATTTTTCCCTATAATTTGGCATAATAACCAAAAAATCTCAAAAATTCTGAAATCATTAAGAACCCTTTTATAGTTTATAGAAATAGTAAAAAAATTTCATGTTATTTATAAAAATAGCAAAAAAAAACCCCGATCATCAGTGGTTTGTTAGAGTTTTGGGGCTATTTTTATAAACGACAAATGATTTTTTTACTATTACACCAAACTATAAGAGGAATTTTTAATGAGTTTAAAAGTCAGAGAACTTTTTTACTATCATGCCAAATTATAGAGGGGAAATTAGAATTATCCCTAGTTTTATGTATTCTAAACTTTTCATTTTTTAACATTCATATAAGAACTCTTTTCAAATTTATTGGTCTACATATATACCCTTTGGTGTTGTAAATTTTGCATTATGTCATTGAGTTTATATTATTGAAATAATTTAATTTTTGTAAATTTAGTTTAATTTGTACGATGAAACTTAAATATGAATCTGTCATAAGTTTATTTTGATTTGTAGTAATATAATATCTTCATCTTATCTTAAACTATTTTTCAAAAATCTTGGAAAAAGAAAATTATTTTTTTTTCGGTTAATTTTGATTCATTTCTGTACACAAAAAGATTATAGTAACATCAAGAAACAAAGCTCGAATTTTCTAGTGTAACCTGAGTCAATTTTTACTTCTGCAATTATTTCATAATAATGTTTACCTTCTAACCTCTCAAATTAGATTATAAAATTATCATGTTAATCTTCTATTAATGTCGGCCCATGCATGACTGAAATTATAAGGTAAATTAGACTAATCAAAATATCAAACTAGGGGCTGACTGATGTCCCAAGTCCCAACCATTTACAATGAAGATGCAGGAATTAATACACCAAATTTTCATGGCCAGCAGCAGCAGCTCTTTGAATTCATACTTTCAAGGTTTCATTTTCCCAACAGCAACAATAATAGCAGCAGCACCTACTAATAACAAGACACTTGGCTCTTTATAATGTTACATTTTGAAGAAGGAATCCGACAAAACCAACCGCCATTTCTGCAGTCACCCGCCCTCTTTCCGGCAGCTGGTAGTCGAGCAGGAATCAAACAACCGCGTGTAAGAAAAGCAACCAACCGGATTAGATGTTCGAAGCGTTCAGGGCCATTACTTTGCATTGTTCATTCATGGCCAAAAGCTGAGCCTCTTTCTTGTCAAGAAGGGCTGTCAACCTCACATTCTCTTCCATGAGTTTTTGAACTTCTGTTTCTTTCTGCATCTTCTCACCCTCCAACTGAGTTGTCTTAGCCACTAGCCTGCTCGACAACAGAATTTCTGTTGATGAACCAAACTAAATATTCCCAACAAAATAAACAATTCAAGGAAGATGAAAAATTACAACTAAGATTGACCAGAGACAGAAATTGAAACAGATCCTTGAAGACAACTAAATACAATGCTAACACAAGCAGATGCATGTGGGAACATTGAAATATTTTAAAACAAAAAGGAGGAAAATAGGATGACCACGTTTGGACAAAAATGTCAATTTTACTATGTCAAAAATTTCAGTGAAGTTTTAAAGTTGTAAAACCTTAAATCCAAAAAAATGTTTCGCCAGATTGACAATACTTGGATAATTTAAATATGCTTTGGCCTAAGGGGTAGATGATGGCCGGTCACCAAATCAAGGAAGACATAATATTACACCTATCCTTGACAATAAGAAGCTAGCTAACACAAACTACCAGAGAGGAAAGCATTTGAAAACTTATAGAAGTATACCAACCGTTCAAAAAGCCTCTCGATGGTTTGAAATTGCTTCTCTGATGAAATAAGTGTTTCCCTCACACTGATGAGACTGCTAACATAGGATTTCAGAGACTCAAAATCTCGTTTCACACGACAAAGCTCCTGTTCATTTTCTGCAGCTCGTTGCCTTTGTCTAGATGTTTCTTCAACCAAATCCTCAACCCTCTGCCGCATTTCATTCAGAATACTATTTGTACCCAAAGCAAAGCGCTCCATCTCCTCTAACTTCATTGACATGTTCTCAATCTGAATTGCTTTCTTTCTAATTTCTTCCTGACCTAAAGTTACCTTTTCTTTCTCAATTGCAGTTTCAGATTCAGCCATTATAACCCTTTTAACAAGAGCTTCCATTACATCTGTAACCATCTGTACAGACTTAAGTAATTCACCAATATAAACTCCATCTTGTTTATCCAAAGAATCTTGCTGTTTGCTGATTCCTACCAATGGCTCTTCATCTGGACTATCAAATGAAGAAAGATCAACATTCCTAGACCAACCAGACAAAGGTGTACCATTTTTGTCAACTATACCAACTCCTTCTAACTGTTTGATGCCACAAGATGTATTCGCTAGATCAGGAACAGCCATATTTTTCGCTTTTGATTTCAATAAAGTCAATAATGCAGCAGTAGTCTTTACTCTTTGCCAGAGAACTTCTAATTCCTTCTTTGCATCTTCTTCAGAGCCTTGTATGCATGCCTTTACCTCCATAATCTTTGCTTGCAATACATCCACTTGAGATTGGTTCCTTCCCATCTCCTGCATCCACACTTCATAATTTTCGCTTTGATGGGACTTCGAAGTTGGCAGGTCAACATCTTCCTCAGATGCCATTCCCTTTCCTATGTTATAAGAGAACAAACATATAAGACTTTCAACCCTAAACCGACACAGAACAACCACTCATAAATACATATTGGACCAATCATCCTAGCAAAGGAAAACCAACTATGAAACACATATTAGCAAAAATCGACAGAAAGAGTCACACAAATCCTGTTTTGCAATTTGCACATCATGTTTTGCAATTTGCGCAACAGTCCTTGTAAAGACTAAGCTCATCACAATCCTCTCTAGAAAGCCACAGACAGTAAGGTGTCCACTATCCCAAACAGGCACTCTCGAAACTGAGAGAAACCGAAATCAGGGACTCAATCTAGAAAATAGGACACATTTTAATAGAAAAGTATTCCCGCAATTTAGACAATGCATCTTTTGAAACATCCACCTAAAAACAGAATCCAATACATCAAAACTAGTATCACTACGATACTAATCCCTGAAGGTTGCGCCATCATTGTCAATAACAACATAGTAATGTAACAACCCAGCTCATAAAAATCTTGCTCGAACATCAAAAACAAAAAACTAACGCGAAAGTCAATCCGGGGCAGCCCAAAGCACTCCACAACAAGCTCAATAACAACATACCAAAGAAACCCCAGTTCACAGATTTATCGTTCTTTGATGTTCAATCAAAAGCCAGCGACTTGGATCAACGCTTACACAGTCAAATAAACACACAATTATCAACAACATCAAATCAGAAACCAAACCAAAAGAAAAAAACTTTAAAGTCAAAAATTTTCTGATCCTAAAAAGCAAGTCTTTTTGATCAACAAACACAAAAACCAACACTTGAAACCTTAATTCAACGATCTGGGCTCAAAGGGTCCTGATTTATACTAACAAATTCTCTAATCAAATGCAAATTACCAAAATGATCATTAACCAAACCCTAAAATTGCAAAAAAAAAAAAAAAAAAGCGTAAAAGCATCAAATCAAATGAGGAAAAAGAACAAAAAAAAAAAAAAACCAGCAAGAAGAGATGGTGATGGAGAAAAGGGCACCTTCTGATTCGAGGAGAGGAGAGGAATTGAATGAAGTTGAGTATAGCAGATAACGGGTCGTAGTGGTGGTCTCTGAAAACCATAAAAAAAAACGATGGAACCACCAAACTCTGTCTAAGCGTACGACAGTAATAATATTAGATGCCTTTTCTTTTCTTGTTCCCTTATTTGTTTATTTATTTACTTGAATTGTGTCCCCTCTTTTCATTTTTTGATTAATTAATTTTTAATAAATAATACTTTACTCCCCAAAATTTACTAAAAATTTAAATTAACTTTAATTTTATGATATTATATTAATGATATAATAATTATAAATAAATTTATCACATCATATAAATATAAATTTTTAGATAACGTAACATTATTTATTTTTAATTATTTGATTAATGATGTGTTGGAAGTGTATTCAATGAAAATTAATTAGATTTTGATATTTATTTTAATAATAAATTTTGATAAAATTCATAGATTCCATAAAATATATTGATTTTGTACTTTAACAAATTCAATAAAATCTCATTTATAATTTTTTAAATTCCAATCTAAGATTTGTTATAAATATTTTTTTTTCATAAAATTCACTTTAAAATTCATTCAAATCCAACTTCATATGTAAAGTTATTGAATTTATTAATGTACTTGGATTTTATTGGATTTCGTATTGTCGACGTATGAATTTAGCCGACCGGATTCTTCGAAGTTCAAACTGCAAGGTGAGTGAAATAACAGAGAATAAGAAGAGAGAGAAGAGGAAGAAGCACTATTACGACCAATTTTTTACGTAATTCATGCTAAAAAATGACCTACATCTACGATTGTTCATCAACTATTTCAACAGGATGACAATATCTCTACTAAGTATTTATCTCTCTCTTTAAATGAATTGCATCTCCTATTTATAGAGAATGAGAGGCTACAGTAATATATAACAAGACAAAGTAAAATCTTGATAAATTACATTTTCGAGACTGACATATGTCAAGTCAACTCTATCAAAGCATGATTTAAATACTTAACTCATGCTAGTTATGTGAGATTTCTTTAAATCATACTATTAATTTTGAAGGATTAGCATATACAATATGCTTAGATGAATTTCGTTTGACAGTTTTGACTAAAGTTGACTTGCGATCTACAAGTTACAATAGCAGAGAGCTCGTTTTCATGAGCTGGAATGTCCGAAGTCTGATCATGAGCTTGCCTACGCGGATTGAGCGTTTGGAGAATTGAGAATCTAAGGTTTGAGATCGGTTTTGGACCACCTGTAGCAGCTGAGGATGATTAGTGATTCGATAGTTGCAATAATAGACGATCTCGGTTTAACGAGCTGGATAGCTTTTGTGAGCTGAGACTTAGACAGACAGGCTCTCTGCTTTCTAGTTTGTTAGGCAGTTCTATTGGGTCAGTCTTGAATTTTTACCAACTTATTTTAGATAACTCTAAAATACCCATAACAAGTATAAATTTGAATAAAATACACTTAAATTTTAATTGATTCTATACAAATCTAAATTGAATATACTTAGATCTCAATAGAATCCATTCAATGCACCTAACTTTTAAATTTTTTAAATTCCAATGAATTCTAAATTATATATATATATGGAAGAATATAGAAGCATATTAAAAATATTATTAATATTTATTTCTTTGTGGTTTAATGATAATATTATTATTATTTTTACTATTACTATTTAGATGGGGTGAATTAATATTTATAAAATTTTAGACTTTTTTGAAATAATATGATTTGGGAAATTGATTGAATAGACCTGATTTGAAGTCGTTATGTGATTTATATGGGTGGAAGTGAATTTTTTGATGGTGAGGAGTCATGACTCATGTCAACTTTTGTCTAAGAATAAAATTTTGCTTTTATCAATAAAACTAGGCATTGGGACAAAAAATTATATCACAAATTTTATATTATCAATAAACTACATTAGGAGAGGATATTTTATTTCCTACAATTATATGACATTTTCTTGTATACATAAAATGATTTGGACATGAGAATACCTATGTACCAAGTTTGTATATTATTAAATAGAAAAAAGGACCTTCAAAGCAAAGCAATGGACTTTATCTGAAACACCACAAGATATAATAGTTAAAAACCTCTTATGCATCATAATGCAATGCATGATGTATCTTCCATTGTAATCTTATCACGTGACAGAATTTTCTACGTGACAAAAATCACAATGAAAGATGCTCCCATTCGTCACATGCATGGTAGTTTCGCTTGAATAATATAGTATGGCAGATGTACATATAAAACATTGAAGGCATCAAGGCTGAATAATATGGTAGTTTCACTTTACTGTAAACATTGCAGGCATCAAGGCTGAAAAAGTCTTGTACATCTATATAGAGATATATACATATGGTTACTGGATTTTCTTGTGTGTGAATCGATCACTATTAAGATGTCACTAGAAAAACCATTGTTCAATTTAACAGGATCTGTGTCAAAGATGTATATCTAATATGCTCTTCTAGGTGGGGAAAGATTTGATCACTGTAGAACTGGTGGCTAAGCCTGAGAGAAGGCCGACAAGAAATGCACTATTATAGGTGGTTGGTTCACCTTGCATTGTGTTGTTTCGGATGTCATTGTATGACTCGTTGAAGAAGGGACCGCCAACTAGCGCTCCAACAGCTATGTTCGGATTAGGAGAATCTGAATCGAGCCACTTGAATCCATCTTTGCAGCCAGTATCGGAATTAACTGGGATCGAGGACCCTCTGTGGTGTACATGTAAGGGGTAGTTGCTTCCATAGCCAACTATATAGCTCATCTTCATTGGATTGTCGCCCAACACATATTCCACCTGAAGGAATTTGCAGATTTGGTTAGTGTAACTGAGAGAAGCATGTGCCTATCTGAGAAACAAAACTGTGATTGGGATCAATTCAAAGAAGTAACATGAACAAGACCCTTGAAAATCTGAAGTAATCGAAACAATTGTAACATGGCATACAAACATAAATAAAGTGCCATAAGATTGCACACATATAATGTCCAAGAAGTGAAATGAGTCCGAGAATCATGTTTATAAAGTCAGGTTAATTAAGCCGGGAGACTCTAATAATCTACTCAAATTAGCAAACTTTTGCCTACTAAATTGGCCTAATTATGGAGATTTCTCGAATTCATGAATGCATAAAATGGTGACAAATTTACCATATCTAACCATAAAAAAGTCCATTGTGCCTTATTGCCAACGTATTGCATTTGCATACCTGTGAAATGGAAAACTTGCGGAGGTCATCTGGCTTGTACAATTTTCCACTACAATATAAAGTTTCGGTCCTGGATGTAAGCATATAATCACTATAAAGGAGAGCGAGGAAGGCAGAAGCCATGGAGTGCTGAAGACAGTTCCATTTTGCAACCCATATTAGACCACCTGCATTGAGATGACATTTTTAGACCTTTTAGACAATAAATCAAGATACAGTAACAACTTATATCCCATAATTGGTGTTGCATATGCAGTTGTGCTAAATTGCCTTATATATGCTGCTTAATAAGCAAATGCACATAGTCTTCATATATCAGAGGTGTAGAACATATAGAAGTTACATTTACAGATGTCAAAATAATGTCAAAAAGAATAATAGTACCTTCTGTTCTATTGGAAGAAGCTGTTGGTGAATCTGGTAGAAGTCCACACATGATGGCCTCAGCAGTTTTCCTGTACATCTGGAGGTCCAGATTCTCAGACTCTGAGACATCTATTTCCCCTATCATATTTATCCTGGATAACAGAACCTGCTTAAAAACAAAATAAAATTCACTAAAGAAAACATGTCATATGGTACTATAGTTTTTTTTTTCAGTTATTCGGGATTAACATATATAACAATATTTGATGTCCAACAGAGACATCCCCCAAAATCAAAACCAATGGACACATAGTGCATCTAATCTGTCACGATATGTGACAATATTGACATGTACTCAAAGGCTTAATAAGTGATTGTTTAAGAACCATAATGGGACAATTAAAGCATACATGTACTCCAGCACGCTTGTCATCCCAACTAAACCAAGTTGGATTTCCCCAATCAGCAAATCCTTGCCCGTTTAGCTCAGTTACGTATCTAAGATATGATCGATCTCCACTTGCAAGGTAGAGCCAACTAGCAGCCCACAAGAGTTCATCACCATATGTTGTGGAGTTGTAGTACTTTTGCACTTGGGGAACACTTATGCTGTATAAGCCTCTGTAGGTGTCCGCGAACGTAAAGAGTTGTTGGGCATGCATAAGAAGCATATCAGAGTAAGTTGAGTTAACCTTCTTGAAGACCAAAGATGCAGAGGCCATTGCTGCAGCTGTCTCGGCGGCAACATCTGTCCCGGGAAAAGACGTGTTGATCTGTGCTAGTGGCCTCTTCTCTGTCATGGTTTCAGGTCTCTCCCAACAATTGTGGTCCACTTCAGGATCACCAACCTACAAATATCACACACGCGCGCGCGCACACACACAACACACACACAAGAAGTCCAGAGACTCACTTCTCCAATACAGACCTTGAAAACATGTAGCAATTGGCATGTTCAAGTACACATGAGACTAATATCACCATATACATTCAATTCGCAAAGAAGCACAAAAATTGTACATTAATTAGCATCCGATTTCAAAAGAAAATGAGCCATCTTTATATGATACACATTTTTTAACATTTAAGATTCAAGTGTGGTCAAATAATTGAAAAAAATATATTTGAAATCCACCAAACATTAACGTCACTACATACTAATCATCAGTCTACAACAATTGGAGATCCAATTAGTAATACCTGAATGTAGAGCACATTTGAAGAAGGGTGGGCATTGATGAGATAATCAGTGACCCATTTGAGTGAATCCTGAGCATGTTCAAGCTCTTGGATTGCATTCATGTGATGACCATATTCAAGAATAGCCCATGACAACACAGCTGCAGTGAAAGCCATTGGAAATCCAAACTTCATTGAGTCTCCAGCATCATACAACCCTTTTGATAGGTCCAAGTCCTCTTCACTTCCATCTAGTAACGCCGAGTCTCCTCTCCAAGCAATCTTGTTGTCCACCAACTTCCCAGCTGCAAACAACAACAATAAAAACCCCAAATTACTCACTTACTACAACATATAACATAACACAATTAACTTAAAAAGCAGTGCATGTATACACACATTTTTGCACATCAAAGAACTGCATGGAGACTTGAAGAGCACTGGCATATTTTGGCACAACTTGTTGAGGGTGATGTGACCGTCCTCGAGTCCTTTTAAGGAAATCAACATATCTTGATATGGCGAGGACAGTCATGGTGACAACACCTATAGCAAAAACTGACACCATAAGCCAATACCAAAAGCAGCTCTTGGTTTTGCTAGTATGATCACCATCTTTATCATCATGGGCACGTTTTGCTTGAACGTTTTTGACGTTCTCTTCATCATCTTCAATGAATCTAACACAACAACATGGTATGTTAGGAGACATGGACGAAGACACAAAGTTGAAACTAGTACTTGTGGAGTAGTACTACTTTTGTTGGTTGTGCATATATGTGTTGCTTGGTTTTATATATAGAGGGTATGGTATAGTATATAGATAGAGAGAGCGTATATATATTATATATATATATATAGAGAGAGAGAGAGAGAGCATGATCTACCGATGAAAATTAAACGGCAAACCGGCTTGTCTTTTGTATTGAAAGTGCCAATAAATGTAGGCGGATTGTACGATGTTATTATGTAGATGCTTGCCAATAAATGCCTAAAGAAGATCAACATGATGAAGAAGAATGTAGTGAAATTAGACATGACATTTCTTGTTTTTTTGTGAATCATTACAAAACGGGAGATTTAGAGTAGAAGATATGATTTGGACGTTTAATTTTATTAGCGTAAGCGTCGAAGAATTACAAATAAAGCTCCTCAACTTTTGTTATACATAATGAGGTTTTTTTTTTTGGAATTATTATAATTACATTGGGGTTTGAGAAAAATGACACAACCAAAAGGGGCACAACCAAGATTGACAATATAGTTTAAATGTTAAGGTATATCATAGTAACAACCTCGTTTCGTGTGTGTATATATATCTTTGGTGATTAATGTGAAAGGCAATTAATTTTAAATTTTATTTTTATAAAACTAAACACAAAAATAAAAGTTAAGATGTCCCGTTAGATACTCCTCACACCCACACCTATAAAAATTTGTATTTGAATTGTAGTTTCTTAAATTTGTATTATTTAATAAAAATTAAACATACATTAACACAATCAAATTTGTAATAATCAAGGAAATGATAAGATTAAGTTGATCTAATGATATGCTTCTTATATTTGTAGTTTTCAGTCACATACCTGATATTTCTATTCCAGTGCCTATATCCTAATAATTTTTTAAAAAATTAACAAATCCAACATATAAATACAATTATACACAAATTGGTTAATGCATTTTCCCTCATATTCGTAATAGAGGTTGAATATATATATATATATATATACACCCATATGTGGGATTATTTATTTATTTATTATTATAGAAATATATATCTCCTCATATTATAAAATTAGATTTTCAAGCAACATATTATATATACGTATTTAATTTCAATTAATCCCCGAGAAACCTTTAATCATCAGTATCAATAGAATGCTACATATAGTTTTAAATTTTGATAGATTCTATCAAACTCCAAACCATTTTAACTATCTTTTATATATATATATGGGGTAGAATTGGCGGACATAAATTTTGATACAATTTGTTAATCATTGGATTATGAATATTTCAATGGTTTATATATACTCATACATTTATACACAACTTAATTTTATACTCTATATAAATGTGTTTTCTCATCTCTCTTCATAATTAATTATATCATTTCTCCTCTATCCTCTCTCTTATTAATTACAACTTAATTTTACAACGCTATATTAATACATTCGTCTAATCTCTCTTTATTATTATATTATCTCTCTAATTAATATTATTTATATATATTTTTAAAACTTTTCCAACTAATATTAAAAACCAATCAATTAATATTATTTTCACTCATTAAAATTCTTTGCATTTTTATTTTTTTATTTATTTTTCAATTATGTTATTTTTAATAGTATCTCAAAAAAGACTCATATATATAAATATATTCATATATAATTTTTTTTCTGCATAATCCATAAAGTATCCAAAAAAGAATTATTATTTTTTCTCCTCTCCACTGTTTATAAACACACATAGAAAAAGAAGAACTTATATATATATATATCTCTCTCTTTTCTATCTGTATTATCCATCACACAAAATAAAAATATTATAAATCAAATTTTCATTTAATTTTTTTTTCTCCATTCAGTTAATCAAATCATATAAATAATACATTGATTTCAAGATTTCAATATAAACTTTCAAACAAAATCCATATTGCATATGTTTAAACAAACATGCTTATTACAATAGTCTAAAATTAAGAATCAATTAAAATATATATATTTTGGGTACAAGCATGATGTCTAATAAAAAAGAAATAATATAATTTAAAAATGTACTTCAAAAAAATATATATATAATTTAAAAATGAATAAAAGAAAATATGTAAAATCATTGATTGGATGAGAAGAATATTAATTGATAACTTATTAATTTAATATTAATGGGAGAGAAAAAACATAATATAATTAATGTTGAAGAGAGAGATGAAAAAATACATTTATGTAGAGCATAAAATTAAATTGTGTATAAATATGTGAATAGATTTAATTCATTGAAATCTTTATAATTCAAAGGTCAGTAAATTGTGTTAAAATTTATATCAAAACTTATATTCCCGATCTTCTTCTTATATATATATATAAATATTTGCACACAAATGGGCCGATGGGCCAGAATATGTGAAATTCATGTTGGAACATGTAAAGTAAGGATATACCCATAATAAAATCACTTCGATTGCATTTTCATCTGAGAAGTCTTTCCAATCCCATTTCAGGTCTCAACAAACCTGAGAGAGATTTTATACATACATATATATATTTGTCTGAAACACACGCACACCCGCATTCACTCTCACAGGCAACAAACAAACACGAGTACTACTATTGACTCTGTGTCTCTGTCTCTGTCTGTGTCTCTCGAGGCAGCCACCATGGGAGAAGGTAGAGAAGGAGACTGGGAGTGTAGCGGTTGCAAGAACCGCAATTACGCATTTAGATCGTTTTGCAACAGATGCAAGCAGCCCCGTCTGTTGGTCGACACCAAAACCCCATCTGACTCCAAGTGGCTCCCTCGTATCGGCGATTGGATTTGCACCGGTACCTCCTCACTTTCTTTTTCGGTTGCTTGTATTGTTTCTACTTGTTTTTGCGTTTTTAGAATCTGGGTAGGTTGCTATTTTTGCATTTGTTGCCCCTATGAGATAAAGTGTCGTTTTTTCACATTATATTACGGATTTTGTCACTGGGAATTTTTTTTTTGTTGATCGGACTTGTGTTTTTGTGCCTAGTAGTGTCAATTGTGTGGGTTGGAGGTTTAGGCTGGTAGCAAGAAGCAAATTGATTTTTTTTTTTTTTTTCTTTTTAATAAGCTAGATAGATTGTTTAAGATTCGTTTCATGTTAAATGTTAATATGAATTTTCGAGTTATAATCGTATACTAAACATATGCTATAGAATTAAGGGGTGGTTTAGTTGGTTGCTAGTTAGTTGCTGGAATGTTTGAATGAAGAGGGACTTATCTAACCTTGCTGTTAAGACGGCATGCGCTAAAATGTTTGACTTCGTTTCGTTTATGTTTAGTACGTATGTATGATGAGGGGTGGTTTAGTTCGTTGCTAGTTAGTGCTGGCATGTTTGAATGAAGAGGGACTTATCTCACCTTGCTGTTAAGTGGGTATACGGTAAAATATTTGACTTTGTTTCGTTTATGGGTAGTACGTATGTATGATGAACTTCTGTATTGGATTTTTGATATGTTGTGTGAACGTTTATATGCTTCTTTTACTATGTATTCTATTTTGATAAGTTGAAAATTAGGAACTTGCTGTCAATTAGGTTGAGTGGTTTGTGTTTTTTGTATGTCTATTTGGTATTGGATGCGCCTGGTTGGTGTGCGTATACTTGGCTTCCTTTCCCTGGTGGCTGCGTTTGTGGGTTGGGGTTTGTGTGGCAATGGATCAATAGGTTGCACTAACAACAATTATGCATCAAGAGAAAAGTGCAAGAAGTGCGGGCAACCAAAGGAGGTAGCAGCTATGCCAGCAATTGCAATGCCTGGAGCTTCACTCCCAACTTATTCACATTATTTTGCCAGGGCCCCAGGAGGACTGGAACCAAAGATGAGTATTGGATTAGTCGGCAATGGTGTTCTCCAACAGCCACTTCCTTTGAGCTCCAACTGGTTGGTAGGAGCAAATGAGAGTCACTCTTCTTCATCTTGGCCTTTAGCTGGAAATACTGGTTCTGGACTCTCATATGAGAATCCTGCTGATCATCCTCCTTCTATTATGAAAGGATGGCGCAATGGTGATTGGATATGCAACTGTGGTTTCCATAACTACTCCTCACGTGCTCAGGTAAGATTAAACTGTCTGAAGATAATTATATTATTCAAACTGTTTATGCATAGTACAAGATTTTAGATCTCATTTTGTATTTGGCCCTCATTTGGTGTATTTGCAGTGCAAGAAATGCAATGCTCTTCTACCGCCAGGTACACTCTTATTCTTGTCTGAAGAGTAATAAGAACTTGTGTACCACTAGTCTTTTGGCTGCAAAATATCCGTGCTTAAGAGCTTGTGTACCACTAGTATCTTGGTTGTGGAACATCCTTGTTTTTGTTTGAAAATAACATTAATATGGTGATCGGTGCTTGTATTTTAATAATTTCATCTGTCTGAAATTCGCCTTAAGGGATGCAGGGAAGTTATTAGATTTTAATGAATTATGTGCTTTGCAAAACAATTCTATATTTCGTTCAACTTAGTTCTCTTTTCTGGTTTTGGTTGATTCTTCTTACATTTATAAAGTTTTTTATGCTTGTGATCTATTCCTTGATTTCCATGTTGTTGCTCGGACTGATGAGCAAATGTTTGCTAATCTGCTGGCTTGCTGTTTGCCCAAATTGTGGTGGGTTCACTTGTGCTTGTGATGAGACTTTTATGCCAAAAGTTGGTTGGTTATTATACTTGTTCTTTTAGGGTATACAGCTCTTGGAACTAAGCGTTTGGCATCAGAAGAGTTTGTTCATGACTGGGATAACAAGAGATTGAATTTGGGACATGTAAGAAACCATTTCCTAATTCAGGACGCTTTCAAATTTTACCCCACCTTGATTTTATTCATTTGCCTCTTTCTTAAAATGAATCTACTGACACATGGAGAGCAGAAGTCATTTCCAGGATATGAGCAAATTGTAGCCCCAGTGGATGCAAAAACTGGCATATGTTCTCCATACTCAGGTGTAAACACAGCTGTAGCTCCAAATTGGCAAGCACCTACGCCATTTCCATATCAAGCAACAGTACCTGCACTCCTCGGAAAAGGGTAATTGCAGATTGTGTTGCTCTTTCAATGTATTGTATCCTATTTATTTGCTTCTTAGATTCTTATCTGTTTTTTATCATTGTCTAGCTGTAATTAATGCCTTTAAAAGTGGTCAGCACAGATAATTAATTCATATATCCAGAAAATACATTAATTTAGAAGTGCAATTTAATTGATGGTTTTGTTTTGTTGTACTCACCTCTTGTTGAGTATCTATACAGTTTGATAAGTCAGTTGAATAAACTCTCATCCAAGATCTTAATGTTTGGTGTTGTATGATGAGCTAAATTTATGTAATTACGTGTCACTTGGATTTTACATCTCTCTCTGATATGTTAACCAAAGCTCCAGTCCTAGTATAACTGTATAAGAATCGGGCTAATGCTTTACAGTTTTGATAGAATTATGATGAATATCCCTCTGATTGATATTCTAATACTTGGAAACATTTCATGGACAGAGCAAAGCAATGGCGTAATGGAGATTGGATGTGCACAAATTGCAACAATCATAATTATGCATCTCGATCAGAGTGTAATAGGTTAGTATCTGATTTTAGTCATTATTATCATGACATGGACATGCCAAAATGTTATGAGATTATGGTCGCGAAGAGTTGTTGCTCATAATAATTAAAACTGTTTGCATCTTAATTACGCGTCATTATTTGTGGTGTCACCTTGCTCTTTTAGACATAAAACATTTTGTATAGATGTTGTCTAGTGGTCCTTTCAATGAATGATTGTCTTGATAACTTTGTTCCATTATTCTTATTTTGCAGTACTATTCAAGTTTGTAATGTAAAATATGTGTTCGATCAGTTAATTTTATTTTTTCTTATATGTCTTAGGAGTTCCTAATAGACTAAGATGGGTGACTGTTGTCAGAGATAAATATACGCTTCCTTGGAGAAGTTTTGGACTCATAGACCTGTTTAAACTTGTGCTAGCTCCATCTGATTTTTGTTCTGATTAATCTTGTTCTCAGTTTATGAGAGGTTGTAGCCTGATCGTGTCGTCTGTTGAACACAATTATTAGAAGTTGCTTCAGAGATTTTCATTCTGAAGTATTGTTGCTTCAACTAGATAGTATACTGGGAAGTTTCTTGGCCTGGCATACAGTCGCTTTATGATTTGTTTATACATTACTCCCCTATCATTTAGCAGAATCCTTTTCTATGTCAACATTTCATCTATTTCATTTGGTGGATTTGATCTTAATTAGGGTTGCACTACTTCATTTATGGGATCCAGGCTTTTGCACAATTAAACCGTTCTGAACATTCAAGTTTTTCTTCTACAGGTGTAAAACTCAAAGAGAGATTGCGCCTCAGTCAGTGAGTGCAGTATAGTTGCAAAATTTTGAGATTTTATGCTGCTGGTACTTGCTGAGGTTTAATGCTCATTTACTATGGACCTATGGTGTACCACGCTGCCGGAAGAAATTGAAATATGTTCTGGGCCTGTTCCATACTGTAAGACTCAATAGTAGAAATTCGTGATACTTATATTTTGTCCCCCAAATAGTGACAGCTTGTTAGCTTTATTCAAAGTAGGGTCCGGGTTTGAGCATCGTGAGTACCATTTCATTTTCAAGGCTTGCTTGGTTTACTGCTGTAGTGAGTGGTGTTTGCTAACTTGCCAAAGTTGGCAATGTATCCATTTTTGGTGTTGATATGAATAATTTGGTATGAGTTTTTGTAGTATACAGGTATACTTGACATCAGGCTCGTTATATATCAATTCTCAACACACTTTTATTCATTTCTAAGACTAAGAGACTAGAAAAAGCTTTTACAATCTATCATTTATCATTCACTCATGAGATATGCAAAATTTGCCTACTAGGGCAGGCATTTAGGTTTGGCACCTCCAAAACTCCCTAATGAGTCATGAGCCCTTGATTATGGAAGCAGGTGAGAGAGGAGCTGAGTCTAACTGGTAAAGATTAAGGGCAGGCCCCACGAACCGGAACAGTATCCAAGCTCCAATCATGATGAAAATGGATGCATAAGCAGCTTTGTTGAGCCAGAACAGCATGCCCTTCTCACCCATGTAAAGCTCTACTGCCTTCTCAGTGAGGCTCATATTGGCCCAGTTCTTGGTAGGATTAGTACTACTAGTAGCTGAAGCTTGCACCTTCAAGGATTGTCTGTTGTTTCCTGCAGCCTCCTCTCTCTTCTGCTTTTGTCTTCTTGAACGTCGCCGGAACTGTACCTCCACCGTATTTGGTGGGGTTATAGTTGGAGGAACTGGCTGTGGAGGAGCTTCATTGCCATCACTACTCCTACTGTTACTGCTGCTACTGCTACTACTGCCACTAGTGCTGTTGATGGGGCTGGTTCTTGTGGACTGCCTAAAGTAAGTGAATTTTAGGAGATGTTGAGGTTGTGTTGTGGGGGTAGTTGAAGGTTTTGATGGGGTGAGGAGGGTGGTTGGAGGAGATTTTGAAAGTAGAGTTTGGAGGATGTTAGTGTTCATGGCTCTCAAGTTCAACCAGTAGCAGCAAATGCTAAATGGTTGGATGTGGTGTGTGTATATACATATATTCTTATCTCTTGTTTATGTCTTTGGTCTGCTAGTGGTAGGATGCCACGTTTCATTATCACCAAATGCCTTTTTTTCTTTTTCTTTCTTTGAAAAAGAAAAAATCACCTTATTCATATAACTATTTTCCTTTACAAAATGTTTTTTTTTAAAAAAAAAAAAAAAAACTTATAACTTTAAGGATTTTAATCGAAAATGCAAAACCTTATTAATGTGATATTAATAATTTGATGGTTTAAGGGTACGTGAATTAATAACCAATTCATATTAGTGAATTAATTATTAATATGAGTTAAAATATTTAGCATTATTCATTAATCAAAACAAGAATACTTAATTATAATGATAATGGTGAGATAATAAAAAATAAAATTTAAATAAAAAACTTTATTTCCCAAAATAACCCTAAGTAATTGCTGAAATGACATTCTTTCGCGAATCCATATTGCTCTCAGCTTCCCAAAACCAACTAGTATTTTTCGGTCCCCTAAAACCACCCTTTCATGTCTCTTTCTTCTTCTTCAAATTTTCGCAACAATTCAATTCCACTACCGAGTTAACTCACCAACCCAACTCAACTCAACTCAAGTCAACCAACCATGAACAACAACGATCTCAACCGAGTCAGAACCGACGACCCCTTCCTCCTCCGCTACCAACCCGCCGATCTCCGCATCGCCTCCGAGTTCCTCACCTCCTGGCTCCCTTTCCTCTGCCGCGATCTCTGTCACGGCTGCCGCCAAAACCTCGCCCATCGCATTCGCTCTCTCGATGAAGGTAACTTTCCCTTTTAAAGGTTTCAACTTTTCGTGTTTTGTTGGCTTAATTTTGATGAATTTGTAAGTTAGGGTTTTTAACGTTTTTGGGTATTTTGATAAATTTGTTGTCTTTTTGATGTTTTTGATGTCGGTTTTAGTGATAGATGATGGTGGTGGTGGATCGGAGAGGTCGAATTTGGATGGTGGTAGAGTGGATTCGAGTTTGAACAATGTGGATTCTGTGGATTTGAATGATGATGATGATTGTGATACAAATTCGCTTGGGAGTTGGAAAGATGCCGCGGAGAATAATTTGTTGGCTAGTTCGAAACAGGGTGCCAATGGATGGTGTGAGAATGATGTGGGGTTGGCTTCAACTAGTGGTGGTGGTGGTGGTGGTGGTTTGGGGGTTGAATCGCCTTTGGTTGAGACACCTAGTCATCGAATGTCTTGGGCTGACATGGCTCAGGAGGATGAGCTTGAGGAGGAGGATGAGGAGGAGGAGGGAGGGTGTGATTTGGACAAGCGGATGGGTGATCTTGATGTTTCAAGTGGGGAGTCGAAGCTTTTGAAGGTTGGGGAGAAGATGCAGTTGTCTAGGGAAGAGCGAGAGTACATGAGGTTTATGAAGGTGAGGAGGCAGAAGGATTTTATTTGTTTGGAGAAGATTAAAGGTAGGATTGTTAATATTTTGGCGGGACTTGAGCTCCATGTAGGTGTTTTTAGTGCGGCTGAGCAGAAGAGGATAGTTGAGTACATCTATGAGCTTCAAGAAAAGGGCAAGAAGGGAGAATTCAATGGTTAGTTCTGCTGACTGTGGTTTGTATATGCCATTCTCGGTTTTTTCACTAAATGTTGACGAATGTTGTTATTTTTTGTGCTTCTGTTTAAATTTTGTGTTATTGATTTCTTGTTCTTGTATTAGGTTTCCGTTAAGGATAGATGGGGTTTATGCTCCAAATATATTATTAGGATGTTTGGTTTATCTTTATGAGAGGAAAATGGAGAGTGAGGTTATGCATGTGATGTGCCATATCTAGAATAAGCTGTGGTCACGCTTCAATCTTTATTTTGTTTGTTGTGGGCTGGGCGTATAAATATGTTTCTTTGCCTACAATGATAGTGGACGAACTAAGTAAAATTATGCAAGCTTAAATAGCAACCATTATATGTTTGTATAAGTATTTGCATTCATGTTTTTGACTGAATTGGAATTCTTAGTACCCAACCCAGATCTTGGTTTGCAGTCATTCTTGTTCCAGCATCATATATATGAACCATTTTGTTGTAACCAAAATTTTATAAAGAAATAAAGTGGCAGATAGACATTGAGAGGGAGAGAGTTCTAGGAGTATTTTAGTTTGGATTAGAGGGATAGAAATTAGAGCATGGTAGTCTACTGAGTATGTAGGAATAAACTGAATCATATTAAATCTCTATATTGCTGCAGTATGGGAGATTCCTTTCATTGTTTTTTGGATTATCATCCTAGATTCAAGTGTTCTATCCCAACAAATAATTGTTATGATGTTTACCTATTTGAGGTCATAAATGTTGGTCTCAAAAGTTTGTGCTGTTTGTTTGGTTGATTTCATTCATTGCATTTGCTATTGCTACTTCATCTACTTGATTGAATTGGAATGATAATTCGTCTGCTTGTTTCTGAAAAAGGTTGAATCCATGTGTTAAGATTTATTGAATATCAGCGAACAATAATGCTGAGGACGATGATTTTTATGTGTCTGAAATATGTGCAGAGCGAACATATACAGCACCCCAGAAGTGGATGAAGGGCAAAGGGCGTGTAACCATCCAATTTGGTTGCTGTTACAATTATGCAACAGTAAGTTTCTGTTTATCCATTGCTATATATTTTTGAACGTACAGGATCAATCACATGTCTATAATGTATAAATTTTTGGAGTTTTGTTACTAATGGTATCTAGTGATTTATCAAAATGTGTTAGAAATTTCAACCACAAAAAAAAAAAAAAAAAAAAAAAAATCAAAATGTGTTAGAAATTGGTTAAAAAGCTAATGATTTTTTTTTTTTTTGTTTTTTGGCAGGATAAACATGGAAATCCACCAGGCATTCTCAAAAATGAAATTGTAGATCCCATTCCTCATCTTTTTAAGGTGATGATCAGGAGGCTGGTCAGATGGCATGTACTTCCTTCATCCTGTGTGCCTGACAGTTGTATAGTCAACATTTATGAAGAAGGGGACTGCATACCGCCTCACATTGATAACCATGATTTCCTCCGACCTTTCTGTACTGTGTCATTTCTCAGTGAGTGTGATATTGTCTTTGGATCGAACTTACAGGTTGTGGGTGCTGGTGAGTTTGCTGGTCCAATTGGAATCCCTTTGCCTGTGGGGTAAGTGTGACAAGCAAACTTTTATTTTCCTTTCCCTTTTAGCATTCATGCTTTTTTAGGATTTTTTTCCCCCCTTATTATCACTCCATGCTATAACATGTGCATGTGGGATTTTTGTCTGCATCGATGTTAATTTTTAATTGAATTCATAAAGTCTGCATTGGTTCGTTTCAGATCTGTTCTTGTCTTAAATGGAAATGCAGCTGACGTGGCTAAGCATTGTGTGCCTGCAGTACGTGCAAAGAGGTAGAAGTCCAAAAACATGGCAACTCCCATTTATGGTTTTTTGTTGTAATGAGTAATTAGTAATGTGATATGCCCTTTGTATTTTTTGTAGGATATCAATTACTTTCAGGAAAATGGATGAATCAAAACAACCGACTGGGTTTGTTCCAGAGCCTGATCTACAGGGAATTGAATCACTGTTGTATGACAGGGACAGGACTAAATCGTCGTCCCATACGAGATGGCAGCCGGTTAGAAGAGAGGGTAAAACACAAGCAAGGGAATCTCCAAGGAGAAATGATACTCGTGCAGAACCTCATCATTGGTCTCCTCGACGAGGGCCTGCAAATAAGCGGAGGACGAGGGTGAATCCAGGGAGTTGATCAAGCTTTCTTATCAACATCTTCCAACCTCCTGTTGGCTAATCCATCAGTTTTAGTCCCTGAAAGCTGAATGTTGAACAAGGATGCTCCTCTTCTACAAGTTCAGGACTCTGGAAGTCCACTTCAGGTTTTGAAATAACTAAGGAGGACATGGTTGCATTTATACCTTAATATATGTGGAGATGGTTGCATTCTCAAACCGAGCAATATCTACAAAGATTTGTTTTACTAAATCTGGGAGTTTAATGGTAGTGTCAAATTCATTGAGGTAGTCATAGGATCATGATCTTTCGGTATTGTAAGTTGGAAATATTTGGAGGGTCTGTGTCTGGATTGTTTTCACAATCCGATGAGGAGGTTTTTTGTTTCATAGCTAAAAGTTTTGTGTGATTGATCACACGGCTGGGGATATGACACCATGATTGAATAAACTTTGCTCGAAGTTGCTGTTTGTTTGCGATTGATTATTTTCGTTGAGTTGCCATACTGCTTACTGGTGCGTTGCTACCACAAGAATCTGAGAATTCCCTCTTTAGTGTCATTCTCCTATACGAGTCAGATTACATAATTCATTCTGCATAGCACTTGCAGAGATATATGTAACCTTTAATATTGCAATTTAATTTCTAATGATAGAATCTGTTGGTGTCTGGAGTGATGATTTGAGATGATATGGAAACGTATGTTATATGTATCTATGTTAATATTTGATAAATCTCTCTATTTTTGGTTGATATGTAAATAAGTGAATTACTTCCTGTGTTTATATATTCATATATACAAACATGATTGAATTCAGCTCGATGTGGGTTGCTCTCTCCCACTTCTTAGGAGCTGTGTTATTAGTGTTATTAGAGTTTTATGTTATTTGGTCCTGGTTATCCCTGATCTAGTATCAGTACTTGAAAAAAAAAAAAAAAAAAAAAAAAAAAGAAGGTGAATTCAACTGATTTGTTTTTAAATCTCAACTCAACATCATTGTTGATAAAAGCTGAAGACAATTTTGACACATGAAACCTTAAATACGAAGTTAGGATGAAAATGTGGGACAAACCAAAAGAATAAAGAGAAAATTGTCGAAATAACTTTTTTAAGGTTAAAGTTGATAAAGAATAAAGAGAAAATTTTTGGAATAACTTTTTTTAAGGTTAAGGTTGATAAGTAATATATTTTTAAAATTCTTTATTTTTATTAAGTGTATTTTATTAAAAACAGTTATTCTTATTAGATTTAAAAAAAAAAAAAATTGCTATTGTTCAATTTAGATATAAAAAGGGGTGATTTTCAACTTCACCCATAGAATGGAATCAAAAGCCCATTAAGGGCCCAAATGGCAGTCATGACAGCTGGCAGACCAGCGCATTGAAAACCGTAAAAACAGGGAAGTGTACACAGGATGCAGAATTCAAATAAAAACCTTCCAACGGCTAGTTTTCTGCAAAGGTAAGTGTGTGATATATTTGCCAACACAGCACAAGGCGCTCTCTCTTTCTTTTAACGGTCATATTACCGTTTAAGCCCCCCACCCCGTTTTCTGCATTTGTCTACTCATATATACATATATATGCCCTCTCAGTCTTCTCTCAATATCATCACTTTGTCCGTCTCTTTGCCCTTTAATATTTGCCTTTGCTTTTGCTTTCTTTACTTGTCTCTTGTTCAACTCTTTTCGCTTTTTCGATTTCAATGGAGACCCCATCATCAACAACAAGAAGAGTCACCAGGTCTCAGACTTTGGCTGCTTTAAACACCAACACCAACAACAACATTCCCATCTCAAGTGAGTGACCAAATTGGTTTCTTGATTTGTTTTCACTTTCGTTTTTATTCCAATTAGTTAAAGAAGAATAGACCAGTTGATGATTCTTGTGTTTGTTTTGTGTTTTTCAGATTCTGAAAAGGGTGTTTCAAAGTCAAGAAAGAGGAGCGCCAAATGCAATGCGAAACAGCCTTTGATTGATATAACGAACGATTCACCGATTGTGGGGATTGCATCTGGGACCCTGGAGACCCCATCATCAAAAGTAACCAAACAGAGGAGTTTTAATAAAGGCACACCAGGGTCAGGGTCTGGTGAGACCTTGTTGAGGGGTCAAGTCAAATCTCTCTTGCAAAGAGTGGAAGAGGAGGCGGAGCTCTCTAAGCTCTCTCTATCTAATCGTCCTTTTCTCCATCTTGTGAACTCTCCTATGAGACTACTTGCTCTAACTCCTGCCAACACCCCTCAAATCTTGAATCTTGATGGTGACAATAATGGCTTGGCTTCTATGAGCCCTTCTACTGTTGTTCAAGAACAGTTGATTTCTCAGGTTTGTAATTGAAAGTCTTTATTGGAGTCTTTGTGGGGTTTCTTTTGACAGCGCAAATTTATTGGTTTGTGTTGTTGTTGTTGTTAGCAGGTGGTTAGTGATAATTTTGATGGAAAGAAAGTAGAGAGTATTGAATGTGATAAGAACCTAACAAGGTCTCTTTTGCATGATTTCTCTGAGAAGTTGGAGTTCTCTAATTCATCATCAGAGTGCTCTTCTGTGGTCACTGACCAAGGAGGAGTTGATGAATCATTTAAAGAGAAATCATCATCATCATCAACATTGACCCCAGATGATGATGACTCATCTATTTGGTCCATTCAGGTCAATGCTAGTAGTAGTACTCATGATGAAGATGAGGAAGATGTCATTGAAGAAGAGGAAGATGGAGGGGGGTTGCTTGAGCTCTGCCAAGGCTTGAGCAGGATCAGTATGGCTGCTGAGTTCACTGGCAAGCATACAAGATTCATGTACAACAGTGATGAGGAGATTGTTGAAGAGTGTGAGGCTGGTGGGTTATCGTCACCTAGTGTCTTGCGTTTACAAGGCTTGCCAACACCAAAAGGAAAGCACCTTCGTTTTCCTGTTGAGGAAGAAGGAAGTGATTGAAGACTGAGAATGACATTGCGAGAGAGGAGGTTGCTTTTTGGGGATTGTGGTTGTTTTTGTGTTGTGTGTCTAGACAACTTGACACATCATTGGGGACATTTTTTTTTTCCTGCTACTTGTCTTCTTGATTGAATTTGTTCTTCAATAATTCATTTGATTGAAAAGGAATTATCAATTGACCAACACCTCAAACCAGATGTTTCATTGTGTATCCTGATTTACTATGAATCTATTGCAAAATTTGGAGGAAGTGTACATTTCACTAAAAACCATATTTATATGGTTTTTAACAACTATCATTCACATAAGAATATGATTACATTTCTTGCAGTAAACTTGGTTTCCAAGATCATTGTGAATCAAAATTTTAGATTTGCTTTGACCTAGGTTTTGCTTTTTTAGTATTATAAAGATTCAAAAATTACGAACAACTAAACTGTCTTAAAGGATTGTACTTGACGGATAAACACTTTCACCTAAAATTAGATAGATTGAAATAAATAAATAAGTACAACCAAAACCAAGTATTACCATGACTATCAAACAATCCAAATATGTTCTACTGCTATTCAAACCTTTGTATATCTTGGTATCCTTTGTATAAAAACTAAGCACCTTAAGAACTACAGTAATGACAATATATTGATGTCCCCATCCATCATCATCAATTTAGACATGCATTGTTTACTAATGAAACATTGATCAGTAGATTCTGTACTGCTTTTGTGGCATCACAAATTTTCGACCCTCTAATTCCTGTGCATGGACATATTTATGTGTACCCTTATGATGGATTATTATGTTCATATGATATAATTAAACAAATGATCGTGCAACTCTATGATGGAACCTCATCACAGGCTTTGTTGTATACTTATATATGCCTATATCATTTTTGATTCTTGAAGAAGATTTATATATAAGCTGTTGAGTTGATTTATTATCTTTATTTTGTGTCATGAAGTTCTCCGAAAGATACAAGTACATTCCTTACTAAAGAGTTCTCTCTTAAGGCCCGTTCTGAAACCTATTTTAGAACTACTTCTCAACGAGTCTCATCACTTAGTATGGTGGTACTTGAAAAAAATTTAGAACCAGTCCTCATTAGAGAAATATTTCTTTAAACATCGATAAGTTTATGAAATGAATCTTTTGCTGTATTTTAATTTGGACATAGAAGACAACTATTTTGACATAATGGTGATGAAAGGGAAGTCTTGAGCCAAACAATTAACAATACCTTCTACTTCTATTACGCCACTAGCTTTTTAGAAGAATAAAGCATTAATTTTTCATTGAATCTAGTACTTGACAATTGCCTTTTTATATGATCCTAACATTGAAGAAATTAACGAGGGGTTAACAGCATTCAACTTGGTATATAAACAGATTCACAACTGACAAAGATTAGTCTTTCTAGTCCATCGGTTGGCTTCGATGGTATTAGATGTGTAATGTGTTTGCAGCAAAGGGTGCTGAATTTGTAAATATAATGCTAAAATGAGTTATATGTATAGAGAGAGAGAAAGTGGAAGGTAGGTGTTAAAATAGAAGAAAATCTTCAATCATGCACTTTGTTATATACATCCTATGCAATGATACTATATCATAATTCGTATGATATTCATAATTAATAAATATGTTTTTCATACTGTATTATATGATTTAAATAGTCGGATATATACACCAGGATGCTTATATTACAGATTCTCACTGTTAGCTACTATCAAGTGATTGTAATCTCTTTTAAATTTATTTATAATGTGTTTTCACAAATTGTTTGTTTAATATGAGCGTAGTCATGTTTGGACAAGAAAAAAGTTAAGGTTGGCTGACATTATTTTCTATTCTAGATGTAATGAGAGAGGTTGAGAAACGGTGACGTTTTTAGGAGAGATGATGAGATTACTCATTCACCCTTGCCTTAATAGATTCGTTAAATTTTGGATGAAAAATTCTAACCCACTGGTTGGGTTTTTTGGGTAATATTTTGAATACTAGAAGTGGTTTCCCATTACTTTCGGTTCCGGGAATTGTCTTTGATTTAATTTTAAAGGTTTTGAATGCTCAAGGTTATAGATACACAAGATGAAAGAGCACAAGAAAAGGAGGTAACCAGAAAATGGCGGTGTTATTGAACATTAGTATAACTAACAAAATAGTATAAATACTAAAGAAATAAAAATTTAGTGTGCATGTGTATATACATATATATACATATATACATATATGAACTAGTATCCAGTGGCGGATCCACTGTGGGTCCGGGGGGGCACGTGCCCCCCCTCAAATTTAAAATTTTTTTTGATAAATTTAAGGGGAAAAATCATTTTAGTCCCTAACTTTTGGAAAAGTGTCAAATTTTTAACTATGTTTTCTAAAAGGACGAAATGAACCTTAATTTTTCGAAAAAGTGTCAAATTAGTCCCTCTCATCAGTCAACTAACGGTCAAACCTAATGGAAAACATGAAAAGACTAATTTAACCCTGGACATTATTAAAATAAATAAAAAAATTATTATACTCTCAAATGAAGTAAATTATTATAATAATAAAGAATTATCAAAATACCCTTAATGAGTTGCATATAATTTTCATAAAGTTACAATTTTACCCTTAGAAAATTTTTGACTAGACGTAGCTTTGTTTGAGGATCTTATGTATATTTATTAATTATAAAATTACCATTCTACCTTTAGAATTAAAAATTTTCATTAAATCTTTATTCATGGGTGTGATTTTTTTTATTTTTATTTTTTTAATTTCTACTTTAGCTTGTAATTTTTGCTTTTTTTTTTTTTTCAAAATTTCTGCTCTAACTTTTTATATTTTTACAGTTTCTGCTCTTGCTCCATCTGTTTAATATTTTTGTTACAACTATTAATTTTTTTCAGTCTATAATATTATATATTTGAGATCTACATATTTATGATATAATTGATATATACTTTGAGATGATATTCATATTTAACAAAATGATTTTTTTAAAATAATTTTGTCGAATACGATTTTTTTTTTTTTTAATTTTTTTCCTCATTTGTTTTAAATGATTTTTTTTCCCTTATTTTATCTTCCTTTTACATCTTCATTCATTATAATTGGAAATGCCAAATTTACCCCCATTTAGTATGCTATCAGTTAAGTTTGACCGTTAGTTGACCGATGGAAGAGACTAATTTGACATTTTTTTGAAAAGTTAAGGTTCATTTCATCTTTTTAGAAAACATAGTTAAAAAATTGACACTTTCCCAAAAGTTAGGGATTAAAATGATTTTTTCCCTAAATTTAATGTATAATTTCAAAAAAGTAAAAAAAATAAAAGAATAAACTAATTTATTTGTGCTGCACTGTTGTGCACAGTGCATAACTGTAGATCTTTTTGCTCAAATTTTGGATCCTATTTTTATTTATTTTTATTTATTTATTACTTTCTTATTTAATTATTTATTTTTTCTATTTCTAATATATTAACTTGTTTTTCTATTTCTTACTTCTATTAGACTTAGGGATTGCTTGTTTTTTGCACTTAACACTTAATGGTACTGAATTTGGCTAATTAAGAGATTTTTATTTGTTTTTTTAAGTTGTCAAACCACTTAAAACCACCCAAAAACTACTGAACAAAAAAAGTAACATTTTTTTACTTTTCACTTAATACAGAATCACTTAATGATTTATAAATATATTATTCCAAGTTTATCCTTCTTAAAATAATATATTTTCAAGTTTGTTTTAGTTTTATATTATAAAAATTTCTTTTAATACTTTAATAAACAACATTGAAAAATAAAAACCCCAAACATCTCAACATCAAATTTTTTTTTATAGTTTGATTACTATATTTCTCTAATTAAATTCTGATAAGAATTTTTATTGATAAAATGTTTATGCAACAACTCAGAGACCAAATTACAAATCAATTTATTTAAATATTTAATTATTCTTGTTTAATTATATCAGAAAATATATATTACTTTACAATTTCAATTTTCGTTGTAATAGTAATTTAATTTAAAACCATTTTATTTATTTTTATTTGAATATATAAATTTAATTGACTCTACTATTTTAATTAATCTTCTTTTCTTTATGAATAAAAATACTATATATATAAGTTACAATTTCAACTTTTGTTATAATAGTAATTCAATTTAAGATTATTTTATTTATTTTTATTTGAACATATAAACTTAATTGATTCTACTATAATAATTAATCTTATTTTAATTATGAATAAAAATATTATATATATAAGTGTTTTAATATTTGTTAAATAATTTATTACAATTATTTGTATCATATTAAATAAAATTACACAACAACTAATAGTAAAAGGATATAAATGTCAAATTACTAGTAATCAGATAATTTTAACTTTAAAAAACAAACAAGATTATTATACGTTCAGAGGTAAGAAAAGAAAAAACAAACATATCAATTAGATTTCAGATTTCAGTCACTATTTAGCTTTCAGTCTTCAGCAGCACTGTTCTGTCTTCAGATAAAAAAACAAACGACCCCTTAATTTTCCTGCTTCTAATACTTTTCCTACTTCTAATTAATTAATATTTTATTTTTTTAATTTTATTCTTTTAATTCTCTTTTATATAAATACTATTTACATTGATAATTTATAATTTTAGCGAACTACTTTTTTTTTTTTCTTTTTCTTATCATCTTTATTTGGCATCTCTTTATTTTCACTTTGACATCTTGTGACTTACCAAGTTAGTCTCTTAAATTAATTACCTTTTTAATTTATTTATTTTTTAATAATTTAAATTTAATATATATCTTATCGATAAACTCTAAAATCTTAAAATTTAAATTATTACATTAAAATTATCCATGTATAATGTATTGTCATGATTCAATTATATATATATGTAATATTGTTTACTTTATAGCTTTATTTTATTTAGAATCAATAAATTATTATTAATTTTTTTTTTAAAATTTTTTATTATGTTTTTATTTGTTATGAAATAGTTATGGAGAGATATATGAAAAAAAATCATCACTTGAGTTGGAATCATCTTCTTCAAAAAAAAAATTGTGTTGAAGTCAATTTTTCAGATCTCCCTGTTGATCTAGGACTTCGAACTAAAATATGATATTATGATCCTAATGTTCGTGAGTAAGTTCGAAGAGCATGTCTGCTAAAAGGTCCTTGTCAACCTTGATAACACAATTTTTCTATGAGACCTTTTGGACAAAAGTCTAGGCGATTCAATACTATTTGGTTTACTGAATATTCGACTTAGTTAGAGTACAGTATAACAAAAGATGTAACATATTGTCTAAGTTGTTATCTTTTCAAACCAGATATTGGAAAACAAGTGTTATTGAATGTTGTTTTACATAAAAATATTATACATTTAGTATATTCTTAATTTTTGATATTTTTATTATTTTATTTATGTGCCTCCTCTGAACAAATTTTCTGAGTCCGCCACTGCTAGTATTTACATATTACGTGAAAAATCTCTCATTTGATAGAGCTAAAGAAGAAGAGAAACCAGAGCAATCGATTTAGTATTAAGATGGAAGGAAGAAATAAAGTGATTTTAATTAATTTGTACAATTATTTTCTTTTTTCATTTTTGTTTTCTTTATTGTAGATAATGAATAGCATCAATTTCCTGTCTTGTGACAGTCATGATAACAGCCATGGACTTCATATTTTTGAGAGATGGGTTGTCTTTTCGCCAAGAGATCACATACCTTCTGCGATATCTCTTGATGGATATCCAGTAATGTACCATTTTCATGTTGCAAATACTTTCATGTATAATTCTTAAGATACTGCTTTACATATATTCTCGTCTCTTTGCTGCAAGCAAAAACTTAATTATACATGCACCTTAATTTCTATTGGTTATGTTGGTTACGTACGAGTACTCTCACCTTACTCATACAAGTGCTCGCTCAAAATCTTTTTCCTTATTTTTGGAGCTATCTCCTCCTTTGCAAGAATCAGTTGCGATTATTTCTATAATACTTGATTTGAACAGATAATATTAGACTCTAATTTTCTCATTTATAAGAGCTAATATCCAAATCGAGCTTATCCTTGTAATTAGCTTCATCTAAACGAACCCATATCTCCTCCTTCCAAAGAATTAATATAGTCCAAGTCACATTATTATTGTAATGCTAAATTTAAGTAGATCCTAATAAACGATCTTAATCCTAAAAAAATAAGTTTAAATATACCTTTGAAAGAATAATGTTTCAACTTATAAAATTTATCAAAATTACTTAAATGATATAGTAAGTTAATTTGTAATTAAGATATCATATGATCTTATAATCAACATGGTTACTATAAATTAACTTATGATATTATTTAAGAAAAAGAATTTAAGCAAAATTATGGACCACGTAGCAATATTATTCATCACCAAATGGAAGTTCTCTCGATCTGTAACAATTTTTCTTAATCCAGAAAGTATGAAACCATTAAATAAATAGTAATAATAACAGAACAAAAGGCATCATCATGAGATGTACATACAATTCATTGATACAAGCTGACACACGTAGCTAAAGAGAGTGTTTTTATTATTATTATGTGAAAGACAACATGCGTATGCCTTCCTATTCCTTCATTCAATAAATATTCATTTGCATGCCAAGACATTGAAAGACAAATCAAAGCAAGTAGTTGTTTTCCAAACACACAAAAATGGAAACCAAACCAACTTGAAACAATGCTTTTAGATAACACTTTCATAAAAACAAGTAGAAAAGCGTGGTGATACATCATGGGGTTGATATTTCTCTTAAAGGACATTACGTACTTGAACTCTAAAAAAGCTTCCAAGATCTTCTTCGATCTACAACTAAATCTCCCAAATATCTATCAACCACGAAAAGAAGCATTCTCCATTGTTTCCACATTCAGCTTCTTGATCTCTCTCTTTCACTCTCAACAACCTATCTGTGCCCTAAACCACATTACCATCCATTCATTCTCCACATACTACGAAATTATGTGAAACCAATCCGGGGAACCGTATCCATTTGTAATCTTGTCGAAGGGGACATTTTATTAAATTAGGATCATTTATAACGTACGCAAGATCAATAAATAAGAATAGAATTATTTGACCGGTTTTTCTTGTTGATTGTCATGTGTGTCATTTTCTTAATTTGTAAAATCAAATTATGTTAGTTGTATAGTAAGAAGACCAATAAAATACAGATAAACCACCATTTGATCAACTCAAAATTGTTCGAAGAATATATATAGTTGGGTTTTGTTAATTTACTAGTTTGGGTAATTTTAACCAAATCAGTTTTTTCAAAACCAGCTCTTGTATCAGTTTTAAGGGCAATTACGTTAATCCTATTTATTATTAAAAGATTACAAAGATTAGATCGAATAATAGTATTAAACTCTAATAATTGTATTATTAGTTAGAATAAATAAATAGAAACATTTGTGTAGGGCATTTGTGATGATCGAAGACCAAGCAATGACCTATTTGTCAATCAAGTATTCTCCAATTCCCTCGTTCTTGAAAAACAAGAGAGGAAAATGAATTTTAAGTTCTTCCTTCCGAGAACGGCGGATTATGAAAACTTCACTGATTATAATTAACTTAGATGGTAATCTTTTATTATTATACAAATAATCTTGATATTGAGAAGGGAATTGGACCGCGCTAATTCTAAAATAGTAAGCACAGCCCATTAATTGACAGCCTTGAAGGGACAGGACAACCATTTACTTTGGTGGAATTTACGATGTGGTTCAAACTCCAAAATATATCCCATTGACAGTGGCTATGATAGCATTAGCCGCTGTGAATACTACTTCATTCTAACTTCTCATCATTTTTCTTTAATAGTACCTGTCCATGTCTCTTTTGTGCCATTCCATTTTATTAGAAAAATCATTTTTTGGTGAACTACAAATACATAGACCAATAAAACCCTAAATTTGATTGCACCATCCCACCTTCACCTCTCAATGATCTGCATAAATCTTAGATCATTAATACTATTCATTGATTCTCTGAAAGAGACAGAAAACCATCTCCTAATCCCAACAAAATCTCCATACCTTCTTATTCTCTTCAATGTGACATAGTTAGAAGATGTAGATGTTTGTAGGCAACTATTGCTTCACACATTTTGAAGTAGTTAAACAAGATTACAATAAGTAATTCCGTTAATATTTAGCTAATACGAGCTTTATCGACAACAAGATTACAACATAAATATACCTCTATGACTAAATTTTAACTGGATATATGTTGTATCCGTTGCTCCCAAGGTTTTTTTCTTTTTTTTAATTATAGTATGATTAAATCTAAAACCGTTTAAAAAATATATAAACGAGGAAGAGAAGAACTGAAGCATAATATTACTGTAAAGTTTCTAATAATAATAGAAGTTAATTATAAGTACACATATATATAAAACTAGCTTCTTAATCAGTGGATTAATATTGATCAACGTAGTGAAATGTTCACATAGGACCTGAGGACCAGCTGGTGTAAGAGTTGAGACTTAGCTCAAGAGAAGCGCGAGAACTGCCATGGGCATCATCAGAGCCATACTGGCCTGTGCAGTAGCTATTCGAACCGTGCTTGAAGTTACAGAAGGTGTTGAAATTGTCCTCACCATGCATGGGGAAGAGAGGGAGGGTTTCAATATTAGCAGACTCCTCATCCTCATCATCCTCATCCTCATCCTCATCATCCTCTTCTTCTAGTTCTTCTATCTTGTTGCCAAATACAGAGTAGGATGATGAAGTGTAAGGGTCTATGCCCACCCAACCAAAGTTGTGTGTTATGGATCCACCACCAACACCGCTGCCACCATTTGATATTGAGCAGTCCTTAGTTCCAAAAAACAAATAAAATGAACCATATGTGAGAGATTTTTAGTGGAGAACCAGACTAGCTATAGGTAGAGCAGAAGATTTTTAAAGTTTTGTATACATATTTCTCCTAGAAAAGTTGTGTTCATATGTATGTCTACTTGCAAGACTACTAGTGAGTACTAGTGAACACCTCTAATAGCTTGGACTTAAAAAGTGTAAAAAACAAAAAAGGTTGTTTGTCCTGATGTAAATTTTTCCATTTAAGGTTGTTTTTGTAAGTAGAGGCTAAGCAAAGGGAGATGGTTCATTTTTGGATGTTTTAAAGGACTGAAAGCAGAAACTGTATCGGTGGTCTCTTCTGTTCAGTGTTAAAACCTCTATAGACGTAAGATACTGTTAGTAGATAGAACATGAACTGTAGCCACACATGGGTGAGTTTTATGTTGGTGGTTTTCCTCCCTTAAATTTTGTTTCAGATATGCCAATAAGAATCACACTAGGAAATGACTTCGTGCACTAACTTCGTTACATGTATAGATATTAATTTTATATGTGTATATATATAACAAACACACTTTTGTCATTATCATGATCAAAATATACAGATAACTTACCCTAAAACTCTTCTCCATGGTCACAGATCCATATGATCCAAAGTTTCCCATCTGACCAGGTGTGTAAACACCATGCCCAGCTGAGGAAGAAGAGTGAGCTACAAATCAAAATGCAAAATAAATAAAATGAAATCACACGAAAACATGTAAACACAACATTGAACATGAGAACAACAAACAAAAGGAAACAAAACCTGTGTTGAGGTGAGGTTTGAGGAGGTAATCTTCAGGCTTCCATCCACAATTAGGTGCAAGTTTTTGTTGTTGTTGCTGCATGGGAACATCAGAGACAGAGGAGGGTGTGGTTGCTGTGAGACGCTTTTTCTGCCTCTCGCGAGCTTTATGGTTCTGAAACCAATAAAACACGTTCTTGCCTTCGATTTTGCCGTACTGTCTAAGCCTAGCTGAGATCTTCTGAATCTGTTCGGCAGTTGGGGATCTAACTCCACTATTGTAGTAAAGATCTTTGAGAATTCTTATTTGTTCAGGTGTGGGAGTCCACCGAGTGCTGCTTGGCCTGCAAATAAAGTTTCCACCTTTGCTGCCACTACTACTATCCTCGATTGCTTGTTGTTGGTTTTGGTGATGAGGTTCCATATGATATGGGGATATATTATTCAAGACAAGAACAAGAGAACAAAGAGATCGCAAACAAAAGTACTAGAAATATATCAATGCAAGAGAGAGAGAGATGGAAATGGAGAAATGAGGACGGCTAGTGTAGGTTATAAAAGGAGGGGAGAGAGAGGGCAAAGAGGAGGAGGCACATGGAGAGATGAAGAGAGGAGGATATCAGAGTAAAATCTGGGATAGGACTGAAGTTGACAGAGAGAGAAGAGAAAAGCGGAGAAGGGACAAAAGAGAGTGTAGAAAGGGAGGCCATCCGTGGAATTACTTGAATGAAAAGGCATGACGAAGTATTGCTTAATGAGCTCATAAGAGAGCTACAAATCGACACAGGCCATATGGAATGATCAATCTCGAAGGATAGAAAGTAGAAAAAATGAATGAATGAATGTGTTGTGATTTTGAGTTCATACTTTCTGTGGGGGCTCTCTCTTTTTCTAACTTATATGGTTGTTTTTATTAATATTCTTTATAAGAAAAGGTTTAAATACATAAAATCTATAGTAACATGATTAACCATTTATATTTATCAGTATGATATTAATAATTTACATATTATTTTACTTGAATATAAATTTGAGAAAATTTGATATTGTGTTTTTGTCTTTTTATTTAATTCAGATTATTTCCGAAAAAGTTATTTTTTTATCTAAAATCAAATGGCTTCCGTACTCCCTTTGCTTGGATCCCAAACAAATAAGTGTTTCTGCCTGTACCACTGTAAAAGAGATCACTTAAAATAGATCGTTTTATGGAAAAGTGAATTTTTTTTTGGGTTTAAACTCGATCGTTTTATTAAAAAAAGATATTTTATTTAAAAAGTGATAGGCTTGATACTCATTTAGCTTGCAGTCCCACCTCAAAAACACATTTCTTTTGGGACTCAAGCTAAAGGAGTATTCAGCCTATCACTCTGCGTTGCTTCTAGTTGGTAAGTATCAGTAATATATTCA
This sequence comes from Dimocarpus longan, assembly GCA_022984855.1. Lineage (NCBI taxonomy): Eukaryota > Viridiplantae > Streptophyta > Magnoliopsida > Sapindales > Sapindaceae > Dimocarpus > Dimocarpus longan. The sequence goes on along the minus strand of CM041019.1, from coordinate 2,211,304 downwards.
TCTTTTAAGTTGCAATCATTTAAACTAGTGTGAATCTGTAATTTTCTAAGCTCTTCATTGCCCTACCATGGTATGTATGCTCATATCCTGCATTGAAGAATATCAGGGATTTGATGACCTCCTCAATGTAGTACTAGAGCGTTTTAAAGTTCGTTGTAACTTGTAGCTAGCAAAGTTTCATATGTACTCCCTCTCACACACACTCACAGTCACACACACACATATATATAAATATATATCTGTATGTGTGCTGTAGAAAAGATACTCTAGCTATAGCTAGCATGAAAAGTACGGTCTTGGGAACTGGTGAAGAGTTACTAAAAGCAAAAAAAGAAGCAGCTTCGCCAATTGTTGAATAAGCAGTTTTTGAACTTCAATCATTTACATTGAAGATGATGTACTTGTCTTGTATCTAGGTGATATAATAATCAGGATTATTCAGGGTTAGTTTTATTAATGATTCATTATCACCTAAACATTATAATGAATGAGTGACTAGCTTGTATATTCTTATGTTTTATTATTATTTTATCAGTAAGTAGTCATGCTTTGAAAAAGTTAATATATATAAAAAATATATTTTTTTTTATCTAATAATTCTTTCGTCAAAAGTTATCAATAAAAATTTGTAGGATCATCAATTATATAATGTTTGGTAACTAGTTATATAACATTATGCAACTATGGAATTAATTACACAATATTACAGATCAGTCCAAACTAGAAAAACATCCTATTCTTTTTTAGGATTTTATTTGACATAGCATAGCAAAAAATTTGAGAGCCAAATTTTTAATTTATCATTTAAACTTTGAATGGAAAATCACACTAATATATATATATATATATCTTTTGAGATACGTAACTCAAACCTAAAATATTATTGGGATGAAAACGGTTTCGTCATTGAGCCATATTAGGCTTGGTGTTTTATATCAAGTTGAAAGAAATTACTTTGCCATGAAATTTTTATTATATGGTTTTATTGCACCACTTTTTTTTTTTTTGTTTCCTATTCTAGTCTAAATTAGAGTTACCCTTAAACAAGCTAATTTAAGCAAGATTCATGAGTTTAAATAATCAAACAATGATTGTGATTGGTGAATGAAGAACCAAAATATTAAATCGGAAATTAGAGTAAAGGCCATCATCACTAGATAAAACAAATCGTGTGGTAGATTATGATGATGATCAGGCTGTAATAAAGTTGGAAACAATGACAATGAATCCAAATGAGTTATCCAATCAAAGCTGCTTTGATGCGAAACCTTTGAATGGAACCCCAATAAATGATTTGAAACAGAAACAAAAGGTGAGATAAGAAGCAAAATCGAATTAAATATAATATATGGAAAGGCCAAAAAGTAATGAATAAGGATTTCACTGTCACGTCTACAGTAACCGGAGCACGCGCCCCAAAAATTAATTGCCGAGGGCTGTGGGCCATCGGTCACAGTTCTGGGTCTTTTATACGTAACTGAAAATCGTCATCAAATTTCAAAAGCTCCCCACCTTCACTTTCTTGCTATTTCCAATCCCCTACTCCCTATAGAATCAAGATCCCCCTAGATTGTTTTGTTTTTATACAACAGTATCTAAGTCTGGATGAAATAATTAAACTATACAGGATGAGATATTCTTCGACTACTTTGAATCAAATAATTAACTATATATATAGGACGAGGATATAGACGAGATATATCCTCTGGCGCACCAAGTATATCATTATGTAGCGTATTCATTCACTAAATCCGTGGGAGTGTATATGTGATTTTTTTTGCCATATACAACCTTTTTACCACATGCAAATTGTTCAGTGATTGAGTGTATGGTGCACCATATGGTGGTGTATCCATTGCACTAACCTTTTCCTGGACAAGAAAGAAAAAGAAGTGACAAATATTTATATTATATATATATATTTATTTACGTTTAGATATCATTACATTAAGAAAAGTCTATATAAAATTAAGATATGGACCAAATCCAAACCTTCAGTGAGTTAATCCCAGTTAAGCACCTATTCTATTGTTGTTCAATGGTCTTTTGCATTGAAAAATTCTTGGAAATAACGAAATGCACTATATATACTAATTATTTTGTTATGATTGTCTCATGAAATCAAATTGACTATATGATATATATGCTTCTTACTGCAGTGTAGATTCCTGGTTTGTATAGAGTTAATCAATTTTTGCATACGTTTGGGAGATGGAAACATTATATATCAACATCTATATTATTGAAAATAATAAACCAGTTATACAAAAACGCATTGGAGATCGATCATCAACTTATATGAAAATTGTTTGTAAGTATCCGGCTACCGCAATATGATGGAATTCAAGGAGATCAAAGTGACAAGAGACCTTCTCAATCAATAAAACTATTGCGTATTTTTAGGTTGCATCAAATAGGCTAGTAAAAGCCCAAAGGTCAAACAAAAATGATCCAATGAACCAATCAAGCAGGCAGAAGCCCAGTTGGTTAGCGTGAGCTCCTCCAGCAACTCACCAGCTCCTCACGTGAGCTCCTCCAGCAGCTCACTAGCTCTTTCCGTGAGCTCCTCCAGTAGCTCACCAGCTCTTAGCTCTCAACTCACAGGATGCTCAGCTCGAGCTCTCAGCTCTCAGCTCGCACACATCAGCTCATCAACTCGCCCAAAACGACCTCATGAGCTCATTTTGGATGAGTTTCATCTCGCCCAGAGCAATTCCAGCTTGCGCAATGGCGTGACGTGCACGGCCAACCATTTTAAATCAATGGCAGCATGATTTACTCAATCACTACAACATGGATAGTGTTAGAAGACTCAGACTTTTTAACAGAAGATTTTGACAATTGTAATATGCATTTAATACTTTCCTATTACTGTAGTACCTCTCCCTCTCTATAAATAGGAGCAAAATCATAATAAAGGGGGATGATGTTTTCTGCTCTCTCTCTTCTCTCTTTCTTTGTACCCAAAAAATATAGTAATAACAGTGACTATCACCCTTAACCGGAGCTGGCGCCGTGGACGTAGACCTTCTTCTTGACCGAACCACGTAAAATCTACGTTTAATCGCTTTCTCTTTGTCTCTATTTTCTTGTTTTTGTTCTATTCTGTATTTATTTATAGTTTTGAGTTTAAGAACCAACGTTGACTAAATTTTTACGTCAACAACTATGAACAATATTAATATTCTCTTTATGGTCAGCCTTAAACAAAGCATATATTTTTCATGTTATATGACTCATGTACTTACGGAATTTAACTCACGTCACGTAGGTCTCAAGAGTCAAGATTAATAATTGTCTATACTTTAGGAGTTAGTGATACGAACCTGCCTAACTCCTCCTCAAAAGCTAGCTTGCAAGGGGAGGATTGCAAACCCATATATATAACACCCAAGAACACCTTCGCTAACCGATGTGGGACTCATCATTCCCGACCCTTTTAAACTGCACGTCCTCGTGCAGAGAACCTTCGTACATGGCCCACCCGACCAAACGAGGAGTGGCTCTGATACCGTATGATACGAACCTGCCTAACTCCTCCTCAAAAGCTAGCTTACAAGGGGAGGATTGCAAACCCATATATATAACATTCAAGAACACCCTCACTAATCGATGTGGGACTCATCAGTTAGTGTGTTATTTATTTATTTATTTTGAGAGATAGGAGTTAGTATGTTAACTCCACCGCTTCCGTACCAATTAACCCACTTTTTCCACGTGCCTATCCCAATCCCATTAATGAAAACAAAATATTCTTATCGTGGGAGGTACCCGCCCTCCATCATAGACCTATCTACAAAAGTTTTTCAATGCTACGCATTTATATATTAGTATTAAATTTTAAAAGATAAAATTTCAATAAAGTAAACTTGATGTTGTAATAATTTATATATATGGTTACAAATTTATTATTTTGTGCGAATCATGCACACTAGATTAAAGGATTTTCATCTTTTTTTCACGTTTAAACTAATCTTCAACCTACATCCTTGAAACTATAGCATATAAAAAGTTAATGAAGCAATGACCTTTACGAGACTACTGAAATATGTTGTAGGGTTTTGAGAGACTTGAGTTGCACCATCTATTCCTAGTTTTCATTTTCCAATAACCAATTAAGTTATAATTATAAACATGAAGCCAAAAGAAAGCAGAGGTGGCTGCAGGTTCTTTGGTCTTCAGTTCATTATTACTGGGGACTAGAGAGATTGTTAAAGGATTGATTTAATTTTTTTTATTAACCAATTATTTGTTTAAACTCCTTTTGCTTGCATTCAGACTTTTCACTGAATTCCTACTTCTGTCTCATGTGGCATATTCCTCAAAAAGCAACATATATGGAATGGCACCAACAAAATTTACATGGATTTTCTTGGTGCTTTCTAGCCTCATAATGCATTATTAACACCTTAATAGTGCTCCATATTCTTACGATCTCTCCAATTCTCTGTACAACAAGGAAGTAAATAATTTTGATAATAATTTTAATATAAGAGATTCTCACTAACCTCCTTAATTAAGGTTTTTTTTTTTTTTTTTAGAAAGGGTTTTAAGTAAATTTTGAAATCATTGGGTGTTTCTGACAAGCAATAAAAGATTTTTTATCTAAATTTATAATTAAATGATTATTTTTAACAAAGAATGAAACCTCAAAATGGTTTTTTAGAAGTCCCCATTTTTTTTCCACTTATGCCTTTTGAAATTGGGACTTTAGATATATATATATATATCTTTCCAAACTTATCGAGTTGTCGTGTATATTTACGTATTAGTTGTATACTTTGTTTTGTTTACAGTAAGCTATAAAAAATTGAAATGCATATTCAATCTTCTTGGGAATCAAATTTGTATCACAACTCAAATTCCTCTTTTTTGTTTTCTGCTGCAAGTGTAGTTATCACTTTTTCTCCCCCTCACTCACTCAGTTTGTAGTTCTACTTTTAGAGATTGTGTTATATGTTTGATTTTGACACTAACATCATGAGATATCCTCTCCAAATCATGCAATTACTTGGAATTTGGTTCTATTCTCTCCTCTCTCTCCTTATCACTCTCTCACATAACAAAAATGATAGAGTGAGAGTGAGAGAGATTTGCATTGCCAGGCTGGGATCAAAGTAGTCACTCACATTACCACTAGACCACACACACGCAGCCCCCTCTAGCTAGTCCTCTCTCGGTCATCAACTTTCAGACGCCTTTTTCTTTTTCACGACTTTGAGTTGCCACTCTCTCTCTCTTATCCAAAATCCTGAGCAGCTGACTTCATCAAAAGTAGCCTATTTAGTGTTGTAGCCGCAGGCAGGCCACCCCTGTGTAGTACCCTCCCTTTTCTTTCGGGCAATCATCTCTCTCTCTCAATCTCTGCCATGTGTTTATATATATATATTTCTCTGCAAATCTCCAAAAGCAACATCACAGTATCAATTTCATATCTCTCCTTTCTCCATCTATCCGTCCCTACTATAGCCTCCCTCCCCTCTAGCACTCTCGTTTTGCCTTTTCTTTCTATCTCCTTTATGTCTATTATACATTAATTCCATGAAAGAGACTTGTAACGCAACTGCCCTTCATTTTTCTTCTTCTTCTTCTTCTTTTTCGTGAGTATGTTTGAATGATATATGTATAAATGCAAGTGAAAGTCAAGAGAACTCTACTTCATGTGGGTACACACTTCAGCAAATAATATATGCTTCATACTCTCATTTTGTGTTTTTTAAAACTGAACCGAATAAATGAGAGGTTTATTATGATTTATGGACATATGGAGATAAAGGGAAAAAAAAAAAATTAGACACAAAAGCTTGTTAAAATATTTAACTGGAATCGAGTCTCGACATCTTAATAAATGAAAAAATGCATTACTTATGAATTGTGATAAGATTTGCTGCTACTGTCAATCGACATATGTTTTGAGTGAGGAGTTAGTGCATCTATTTTCTAGGATTCTTGCTAGTGTGAACCCTAATTTGAGGCATTCATTAAGGATTTTTATAATATCGAATATTAAAATTGTATCCCAATTTTTTCCATCACATGTAACAACTAACATACTAACAAATACATTCACAAGGTATTTAAATTTATTAATTTTTAATTTGATAAATAACTTTATTTTATACAAAATTCATTATAAAAATTTTATAAGAAAATGGATTGAATTCATTCTCAAAAGGGATTGAATTGAAATTTTATTACATTCCACTTAAAGTTGCACCAAATAATGAATAATTCTTTTTTCAATATATACAATACTCATCCTATGCAAGATTGTGAGAAGTGGGTTTTTGTTAGGAAGTTTGTGGGTTATCAATAGCACAATCTTTTGGCCCTTAACTAGCCAATTAACATATACAATAAATGCGTCCATTAGAATTTGCCGACTTGTCTGTACTTTGACAAGGTATATATAGCTGTAAAACGAGAGATGTATTGGTAATGGGCAGTCATATGAAGAAATTATTCTTTTCAATTTTATTTCTGTTCTATTTTTTAAACTTTTGATTTTTATGAATTGTTGGAGTTGAATTCAATGGATAATTTTCATCTTAATAGGGATCAGTCCCTCACTCCCTCTCATGGTTTGAGTTTTTTTATAACCACTTTTAAACATGCGATTGATAGTTAAAAAAATAAAATAAAAAAAATAATCATATTTCGATCATTGATTGTAATGTTTATCTGTAATGAGATTATACTAAGTTAACAAAAATCTCATATCAGGAGAGGTAACAAATTCCTTAATATGACGCCACTTTAACATTGAAAAATTTAAAATATAGTATTATTGAAAATGAAATAACTAATCATAGACAAAAATTTTTATACTTGTTACAAAGCACATGTATCATATTGCACTATATATGCATTGTCAATTAAACTACCTTGTGTGGGTTATGGTGTACACAATTATCTGTCGTCTATTAACCATTAAACAAGACATAATTTGTGTAAAAGAGGTGTAATATATAAGATGCATTCAAGGCTTTCTTTGCAGCTTAAAGATAGATAATCGTGACTTGAAATTTTTAAGTGGTATAATAACTTTGAATTAAGAAAACTCTTTTAGTATTTTTATAAGATACATTCAAGGCTTTCTTTGCAGCTTAAAGATAGATAATCGTGACTTGAAATTTTTAAGTGGTATAATAACTTTGAATTAAGAAAACTCTTTTAGTATTTTTCACCTTTTCCATGTTTTAACTGCTCATGTTTTATATTTTTTCTTCTTTTTTTTTCCTTTTATCAAATGATAAATTATATAAATCGCGCGTTTCTCTTTTAGAAAAAGGAAAACCCTTTTTTCTCTCTATCTTTCAATTTTCTACTTTTAAATGTTATATCCTGTGCTTGTCTACTTGTCATATCGAGTCTATTAAGGAAAGGTCATATTATATTGAAATACCAAAAAGTCAAAATTTTAGAAAATTAAAAATTAAAGAAGATTATCTCTTCTCATAACCGTCCCACTAGCATTATAGTTTTATTATCGTAACCATGCCCATTAAACACATATCTCAATTTGAGGTGTTTCTTCAAGAAGTCAGTGACTAAGTGTCATTTTTCCCAATTGGAAAAAAATAATGAATTTTAAGTCATTAAAGGATAGTCCAACATATTTACTTACTTAAAAGAACATCGGTACTCTACACATCTAAACTTTGGATTTTTCTCGGTTTGTATGGATTTGGTAATATGTATCATATGACTGAGCTTCATACGTTTTTTTTTTTTTTTTTTCTAATACGATATATTATCATTAAATATATTTTTTTGAAATACTGGAATTTCATTATCAACAATCCCAAATTTGGGAGATCTATTATCGTTAAATATTTTAGGTCAGTAAAAAGATAGCTTAAGAGAGGTTCTCAATTTCAAAACTTCACCCTTAAACCGAAGAAAAATTGGGCTCCTCATGTTGTTAATTGACAAAATTGGGCTTCCATTAGAAGCCCACCCATGAACAAACAGCATTGTCATTAGGCAGCTCTCAACCAATGTTTCCATTGGCCCATTACGGCGTATAAAAGAGACCTACCCCAGTTATGGAATCCAAGAGGTTATTTAATGGTAAAATATAGCAAAAAGAGAAAGAATGAAGTTATGACATACTCAGATAAGATGAGGTTCATAAATTTATGAGTTTAGTCACATGCCCCGATTTGACTGTAATATTAAAAATACACCTATAATCTTTATCAAAAGTACTTAAAATAAAGAAGAATATAATTCTCTAACTACAAATCCAACTATAATGAGAGAAAAATTCCTCTAACTCAAATCCTCTGTCAACTTACATCATAAATTTTTAGAACGCTGATATGTAAAACATTTGATTCTTATACATTAGCATATACACGTGTAAATGAGTATTTCTTAAAAGGAAGTGTAGATTCAATGAGGATATGACAGGTGTAAATGTGTTAATTACATTCGATCGAAAGGATTCATTTCTAACTATCAAAGATTGACTTACAAAACAAAATAAAACAAAAATTAAGAAGAGAAACAGAAGAAGAAATCGAATGAGGAAAACATTAATTTACTAAGCATTATCGTTTGGTCATGATGTGACAAATATAACACATGCAATTAATATATGTCATCCTAAGAACAAAGTATTTGACAAGTGACAAGCATGTGAGCACGCATTGGGACACCTAAAATTATAAAATCTTATTTCCTTATAAAAGTTGGTTTAAGTAGTTCATTTGAGAACGAGTTTTTAGATAGTTCTTATAAAAGATAAATCTTCTAAAAAGTAACATAATAACTTAAGCATCGAAGAGTGTTTTCGAAACTAACCTCCTGATCACCTTGACATGGTTGTTGTTTGTTTGCAAGACAAAGTGATAAACTAGAGCAAAGGTGAAGTGTGAAAAAGTCGATGGTTCAACAGAACTTACAAAGATATTCGAAGAAAGTTTCGATCAGAACAACATCGATTATTACATATTATTTTCTAATAAAAATTCTTTATTTTTTAAAAAAAAAAAAAAGAATTCTTGAGATGCACAGCCTTATCTAAAATTTATTAAAATAACACTACATAGTAATATTGAAAGCTGGTTATATTAGAGAATTGAGTTCCTCAAAGTTACATGCACTCACTTGAAAAAAAAGTTATTTTCAATAGCTTTAAAGTTGATACTTCATGAATTAGAAGGCTGTTGGGCTGTCGACATTTATAAAAATCTTCAAATATTTACTCTTATAATCAGGAGACAACTAATTCTATAATTAAAAGAGCAAACTCTTAACACATGCTCAACAATACGTATGATCGAACTTGAATCTTACAATTAAAATTAATGCAGAGGTGTGCAACCACACTCGAGTTAGGAGGTGATGTGGGAGCATAATTAGTATTAGTAACAGTTACACATGAAAAAGGTTAATGCTTCATCTGATGTAGAATTTCAATATTAAATGTCATGACTCTGTACACTATCTAGTAAGAAACATTAATTCGTATTTTTTTTTCAAAAAAAAAAAACACTAATTTGTAACCAAATTAAAATTCAATCAATATTATCCAAATCCCATTAGAATTAAAATAATATCAAACCACCGCTAATTTTCAAAAATAATATTCAAAAACCCTTAACATTAGTGGGGCAATGGTTTCATCTAAAAAATGAGCGGTACCGGATCCAAACATGAAAAATACAAAAATACCCTTACAGATTAAAATTTACAAATTAAAAAACAGTTTAGTGAATTACCAAATTGCCGTTACATCAATCACCGTTCATCACACTTCCATCATCACAAATCTCATGATAAAATTAAATTAATTAAATTGTTTTGTTTGTTAATGAAATTAGGTCCACCATCCTTCAAGGATCACCACCTTATCACAATTCCAGTTTCATCGTCATTAATAATATCATCACCATCCATCAACTTCCTTATCACTATTGTCCATCTCCATCCTTCACCATTACCAACTTACCCTTCATTACCCTCATCACTGTCTTTCATCATTGGCACTGACCAATGGTAATGGGTTGAATGGTGAGGATTAAGTGTTTTGGTGGCGTGGTGGTGATGAAATGGAATAGGTAGGTGAGATGGATGGTGGTGATGGAGAGAAAGTAATGATGTAATTATTTTATTTGTATATCTTGGTTAGATGGACATGAAATGTCTTCATCCAATCTGTTCATTAACTGGTTAGATCAATTGCAAGTGTCTTCATCCTATTCTTTCATTTTTATTTAATATTAAATAAAAAATGGGATAAGTCTATCTTTTTCCCTATAGTTTGGTATAATAACAAAAAAATCCTTGACTTAAAAAATCATTAAGAATCCCCTTTATAATTTGGTATAATAGTAAAAAAAAAACCCATATCATTTACAAACATAGCCAAAAAATTCCTCAATGATTTTTCAAATTAGTTTTTTTTTTCTAATAAATGATAGAGGTTTTTTGACTGTTTTTATAAGCTAAGGAGACGATTTTAGTAATTTCTGAAATCAAAGATTTTTTAGCTATTATACTAAACTATAGGGGTAAAGTTAGATGTACCCCATAAAAGATTAAACACAATAATTAATTACCTTATTTACTCTTGGACAGTGATGAAACTATCACTTTTGATCCTAAACCCCTAACTGAGTAAATTTTTGGGGTATTTGGACATTTGATTCTAAACCGACAGTAGTTTGATATTATTTTGAATTTTTTTTTATAATATCCCAAAATTCAATTATAATTTAACTTTGAAATAAAAATAAAATGCATGATTTTGCTTTTTTGAGTTAAATTAGTTGATGGGTAGACATCTACTTCCAAATTGAATCAAATAAGTTACATTAGACGTTAACTAACAAGTATCAAGTCTAATCCATTTCAATCATAGCATACTAGGCATTTGAGTCTAATTCGAATACTTCACATACTTTGGGGTTTTATAAGAATACATAGGAACTTACATCAATCATAGGTCACAGCAAAGACGCACACCCATACATTGAAAAATAAAGGGCTCTCTCTTCGTCTCTTAAATTAAGGGTGGTCGTTTTTGAATTCGGGTCGGATTGGGTTGACAATCTCTATCCAACGTGGGTTGGGTTAAAAGTTTTTCAACTCAACCTTATTCAATCAATTTTTCTACCTAATCCAACTCAACTTAATAATAATGAGGTTGGGTTGATCGGATTTAATTTAATCCACTACAAAAAGATAAAAGATTTAATTAGTAATTCTCATTGTTTTAATAATTTGATTATAAATAAAACAAATACACATAAAGATTCAGTAATTCAAAACAAACTATTCAATCCACTATAAAAGCTGTCATTGATTGTCATCCCTAGTAAGTGTTCTTCTAGAAGAATGATAAGATCTTAGATTTAAAACCGAGGATAAACGTTTGTTGGGTTAGGTCAACCCAATTTAATTTTCAATCCAACTCATCCCAATTTTTTTAAGACTTAACCTAATTTAACCCAATAAAAAGTTGTTGAATTGGGTTAGTTTCTTCGAGTTGGAATGGAGATGTCCACTCCTATTTTAAATGGTCAAAGAAGTAATTATGTGCAAACAATAACAAACCAAATCTATGCCAAAACCTTGCTTCAAGAATTACTTTTATTATTAATAATCAAAGATAACAATTGAATTTCAAATCCTAGCTTAGATAAATAAAATAAAGTTTAACTCAACAAATAAAAAATATCTTAAAATAAATAAAAAGAGACAACATTGAATTATTGTAGATTCCCTCATTTGACACATGATTGTATTGAATTATTTTGATTGGATTGGATTTGATTAGATTATATCATATCATACTGGATAATATTGGATTTGATATGATAATCAATCCTGTCATGTGTTTGGTATACTATAACATTGCATTAAAAATGGTTTTGTCCATGTACAATATATTATGAGATTGGACAAAAAAAAAAGTATTATATTATTCTAATTAAATGAAGTGAAAAACATTTAAATTATTGTTTGAAAAGTAAATCAACTATTTAAAATTAATTTTTTAAAATAATAGCATTTCATAATTATTATTGAAATATATTACATTATAAAATATTTTTATAAAGTATATACAAATAATTTAAAAAAATGAATTTAATGTTTTATATAAACAATATCAGAATGGAAAGAAAATAAATAAATAAAAAGTAAAAGTAAAAGTAAAAGTAAAAGTGTCCCACAGCGGTGGGATAATTTTAACTGTGGGATACTTTAACCTACTCTCCTATTTCAAAAAATTAACGCTACCCACTAAAATAAGATAAATTGACAGTGTAGGATTAGAGAAGTCCAATCCCGTATATAATGCAACCAATAAAGAAGAGATTGAATTGAAAATTATTCAGTATTTTGTGACAAACACGTCCTTCAAGAACAATAATAAAATAAATAGCACTAAAAACGAAAAATCTATAAGAAAATAAAGTTATAAAAATCCAAAATACTACTTCCAAATGCAAAAGCACGAAAGCACAAGTCCAAACTGACGAAATATGAGAAAAGTTTCCACATCACGTGGTTAAACCTGATAATGGTTATATGACTCATCAAAATAATTTGAATAATATATTATATATCAAAATTCAATATTATTTATTATTTTTATGGGTTTTTTTTTCTTTTTTTGAATATTTGCTACTATTTTTATGAGCTATCAAAAGTGTTTACGTCAGTAATTTGAAGGAGATAGATGGGCTAGATAGCCTAGATACATTACAGATAGTTATTAGAAAATGTTTCCTCTTAAAGAATGCAAACCAGCTGGATTTTATAGTTACTTCTTACCTGTGACTAAAATCCAACTTAAAAAAATAAAAAAGTCGAACAATAAGTCCGTACTTAGCAGGGGTTTGGTGGGCACATTCATGGCTACTTCTATAGGAGTTAGGTGGAAAAAACGTGACCAAGTTTCAACCTACCGGTCTAAACATGTGCTATAGCGCAGGATTCTCAATTGATCGTCTGATAGCCACACATCTTGATGACCAACTTATGAGTCCACTTTACCTTTGAAATTGGAACAGAACCAGAGGTGGATTGATTTCTATGGGCCATGATTTACTCAGTAAAACTCAAAAAAAAAAAAAAGTAAGGGGGTAAGTAGAGACACAGTATCAGTTAGGTGAAACTGAGATTTTGAGTCCCAATTTGTGAGCCGATTGGGACTCACAATTTCAGCAGTTAGAAACTAATGCTAGGAATGTTGTTGATGACCAGGTTTCTTTACAATAGCATTGCCACCTTTATGTAAAGTAGTTGGCCACTATAAGTGTCAAGCAATCTCCCGCAATGGGGAATAGCGTAACACATTATTTGGCTGTTTTGGCTCTTGTTTTTTAGAGGATATTTGTCTGGGAGCCAGTAAACCTTGAATGAATTTTTGTGTAATTTACAATAATATATATTTATGTCATATCTGTAAGCATTAATTACACGATTCGGTAATCGGTGCCGTCGTTCAAAACAATTTGATAATGAATAACTTTTATTCAGTGAAATAGTATTAGCTTTGAAATTTGAATAGCAATACTATAAATGGATATTAGGAAAATTATATGAATTAATGATGGAAGAATTATGCAACTACAAAGATTAGAGAAATTTTACAGTTGCATTTTTTTCAGTTCTTATATAAGTGCTTGAATCCTTGATTTTAAAATTTAATAAATACTATTTAACAAAAATTATATCTAGCTGGTTAGCGTCTCACGAACGTTAAACTTAAATGGTATGTATTAACATTAATGATACTACATTAATTTAAGAGTTTTGCTAATTTATTATTTAGGTAAGATTACCTATTAATAATAATTATTATATTTATTGTAAGGATAGTTATTGAATAATATTTAAAAATTATTATTGATGAATAACCATAACTTTATTCAACCAATAAGATAATCAAATCATTTAATTTAAATACATATTTTTAAAATTTGATCATCTTTTATTTTAATTCAACTATTAACAAGAAAAAACTCATTTATTTCCAATTTCTGTATCTTTTAGCTTTAAATTAGGAACAAAAAATATAAAATTTATGTGGAATTCAGATTTTAGTGATTTTAAGAATTATAAATTTAATTCCAACCCACAATCCATTTACAGTGAACCTGAGCCTCAAATTTTTTCAAATATTTAAATAAATTCATGAAAGAAATAAGCATAATTTAAACCTACAAACTCAATAATGCACCTAAAAAATCATAGTACAAAATCAACCTCATTAATTTTGTTAACGTATTATAATCTCAGATCTTAAATACTATAGTTAGATTATTTTTCTATCAATTTAAATTTTGAATTTGATGATAACTAATATAGTATCAAAACTTAGAGATCTTTAGTTCAAACTTTTTATCCTTTTTATCTATTATCTTATTACACATGTTATACGGTAAGAAGCATTTAGCATGTGTCCATCGTTTATTAACATGTTATACAATAAAGAACATTTAATATGTGTCTATCATTTGTTAACTGTCCACATTATACATGAGATAACATATTAATGTATTAAATGATGTGTTAACATATCTTAATTAAGTTTTAAATTTTATATATAGTTGGTTAATTTTCTATCCGTTGAAGTTTTTGGAAATGACGATTACTAACTAATTCAAGCATATGTTTTTATAATTTGAACCAAAACGACGTATTATCGAACCAATCCAACCCTACTCGTCTCATCTAGAGGTGTGATTATGACTAAACCACATGGAATGCGAAATTTAAGTGAATACATAATCTCAATTTCCAAATAAAATGAATGATGAATTCTAAATAACCCCAACTTTTGCATAAAAATTAGAAAAAAAAAAAAAACCTCAACCTTTAGAAAATAAAAATTTTGCACCCTACCGTTACACTTTTCATCTACTTCACCATCCTCCATCATTTTGAAAGTTTTTATTTTCAAACGAAAATTCACATAAATTCTAACTATAGGGTGCAAAACTTATATTTTCAAAAGATTGGGTGTTGTTTTTTTATTTTCATTCTGGGAGGTTTTCTAGAATTCACCCTAAAATGAAAGAAAGAAAGTTATTCTAGAAGTAATTGGTAGCTGTGGCATGAGCCACTGGAGGTAGTTAGAGCTGCCACTCTCTAACCTTCCCTATCACTTACCTCTTTATATTTTATATATATAACTCCTCTCCTATAAAGCTACATTTACGCATCACACATTTGTTCACTCAAAACTTGCCTTCTCCACCAGTAACTCAACCTACAAACCAAGAAAAAAAAAAATTCATACACTGGTTAACACACCAAAAAAACACAACTTGTGTGAATGGCTCCCGCAACTCTCACAGCTCTTGCTCAGGAAAAAACCCTGAATGCAAGCTTCGTTCGCGACGAAGATGAGCGTCCAAAGGTGGCATACAACGAATTCAGCAAAGAAATTCCGGTGATTTCACTGGCTGGCATCGATGAAGTTGATGGTAGGAGGGCTGAGATTTGCAAGAAGATTGTGGAGGCTTGTGAGGACTGGGGTGTCTTCCAGGTTATTGATCATGGTGTTGACACCAAGCTTATATCGGATATGACTCGTCTAGCCAGAGAATTCTTCGCGTTGCCTCCGGAGGAGAAACTCAGGTTCGATATGTCCGGCGGCAAGAAGGGTGGCTTCATCGTCTCCAGTCACCTTCAGGTGCTGTTTTATTTTATATTTAATTTCTTGATCCGATTTTGGTGTCGGTTTTCAAAATAAATAAATAAATCAACTAGCCTTAACAGTAAGATCGGTGGACTTTGTGGGGGATTTTATTGTATAAAATCCTTTTCAATTGTGTGACTATAATCAATTATATAGTTTGCCTTTTAGAAAAAATATATATATAGATAATTATCTGGTTTGGCTTGGGGTGGAAAATTCAACCAAACATTGGTCCTATCACTTGTCTGAACCAATACTTTAAAATAGTTTATGGATGTACAACTGTTTCCTACAATTCATGAGAAAATCGGGAGGAAATGGTATTAAATATTTTCATATAGTAAAATTTTATTCTACTCTCATCTAACCAAATATATTAAAATCATTCTGCATCATTACTCTTTTTCTTTAGATTTTGATCCATAGGTGATATCTAATGAGATTATAATAATTAAATGCAGGGAGAAGCAGTGCAAGATTGGCGTGAAATCGTGACATATTTCTCATACCCGATGAGGACCCGAGACTATTCAAGGTGGCCCGACAAGCCAGAAGGGTGGATAGATGTGACAAAGGAGTACAGTGACAAGTTAATGGGGCTTGCATGCAAGCTTCTTGAGGTTTTATCAGAGGCAATGGGGTTGGAGAAGGAGGCATTAACTAAGGCATGCGTGGACATGGACCAAAAAGTTGTGGTCAATTACTATCCAAAATGCCCACAGCCTGACCTCACTCTCGGACTCAAACGCCACACCGACCCGGGAACCATCACACTATTGCTCCAGGATCAGGTTGGTGGACTCCAGGCCACCAGAGACAATGGCAAGACTTGGATCACTGTTCAACCCGTTGATGGAGCCTTTGTGGTCAACCTTGGAGACCATGGCCATGTAAGTCAAACCATTCTTTTACGCTAACAATTTTAGTGAGGCTCTAAATACATTTACATACTAAAAATTAAGTTCCCCTTTTATTTTGTTAGGTACCTAATTATAAACGTAACATCAATTATAATTAATTTTCAAAGAAAAGCTGAACATGGAATGTTTTTATAGTTAATAGTCATTAATACCAATTAACTGTAAACTTGGGCGGTTAGGAATTCTAGCATTTTGACCCAATTACAAATTAGGATGCGTAACTTCATTTTGAATAAGATTAGGTAGCCTGCAAAATTATCCAAATGATATACATGTGAGTTATAATTTTATAACTCACATGTATTATAAATACAAATTGGAACAAACATTTTAGACTATTGATATTACTTTATTATTTTTATCTAATTTGCACGAAGATATCTCAAATTTGAAAATATCATTTGCAATGATGGTTAATGTTGTGTTGAAACATGAGATTTTTTAAATCATAAATAAGCAATTAAATTTTTATTACTATGTTAGGATTTTTAATTAGTAAATACGCCATTAATTACAATTAATGTTTCAATGAGAGATGTTTTCATAACAAATAATAATTTATCTCTGGATTTTAGAACCATTGATCTAGCGATTCTTCATCATTGATAGTGATTTAACAATTTTTTTTTTTTTTTTGTCTGATGTCAACAAATTTTGTTCTTAACTGATTAAATAATTGTGCATCCGTTTCCACTAGAGACATCAACACAATAATTGAGGTAGGTGGCCACTGTGGTTGAAAATGAACCACCTCATAGAATTTTTTTGCAGAATATAATGGTTGCAAAGTTGTGTTTAGACACCGGGAAGGGGTTCCCCTGAGTGGTAAATAACCGCAACCTCTCCTATGACAAGTTAGGAGTTTGAGATTTTGCACCACATCATGGTGGAATTTTATTATGTATATATAAGTTGTTTTCCACTCAAATATAAGTGACCCTCAATTATATAGAAACCATTTATTCAGACTGTATCAATTAGTATGATCTCAATTGTCTTATAGATTATTCTCCATAACTAAAAAAAAAAAAAAGTTGTACTCAGGCAATAGATAGAAATGAATTGGTTGATCAAAACAGAGGACATTTGCATTTATTTCTTACACTTGTCACATATCAATTAAATTAAACACCTAAATCACCCTTGATGGTTGCATATCAAGGGGATGTGAGGGCGGTGGTCCTTTTTGAAAAATTATATTATTGCTATTCAATTTAGTAACATTTTATTTTCATCCCTCCTAATTTATTGTATTTTAGTATATTGTTTCTCTCAAATAATTTTTGTTTTGACTCTTAACCGTGACAATAGTTGATTATAGTTGATTGCAACCAAAATATTTGTCCACCAGATTTCATTTAAATACCAATAAAGCACCCTTTTTTGATTGAATTTAATTGTATTGTATTGTACGACTATGATATAACAAGCAGTATTTGAGCAACGGAAGGTTCAAGAATGCGGACCACCAAGCGGTGGTGAACTCAAACTGTAGCAGATTATCAATAGCGACGTTCCAGAATCCAGCACCAGAGGCCACAGTGTACCCATTGAAGATCAGAGAAGGAGAGAAGCCAATCTTGGAGGAGCCAATAACATTTGCTGAGATGTACAGGAGGAAGATGAGCAAGGACCTAGAGCTTGCTAGGTTGAAAAAGCTGGCCAAGGAGCAGAAGCTGCAGTTGCAGGACAACGAGAAATCTAAATTGGAAGCCAAACCTATTGAGCAGATTCTTGCTTAGATTATTATTGATTTCATTGTGCTTGTGCACTTGGTTTCTGCTGCTTTTATATCTATAGCTTGGATTCTGCTTCAGTGTTGTGTTAAGGGCCGGTCACTAGGCCTTGTTTGTGTCAACAGTGCTATTTCTAATAGATGAAAATAAATTCTGCCCACTTCATATATTCATATATCGTTTCCTTTTTAGAGAATGTGCGAAACTGTGATTGAAAAAAAAATTGATTGAATTAAGTTCCAGATGCACTGAGCAAATGGTCTTTCTTGCAGTGGCAAGACACCCACTCTGTTCTTCTTTAGGCACGACTCACCTAGTCCACATCATAGTATGTGGCAATTTTCTCCCCTCTTTGGGAGCCATCTTCCCTACTGATAGGATTCATCATTCCGGACTACACTTCAGAAACCTAATCCGAAGAACCCATTAAGTGCTATATGTACTAGTATATACGTACATATAATACGTAATTCCTAAAAAAAAAAAAAAGGTTCCAGCAGCTTGGAACTGTCCAACTCGTGTTGATTGAAGGACCCAACAAGAGAGCTCCACGTACCGAGCTTATGGGCAAGAGTGATAGAGGGCATAAAGTTCATTTGTTAATGTGCCTTTGCCCGATAGAAATAATGCAATTAGTGGCAAGCGGAACCCCATTGTGGGTGATTATGTAGAAGTTAGAATAACCAAAACTTCACGAGCCTCGCTCTTCGGAGAGGCACTTGCTATAACTAAATTAAGCTCATTTTACAACAGCATGGATGAAGATGCCGTTGCCTGTGCCAGTAGAAGTTAAAAACCTTGCCTCTCTAGATGTGGTCCACGGTTTTCCCTTTTCTTATTCTCTCAAGTAATCACTACCATATTACAATTATTCTTATAATAGAGGCACATCTTGTTGATATATCAAGATCCTTGTCGGCCAGTGAAAACCAAGTTTGATGTACATGATGTAGTAGCCAGATTGGTTTGCGATGCAAATGGAAGATTGACTGATTAGCAGCTGCAACTTCTAAATGGTTTTTGTGGGCAACATTTTTGTATCTGTTTCCCTGTTTTTGGTTCAAAACACAAATAATTCCTGAGCCCTTATTGGTAACACACCATTAGATTGATAAGTCTGTATCTATTATTGTGCTTGAAAGTAATCTGCAATTCTTTGATTTCGATTTTTGCAACATATCCAAATAATAGTAATACCAGAATGTAGTTGAATCTGAAGTTCACTTTAATTTGTTTTTGTAATCGTGACACGATCAAACTTCCAAGAGTATTTGCTTGACCCACCCAAGAGAAGTGGTGATTGGAAAATATTCTACAATCTGCATCACCCATGTGCATCCCAGAATCTTTCAGTGAAGCACGAAAAGCATTGATCAATCATGTCTAAGTGAGTCCCGTTGAATTGTGGCTTAATTAGCCATGTTAAAAAAATTTAACATCTAAAACATTAGATTGTGGTGGGAGATTAGTGGACTATAAATAAGTCCTTTAGTTAATTGATTTGGTACCCAGATTTTGTAATATTTTGTACTAACAAATGCTTTGTTTCAGGCGTCCATGGCGTACATGAAGCTTTTGCGGGAGATTGGGGACTGGCCCGAGGAGAAGGCCGCCATGGCAACCACCATCAATTCTCTGGAGGAAGAGAAGGCTAAACTGCAGGATAATCATGAACTAGAGCTGAAAAAAGCGCAGGAGGCACACCGTGAGCTGGAGCAGGAAATTGAGAAACTGAACAATCAGAAGAACAAACAGCGG
Source organism: Dimocarpus longan (assembly GCA_022984855.1). Taxonomy (NCBI): domain Eukaryota; kingdom Viridiplantae; phylum Streptophyta; class Magnoliopsida; order Sapindales; family Sapindaceae; genus Dimocarpus; species Dimocarpus longan. The sequence continues at coordinate 2,191,226 of CM041019.1, read as the reverse complement.
GAGTCCTTGGAGAGGCAGGAAATACAGATTGCCTTTAGGGATAAAAAGATCGAGACATTGATGCATGATCTCCACTTTGCTCGGGAATCGGAGGAGAAGTTGAAAACTGAGAATAAGGAACTGAAGGGAGAACTGTCCTCGCATAAGCATAAAGCCGCGGAGGCCAAGATTGTTATGGAAGCAATGAGGCAGGAAACAGTTTCTCTCAAGGAACACATTGCTTCGGAGAAGGGACGTATCGAAGCCGCGGTTCGAGAGGCAGAAGAGAGGATAGGAAGTTTATTCCTGTATAATCTGTGGCTCAAGCGACCAGATGTGGACGTTTCGTTCTTTGGTCCAGATGCCGTGGCTGAAGTAAAGCTGTACGTTCAGCAGGATAAAATTAAAGCCGGTCCTTCAGCTTCTTCTGCTGGTGCTGCCTCTGCTGATATTCCCAGCTCAGAATCTCCCAGCTCTCCTTGTCCAATCAATATTGATGACAGCAACCAGAAAAATTTTCCTGTTCGATGATATTTTGTTTTGTACTTATTACATTTTTTAACAATTTTTAAATAAATCTTTATTCATCGTTTCTTGTTTGTATTTATGTTCGTTATTTTTATTTACTCGTGAATTGGATTTTCGACCAGTACTTATTTGAGCAGAGTAAGTGTGGGGACAGCTAGTCATGCTGAAATTACCCATTTTTGAGACCCCTTACCTCTGCTTGATTAAAACAAATTCCCAGCTTTCTTGAATGGCCAATTTCTCCCAGCTTTTAAATTTTGTTCGAGCAGAGTAAGTGTGGGGACAGCTAGTCATGCTGAAATTACCCATTTTTGAGGCCCCTTACCTCTGCTCGTTTGAACCTACAGATCCAATGTTCCTTCAAGATACTATTCGTTCTTAAGTTACATGGATCTTCCAAGGTTTACTAAGTCCACAGGCCATAAGCACCCCTTCCAGAGTCCTTGTACTCACAGGTTATGCTAAGGTCTTCCAGGACATTTTTTTTTTATAGCTCACAGATAATGATTACACCTTCCAGAGCCCGGCTACTCACAGGTGGTAATCACATCTTCCAGAGCATTTGCTTCAATCGAAACACGAGTAGATCATCAGTAACAACAAAAAACGATCAAGCATTGCCATTCCAGGAGAATCTGATTTGATTTTACTGCACTGAAACAAAATTGACAAATTATCGAAGCGAATTAAAACAAAAACTTAAACCAATTAAATAAAATATGGTCGCAGGTTTTCAGCATTCCATGCTCTGGGAACTAGCGCCCCTTCCATGCTAGTCAAGTGGTAGGCTCCGTTCTGCAAACTTTCCTTCACAATGTAAGGCCTTTCCCAATTTGGACCAAGTGTTCCCTCACCAGCTTTCCGAGCAGCAGGTAGAATAAGGCGCAGAACTAAATCCCCCGTCTTAAACCTTCGGGTACGGACTTTTCTATTGTAAAATCTGGCCACTCGCCTCTGATAGACAGCAATCCTTATTTGAGCATCATCCCTCATTTCTTCAACCAGGTCTAGGCTAGCAACGAGCAAACTGCTATTATCTTCTGGGTTGAATGTTGTTCGGCGCTGACTGGCAACTTCATATTCTGCTGGAATCATCGCCTCCGAGCCGTAAACCAATGAAAAGGGAGTTTCCCCAGTAGTGTTGCGAGCAGTAGTCCTGTATGCCCACAATACTTTTTGCAGCTCGTCTACCCAAGCCCCCTTTCTCGCTTCCAGCTTAGTCTTCAGGTTTTGCTTGATGATTTTGTTAATGGCCTCTACTTGTCCATTGGCCTGAGGGTGGTCCACCGCTGAGAAGCTCTTTTTAATTCCCAGATCCGTGCAAAATCTTTGAAACTGTTCGCTACTGAACTGGGTTCCATTATCTGTTACGATTTGTTGGGGGACTCCAAACCTGCAGATAATATTTTCCCAAACAAATTTTTCGACCTTGGTGGTGGATATTTCAGCTAACTCCTTTGCTTCTGCCCATTTTGTGAAATAGTCAACTGCTACAATAGCGTGCCTACACCTTCCTCGGGCTGTAGGAAGAGGTCCAATCAGGTCCAGTCCCCATATGGCAAATGGCCACGGACTGATCATTTGTTGCAAAAAAGTTGGAGGGGCTCGAGGTATCTTGGCAAATCTCTGACACTTGTCACACCTCTTGACCATTTCAATTGAATCTTTTTTCATAGTTGGCCAATAGTACCCCTGTCGGAGGGCTTTCTGGGCCAACGATAGCCCCCCGGCGTGATTACCACAATGCCCAGCATGTATCTCATTTAACACGACTTGACAATCTAGACCGTCAATGCACCTAAGCAACGGAGCTGAGAATCCCCTCTTGTATAATTTATCATCATAGATGCAGTACCGAGCAGCTCGCGTCCGAAGGCGGCGAGATTCTAGCTTTCCTTCAGGTAGCTTCCCATCTTGCAAATATTCTACCAAAGGATTCATCCAGGAGTCCTGTGCTACCACAATTGCCATTATCTCATCTTGCGATTCAGTGCTAGGAATGGGCAATACCTCTATTGGCACAACTCCCATGAAATCTGCATGTTTTGCAGTGGCTAAACGAGCCAAAGCATCCGCCAGATTTTGTAATATTTTGCTTTGGAGTTAGTGGAAGTTTTCAGCAGCGCCCGTGGACGTAGGTTTTATACCGAACCACGTAAATCCTGGTGTGTTCTTTCCTTTTTCGCTTTGCATTTATTTTTCTGCTTTTCTGCTGTATTAGTATTTGTTATTTATATTTAATAGCTAGCATTAGTAGTTGTGTATTTGTTTAATTTCCGCTGCGCACAACAAGTGGTATCAGAGCCCTAGGTTTCGATTGATCTAGAAAATTGTCTAGGGCATTAGCTAGCTATTAAATATTTGTTTGTAAAGCTTCGGTGTTATTTTGGAATAGTTACAATTTAGGGAAGCTCTGTCAAAAAGACTATAATAGTCTAAGGAGACTGGATTTTAAGTGGGACCGTTTGTGACCCCTTCAGCCTTTCCTGGGAGCTAACTTTTTGAGTACTATTCATTTGATCACCAAGCTATTGGCATAAAACTTTTGTTGTAAAGCAGAAATGGCATCATCTTCACATGTAAAAATTGAAGTAGAGAAATTTGATGGTCGAAATAATTTTGGCTTATGGCAAAGCGAAGTTACGGACGTCTTGTATCAATAAGATTTGGATATTGTTCTGGAAGAAATAAGACCAGAGAATATTGAAGAAAGGGACTGGGAAAGGCAAAATGCGAAGGCATGTGGTTTAATTCGCTCATGTCTCTGTAGAGAGCAGAAGTATCCGTTCATGAAGGAAACCTCTGCTAGTAAATTGTGGAAGGCGCTGGAGAACAAATATATGAAGAAAAGCAATGAGAATCGGCTATATTTGTTGAAGAGGTTGTACCGTCTTCAGTTGAAACCAGGTTTGAATATCAATGACCATATTGATAATTTCAACCGTTTGTTAGCTGATTTGTTGAATTTGGATGAAACGTTCAAAGATGAGCAGAAGGCCATGCTGTTGATAGGATCTCTTCCTGATGAGTTAGATCATTTGTGCATTACACTTATTCATGGGAAAGAAAAATTGTCCTTTGAAGAAGTGTGTGCAGCTTTGCTTAATTATGAAATTCGTAAGAAAGATCAGAAAGAGAACAGGGATGAATCAGCAGAGGCGCTTACAGTTAGGGGAAGAAGTAAGAGTCGGAAACAGGAAAGAAGGGGCAGATCACAGTCAAGAAAAAGACCTGATAAAGATGAATGTGCCTTTTGTCATGAGAAAGGGCATTGGAAGAAAGATTGTCCGAAGCTGCAGAAGAAAGATAAGGGCAAGGGTAAAGCTACTTCCGATGCATATGTAGCCGAACATGAGGAAGAAGATTTTGTGTTGGTTAGTCTATCATCAACATCTGGATCTGGTGAGTGGATTTTAGATTCGGGTTGTACTTATCACATGTGTCCACATAAGGAATGGTTCTTCAACTTCGAAGAGCTAAATGGTGGAATTGTGCTCATGGGTAATGATAACTCATGCAAAACTAAGGGGATAGGTTCAATCCGATTGAAGAATCACGATGGATCGACCAGAGTTTTGACAGAAGTTCGGTATGTTCCAGATTTGAAGAAGAATCTCATATCATTGGGAGCCTTAGAATCTAAAGGCTACACGGTATCTATCAGAGATGGAGTTATGAGAGTGGTATCTGGGGCTTTGGTGGTAATGAAAGGTACAAGAAAGAACAACTTGTACTACTACAATGGTAGTACAGTTACTGAATCAGCAGCAGTAGTATCAGAGAAGGATGTTGATTCAGATATGATCAAGTTATGGCATATGCGTCTGGGACATGCAGGTGAGAAAGCTTTAAGCAGTTTGGTGAATCAAGGCTTGTTGAAAGGAGTAAGAACCTGCAAGTTAGATTTTTGTGAACATTGTGTTCTGGGAAAGCAGATGAGAGTGAAGTTTGCAACTGCAGTTCATGATACTAAAGGTATTTTGGATTATGTTCACTCTGATGTGTGGGGACCCACAAGGACAGCCTCCTTGGGTGGTAAACACTATTTTGTTACATTTGTTGATGACTTTTCCAGAAAAGTTTGGATATACACAATGAAGAAAAAGGATGATGTACTTGGGATTTTCCTTAATTGGAAAAAGATGATTGAGACTCAGACTGGGAGAAAGATTAAGTACCTCAGAACAGATAATGGAGGTGAATATTGCAGTAAATCTTTTCGAGAGGTCTGTCAAGATGCGGGTATTGTACGTCATTTTACAGTTAGACACACACCACAACAGAATGGGGTGGCAGAACGCATGAACCGAACGTTGCTGGAGAAAGTTCGGTGTATGTTGTCCAATGCTGGGTTGGGCAAAGAGTTTTGGGCTGAGGCAGTGACTTATGCATGTCATCTCATTAATCGCTTACCGTCAACAGCGATCGGTGGTAGAATTCCATTGGAGGTATGGTCTGGAAAACCTGTTACTGATTATGATTCTTTACATGTCTTTGGTTGTTCTGCTTATTATCATGTAAAGGAATCTAAATTGGATCCGAGAGCAAGGAAAGCTATATTTGTGGGGATGTCTTCAGGGGTGAAAGGGTATCGTCTTTTATATCCTAATTCGAAGAAGATAATCTTCAGCAGGGATGTTACTTTTGATGAGTCTTCGATGCTGAAAAAGAAAATAGAAGATATTGTTGAGGGTAATCCGCAACAGGTGGAGTCTACTCGGAAGCAGGTAGAGTTTTTTCAGAAACAGATAGAGTCAACAAATAATCCAGCTAGAATTGTTGATGCAGATGATGACACTCCTATGATCGAGGAGGTTACTGAAGAAGAAGGAAAAGAAGAAGTTCCTACCCAAGAACCTTCGCAGCAACAAGAATCAATTGCAATAAATAGGCCAAGACGTGAGATTCGCAGACCTGCTCGTTTTGCTGATATGGTGGCCTATGCACTTCCAATTGTAGATGATGATGTTCCTTCCACTTACAGAGAAGCAGTCCAATGTTCTGAAGATGATAAGTGGAAGAAAGCTATGGATGAAGAAATGCAGTCTCTTCGGAAGAATGAAATTTGGGAGCTAGCTCAACTACCGAAGAATAAGAAGACAATTGGGTGCAAATGGGTGTTTACTAAGAAAGAGGGATTTCCTAACAAAGAAGATGTCCGCTACAAGGCAAGGTTGGTGGCTAAAGGCTATGCTCAGAAGGAAGGGATTGACTACAATGAGGTATTTTCTCCAGTTGTGAAACACTCTTCCATTAGAATTTTATTGGCCCTTGTAGCTCAATTGGATTTGGAACTAGTTCAAATGGATGTAAAAACTGCATTTTTACATGGTGATTTGGAAGAGGAAATCTATATGACTCAGCCAGATGGATTCAAGGTTGCAGGAAAGGAAAATTGGGCTTGCAAATTGAAGAAATCGCTTTATGGTTTGAAACAGTCTCCGAGACAATGGTACAAGCGATTTGATCAATTTATGATAGGTCAAGAGTACACCAGAAGCAAATTTGATAATTGCGTATACTTTCGAAGGCTACAAGATGATTCCTTCATCTACTTGCTCTTATATGTTGATGATATGCTGATAGCTTCTAAGAGCAAAGTGGAGATTGAGAAGCTGAAGACTTAGTTGAGTTCAGAGTTTGAAATGAAGGATTTGGGTGAAGCTAAGAAGATTCTCGGTATGGAGATTAGCAGAGATAGAGGAAAAGGCAAGGTTTGTTTGACTCAGAAGCAATATCTGATGAAGGTATTACAGCGTTTTGGTGTATCTGAACAGTCAAAACCTGTAAGTACGCCACTTGCTCCTCATTTCAAGTTGAGTGCATCATTATCTCCGAGTACTGATGAAGAACGAGAGTACATGTCTCGTGTTCCGTATTCTAATGCAGTTGGTAGCCTGATGTATGCTATGATGTGTACAAGACCTGACATTTCGCAAGCGGTTGGAGTTGTGAGCAGGTATATGCATGATCCTGGTAAAGGACATTGGCAAGCTGTGAAATGGATTCTACGGTACTTGTTAAAAACCGTAGATTTTGGTTTGGTATTTCAGAAGGAAGATTCACTTGGTCAGTTTGCAATCGGATATGTTGATTCAGATTATGCTGGTGATTTGGATAAACGACGCTCAACTACTGGATATGTATTCACTCTTGCGAGAGCTCCTATAAGTTGGAAGTCTACTTTACAGTCAACAGTTGTTTTGTCTACGACAGAAGCAGAGTATATGGCATTGACAGAGGCTATGAAGGAAGCAATTTGATTACAAGGATTACTGGTAGAATTGGGAATGGGACAGAAGAATATTACTGTTTATTCGGATAGTCAAAGTGCCATTCATTTAGCAAAGAATCCGGTATTCCATGTTCGCACCAAGCATATTGATGTCCGATATCACTTTGTGCGGGAAATTCTGAGTGAAGGGTCGATTCTCTTACAGAAAATTGGGACTGCTGATAATCCTGCAGATATGATGACCAAAGTGGTGACAGCAATCAAGTTCAACCATTGTTTGGACTTGATCAACATTTTGAAAGTCTAAAAGACATATATGAAGGCATTGCTGAAGGCTAATAAGCCAAGGTGGAGATTTGTTGAATTGTGGCTTAATTAGCCATGTTAGAATCCCACATCTAAAACATTAGATTGTGGTGGGAGATTAGTGGACTATAAATAAGTCCTTTAGTTAATTGATTTGGTACCCCAAAACAAGAATTGTAAAAGATCCATACATTTGTATTATTCTTGTTTTCTCCCCATATGTTTCTGGGTTTTTGGATCTTACCCAGATTTTGTAATATTTTGCTTTGGAGTTAGTGGAAGTTTTCAGCAGCGCCCGTGGACGTAGGTTTTATACCGAACCACGTAAATCCTGGTGTGTTCTTTCCTTTTTCGCTTTGCATTTATTTTTCTGTTTTTCTGCTGTATTAGTATTTGTTATTTATATTTAATAGCTAGCATTAGTAGTTGTGTATTTGTTTAATTTCCGCTGCGCACAACAAGTCCATTCAAGCTTGAATCATGTCTAAGTGAGTCTTGCAAAAAGTTGTTATATAATAACTTTTAATATATTTCTGATCGGATTAGTGCAGGTTTAAAAAAAATAAAAAAATTAGGCTATCCAAATTGTTATCTATAGGCAGTTGTGCCATAGGTCTCTAAGTAGACCATCAATTAATGTGTATAAACACATGTTGATCAAGTAATTGACATTAACACAGAATTTCGAACATTATATAAAGGGAATAATCAAGCATTGTTTCGAGTATGAGAAGAAAACATTGAAAGTCTTTTCATATAATTAATGGTTGACTTTGTTAAGTTCAAGATATATTTACACTATGTCTAGAGTTATTTAATTATTCACACTTAAACCAAGGGAAAACCAGAGGAAATCAGAATTGGTTGAACACGAAAATAATTATTTCAAACAAAAAAAAAACGAAAACAATCTCGATAATTCTAGAGCTAACTATAGCACCAAACCCCAATATATATATTAAAAAAAAAATTTAAAAAAAAAGATGTATTTATGTGTTTTCTTCCTCTACTCGGAGTCTTATTTCCGTTTTTTAGAGCTCTATTTCCGACTTGATCTTTAGAATTAAATCAAAGTATCCGATAATATTATATATACTTGTACTGTATATGTGTAATGTGTCAAAAAAATTACAAAACATTATTCGTTGTTACAATGATTTATAATAATGAAACGAATAACACAGTCATTGCTACGCATTGTTCACATAATATATATTATTTTCATCACATCAAAATTCACGCACATATGAAACTTAATTTTGTTATAGAATAAGGACAACGAAAGTAGGATTTACCGTTTGTAAATTTATATACAAGACATACATAAACCTGTAAAGTGTCTCTCTGTATAAATGAGCATTAAAGTCAACAACACCCAACTACTTTTAACCTTCTTCTTTGCTATTTAACATGTTTGATCATCCAAAATTAGATAATTAGTGTGTGTTTTCTAAGCATGGATTATGGTTATGAGTTCGGTTAAAAGTTTGCAGTAATATGTACATGTTTTTGCAAGCTTTGAACCAAGCTCAGACCCATAATCTATGCTTAGAAAACACACATTATCTAATTTTGGATTATCAAATTGAACATATCTGCAAAATTATTTATGCAGACTTTACATCCTCCCGAATACATGTCACATGTATTGGACAGCCACTTTTTAATTTTGAAAACATCGCTTGTTTGTCAATACTTGAATCTGGATCAATCACCTTCCACCTGATTCATTTCATGTTTACAATCTGATTAACATTGTTATATATAATCCTTTTTTATACTAAATTACATGTGCGTATACAAAAGGTGTATGCATATGATATATAGATGTATGCAACATATATAGGAGATTTCCCTAGGCAAATAAATACTGTTCTGTTATCGTAAGCTGCAGAAGGTAAAATCTTTTGCCTCTGTATCAGATATATATATGAGGCATACCTTTTATCTATGTCTTCAAATAGTGATAGATATATATCTCAAAAGAATGAATATATGGTCGCTTCTTGTAGATATATTGAAAATTCAACTTTTAACATTAGATCATTATCTGTCATTGTTGGTCAAAACATAAGAAATTTTGTTGTGTTAAAACAAAACTCTTCTATTTGTTTGGTCGTTGGAATTACATATTCAAAAGAACGAAGGGAAGAACATATTTATTTGCTTGAGCAGATCATTTAAGCAAACAAAAAACAGGTAATGATCAAATTAATATTGTTATAAGTTGATATGCATTAATATTGCATTGCACACACATACAGATGAGGCTTATAGTTGCACCAAGTAACTTAAAGCAATAAAAATCACAGATATCAATCAACTGTATATTATTTTTAACCAAATAGATCAGTTTATTAAATTTAATTATATCGTAAAAATGGAATATGTCATCAATCAATGTGAAACCAATTAGTATTCGTCCATAATATGATAACGGTTCCTACTTCTATTGATTGAGGCTATATTAATCCTAATTCCTGCATGCCAAATCTATGCAAGCTATTAACTTCAATTCAAAAACACATGAAATTGTAACTATCTATGTTGTTATTGAAGAGTACCATGATCATGTCCCCTACACTGAGCTGAGCCTAACAATTACATTTGGCTTCAATACGAATTGTACATAATTGCATCCTATCTAGTTCAAGCAATTGCCTAATTTACTTCAATGAAGCTTTTATGACAAAAATGGAAGTTTTCTTTGAACATCCTACGATCGAAAGCTACATTAATTTTAGAAAATTGGTAAGAAATTAACCTTGTAAAAGAATGATGAGAACTTTAATTTTTATATAATAAAATTTAAGATTTGGTTGGGAGAGAACAATATAACTTAAACGTACAATTTCAGAATGAATCCAATTACATAGAACTCACGTGTAAGTGGTGACAAGGCGGTGTAGAAAGACTAGCATCATGGCTTTAGCCATGTGCAATCCCAGGCACGTCCTTTCTCCCATGCCAAAAGCTAAGAAGCTGTATGGTTTTGACACATCCTGTGATGGGACAAAACAGCTTATTAACGGTTATTAGATGAAAAAAAAAAGGGTCGGTTTTGTATATAGAGACTTACGTCAAATCTTGAAGGATTGAATTCATTGGGATCATTGTAGATCATAGGATCAAGGTGTATTGATCTAGCAACAATGTTAACATTCCAACCCTTCTTGATCTTATATCCTATTTTTACAGATACCACATTAAAAAAATTAATACAAATTAATTAATTATTAAAAATGTAATTATATAACATTATTATTACTAGGAACCATATATTGTTGTTAGAAACCAAATTACCTTCAATCTCACAGTCATGGAGCACTTGTCTTGGAAACCAAGCTACCACTGATGCCATTCTTAGAGATTCTTTAACAATCTGGTTGATCATAATCACCATTTGATACTTGTTGAATTATTAAAGTAAATCATAATCTCTTGTTGTATTTGACCTACCTTAGAAGCATAGGGCATATCGTTTAGATCTTGCAATGTAAGACATGGTGACTTTGTTGAAGTTAATTTGTCCGCTATCTTTCGTTGCTCAGCCTGTTCTTCCATCAACAATCATAATTAAAAATTATACATTCGTTAGGGATGTTTTCAAATAAAATTAAAATATCAATAAGATTGCGAATTAGAATTGTGAAGCTGACCTCAACAGCATCCAGGACCTCTTGGTTCTCACTCAGGTACTTCACCATCCATGTGATTGCACTTGCAGTCGTATCTTGACCTATCAATTCGTTAACGTGACAATAGTTATACAATTATTGCTTCAGAAAAAAAAAAAAAAAAAAAGAACAGTTGTCCAATTACTATTTGACATATAGTTTATAGCATCTATAAGTAAAGTTTACATTTATCATGATCTAACCTGCAATTATCATGGTCAAGATATTATCTTGAATTTCTTTGTCAGTTAACCTGATCTTATTTTCATCAGCAGAATCTCCATCATCTTCTGCCACCAGGTATTGCAGGAAATCTTCATTGCAAGCTTCTAACCTTCTTCTTCTTCTAAGAGTAATTATTTTCTCTAATGTCCTCATAATTCTTTTTCTTGCCTAAATCATCATTAAAACAAAACTAATAAGTATTAATATTTAATTTTTGTTATTTTGAAAAACAATTTCACCGATTCATGAAAAAGGAAAAAAGAAAAATAATTTCACCATCATTGCTCTGCCTAGCCCATATTATATATGGGCTAATTTCTCAGTCCAATTGTTTTTCAGGCTAATCACCTGAACAGGAGGGTAAATACGTCCAACACAAAAATTATATTGACAAGAGAGAAGCTCAGTGGCCCAATTGATAAGACCATTGACCTTTGTGCCTTAAGTTCTATTTCCATTAAAAGCAATTTTCTCATCGTATAAAAATATGTGGGCCCTCCTCTCACCTATACGTGAGTCGCTCTAACCCATATGAGAGCCGTTCATCGAGCCGTGCCACAGAGTCAAAAACCTTATTTAGTCCTGATTGATTCCTAAACTTGTTCTGGTTATAAAAAAAAATAAAAAAAATTAAAAAAAATTACTTTGATAAGATGACGTAATTGGAGACATCTCTCTTGTACTGCGGAAATATGTCTTAGGTAAAAATGTGGAAATAGATTTCCGAATGGAATATAAACCCCGTTTGGCACGTGGGATGAGAAAGAAAATGAGAATGAGATTGGAAAAGATTAAAATTTGATGAGATTAGATTGAAATAAATAATTACTATCTCTTGTTTGATATAACTTGAGATTAGATAAAAATTGTACCATCCATTAATAAAAAATAAATTAAAATAAAAAAATAGAAGTAGAGGATAGAGATATAAAAAAAAGTTGTAAGTGCAAAATCAAAAGAATTATAAAAAAAAAAAAAAGAGAAACAATTAAAAAAAATGGAGGAACGAGAAATATAAAAACTGTAAAGGAAAAAGAAACAAAAAAGTGATCAGTTTAATTAATAAGTCATTTCTCTTCTCCATAAATCGCACTTAAGTGGTTGGGAATAGAAAATCCCATAGCTACGGGTTTTCAAATACGATGGGATTAAGTTTTGAATCCCTATCATGCATCTCCAAACACAACTCAACATAGAATGGAAATTTTTAATCCAATCCTATGAAATTTTTTGTGCACCAAGCACACCTACACGGTACTTAATCTCAATGGATTTTGATAATTTTTTGACCCATGCACCGTTAAATTTAAAATAATAATCATAATAACATAGACCGCTAAATATAAGGTTTTGTTTGTGAAAAAATACCTGAAGGCCTTTGTTGAATCTGGTCCATGGTAACTTCAAGGGGAAAGCAAGCATTGCTTTACAAACATCTGCTACATCCTTCTCCAACATCTCTACTTCGTTTCCACTCTCTAAACTCATCAACATTTTACACATTGCTTTGAATGTTATCTGCCATAATTACCATCACCCACTTTATAACCATCTTCTTTAGGGAGGACTTGGGGTTTTAAGACAAGTAAATAGTTAATTTTATAACTAATGAATTGATAGGTTGTTTCAACAAAAAAATTTTATTTAGTTGTGACCTTCTTTTAAATTTCAGTTATTAGATACGTCCAATAATTATCATAAAATTCATTATATTTACAGTACTCATGTTTTGTTATTTTAAAGTGAAAGAAAAAATTATGAGAGTATGAATTAAATATTTATAATAAACGATAAAAACATTCTGTTAAAATGATTATTTTGAATGTAACGATGGAATACTATATGTAATTAATATTTTTAGACAAAAGCAAGTGTGTCGTTGAAACTAATTATAAAACAACTTTTTATAACCTTTTGAATCATTATTTTGCTGAATCGCTATAATATCCTACACTTCCATTTAGGCAGATATATTCCATGCAGCAAAAACACAACCACATGTTCAAAAGCCAAGATCAATAATTAAAAAATTGATGATTTCAAAATAATTATTATACAAACTCTGTATGTTTGTGTGACAGCAGACCTTTAGAGCCTCACTGAGAACCACCACCGTGCCTCCTTTATCTTCCCAGCCACCAAGAGTTGCCATGATTAGTTCATCAAACTGTTTGATAAACAATGAGAGTGATCTGGTTGTAAACAAGTTACTGAGACGACCCCGGATCAGTTTGTGGTGATCAGGTGATGCACATAGTAGGCTTTGATCTCCCACAAGTTGTGCTATTGATCTTAGGTATCTCTTTGTAAATTTCCCATAGTCGTTTTTCAGGATCAGCTTAGCTGATTCGATGCTCGAAAAAAATACATGTGTCTCCCCGAAAATGTTCGTTTTAAAGCAATTTCCATACCTATATTACGACGGGTAAAAATTATACTGAAAACTGATTTTAACTGTTCAAAAGCAATGGTACCGGATGCGTACTTAAAAAAAATATATTACCTATGACGGCGAGTTTGGACAAAGTCATAAAAACCTTTGCTACTAGCATTGCAAGCCATGAACTGGATGGTCTCACCAATCAACGGTAGCCCTCGACCGCCAGGAGGAACATCAACGGTTGATTCTTGATTGTGAATACGTCGTGGTGGCATCATGATCAGTATATGACGTGACATGATTATCAAGGTACTAAGAAGAAGAGTCCCATAGAACCAAAGGAGAGGGAATTCGAGAGTGAGAAAGATCAAATTCAGATGCATTTTTTTTTTTTTTTTTATATTGTGGGTATCATATGTGTGATCAATTGGTCATTTATAGAAGGCCTGTGTTTTGATATTTTGTGTATTTAGATATTTGAGAGTTGAACCTGATCATCAAAATCATTAAAGAGAGAGACACGTGTAGGGTACAGAAATTAAATGCTGTTGATGCTTTGGCCAACATGTTATTATATGGTGTTTGAAAGAAATTTTCCCACTGCCATTCCACCATGATCATCAATCTTCAAATCAATTCCTTAGGACTATCTTTTTTGTTGAAATGACATTCCAACGTTAATCCCATTTGTCTTTTGTAGCATCACTACTCGATTGTCGCTACTACATTCCTAGCAAGTTGTTGAACATTAGGGCATGTTTGGTATGCTAGAATAGAGATAAATTTGAGATTCAAAATATCACAACCTATCAAAGCTTGTATTTGGAGAGCAATGGGAGGGATTCAAAACCCTCCCAATCTCTCTCATTTCCTAAATTTCATAGGAATCCTTATTCATAACCAAAATATTAGGTTTTGTGAGAATAAGATTTCTTCTTTTCCATATTCTTTCCCTTCTCTCACAGTCCATCTATCTCTCATTTTTTCGCTCTATCATCTTCCCTCCTTCTCTCATCACACCTTTATAGCAAAAAACCAACGGTACTTTCTATTCTCACTTCATTTTTTTTCCTTATAAGTTTGGAGTTGCAATCATCCAAACCTAAATGAAGTTCGTTATCAAGGTTTGATAAACCTACATGATTCACTGGGGTTCTTTAAACTCAGATGTCTTCTCTGTTTTGATTTTTTTTTTCTTTGATAAACTGTTTTGATGATGATGTTGTTGGACGAACCTAGATGTCCCTTTGTTTTTACTTTTATTTTTTTGATAAACTGTTTTGATGATGCTATTATTGATGATGATGTTGATGATATTGTTGTTGTGGGATATGATGATATTGATGATGCTATGACATTGTTTATGATGTTAAAGACAATGAGAGATGATGTTGATGAATTGAGCTATTGATGATGTTGATGAAATGGTTTGATGATGTTAAAGATAGTGGAGATCCACCAGCTTGGATATCCACTATCCATCCAGATAAATGGATGATGGAGATCTAATTTGGTGGATCTCTCTTTTTTTTTAAATTTTTTTTATAAAATTAATTTTAAGTATATAATAAAATATTTAAATTAATTTTATTCAAATCCAATCCTAACATAAGCTAAACATAATATGATATAATTTTAATTCAATCCCAAGTTTTACCAAATATGAAACTATAATTTTTTAATCCAATCTCAAATTTTACTAAACATGAGATAGCAATTATTTTAATTCGATCATAATGTCATTCTTATTTTCAATCCTAATCTAGTATGTCAAACACAGTCTTAAGGACATACACGACACCAGAACAATGTTTCCTAAGAGTCTATCCCAAAAAAAAAATTATAATGAATGATTAGACTCTCCACATAAATATGGACACGAACAAATTCTATTATAGCAGTATCCTGCAAAAAACTTGCATGTGGTATGTCTTGATCATTCATGCTAGGTTTTGTACCATGACTAAGACCATGTCAAGGATGATTAAATCTTCACTTTATCTATATGACGAATCATGCACTAGAGAAGGACTAATTTTATATTGCATTATTTTCTATAAAAATTTTGGTGGATTCTCCACTTCTATGCGCAGCGTTTTGTTTTTGGAGTAAAGGACCCAATTAAGAGACGGTTTGGTTTTTCTATTATGGGCCACAACTTGGAACCCAGAGCTCTGAGCCCAAGCTTACAAATTGGGGTTACATCGATTTCAGAATTGGGCTGTCTTTACGTTTGCTCGGGTCATCCCCAATAAAAAGAATAGTAGTGGATTGATGTCCAACAGTAGAGGCCGACGCTCTATACAATTCAAATTTTCTTGAAACTACAAATGCATAATCTATGAAATAAATTGGGTTGTGGTACGGTGGTTAGACTATTAGCCACCCTTTGCTTCTCTAGAGTCTAGAGGTGGAGGAGACTCTACACCTAAAAGTCCCACAATATTGTGGGCATTTTTTCTCCATTCTTTGTGGATTGCCCTTCCCAATCTTGGGAACTGATCTCCGAATTACGTCACAGTATCTCATAATTGTTGGTCTCAGTTGTATCATGGGCTATTCCTAGTTATCAAGAAAAAAAAAAAAATTATAATCTATGGAGGAACACATAATTGCCCAAATTTTTTACTTAGATGATGTAGGATATAAATTCTCACTAATACATCTTTCAACACAATCTCCTAATTGATATAAAGATTACAACCGATGTACCATATTGTTCAGACAAAAAATTCTAATGATCTAACATTATGTACCTAACAATAAATGACAAAAGCATTTTATTTCCTAGATCAATATAAAACCTCAAAAATTTTATAGAATTTCTTGCAGTCAACATAGTCATGGAATTAAATCCATCCACTGTTTCCATTCCATCTCCTACTGATTAGAAGCTTTGAATATCTTCTCCTTGCATGAGCATCACAGAAATCTTCTTTGTGACTGTTTGAATTTAACTTATTGACTAGCAGCCACACAAGAGAGCAATTTAAACTGCAACTTTCATATATTAAAAGCAGACAAGAAGCAGCATTTGCAATAAAACAGAGCAATTTAACTCTTGAAAATTAGAAAAATCAGAACCTATAACATTCAAAGAAGCATCATAAGCTTCATATGAATTTAGGGCATGTATGTTCAGACCACAGCTATCAAATTAAATCAGTAATCGACATAATGTCGAACTAGGCAGCCATATCCGAAACACCATGGGGAATTTAGTCAGATGGGGTGGTTACGATGTTTCCATCTTCCGCTAAATTGCATACGCGTGCCATTGAGAATGTTTGTCTAATGGAACACTTGAATGATGCCATTGTTTGACGATACACTATTTGTTAATTTCCATCTAGCAAAGATGAAAAATGATGAATTTAATAGATGCCATACAAAGTGTTGAAATAAAGGTGAAAATGATATATGAAAAAGCAAACATTAGGCTAATTAGGGCCAAACATGAACACTTAAGTTAGGCAATACTTTCCTAAATTGTTAAAACATGATTTGGTGGATAAAACAAAGGAAACCATATTGAATTGGACATCTCAACCCACCAATTCCTCTAACATTCAATTAAAATTTCTCTATATAAGAGCAACAACACAAGTTCCAAATCCTCGCACCTTGAAATTAAAAAGCAATTTTTACTTTTGGAAGCTATAAAATGAGTTCCCAGAGAAGCAAAGACAGCAACAAGAAGGCATACACATGCCTACTATGCGCAAGAACGTTTGATACGGGACCTGCATTAGGGGGTCATCAGAATGCACATAGGAAAGAAAGAGAAGAAGCTGCTAGTAGGTTACTATTAGCTTCTGTCATTTCCAGATTTCTGGATGTGCAACCTCATCCTCCTGGAGGAGAGTCAGATAAGGAAGATATAGATTTAACTCTGAGGTTGTAGTTACCTCGTGAATGTACGTACACGCACAAACACACACAATGAAAATACATATATGTGTGTGACGTCACCCGTGTCATCCATCACCAATGATATGATAGATAAAAGTCGCAATGACTTAGTGGTAAGTGTTTTACATCCGTATCAATGAAATTATATCTAGAGTCGTGTTCTCCTAAATTTGTAACAATTGAATTACAATTTTGTACCTTGAATGCATCTTTTTTGAAACTTTCACTTTGTACCTGCATTTGTATAATAAAGTTTCCTTTTTATTATTATTAATTTTTTTGATAATCATTGGTATAATAAAGTTAGTGGTTTGAAATACTAACAATTTCGTTATCTATTTACAAAATCCAAAACATTTCAAATTATTAATTTTTCCAATCTCACACAGACAATCTTGATGTAACCAAAACCTGCACTACATACCAATTATAAACCACTGTAAACAATAAAAGTATCGTGTCTTCAATTGAGCTACAAGAGATGTGCAAGAGATGACATATATAAATATGTATTAAATAGAAGAAGCTACAAAATGAAAAAGAACATGAACAAGCAATCAACAACTTGAAAACTTGCTATTGAGTAAATGAAGAAGAAGACTTTTGAAGATGGAGGAGGTTGAATTTTTTGGTCTTGGTGTTGCTTTCTTTTTCTTTGCTACAATGAAGAAAGCAATCATATTTGTCTGTTATAATGTGGTGTTCTAACTCTGTAAGAGGGCTTAGGGTCTTGTTTTTTGTTTGGGCTCCAAATGCTCGTAATGTATTAATCACTTTCACAAGATTTGGGAGATTTAATTTGTTATGAGTCATTTTTTGATTAGTTTCAACTGCTATCTAGACATATACCAGTATTTGAAAAAATAAATTATTATGAGTAGGGATATTTACATTTTTTAAAATTTTATGTACACTCTTTTCGTTGATATATAAGTTATTAAATTTTTCGTAAGAAAAACTCTACAAAGTACCTTCTAATAAGGTTTATTTAGAAAACAAATGTAATACAATAAAATCAAATATCTAATTTTTTGGGTATTAAAAGGGTATTGTTATTATAAATTAGAATTGCTTAATTTTTATTTTTTTTTTTAATGAAGTGTATATGCATGAAAGAGAAGGGGGCGCACCAAAACGTATTGTAGGGCTCATGGGCCGTAACTTAATAATGAGGCCCATGGGCCAACATCGATATTAGTGCTGGGCTGGTTTGGGCTTACTCGGTTCGTCTACCCAATAGAAATTTTAGTAGTGGGTTGGTACATCAACATCAATCTTTTTCCTTTTAAAAAATAATTACAATTAAAAATGTGGGAGACCTTTTTTCTTTTTTTTTTATTACACGTTTTTTTTTTTTCTGAATCATTTAGGTTTTGTTTTGTATTTTTTCTTTTTTTAAAAAAAAAAAAAATCATTGGTGGACCCAACCTAAAAAAATTGACCTCACACCAAAATTTAGAAACCTTTACTTGTTTTCATCATATTGTAATTGAAAATCTACTAGTATTAGTTATCGAAAATTTATGAAGACCTTTTGTAACTAACTAATATGTGCGGTTTAAATATATACTACCATGCTTCTATGGTAGCGTGTATTATATTATATTAGGAGTTTAAAATATATTAAAAAAATATATTGAAATAATCCAATATTATATTTGGCTTTTTGACGTGCTTATATTGCCCTACATTAACTAATACATTTTAATTGTACCGACTAATACAAACAAAAAAAGCTATTGTAATATATATATATTTTTTTTGTTTTATTACATAAATAATGAGTATCTTAAATATCGAATGCTTTTGGTTAAGATCTTTAAGATATTGTCTGAAGTTAAAGCTCTAAAAATGAGAGATAAGACTCATATCGTTTGAAAAAATTATCTTGTTTATGTCAAGTGAATGATAAATAGAGTCGAACTTTGCCTTACAAATAAGGACAAAACAATGCACTTGCCACTTTGGCAGACCTATGTTATTACACTTCCGTAATAGTTAATGCTAATGAGGAGAGAAATAATAATAATAATAATCCATGATTATTGTCTTAGGGGTCGTTTGTTTTTTTATCTGAAGACTAAATAGTACTGCTGAAGACTGAAAGCTGAATAGTGACTGAAATCTGAAATCTGATTGACATGTTTGTTTTTTCTTTTCTTACCTCTGAATGTATAATAATTTTGTTTGTTTTTTAAAGTTAAAATTATCTGATTACTAGTAATTTGACATTTATATCTTTTTACTATTAGTTGTTGTGTAATTTTATTTAATATGATACAAACAATTGTAATAAATTATTTAACAAATATTAAAACACTTATATATAATATTTTTATTCATAATTAAAATAAGATTAATTATTATAGTAGAATCAATTAAGTTTATATGTTCAAATAAAAATAAACAAAATAATCTTAAATTGAATTACTATTATAACAAAAGTTGAAATTGTAACTTATATATATAGTATTTTTATTCATAATTAAAATAAGATTAATTAAAATAGTAGAGTCAATTAAATTTATATATTCAAATAAAAATAAATAAAATTGTTTTAAATTAAATTACTATTATAACGAAAATTGAAATTGTAAAGTAATATATATTTTCTGATATAATTAAATAAAAATAATCAAATACTTAAATAAATTGATTTGTAATTTGGTCTCTGAGTTATTGCATAAACATTTTATCAATAAAGATTCTTACCAGAATTTAATTAGAGAAATATAGCAATCCAGCTATAAAAAAAAAAAAAAAATTGATGTTAAGATGTTTAAGGTTTTTATTTTTCAATGTTATTTATTAAAGTATTAAAAGAAATTTTTATAATATAAAAATAAAAAAAACTTGGAAACATATTATTTTAGGAAGGATAAATTTGAAATAATATATTTATAAATCATTAAGTGATTTTGTATTAAGTGATAAGTCAAAAAATGTTACTTTTTTTTTTAAGTGGTTTTTGGGTGATTTTAAGTGATTTGACCACTTAAAAAAACAAACAAAAATCTCTTAATTAACCAAATTAAGCACCATTAAGTGTTAAGTGCAAAAAACAAACAACCCCTTACTCTTGCCTACTTATGTTTGGTTCTTGTGTAAAATAAAGGGCCGGCAATTAAAAATGATATTCTTTATTAAAAATAATTATGATTTTTAATATATTATATATTAACATGTTTTTTCTTCATATTAACATAAAAATTTGAGTTTTATTATATATTTTTATCAATATGTTAAAAAATTTTCATATATTTTTATCAACATATATAACAAATTTTCCTTCCTCGTAAAAATCAATATATTCCAAAGTTATTACACTAGATTTTTGAACCATATACATATATATATATATGATATTAAAGTTCGGCGAATCTAGATACACTCTGACTGTTAATGCAGGATAACTTCAGAACTACTTGTATAAGAGTGTACATGTTTTGACATAATGTAAAGGAAAGTGCCAAAAAACCCTTGTCCTGTAATGTTCCCATCAGCACAAGGTCGTCGACACAAATTTAGAAATGGCCCAGTACAAAAATGTGACTCATTGAATGGATGTGGCCGGTGAGTTTTTCTTAATCAAACGATCCAAAAGTGATCATCGATTAATATGCAATTGCAACACCACGAAAAAAAAAAAAAAAAAACTCATGATTTTTTTTAGATGTGATCATACTATGAACTCTATAAACAAATAAAAAATATAAAAATAAAAATCTCACAGACAAATATAAAAAAAAAAAAAAAAACTGAGGAAAAGGTGTTATTTGAAGCGTGCGGAGGGAAAAAAAATCAATGAGTTTTTTTTTTTTTTTGTCCCTCTTTTAGGAATCTAGTTGTTAAAAAGTTGGTGGGAAATTTGTGTCAAGTGTGCTTCTGATCTGAACAGGTCTTGTTAGGTCACCTCACCTGACACAATTGTATGACCTTACTCTTTTTTCTTTTTTTTTTCTTTTGAAATAGTGTGACCATACCCCTATTAGTGGATTATTTTTTCTCTTTTTCTTTTACTCTTTACGGTCAGTTTTTTTTTTTTTCCTAAGTAAATATTCATTAAAAGGACCGCACAAAACAAGGTATATGGAAATATAATGAGACATCAACTTGACTCCATCTAAGGTCCGAGTTTATATTTCAATTTTGATAAAGTTCTGTTAAAGTTTTCTTTAGATTTTATCCTCATGTCTGATTAAGCTATTAGTTTTTATTTTAGTTTGCAAATTAAAAAAAGAGGATATAACTCGAATCATAAGTTCTATTAGTGTAAGAATGAGAGGTTTATATCCAATCAAAACCCGTCTCATAAAAAAAAAAGTGGAAATTACAGAAAATACCCGATTAAAAAACATAAATTTTGTTTTTACCCCCTGAAATTAGAAAAATTATTTTTAACCCCTCAAACAAACTAATTACATGCTATACCCAAAATACCCCTAAGTATATAAGTGGCAGAAAGTGATGGAAAACAGTTTTGGATCACCGATCAAGCGGAAAACCGATCGGTTTTTGAGAGAAACTGAGGGAGAGCGAAAAACCGAGCGAGAGGCGACGCACAACCACTTTTTTCGGCCACAACGGCGACGATTCCGACTTGCCCAGAGGAGGATAGAGCTCGGGGGACGTGAGTGCTTTTGGCAAGGTTAGTTTTCGGTTGGGTTGTTGAGTTTTTTGATTTTCATTCGCGATTTGAACATGTTTGTGGAATATGGATGTTGGGTATTGCTTATTTGGTTTAGAATAGGTTGGTATTGACTGGGTTTGGCCTGATTTGTGGCTGATATGGCCGATTCCGACCATATGAGCGTCGTCTGGAACGCATCGATTTTCCACAGGTGTGGAAAACCGATCGGTTTTCCACCACACCTGTGGAAGACTGATCGGTTTTGCACCACAGGTGTGGAAAACCGATCGGTTTTCCACCACACCTGTGGAAGACTGATCGGTTTTGCACCACAGGTGTGGAAGACCGATCGGTTTTCCACCACACCTGTGGAAAACTGATCGGTTTTGCACCACAGAGGTGGAAAACCGATCGGTTTTCCACCACACCTGTGGAAAACCGATAGTGGAAAACCGATGAGTTTGGAAAACCGATTTTAAATGTTTGTTGGTTGAATAGTGAAAAACCGATACGGAAAACCGATGTTACATATGAAACTCTGATTGGGTGATGCACTTTGACATAGGTTTTTCGAAATGTTATGAATCATATCGGTTTTGTCAGTTGGGTTTTTGAGATCTGCTCATTTTAGGTGAAAAACCGAAGTAAAAAACCGAATCGGTTTTCCACATGTATGAAAAAGCGAATCGGTTTTCCACATCGGTGTGGAAAACCGATTCGGTTTTTCACATCGGTGTGGAAAACCGATTCGGTTTTTCACACCTGTGGAAAACCGATTCGGTTTTTCACACCTGTGGAAAACCGATTGTTTATGTAGTGGCAGAATGGCTTTTAATCCTGATACTGATCTTTTTATCACTGTTTTTGTGTCCTACAGATGGAGTTCAATTATAAATATAGTTTGCAAACAATTCCAAAGGAAACGAAAGGGATTACACATATTGGTCAGAAGTTGGTGAAGAAAATACTTGATATCCTGACTGGAAGGAACTTGTATGACCGGTTTATAAGAGAGTGCCCATTCGGATATATGTTGAGGAATACCAACCATACGGCTGCCGGCTCCGTTCTATTATGGGTTCTCGCTAGAGAAGTGGAGGTGAGTGGACGTAAAGATGAAATGTGGTTTGAACTTGGTGGGAGAATATATAGGTTCGGGAAACAGGAGTTTTTATTGATTACAGGACTTCATTTTGGAGGCATAGACCGTGAAATTTTCAAGGCAACCCAAAATGACCCGAACAGTCTCCTACAGCGATGGTTCAATGGAGTATTGTCGACTATATCCGAGTTTGCTACATTTGTTGAGGCAAGAAGTCAGTTGAACCGTGAAGACGAGGATGTATTAAATGATGAAGATCTTTTAAAGTTAGCGAATATAGGGATTGCTTTTCATCTGTTTATGGGGTAGGATGAGAAGGCGAAGATGTCGCTATTTTTGTGGATCATCATTGAGGATATGAAGAGGTGGAACTCATTCCCTTGGGGCACATTATGTTATAGTGTCCTATTCCATTACTTCCGCATGGCATTGACTGAAGAGCGGATCAGAAAGCCACCGCGTAACATCAATATTTATGGCTATGTCTATGCGTTTCAGGTATAACCAATACCGTTAATATTTATTCCTTTGTAATATGGTTAAATTAAGTATATGTAATATTTGTTTTTTTTGGCATTATAGTGGTGGTTGGTAGAAGTGTTTCCGGCATTGGCAAAGAGAATATCAGAAAGTGTCCGAGATTTACAAAATGAATTGCCAAGATGCTTGAGAAAGTCACTTAAAAGAACACCGACAATTATGAACAGTCTTGATGATTTATCTCCCGTAAGTGGCAAACGTAAACTATATTAGTTTAGTAAATTTATTGTTTGTTTTAATTACACTTATTTATATGAAGTATAACATTATAATGTAACTGTATACATGTATATAATGCAGATAGTTGGCTTAGAGCAAACCCTTGAGCCTACCGACGCCGAAAGACAAACGGCTTATTGGAAATCCTTCAACCCTAATAATTTAGTAACGGGTGAAGTACATAAATCTGGCGGGGGAGGGAGTTAGGGTGACAGTGAAAGTGATGATGATGCGGATGATGACGATGATGATGGCGATGATAGTGATGATGATGATGATGGTGATGGTGATGATGGTGATGGTGATGATGATCATGACGAGGTTGACAATGTTAGGGTGGAGGGTGATGATGTAGTAGAGGGTGACTCTGTCGCAAATGAAGACGTTCAAGGCATGCAATCATCATCAGAGGATTCCCTTTCAGAGTTTCGAACAAAAAAGGTCCACGATATCCCAAACGTCCATCCTGAGGTACAAATCACCCCTTTATATGATTATCTACGGAATATGAATATTGTATATAATGTAAAAAATATGAACATTGTTGTGTGGTAGTATGGTGTGACGGAGAGACAGAGTCTCTAAACATGATAGACGAAGTGTAATTTATTATAAGCAGGTTATGTTTTTTTGAATACTTAAAAATACAGGGGAGACTCTGGCAAAATTTTTCCTACAATCGTATAACCGTGTCAAAATTTTGTTACAGGTGAAGCAGTTGTTTGAATATATTGTAAATTTACAGAAGACAACTAATGAGAAGTTGAGTAGGATGGAGAAGAGGCAGAAGGCAACTGTGAAGATCGTTGAGAACATGGATAAGAGATTAAGACGGATGGAAAAGGATTTCTTATGGATTAGGACGTATCTCAGCGATAGCGATGATTCAGATGATGATGACGGTGACGACGACGATCATCGCGGTGGGAGTTTTGTCCCAGAGGAGCCCATTTATGTCCCGACTATAGATCAGCCAGCACCATCAGCTCTACATCAGGACGAGGGGGTTCGTCAAACATCTATCCCTGAGGACGAGAGGGTCCAGCAGTCACCTATTGAGGTGGGCTAGTCAGACATCCAGCAGGAGATCCAGGATGTCGTTCTGGCACAGGGGGATCACCAGTCACCCATTCAGCAGGAGGAGCAGGAGCAGGAGATCAGCGGTGTAGCCGCTGCAGAGGCTGGGCCGGATGATGACCAGGTAGACATAATTTAAACAGTGTGTTTAACGTTGACGATTGAATTATAAATATTCTTTTGTGTCTTTGAATTTGAGTGCAGTTGCAGGGAGAAGACGGCCACGAACGGGCCAAACGAAAGACCAGGCCAGCAGCACCTCTACGGACTCCATACACGGATCCTAGGCCGACGAAAAAGAAAAAAAAAATTGTCCAACAGCAGGTGACAGAGGTTGCACAGCCTGTAGATCCCATAGAGGCCGTCTATAATGAATATAAAGCTTCAGCACATTTGGACCTTAGGTATGGAAAACAAAATAATAATTTCCTACAATCGTAGTTGTTGCCGTAACTTTAAATTTTTACCACTTTTTTAAAATTTTTTATTTTAGACGTGCGGTTGAGCGTTGCGCGTGGTGCGTGATTCCGACCACATTGGTGACCTTGGAGGACGGAAATAGTTGGTTGACTAGTGAGCACATCGATGCGTATTTGATGTGCATACGAAACGGATGGTGGAATGAGGACGAGGATAGAAGATACGCCCTTCATGGCACTTCTTTATTTGTAAGTTATTGGTTGATAAATTTTTCTAATGTATCATTGAAATCAAATAACATTATTAATTTTTAAAATGTGCAGGGCATTATGACCATGGAATACAATAAGCAATATGTCAACCAAGGAAAAAGATTTGATCCAGCTACAGCCACTATACCCCCAGAATGGCTGCCATTCGGATGTGGCAAGATAGATGCATCGGTCCCGTGGTGGTGTGTTGAGAATGTAAGTGTTGTTTTAATATTAGAGTCTTTTATTTGATAATTGGAATTAGTCCTACAACACTTACATTGAGAGAAACTGTAGGTACTATTGCCGTGTAGCTTGGACCAACAACACTGGGTCCTCTGTCGAGTGTGCTTGAAAGAGAAGAAAATCTATGTGTATGATTCCCGGGCGTCCATTGACATAGAGGTACGGCTCCGAGCATTGGAGCCGTTGGTGTGTTTTATGCCCGTTATGCTTCGCTTTATTGGGTTTTATGAGAGGACTCAATTACATATGCCAGTTGTAGATGAGCGATGGGAGGTTGAGCGTATTGATGAGTCAGCTGTGCCACAGCAACCCGATGGGTGAGTTGTTAGTTAATATTTAGTTATTAATTAATATTTAGTTAATCATGGAAGTTGTTAATTACCAAATAGTTAGTATCTCTGAATTGACATATATTTATGAAACAGGACGAGTTGTGGAGCATATGTCGCCATGTACGTACGGGACCTTTTGCAATCCAGGGAAAGTACATGGGAATCACGACCACGTGATACACCTGCGGACGCCCTCGCACTGAGGGCTTCGCTTGCACGAGATATTTATTCATTTTCACGTCCTTTGTATAAAGTAAATAACTCTGGAAAATGGATGATTGATTCTTACGGGGAAGTTGTACTTAAGTGACATCAATAAACAGTTAATTATCCATATCCTATTCAAGTTTTGACTTCAAGTATTTATGTCAATCAGTGAAAACAATAATTTAGTTTAAATATTTTTTCAGTTATTAAAATATATTAATATAATTAAATAACAATAATTTAGTTTTTTATAATTCCACTAAATGAATAATTCCACTTAATGAAATCATGAAATCAGTCGCACTAAATATTTCATCAAATGAAACCAATTTAAGTTAATTAATATTAGAGTCTTTATTATGGTTAGGATATATTAAGTTTTGATTTCGAAATCATGAAATCATCGGTTTCGAATCATCCAACACTAATGATTTCATCAATTGAAATCATTTCAACTGAAAGCATTGGCCTTCAATTATTAAAATATATTAATATAATTAAATAACAATAATTTAGTTTTTTATAATTCCACTTAATGAATAATTCCACTTAATGAAATCATGAAATCAGGCGCACTAAATATTTCATCAATTCAAACCAATTTAAGTTAATTAATATTAGAGTCTTTATTATGGTTAGGATATATTAAGTTTTGATTTCGAAATCATGAAATCATCGGTTTCGAATCATCCAACACTAATGATTTCATCAATTGAAATCAATTCAACTGAAAGCATTGGCCTTCAATTATTAAAATATATTAATATAATTAAATAACAATAATTTAGTTTTTTATAATTCCACTTAATGAAATCATGAAATCAGGCGCACTAAATATTTCATCAATTGAAACCAATTTAAGTTAATTAATATTAGAGTCTTTATTATGGTTAGGATATATTAAGTTTTGATTTCAAAATCATGAAATCATCGGTTTCGAATCATCCAACACTAATGATTTCATCAATTGAAATCATTTCAACTGAAAGCATTGGCCTTCAATTATTAAAATATATTAATATAATTAAATAACAATAATTTAGATTTTTATAATTCCACTTAATGAATAATTCCACTTAATGAAATTATGAAATCAGTCGCACTAAATATTTCATCAATTGAAACCAATTTAAGTTAATTAATATTAGAGTCTTTATTATGGTTAGGATATATTAAGTTTTGATTTCGAAATCATGAAATCATCGGTTTCGAATCATCCAACACTAATGATTTCATCAATTGAAATCATTTCAACTGAAAGCATTGGCCTTCAATTATTAAAATATATTAATATAATTAAATAACAATAATTTAGTTTTTTATAATTCCACTTAATGAAATTATGAAATCAGTCGCACTAAATATTTCATCAATTGAAACCAATTTAAGTTAAATAATATTAGAGTCTTTATTATGGTTAGGATATATTAATTTAAAATTTCGAAATCATGAAATCATTGGTTTTGAATCATCCAACACTAATGATTTCATCAATTGAAATCAATTCAACTGAAAGCATTGGCCTTTAGTTAATCAGTAAAAATATTTAATCAATTGGTTTGCATGATTTAGTTTTAAATATTATTGTGTAACTTAAATATTATTATTGTGTATTAACATCAATAACAACAGCAATAATATGATATATATATTTTTTTTAAAGAAATAATATTATATTATTGTGTAATTTTGAAACCAAAGCTTGATTCGGTTTTCCATAGATCTGGAAAACCGAATCGGGTTTTCAGATTCCTCTGGAAACCCGATTCGATTTTCCAGAGGATCTGGAAAACCGATTCCATCATTCAGATTCCCCCTGAAAAACCGATCGGTTTTTCAGGGTCACCCAAAAACCGATTCGGTTTTTCAGGAACCCTGAAAAACCGAACCGGTTTTCCAGGGTTACCAAAAACCGAACCGTTTTTCAGAGCTTTGAAAAACCGAACCGGTTTTCCAGGGTTACCAAAAATCGAACCGGTTTTCCTTTGCATGGAAAACCGATTCCACTAAAATATTGGACTTTCTGTAACTGATTAAAGCACTTATAACAGATGAATGTGGTGTGCGGACACAGTCAAGCAACTGTAACAGATACTAATCTATTAATCCGTTAAACAAAACTAAAAGAAAGACCAATGCGATTATAATACATCAATTTAACGAAATAAGATAACTTAAACATGCTTCAGAGAGTTCATACGCGATTCCTACTCATTATTTTCATCATTATCCATTTCTTGATTGGTAGCAGGAAATCGCAGAGGACATCGACGTTGGTTGTGTCCAGTCTCATGACACAAGCGGCATCTGCGGGACGGTGGGCCGTTGTCAATAACAGATGTGCTTGGGCCAGCTTCCGCATCCGCAGAACCTGAGCTCATCCCACCCCTGGTAGAAATAGGGGGGTTAGGGCAACGAAGACGGTTGTGTCCCCTCTCGCCACATCTTCCACACTTTTTTCTACGACGATCTTCTCCGGCTGAAGGAATCCGAACTTCTTTTGGCCTACCTGGTTGTCTTTTTCCTATGGGTGGTAGTACAACCATACTTCTAACTTCCCCAGAAACATTCCAGCTGGCTAATTTAGGGACTGGATTGATCGGACTTGCATATGCAGCTTTCAACCATTCTGTGCTGTAATACTGACTGGAAAGTGTATCACAACTGACGCCCTTGAACCTGTCAAATTATCAGGTAATACAAGTTGAAGTGTATAGACATAACATGAAAAGCTGAAAGCAAACGTTGAAATATCATACCTGGCCACAGCACATGCATGAACACATGGCAACTGATCTAAGTTCCACTGCTTACATGTACATGTGTGCTCTTCAATATTAACCACCGCATCTCCTTTACTAGGATGCATGACACTGTACGTTACCGGTTCTGTAATGGGATATACACAACCTTCCGTTGCTAGATTTTTTGCCAACATGATGCGATCGTACGCAGCAGTGGTAACATAAGTTGTCAATTGAGCAGCAGCAATACGTCTATTATTAAACCATCTCTGCAGCACATTTCTTATATATTCATGTGCAGTTGTTACTGGCAAACGGCGTGCTTGCATCATACATTTGTTGAGCGACTCTGCAATATTGGTGGTCATCATTTCATATCTTCTTTTAGGACAATGTGATCGTGACCACCTGCTCACCCCAGCTTTAACCAAAGTTCCATGTGTCCTCGGATGTAACACTCGCATTTCTTCCAATATCCAGTTGCATTCCTCAGTTACATAACAGTATGCTGCATTGTAAAATGCATTTTCCACATCCGAACGCTTTTTACAATGCTGCTTTAGGTTTTGCCATAAGTGAAAAAAACATAACACATGTGGAACTTCTGGAAAAGCTTCTTTCATCCCATTCGATATGCTTTTATGACGATCGGATACAATAAGCAAATCGTCCGACACGCCGATCGCCAATCGTAATTTTCTTAAAAACCACGTCCACGAACAGTCTGACTCTCCGTCAGCAAATCCATAAGCAATGGGATAAATCATCTCTTCTCCATCTTTGCATGCAGCAAAAAAAATCACCCCTTTATATTCACCTTTCAAATGCGTTGCATCAATAGCAACAACCGGTCTCATATAAGCTCGGAAACCCTCTATCGAAGCTCCAAGTGCAACGAAAGAATACAAGAACCGATCGTTTTCATCTCTCTCAATTGCTGTTATTGTGCCCGGGTTTGCTAACTTTAACATCTCAAAGTAGGACGGAAGCTGTTGATATGACTCATCCGCTTGTCCATACGCAAGTTTCTTTGCATATTGTAAAGCCTTCCAAGCTTTGCTATACAAGATTTGAACTCCATACTGCTCTAGCATTTCTCCAATCAATCGATTAGGTGTATACATATCTCTCCCCACCTTTCCCGCATACAACTTTCCGATGACAATGGCCTTCACACTTTTCATATGTGATTCCATGGCTGTCTGACGACACGTGTGCTCCGCCTCATACTTCAACACAAACCACATCGAGCAACCCTTTCTGCATCTGGCACGAACTATAAAGCTACAAGTTTTGTCCTTGCAACTAGCCTCAAATCGCTCCGTGTCTGAACGTCTAACCCGATATTCAAATTTCGCTTTCAGAGCATATTCTCCAATAGCTATACTCATTTCTTCTTTACTATTAAAAAATGCTCCCTTGTATAATGAACCAAGTTGGTAGACGGTTGACATAGCACTTGAAGCAGGCTCAATGTCGCCCAGTTCAACACCAGGAACAATCCAATGTGGTTGTAAAGGATTGTTCTGAAATTGTAAACCTGAAAATCTTATTTCTGGAAACCCTTCTTCTTCAGACACATCATCAACTCGAGTTCCCTCGTTATCACTATCTCCAGTTTCCTCAGAATCACTATCCCGTATCTCACCACCATTATCATTTATGTCCCAATCTTCATCATCAGTACCATAATTCATATAGTCATTGTTAACATCGCAAATTGGACTTTCTGTACATGTAAATTGGGTGCCAGCAGCATCCAGCGGATTATTGCTCCCAATTCCTGAAGTTCGATGAAAATGACTTTCAACCATTTGAGGATTTATAGGTCTTGACGTTTCTGCCTCGTTGTATCTTCTTCCTGGTATTGAGTTGGTGGCAATCGGAAAACCGATACGCCTGCTAACCTCAGCTCCACAATCTTTCACAATCTTATCCACATAAATCTCTTTAACATCAATATTTTTTATTGCCATCAAACCAACAACACCAAGATCGGACATGATACGTATCTTTTTAATTTTACCACTTGTCGCACTTTGTAGTAAATAATGTATACGGATATCCCACATTCTCCTATCAATACCAGCCTCTCTGTACACAATATCGACTAATGATGAAAAACTATTATTACTGTGAACCCTACACATGATCGACTCCCCTCCTACGTAATTACATCCATTCCACTCTCCGTCAAAATTGATTACAATTGTTTCTTCAGTCATTCCTGTAACGTTCAAATAAAATAATAAATTAATCTCATTTCAATTGGGCAACATTACAAAATACAATCTTATAATCAACTTAATTTATTATTTTAAATTAACTGTAATCGGTTTTTCAGTGCCACTGGAAAACCGTTCGGTTTTCCAATGGCACTGAAAAATCGAATCGGTTTTTCAGTGAACTGAAAAACCGAACGGTTTTCCAGTGGCACTAAAAAACCGAACGGTTTTCCAGTTTTTGCTAGGTTTTTAGCCACTGAAAAACCGATCACACAAAAATCGATCGGTTTTTATCCATTTTTCTGTGATCGGTTTTTAACAGAAACCGGTTTTTATCCCTGCAAATCTTCAATGTCTGACTGAAAAACCGAAATCGGTTTTTCAGACGCTATTCGCCCCTGAAATACCGATCGGTTTTTCAGTCTTGAAAAACCGATCGGTTTTTCACTGAAAACTGATCGGTTTTTCAGATCGATTTTCACTGACTGAAAAACCGATCGGTTTTTCAAGCCATTGAAACTGAACACCGATCTGAAAAACCGATCGGCTGAAAAACCGATTATCAGTCACGAAAAACCGATTTCGTCGCAGCTTCTGCAGTTTCCGTCGCATTTTCAGATTTCCATATCCATCAAAACCAATACAATCTTACAGCCCTAAACCATGCAAATATGAACTAAATAACCCAAAAACTAACAAATAAACATATATATTACCTTTGATCACCAAATTCTTCAACAATCAAATTCTTCAACAATCAAATCCTTCAATGGATGCCACTAATGTTCAAAATCCTTCAATGGATATTGTGAGGAAGAAGATGAAGAGCAAATATAGACACTCAAAATCAAATCTCAGAAATCATCAATGCAAAAGTAGGTAGAGGAGAAATATAGAGGTTTTAGGAGGAAGATGAAGGTTAGTTTTGTAATTTTGAGTGGAAGATGAAGGTTAGTTTGGTGATTTAATCTTAAGGGTAATTTCGTAATCTTGGGTATATAATAGAAATAGTTTGTTTGAGAGGTCAAAAACAAATTTGATTAAGAATTGAGGTAAAAACAAAACTTCTCTTTATATTTGGGTAAAATTCATAAATTTCCCAAAAAAAAATTGCCGATCAATGATTTGAATATGAGAATGTAATTATTAGTCATAACTAATTAAACAAGGGAAGTTTATAGTTTTTATCCAAATAAAAAGAAAATTTTTGTTTTTATCCCGTATTTTAAAAAAATTTACTTTTAACCCCTCAAACAAATTAATTTTATTGTATACCCAATATTACGAAAATACCCTTAAGTTTCTATTACCCAAATGCCCAACATTAAAATTACGAAACTAACCTTCTTCTTCCTCACAACATCCTCCATATTTTCTCTTCTCAATTATTCTCCATTAATGGTTTATGAGATTTGATTCACCATTGATTGTCCATATTTCCTCTTCTTCTTCTTCCTCACAATAGCCATTAAAGGTTTTTAAATATTCAAGTTTCATCCATTGAAGGATTACAAGATTCTTGAAACATTTGCTTGTCAAAGGATTAGTATATGTTTTTTCGGTTAGTTTTTGGGTTATTTTATTCATATTTGCATGCTAAAACACTATAAGAATGTATTGGTTGTGATGATTTGATATTTGTTATCTGCGACAAAAACTGTAAAATCTGCGACGAATTCGATTTTTCATGACTGATAATCGATTTTTCAGTAGGCGTATCGGTTTTTCAGAGACCTGAAAAATCGATCGGTTTTTCGGGTCCCCCAAAAATCGATCAATTTTTCGGGTCCCCCCCAAAAACCGATTCAGTTTTTCGGGCCCCCCCCAAAAACCGATTCGGTTTTTCGGGTCCCCCAAAAATCGATTCGGTTTTTCGGGGCCCCCAAAAACCGATTCGATTTTTCGGTGACCTGAAAAATCGATAATGAAACGGTTTTTCAAGTAACTGAAAAATCGATAACGGAACGGACCTGTGAAAAATCGATAACGGACTGTGAAAAACCGATTTTCACCCCTGAAAAATCGAAATTAGCAATTTTTTCAATAATTGCTATAATTGTGATTGGAATGCTGTAAATTAAATTTTAGTGTTATATGTGCTTAGATATTATTATATTTTATTTGAGTGGAGAGTATTGTGAGACTGGACACAATCAACGTCGATGTCCCTTATAATTTTCTACTCCAAATCCAGAGGTGGATGATGATGAAAATAATGAGTAGACATTGATATTGAACTTCTATTTCATGTATATTTTAACTTATTTTGTTAAATTGATATATTATAATCGGATTCGTTATTTATTTTAGTTTTTAATGAATGAATGAATGATAGAAAATTTATTTGTAATGCATTGTCATTAATATCATGAAATAAGTAAAGATCAATTGATATGAAATTTAATGAATGAAGTATAGTACTTGTTAAAATTGTTTATTCAATCACCAATCAGTTATTGGGAACCTTTAATTAAAATTATAGGTGAAAATGAATAGAGACACTGGATCGGTTTTTCAGCGTAGCTAAAAAATCGATATCGATTTTCCAGGGGCTGTAAAAATCCGATCATCAGATAATTATATAGAAGTGAAAATCGATTTTCTATTGACACTAAAAAACCAGCTCTAAAAAACCAGCTCCAGTTTTTCAAGTATCATGAAAAATCTGTCATTACTTTCCTTCAACATTTTCAGGTAGTATAAAACCGATTTTGCATCGGTTTTATACTATGTCTGGAAAACCGAAATCGGTTTGTTGATTTTATTGATTAATGATTTACTAATTTTCAATAAAATCAATCAATCAATCAAAAAATTGGTCTATACAATAAAATCAAATTATCAATCAATAAAATCAATAAATTATTGGTTAATAAAATCGATAAATCATTAATCAATAAATCGGTCCATACAATAAAATCAAGTTATCAATCAATAAAATCAATAAATCATTGGTTAGTATAATCGATAAATCAATCAATAAATCGGTCCATACAATAAAATCAAGTTATCAATCAATAAAATCAATAAATTATTGGTTAATAAAATCGATAAATCATTAATCAATAAATCGGTCCATACAATAAAATCAAGTTATCAATCAATAAAATCAATAAATCATTGGTTAGTATAATCGATAAATTATTAATCGATAAATCAATCAATAAATCGGTCCATATAATAAAATCAAGTTATCAATCAATAAAATCAATAAATCATTGGTTAGTAAAATCGATAAATCATTAACCAATAAATCAGTTCATACAATAAAATCAAGTTATTGGTTAGTAAAATCAATAAATCATTGGTTAGTAAAATCGATATATCATTAATCAATAAATCGGTCCATACAATAAAATCAAGTTATCAATCAATAAAATCAATAAATTATTGGTTAATAAAATCGATAAATCATTAATCAATAAATCGGTCCATACAATAAAATCAAGTTATCAATCAATAAAATCAATAAATCATTGGTTAGTAAAATCGATAAATCATTAACCAATAAATCGGTTCATACAATAAAATCAAGTTATTGGTTAGTAAAATCAATAAATCATTGGTTAGTAAAATCGATATATCATTAATCAATAAATCGGTCCATACAATAAAATCAAGTTATCAATCAATAAAATCAATAAATTATTGGTTAATAAAATCGATAAATCATTAATCAATAAATCGGTCCATACAATAAAATCAAGTTATCAATCAATAAAATCAATAAATCATTGGTTAGTATAATCGATAAATCATTAATCGATAAATCAATCAATAAATCGGTCTATACAATAAAATCAAGTTATCAATCAATAAAATCAATAAATCATTGGTTAGTAAAATCGATAAATCATTAACCAATAAATCGGTCCATACAATAAAATCAAGTTATTGGTTAGTAAAATCAATAAATCATTGGTTAGTAAAATCGATAAATCATTAATCAATAAATCGGTCCATACAATAAAATCAAGTTATCAATCAATAAAATCAATAAATCATTGGTTAGTAAAATCAATAAATCATTAATTAATAAAATCAATCAATAAATCGGTCCATACAATAAAATCAATGTCCGATTTATTGATCGATTTTATTGATTAATGATTTATCGATTTTACTAACCAATGATTTATTGATTTTATTGTATAGACCGATCGAATGATTGATTTATTGATTAATGATTTACTGAAAAACCGATTTTTCAGGGACCCTGAAAAACCGAATCGGTTTTTGGGGGGCTCGAAAAACCGAATTGATTTTTGGGGGCCCCGAAAAATCGATTGGCCGAAAAACCGAATCGATTTTTGGGGGGCCCGAAAAACCGAATCGGTTTTTGGGGGGGACCCGAAAAACCGAATCGGTTTTTGGGGGGGGGCCCGAAAAACCGAATCTGTTTTTGGGGGGGGCCCGAAAAACAGAATCGGTTTTTGGGGGGGACCCGAAAAATCGAATCGGTTTTTGGGGGACCCGAAAAACCGATACGCCTACTAAAAAACCGATTATCAGTCATGAAAAACCGAATTTGTCGCAGATTTTACAGTTTTTGTCGCAGATAACAAATATCAAATCATCACAACCAATACATTCTTATAGTGTTTTAGCATGCAAATATGAATAAAATAACCCAAAAACTAACCGAAAAAACATATACTAATCCTTTGACAAGCAAATGTTTCAAGAATCTTGTAATCCTTCAATGGATGAAACTTGAATGTTTAAAAACCTTTAATGGCTATTGTGAGGAAGAAGAAGAAGAGGAAATATGGACAATCAATGGTGAATCAAATCTCATAAACCATTAATGGAGAATAATTGAGAAGAGAAAACATGGAGGATGTTGTGAGGAAGAAGAAGGTTAGTTTCGTAATTTTAATGTTGAGCATTTGGGTAATAGAAACTTAAGGGTATTTTCGTAATCTTGGGTATACAATGAAATTAATTTGTTTGAGGGGTTAAAAATAATTTTTTTTAAAATACGGGATAAAAACAAAATTGAGCTTCTTTTAATGGGTGTTTATTGTAATTTCCACATTAAACAATAAGTATTGTTAACTTGGAAATTTCAATATTTGATATTGATAATGTGAATTAATTGATCAAAATTTAACTAGATTTGATTAGATTATAATACAGTTGATTAAAAAAAAATTCATAAATCAATAATCGGAATTGAGATTCTAAATAATCCTACACGTCTAGTGAAACTTTCATTTTTTTCATTTATTTATTTTTTTGACAGAACAAAGTAAAGGTTTCTAATCACAACTTGAAAAGGCAATTATCAATCATAATCAACAATTAGTACTTACTTAAAAATGGGGAATGAGAATGGAAAACGATTAAATACATTGGACCAAAGGCAACTGTGTACCAATTACAGATTTTATAATAAAGTTACACCACCCACCACCCAGGACCCGTCACACGTGTTTTCTTTTCTCTCTTTCTAAATAAAATAAACAAATATCTTTGTTCACGGTGGGCGGTATAATTACAAATTGCGTTCATATTACACATTACTATATTAGTATTGCTTTTTTTAATTAAATTTTTTGCTTTCCCAGTGTGTTCACGACACATTAGTGAGTAGTATCCGGTCCCAGCTTCCAATCAAACACTACCAGCCAAATTTCATCAGTTTGTACTTATAAATAATGGAGGTGGTACAGTTTATGGGAAAATGAAAAAGTTTACATGTTGTCTAAGTGTTGGAGGACTGACTTAAAAATTAAGAAAAAAAAAAGGCCCAATCGATGAAATGAACATGAAGACTGAAATTTGAAAGTCAAAGGCTGAACACATGAGATATAATAAAACAAGAGAAACAATGCATGATTTGATTCTTGGATATTCTTGTTATTTGTTAAGGGCTCCAGTATGTATCAAGCTGGATATACTACGGGATTCAACTGGTAATACAGTTGTCCGAATTAATTAATCATACTATTAGGAATAATTATTTGAATATACTATCAACACTGGATTGAATTACTGTGTTCATGAATATCCGCCGTTTAAGTCTCAAACTGTTCATAAAAGATGTTATGTGAAAAGATATCTTCTTGAGTATTGGGAGTACCGATTTGGCTGGACTTAAAAATTGTCAATGGAGCCCTGGATCCCATTCGAGGGGAGATTTTTAAAATTTTTGAGAATTGAGGATGGGATGGGATGGGATTAGAAATTTATCGTCAAATCTAAACCGAGACGAGGGTGGCTTCCAACCTCATCTCCATTCATACAGGACGGAGATGGAGAAGTCACCCTAACCTCATTTTTTCAATTTGTAATGTAAAAATATAAATATATTTATACTTAAATAATTAAATTAATTCTATTTCTTATTTTCCTTATTTATGATTTTATCATATATAATATTTTATATTGTTTGAACTTTTATTATGTATTATGACTTAAAAAAGAGGATTATAATTATAAAAAAATATTATAGATTTCATATGTTGAGATGTGGATTTAGTATGTTAAAAATTTATGAAATTATTTTATGAATTATATTTTTAATGATATATTTTAAATTTTGAGTCAAGCAAGATGAAATGAGAATGTGAAAAATATGATAAGTGAAAAACAGATATATGGTTTGGGGAACCTACCCCGGTATACCCCTATTCTCATTTCCCACAAATGAGGATTTGGGTAAGGATGAGGGATAAATGAAGCAGTAGGGATGTGAATGGAGGAACCTAACCCCGTTTACCTCTCATTGACACATTTAGCTCTCTTTAATTAGACTAAATCAATAAGACTGTCAATAGGGTCAAATGAGGATAAGTGAACCTACTCTTACCCTTATCCCATCGCTTTATCATTTTCTCATTCCCATCCAAATCCTCATATGAGGGAAATGAAAATTAGGGATATTTGGGTTAGGTTCCCCCATCCCCATCCTTGTTCCTCTATTTTCTCCTTTTCTCTTATTTCCCTCATTCACATTTCACCCCATCACCGAAATTGTGAACTACATCATTAAGAGGGACTTGTTCCAATATAGGACATTGTGATGGGTCAAACAAAGAAACAAAGGAAATTGTATTGGTGATGATGAGTGTTCGAGTCCTATTTCACTTATAGCCATTCAAACAAGTCAACCACGGTACAATTATTTGATTTTGAGATATATGTTTTGAACTGTATAGTAGTATTTGATTTTGTCAAATTTTAAAACACCCTAACTTAGTTTTGCTATTTAGGAAAGCAACATACATATGCTTTTTTTTTTAGATACCACGTACTCTAGGCTACTCATATTTGGATTATTATTATGCTAAATTAGCATATTTTCTACTACCAAATCATATTGAGTAGTGGTACATTAGGCATATACTTATTGGCAAAAATTTTGCAATCAATCTAAGTACAGGGTTAAAGCCTGTATAAATGAATTAAAAGAGAAGTCACTACATGTTTTTAACACTCACATAAAATGAGCAACTGAACTGATAAATGGAGACAAAACAAGAGTACAACAAACTACAAGTTCAATTTCTAATGGAGCTTCTAAGAAATGCTTAGGTTGCACAAAATAAAAAAAGTTAATAATCGTGATTAAAATTGAGAATCGTCGACTACAAACGAAGACTGTTGGAAATTTATAGGATGATATATCAAAGTTGTGTGGCTTAGTCGTGACAATATGTTCACATTCCTATAAACATTGTTTGACTAAACACAATAGTCGTTTTAAGTTCGTAATTAGGTTCACACACCAAGTCTCTCTCAAGTGTGGTACTAGTTGAAGTTGTAGGGTTGAAAAGTCTTCGCGGGCCTCCTTTTCAAAATTTAGAAGTAGGAAACAGGAGAGAGCAAGTAGCAGTGTCATATCAACACTTATAAAACTAGACTCACACCAAAATAAACGGGAATATATATATATAATTTATATGATCAGTATATCTTGATTTTAAAAAGTTACGACGAATTAATCAAATTTATCAATTATATTATCTCTCTTAATCATTACACACCCTCTCTTAAAACATATTATCTTTCATATTTAATTTAAATGTAATGAATAAATTTGATTGATTTGTCTAATTTTTAAAAATTGAGATTATATAGTAAATATATACCAAAATATATATGAGATATATATATGTTTTGGTATAAAAAACATATATATACTAGATTTTGATGTATATATATACATATGTCTATATATATATATATAAACTTATCGAGTATGAAATCTAAAACATTTTGTGTTGTGTTTTTTTTTTTTTAATTTTTTTTTTGCGCAACATTCTTACTTTGTTATTAAATGATTTTGTATGACTTTATACTATAACAATGCGGAGGTGGATCCCGCACCAAAATAAACGTGGAATCCCAAACTCGATGATTGTTACACGGGTTTTATCAATATACAAGATTAATCACTATAATGCAATTATAAGAGAGATATTATCTAATTTTAATACTTTTTATTTTTTGAATTATTGAGAAAAAAAATCTAATAAAAATTGAATAACTCCCAACCACGTAATCCTATAGAATGACTTCATATGATATTGAAATGTTACAGTGCCAAATTTTGCATAAAAGAATGTGAGCTACAGAAGTGTCGTGGGGTTGTATTACGGTGTAACCTAAAATAGTATATGTTTGAGCGATTGTTCTTTATTATTAAACCATATTGGATGATGGTATATAGAATCAAACACATTAAACGCTCTCCTATATATATAAATGTGTGTTTTCTCAATTAAATAATCGATGAGTAAATCATTCTTCATGTATTCTCAGTTTGTTATAAGATGACACAAACCAAGTAGAATACAAGTAAATTCAATATCTTTAGGTTTGGTAGAAGATGGAAACAAAATTAATTAATTAATTAACCATACTTGGAGTATGTAACTTAAACATTATATTATATTATAAAATAACAATGACAGAAGAATCAATAAATTATCAAGTAGATGGTAATTGGCGAGATTGCAATTACCATTTAAAAACAGTACCTAGACCATTTAAAAACAGTACCTAGATTGACTTTTCCTTTATTGATTTTATCATGATTATGTCAAATTAAATCACTATTATACATTAACAAATTGCTATTTTAATTGTTGCCAAAAAAAAAAAATGGTATTTTAATTAAACCATGCACAGTTTGCATAATTGCATTCACTAATGGTGCGTTTACTTCACGGATTAGGGAATGGGAATGGGGAATGGGATTGATTGATATTGTTTACCTGCTTAAAATTCATTCCGTAATGGGAATGAAATTGTGGGCCCCATATCAATTTGGGGTTGTGGAATGGGAATCCCATTCCCCCCAACCCACTTGGGAATC
Organism: Dimocarpus longan; assembly: GCA_022984855.1. NCBI lineage: Eukaryota > Viridiplantae > Streptophyta > Magnoliopsida > Sapindales > Sapindaceae > Dimocarpus > Dimocarpus longan. The sequence continues at coordinate 2,150,666 of CM041019.1, read as the reverse complement.
CCATTCCCATTCCCTAATTCATGATGAAAAGTCTTTTATACCCTTATTTAAAAAATAAAAAAAAAAAACTCTATTTTGACAAGTTTGAGTTGATGTTACCGTCCACAACTCTTCTCTCATCAACGGTCTCTTGGTCTTTCATCACCACTCACTTGGTCTTTCATCACTACTGCAGGTTTGTTTCTTTTTTTTATTGAAGACTGTTTGTTTGCTCTTTTCATCACACCGATTTTATTGAAAAAATATGCATTAAAAATCTGCATGTTATGGCAAAAGGCTGCTGTTGATTACTGATTTTATTGAAAAAATCTGCATTAAAAATCTGCATGTTATGATAAAAAGCTGCTGTTGATTATCGATTTTATTGAAAAAATCTGCATGTTATGATAAAAAGCTGCTGTTGATTACCGATTTTATTGAAAAAATCTGCATTAAAAATCTGCATGTTATGATAATCAACAGATTTTATTGAAAAAATCTGCATGTTATGGCAGCCGATTTTATGTCTTTTATTTGATTAGTGATAGTCTTTTATTTGATATTGCAATATAAAATCATCTGATATTGTATGTTTCTATGTTGACTAGTAGTCTTTTATTTGATATTAAAAAACTACACCACTGCATGGAATCTAAAATTATATAGTTTTTTGTTTCTTTGTTCACACTAGTTTTTTTAAATTTTTTATTTAATATTAAAGATAAAAAAACTGCAAGTGGGATAGTGGAATGTTAAATTATCTATTTATTTGTATATTTGTTAACACCATTATAGTTTTTTATTTGTTGACATCAGTTATTTGTTTCATCATCGTATTTAGTATATAATTTTGTATGAATATATTTGTTTGTTGTCAGTATTGCCATTGCAAGTTTTAAATTTCATCTAAAATTGTGTATTTTTATGTATAGGAATGACCCGTGTGTTAGCAAGAAAGAAAAGAATTATGGTTGTTATACAAGAACTGATTATGATGTTGCAGATGATTATGGCTGTTTGTGCTGCTATATGTTCATATATTTCTGTAGGTTATGAAAAGAAATTGGAAAGTCCAAAATCGGTCTTTAGAGTTTATAAACAATTGAACTTTTTGTGTGAATTGGTTTATGAAAGTGATGTCAAGTGTTTTTCACAACTAAGAATGGATAGAAAAACATTTCGAAAATTATGTCTGCTTCTTTGTGAGAATGGGGGTTTAGTGGGCATCGCAAACGTATCCGTCGAAGAGATAGTTGCGATGTTTTTGTATATCTTAGCACATCATTTGAAGAATCGTGTAGTTAGTTTTAATTTTATGAGATCTGGAAGAACAGTTAGTAAATGTTTTCATGAGTGTTTAAAAGCAATAATTAGATGTCAGAAAGAATTTTAGAAAATACCTGAGCCAGTGATAGAGAATTCAACTGATCCAAAGTGGAAATGGTTTAAGGTATGTATGACTGTTAATGGCTGAGTCAATGGCTGAGTCAGTGGCAGCAATGGTGCCTAAACTAGACGGTTTGATTAATGTGCTTTCTACTGCAGATAAAGATGTGGCAGATTTACAAGCCAAGTTATATGAAGAGATGATGAAAATTGAGGACTTAGATGAGGATCAGATATATGATGCCACTAACATATTGGCCACAAAACACGATTTGCTACGTGTTTTTTTTACCATGCCTGATCAACTCAAAAAAGGTTATATCTTGAAGATGCTTCATCGTGGGGTTTAGTTCATATATTATGTGCTTATGAACTTACTATAGATATTATATGCGGATTTTATATTTATATTCGTAGTCGATTGCTATTATATTTTATGAACTGATGGTTGGTTGTTTTTATATTTATAAATATAAATATTTATATATGTTATAAGTTTTCATAAAAAAATGTGCTAGTACAAAGTGTTACATTTTATTCTAATGATTTACAGTTAGCACTTAAATTTTGTGATGGATTGAAGAATATTATAATAATACTGTTAAGAAAGTTTAGGTAACATTTTATATTAAAAAAAAAAAAAAAAACTTGATATACAATATAGATACATAATATATTCTTCTTTAAAAAAAAAAAAATGCTTACAATGATATTGTTAAATTGTTAAGAATTTTTTTTTTTTACCTATTATGACAAGTTACATGATAAAAAGATGACATTCACATCTTAAACACAATTTTGTATATTATAATTAATCTATAATTTTAATTAAGGACATTTTTGTAACTTATAATTAATCCATTCCGATTCCAAAGTAAGTAAACAGCTTAATGGGAATACTGCTGATTCCGATTCCGATTCCTGTAGTTGAAGTAAACAACTTATTCTGATTCCGATACTTCATTCCGATTCCAAGTCATTCCGATTCCTAATCATTCCGATTCCCATTCCGATTCCTCTAAGTAAAGTAAACGCACCATAATTGTGTTGATCTTGTAAATCCAATGAATTTCAATAATAAAAAAAATTATCCACCTAAACAAAATTAAACAAAACAAGTCAAAGGAAAATAGCAGACCATCTTAATTGCTTGACAATAATCCCACTCATTAAAAAACAAACTCAATAAACCCCTAACTCATTCTCAGTTTCAATTTATAAAAAATTTGTTCACTATTAATTATTCAGTTATAAACACAGCATAAAAATTACTAAAACGAGGAAACATCAAACATTTGTCCGCACAATGAACTCCAAGACAAAACCATCAACAAACAATCCGATTCGAACAACAAAATTACAATAATTCGATCAAAATTGAGGTGGCTCGATCTCAATCCAAAATCATTTTCTCTCGTCTCCTACCTTTCAAATTTATAATATTTTCGATTATGTTAATGTAATAAAAGTATAATTAACAATAATAATAATTTTTAAATTTATTTTTTTGATTATTTTATTTTTGGATTCAAAAAGTCTCTTTTGACCACCTCCACCTTCTTTCGTCGACCCATCCCTCTTTCTTCTCTTCTTCTTCCCATCTGCTTCCATGTTTCCTTTCTCTTCCGTTCTCAATCATTTCCATTGAATATAATCTCATGGACTGGTCCTCTCAATAACTCGCACAACATTTGGTGCAAAAAAAAGAAAACAAAAAACAACGAAAAAATCATCAAAGAAGAATAACAAACAAGATGGGTGCTTGTCTTTCTTCGACCAAGGTAAGTGGTTCCAACAATAACAACAACAACCGCAAATATGGCACCAAACCCGCCTCGACGAAGAACGAGGAAGCTCTGACGACACGTCAGAATCGTCGTCATGCAAGAAATGAGACGACTACAACAACGACGAACATAATGGGACAGAGAGAGCGACAGCAGGAAGAACAGAAGAATAGAAAAGACAAAGCGAGTACGAGGAGGCAAAGTGGGGTGGTAGCGTGCGGGAAGAGGACGGACTTCGGCTACGCGAAGGACTTTGATAGGAAGTACACGATCGGGAAGCTGCTTGGACATGGGCAGTTTGGTTACACTTATGTGGCAACCGACAAGGCCAATGGAGATCGTGTTGCTGTCAAGAAGATTGAGAAGAACAAGGTAGTGGTTTTGGTTTGTTTGGTTGTTTAATGAATTGGGTATGTTTTGTTTGGTTTGAATTCTGGTAAAAATTGAGTCTTGGGTTTGTTTTTGGATCCAAGATTGGATTTTTTTTGGTGGGGGGTGGTGGATATGTGAATATTCTTTGATTTTGGGATTTGCTAATGGTGATTTGATTTGATTTGAGGATTCTAAGGAGGGTTTGTTTTTGTCTTGCTTTTCATTGTAGATTCTCTGCTTTTGTTGTTTTTTATTTATTTTTGTGAATTTTTAATTAGGCTTGCCTTGCCTATACTTGATAATCAATTTTATCTGGTTGATGGTACTGTTGTGGGTGTGTTAATTGTTGTTGTTGGTGTTTTTGTGGATAATTTTGTCAAGGGAGGATGTTTAAAGTTGTATAGTATCGTTGACTTGGGATTCTTGTATTAGTTTAGCTTGATTAGAAGGATTGCAAGTTGGTGCGCATTGCACGGATGATGGACTTGTTTGGAGGATTAATGTTGGAGCTTATTCGTTGCTTTGAGTTTAAGTGTTTAGTGCAATGTTTTTCCCTTAATTTAGTTATTCTCATTGCTGTTTGTTTTGTGTATATGCGCGATTGTTGGTCACTTTATTTAGAGAAGGAAAAAGTTTCCACTGTAACAGGTAAAAGGTCTGTAGGGTGTTTTGATTACATATCGTGGAAAATCAATCAATTTTAGGTAGATAGGTGGGATGTAGAGGCTGTAGCACAGGCAGTGGGAAGGGGGACGAGTATTGATAATGTGGATTGGGTGTGTATTGTACTCTGGTTGCTTCTTCAGTTGATCGATATGCTTGCCGTTAACAGAGAGCTAACTGTTTGTAATTTGATTGGTTAAAGCTTTAATTCATCAAGATGAATAAGCGTTATTATAGAGATTTCCCATGAATTTGTCTTTTTCTTTTTGTTTCTATTGCTTTCTGTAAATAGTCTGGAATGTTTCTAACCAGTCCTTGGTTTTTGTCACAGATGATTCTTCCTATAGCTGTTGAGGATGTCAAGCGAGAGGTCAAGATTTTGCAGGCCCTTACTGGTCATGAGAATGTAGTTCAATTTTATAATGCATTTGAAGACGACTCCTATGTATATATAGTAATGGAGTAAGTTTCAAATTTACAATCATTTTGAGTTTTTCTCTTATAAGTTTCAAGTTTACAATCATTTTGAGTTTTTCTCTTATAAGTTTCAAGTTTACAATCATTTTGAATTTTTCTTTTATCAAACTATTCTATGGTTTTGTCTGCATAATTCATATACTTGCACTGTTTCTAAGCTTCTCCATTTTTGAGTATTCAGCAGTTCATGTCTATTCTGTAAATTTAGCTGTGGTGCACTCTTATTCATACAAGTCCAAAACTGTTTTTTTCTGCAATGTGTACATCACATTTCTTTTGCCTTCTCAATTGTCATATTTTCATCTGTTCTGTAAAATTGACCTTGTCTTTTATTAGGTTATGTGAGGGAGGTGAATTGCTGGACCGAATATTGTCCAAGTAAGAATTCTTAGTTCCAGTTGGTTTAATTTTCATTGCTACAATTGCTTCTCTTTCTTCTATACATATAAATTTGGTTCGAACATTTAACCATCAGCCTTACTTCTGCTTGGTTTACTGCAACCAGGAAGGATAGCCGTTATACAGAGAAAGATGCTGCAGTAGTTGTTCGGCAGATGCTCAAAGTTGCAGCTGAGTGTCATTTACATGGTTTGGTACACCGGGATATGAAACCGGAGGTATGAAAAATAGTCTTGCATGGATAAAATGTGAAGTTAGATTACCTGGGTGGGTTCATGACTTCATGTTGCTTGACAGTTGTTCCTTTGCCTTTCTTTATTGCCTGTAGAATTTCCTTTTCAAGTCAACCAAAGAGGACTCACCTCTGAAGGCTACAGATTTTGGTTTGTCAGATTTCATAAAACCAGGTGTGTAGAATCACTATCGTGTATAAATCTTACCCTTCATCATGAAAGAATTTGCTAATTTATTCTACTGTAGCGAAAGTCATGATAGTTTGCAGTTGATAGCCATGGTGATCTGTATTTCAAAACTCATAAGCCCTTCTAATCTATAAAGTTCAATGAAATGCAGGGAAAAAGTTTCAAGATATTGTTGGCAGTGCCTACTATGTTGCTCCAGAAGTATTGAAACGCAGGTCTGGACCTGAATCTGATGTCTGGAGTATTGGTGTAATTACCTACATTTTACTCTGTGGGAGACGCCCCTTTTGGGATAAGACCGAGGATGGAATTTTTAAGGAGGTGTAGCACGATTCTCTATTATGGATATAATTTTTTTTTCCCTAGTTTTCCTGGATTAGTCTCTCTCCATAGTAGACAGTAGCCTTCTTTTGTTTAATATAGAAATTTCTTTTATGTTCACTCAGTCTTAGATGAACTACTCAACCTTTTGAATCTTCTTACAAAATAATCTATTTTGCATGAAGAAAACTGAATTCTGGTCCTCCACTTTTTTTGTCAACCTTTTCATTTCATTAATTTCTCTTTTATTTTTCCTATGCGATGTTGTTTGATCAGTTGTGTGTGTGTGTGTGTCCACTTTCGAATATCCAACTTGATCGGCTATTTTTTTTGCTTATGTTAATATTCTCTGGTCAAATATACTTAAATGTCTAATACTTGCAGGTTTTGAGGAACAAACCTGATTTCCGTCGCAAACCATGGCCAAGCATAAGCAATGCTGCCAAGGATTTTGTGAAGAAACTATTGGTGAAGGATCCACGGGCAAGACTCACAGCTGCTCAGGCCCTATGTATGTTTATGATCCGTTGTATTACTGTGTCATTGCTGGAATATTTAAGTGCTTAAAAATGTTCCTGTTAAGGCAATAAAAGAAATTTTCATTGGCCCTCCTTTTTCTGTTATCATTTTATGGAGTATTGTTTTAATTAATTTTCATCTTTGCAGCTCACCCATGGGTTAGAGAAGGGGGAGAGGCATCTGAGATACCTATTGATATATCTGTTTTAAACAATATGCGGCAGTTTGTGAGATACAGTCGACTGAAACAGTTTGCTCTAAGGGTGAAACATACTTTTAATATATTGCACTATTAAGAGTTACATGAAAGTTAATTCGTCCATTGATCATCTCCTTTTAATTAATTCCCTTGTAGGCATTGGCTAGCACGCTCAACGAAGGGGAGCTCTCTGATCTTCGGGATCAATTTGATGCAATTGATGTGGATAAAAATGGTTCTATCAGTCTTGAAGAGATGAGACAGGTCTTCCTTTCATGCTAACCTTACATTAGCCATATTTCTCAACGAATGTTCTTTCCCATGCACAAAATTGTTTTCATTCCCCTGACTAGAATGGTTTCAGTGCAGGCCCTTGCAAAGGATCTTCCTTGGAAGTTGAAGGAATCACGTGTCTTAGAAATTCTTCAAGCGGTGAATATGCCTACTTTTTTTCTTCTTTTGTCACTTTTGATCTTATTCTTTCTTGGTCGCTATTTAAATTTTTCTCCCTTACAGGGTACCATATCCATTAATCTTCAATGACATGACTGATATAAATAATCTATTTCCATTTTGTTTCGATACTGCTTTCTTTCTGTAATTTTTTGTTTATAGTTAACTGGTTTATCCTGTTGCAGATTGACAGCAACACAGATGGACTTGTGGATTTCTCCGAGTTCGTAGCAGCTACACTACATGTACATCAACTAGAGGAACATGATTCTGACAAGTGGCAGCAGCGTTCACGGGATGCTTTTGAGAAATTTGACTTAGATAGAGATGGATACATAACTCCTGAAGAACTTAGAATGGTGAGTGATAATTCAGGCTGGTGCATATCGATTAGAAACAAACAATAAGCTATCTTTTATTTTGTACAAGCTTGGTGGGTTGTGTATTGCTAGCAAAAAACATGTTTTTCTCAGGACAATCCTAAGTTATTATAATCATATTGAATATTTTGCACCTACTAAGATGGCCTCATTTTATTGCAGCATACGGGTTTAAAAGGATCTATTGATCCACTTCTTGAGGAAGCAGATATCGACAAAGATGGTAAAATAAGCCTTTCAGAATTCCGTAGACTTTTAAGAACAGCAAGCATTAGTTCAAGAAATGTGCCTACTAGTCCATCCTCACATCTGAACAGCCGGCAGTTGTAGATTATACATATGGAGCTTTTAAGATTTGAGATGAGGGGAGAGGGTCAGATAGACGGGATTTCATTTTCCAGGTTTATTTATCTGCAAGATCTCAGATGCTTTTTTAAAGGACTTATTGATCGAAGCTAAAGTTTTGAATGATAGGATTTGACACAGGAATTTGAATACGTTATGGTGAGAGGTCTTGGATATGTAGTCGGTGTATGCTATGTGAGGAAGATGGCTCCAAGGGTCTTATCATTGTACATCCATTTCAAGTTGTGGGGATTTCTAATTTGTTATGCCCCTGGAATGTAATGTAATGTGTGACTTTAATTAATATCAATGAAAATATGGTGTACTAGAATTCATTCATGTGTTCACAAGTGTGTTCTTGAAGAACATGTTTACATATGGAAGTCTGATACATAGTATTTTCTCAAGACCAGCTGCAATGGTATTGTACTAACTTTTAAACGCTTACTACTACTATTTTGAGAAGAAATCAGCAGCCTGTACCGTGGTGGCAATCATGTGGGTAAAATTTTGAACAGTTACTTGACCCCAAAAAAAAAAAAAAAAAAAGGTTTGCGGTACATAAGAGGAATAGCTGGCAGATGCTGAAAGTAGTCGGGATGCCTTTCTTTTGGTTGAAAGGAAACAAGGTTAGTCCTTGAAGGAGATTCAAGATGTGGACATTGTGTCTCTTCTTTTACCTATTCAAACTATTCCATTTGAAAATCAGAACCTGTTTAGGCCTCAGTCAAGTCTGCTAGTTACCAGAGGATTCCCTTGGGCCTGACTATTTGTTGTTTATAATAATTCAGTTGACCGTCACCTGTCATGTTCATGCGCGGATTAAATTATCAAATGGGGTTGCCACTACTTAACATGTGCATGCATCGCATAAACATTTGCCCAGAATCTTTAAAGTGGCTGTTCCCACTCTCTCCTCCTTTGTTGCATACTAATTTTCCACAACCATTCCACCACTTGCTCCTAACTAGTAGTAACATGTGCGGACCAAATCAACAGATTATTTTAGGTGCATAAACCATTAAGCATCGAAATGTTCCCCAGCCTAGTAGTTATAGCATCTTATAGTTAGTTAAGTTAGGCCGCAGCACGTGGCCCGTATAATGTTTCTTGGTTTTTCATATGCCATTCGTTGTGGAGCGATTCGTTTTTTCACTGTCAAGCCAAGCCACATTAGGCGTGGTACATTTAATGTTAGAAGCTCAGATGGAAGAACAAGTATATGCAGCTTTCCGGCTGAATTTGATATGTAAAAATGTTACAACAGCCTGGCCTGACATAAATAAATGAAGAAAAGCCAGGCTGTCCGACGTTGACCATAAACAGGCCTTTCGAAAATCTTAACTGAATTTATGTTTCCAAGTGCACATTTTGGGTATGTAGATCCAATCCTTGCATCCAGAACATGAAAGTAGTTGTGTCCGTTGCTACATATTGAAATAGTTGACAGCAATATGCCAACAAATATACTAATTCTGATTTGGTAACACAACCGAAAAACTGCAACATATCGACTTTAGGAGCCTTGTACAGATTATTTACATGCAGATTCATCCACCTAACAAGGGAACTACTTGCAGTCAACAGAGTCTAAATTTTTCAAGACTAGTATAAAGCATTTGTAGATAGTTCAACTGACTGAAACCATGCAAGGCTAAACCACCTGGTGATGAGGGAAACCGGCAACAAGTCCTATTTATGATATTTGTTCTGTGACTAGAGATCTGTTAGGCAAGGTGTTGGAACATAATAAAGTTGGAGTTTAATAAAGTTGAAGCTTAAACTCCGTATATTCTTACAGGGTAAGCAACAAACATAAAATGTTGAGGGTATATCAGCTTGAGATGGTCAATGGCATAAAGAAACGATATTTTTTCATTTACTAGACTTGGAGGCATCGCTCGCACTGTTACAGGAACTATCCTGAAGACCCTGGGATGAAGAAAACCTGCTCGAAGCACTTCCGTTTTTAATACATTTTTCTTTCTTCTGTATTTGTTTGCCTCTTCTTTCTCCATTGGATGTATCCTGCAAAAACAATCCAGTTAGAATTATGTATTAATGCTCTGAGCATTTCCACAAGGGTTATTCAAGAATTTCGAAACTACCAGCCGTGTTGATGATCCGGGCATCTTAAGTTCAAGGTCTGTTGCTACATCGTCATTAGAATCAGCAGATCTTTCTGCATTGTTGTTCTTTTGATGATCCAATGACCTTCTTCCTGAATCTTGTTTGCTGGAAATTTGAGATGAGGAGGCATATTGGGTCAAGTGCTGCTCAGTTGAATGATTTGTTGGAGTTGGATGTTGAATAAAAGTTGAGCAGGGGTTTGGAATGGCGGCAGGATTCTGATTTCTGAAGTAGGGAAATGGCTGCAGTGACGGGTGCATGGGAATTGGACCTGGAGGGACAGGTACAGCAACCGGATATGAATAAGGTGGTGGTGACATGACGACTGGTTGCTCAACACCAGTCCATGGGAACATAATCCTGAGTCTTTGCTGATACTGAGCGTTTAGACTTTCAATATCAGATTTTAAAGACGACTTCTCTTCTCTGAGTTCGTTCTTCTCCTGCATTAACTATTAGCAAAGAAAAAGTAAAATAACTATTAACTGCAGAATCAAACAAGCAACCGTAACTTTGAGGTTTAGGCATGAAAACAACACCACCTCATGAGATTCTTCAGACAGTGCTGCAGAGTCTGCCTTCAGCCTGCTAACTTCAGCACTCAAATCTTTTATTATTTGTATCGTATCTGTAAGAATGGTTGCCTTGTCATTCTTAGGCCTAACCGGGTCTGCATTTCGAGATGTAAAAAAAAAAAAAAAATTAAACATTATCAAACATCATCAAAAACACTTCAAATTCCAGAATCCAACTGTCTATCTGATGGCAGATTACAATCAAACAATAACCACATGAAAACTTCCCTTTGTAAACCTGAAAATCAACGAAAAGAAACAAACAACTACCATATCAATAATCCATCCATTAACCAACCTAACAAATCTCTCTCAAGGAACAAACCAACTCACATAATCATAAATCCAATCCATCCTACTCATATCATAACCGTCAACAATCCTAGAACTGCATAATTACACATTGAAAACTCTAACCAACCATGAACATAATTACACACACTGAGCTAACAACATGAACTCATTAATATGATAATATCAAACATAAAAAAGTTCACTACTCATATCATATCCATCAACAATCCTACAACAGCATAATTACAAATTAAAAACACTAATGAGACCATATGCAATGAGCACAACAACTACACACACATAGACAAGAACTTGAACTTACTAACATCAAAGACAAAATAGTTAGTTAATCATATCTATCAACAATCTTAACAACCAAATAATTACACATTTAAAACACTACCTAAACCATAATCAATGAACACAACAACTATACACAAAACGCTTACAACATGAACTCACTCATTAACATGAAAGACGAAAAAAGTTGGTTACACATATCATCATATCTATCAACAATCCTAGAACTTGCATAATTACACACACACCAGAAAACACTAACCAAATCAATATTCACTGAACACGACAACCACATAAACATAAACAATAACATGAACACAACAACCAACATCAAACACAAAAAAGTTAGCAACTTTTCAATACCTAGTGTGTTACCCAACTCAACAAACTGCTCATTCAATTTGTCTCTCCTCAATTTCTCACGATCTGCCTTTTGCACTTTCCTTGCAGCAACTGGGTTTTTCACTTCCATCTCCACCTTGCTGTCCCTGTCAATTAAACACCAAGTCAAAACACAATGAAGCCAAAAGCAAGCTCAACCAACCACTTAAAAAGCTGGAAAAGGCAAGACCTTTGATCGGCGCCCGGGTTGTGAGGTTGGGAATTCGAAGTTGTTGAAGCTAAAAAATCGTTGTTTGTGGTCCAATCATCCATGGAAAAAATACCCAGTTGAGGTTAGAAGCTATCTGGGGTTTTTGTTGGGTGCTTAGTTTTTGGCTTTTGAAGAAAAAGATGATATCTTTGAGGCAACAGAGGCCACCAACAAGGACAAGGACTTGTGCTTTCCACAAGCCACCATTATGTACGCACTCGTTTGCTGGATTTTTATAATAACAATGTCCTTTTTTTAACTAGTACAAGCCCATTCTCTCTCCTTGTGTTGTGTGGTCCATCATTGACAACAACCCCCTGTCGCAGGGTTAAGATAGTTATTAGACCCCATGTTAAAGGGTATTTTCGTCTTTGGGGGTTTTAATTGACTCTGTCCATGTGAAGTCGGGGATTTCCATTTTAATTATTATGTCGGGTTTGCATACAGATGAATCTATTATAATGTAAATGGGAACGATACGCCGCTCTAGTAGTGTCACCCTCCACTTTTTTTTAATCCTAAAACGTTTAAAAGTTCGGGTCTTATTTTTATATATTAAAATATAAAATATAAGTATGAATTTATTTTTTTGATAGGAGTTATCATTTTTAAAATATTGAAGTAATCATTCGATATACGTTATCAGTGATTGATCTAGATAGGTCTTAATAATTTTCTGATCGATAAGATGTCAATATTAAAAAAAATAGGTCTCGGTAATCCCAATGATCCCTTAATCTGTAAAATATCAATGTTATTAAAAAAAGAAGTAAGAATGGATTATGATTTTTTCCCCCTTTCTCGTATAGTTACAACTAATCTGACATCTATAATATAGTTTCCTTATAAAAACATCATTGCAAGTTTATCAAGAATTGTCAAGATTAAATTTCTCGTATAGTTACAACTAATCCGACACTTATAGTCTAATTCCCTTATAAAAACATCATTGTAACTTTATCGAGAATTGTTGAGATTAAACGTTATATATGTGACAAAAAAATTATCATATATAATAAAGATGGAAAACTTCTTATCTATACTAATAAATATATATGATAAGATTTAAATTTTATCATGTACGTGAAGAAAAATATATTAAGAACTTGAATAGTGTATAAATATGCACGACTAAATATAACTGTAACTACAATCGATCTTAATATATTCAGTTTAGTTATGATAATAATTTAATATATTTGATATAAATAGAAAAACCTATCACATAATCGGTGGAGATATAGATATAAATTACTACATGGGTTTGAATATCTAAAATTACATTTAATTTATTAATCATGTCAATTTAAATAATTAAAATTTGAAAGTAATCAAAATATATTTAAATTTGTTTAGATATTCGAATTATATAAATAATGATTAATTTTAATATATTCGTCGTGCTTATATCACATAAGCTCCGTTTTGACACGTGAGATTAGAATGAAATAGATATGATTGGATTGGAATGATAAATCATTATCCCATGTTTAGTAAAATTTAAGATTTGATTAAAAATGTCTCATATTGTGTTTGATGTAGGTTGTGATTGAATTAAAATAAAATTAATTTAAATATTTTATTATATATTTAAAATTAATTTTATGAACAATCCGAAGAAAGAGTAAAAATATTTTATTAATTTAATTATAAGGATGAATTTTAAATAGTAAAATGTAAATTGGGTTTAGATTAGAATAAAATTAATTTAAATATATTATTATATAACTTAGCTTATATTATACATAAAGTGCACGAGGAGAGAGAAATAATTAAAAATATAGGTTGGGTTGGTAGAGAAATAATTAATGAAAAGAGAGACAAAAATTCATCAAATTGAATCCATTCTAATTGAATGATAAGGGAAAAGATGGGATTCAACAATTCCATGAGATTGAGATTTAAGTGAACTTGAGATTGAAATTACATTCCTAAACTAGTCATTCAAAATATGAGATTTGAAAATACGAGATATTTCAAATTCTAAACTCATGTTAAATCTCGTATACCAAACACTACCATAATGATAAGTTGAATAGACTGTCGAATTGCATGTTAGATTTTAGTCCGACAATTTCACAAAATTCCATTAATACCCTTAAACGGTCCTAGTACAACCATGTACACATTCTTCTTCTTCAATCCTGTAATCAACACAACAGACAACATTGGAATCCGAACAATGAAAATAGTAACATACAACGTTAATGGCCTGAGACAACGCGTCTCCCAGTTCGGTTCTTTGCTCAAACTACTCCACTCTTTCGACGCCGACATTATCTGCTTCCAGGTGGTCCCAGCACCCTCCTCTCTCCCACCATTTTCTCTTTATCTGATTTTTTCATTTGATTTCATTTTCTGGGGTCTCAAGAACAGGAAACCAAACTCAGACGACAAGAACTGAAATCCGACCTCGTCATGGCAGAAGGGTACGAGTCGTTTTTCTCCTGCACTCGCACCTCTGACAAGGGCCGGACTGGTTATTCCGGTAACTGTTCGATGAAATTCCTCAATGAGTACTAGAAGGTGGCTTTTTTTGGGTTTTGCATGGTTGAAGTTTCGATTTTTATATGTTTTTTCAGGTGTGGCGACGTTTTGCCGTGTGAAATCGGCGTTTAACAGTGACGAAGTGGCGCTGCCGGTGGCGGCGGAGGAGGGTTTTACTGGGGTTCTTGAAGGGAGTGGGGTGTTGGTGTTGGAGGCGTTTGGAAAGGATGAGCTTTGTAGAGTTGATAATGAGGGGCGGTGTGTGGTGACTGATCATGGACATTTCGGTTAAGTTGAATATGTTTATGTTTTTTTGGGGTTTGATTGTAGGAAATATTTGTTTGGATATTGCTTGATTGGTTGGCTACTGATGGAAGTTTGTTGCTTTGGTTGTATTGGTTTAGTTTTGTTTAACGTGTATGGACCTCGAGCGGATAGTGATGATGTGGACAGGATTGAGTTCAAGCGTCTTTTTTACAAGATATTGCAGGTGAACTTTGTGTGTCTTTGCTTTTATTTTAATGATGGTGTGTTTGTATTTGAATGTTTGGTTGTTAGTGGAATATTAGATGGTGAGATTACATGTGCGATGGGAGCAAAATGAAGGTTTTTATTTTTTTGATCTGTTTGATCTGTATTCTTGTCTTTGTTGTAGAAAAGATGGGAGTCGCTTCTGGCTCAAGGGAGGCGGATATTTGTTGTTGGCGATCTCAACATTGCTCCTTCTGCTATAGATCGTTGTGAAGCAGGATTGGATTTTGAGAATAATGAGTAAATTTAATATGCTTTTGTGAATTCTTGGAGCTGTATCACTGTTTTAGATGTGTATGTAAGTGTATATTTTTTGTTTGTATGAATTGATTTGCAGGTTCAGAAGATGGTTTAGATCAATGCTGGTGGAATCCGGTGGCTCCTTCTTTGATGTTTTCAGAGCAAAACATCCTGAGAGGTCTCGAACTTAAAAACTGACTTCTTTTTACTATCATGGTTTATGATGTCGGGTAATATTATATCGATTAAATCATGGTTTTGATTTGTCTGCCTAATTATGACAGGTAGAGTTATGGAACCCCACATTGACTCATTACTGGATTTGATATAACTTTGCATACCTTTAGGACATTACCATCTAATAATTTAAGGTTTTGTGTTGGTTCTGTTACCAGATGAATGACTATTAGTTCTGTCCTTGTATGATCTGAATAATGATTGACCATTAGCATTTGGTTCTGTTACCAGTGAATGCTTTGATTCGTTTTCCTTTCTATCTCTAAATTCCTGCAACTTTTTTCCATATCTTGAAAATACTTAAATACATCACAGGCATCATTATTACTAATTACTATTAAGTCATCATATACTGTGTTTGGAAGTTTTGAATTTGAACTTGACCATTAGCTTTTGTATACTTACTAGTTATACTTCCATTCAACTATAATCTATATTATACAATGGTAAGTTCTATTCTCCTTATCAGAATTGCAAATGGTATCATAAGTTTTTGACCATTCTTGCATGTTGACCTTCTCTTTTTGTCTTTTATTTTCTATAGAAGAGAAGCATACACATGCTGGCCATCAAATACAGGTGCTGAACAATTTAATTATGGGACAAGAATTGACCATATGCTCTGTGCTGGATCATGCCTGCATCAAGAGCATGACCTGGAAGGCCATAACTTACTAACTTGCCATGTTAAGGATTGTGATATATTGATAGAGTATAAGCGGTGGAAAGATGGAAATACACCTAGGTTAGTATAAATCTGAACAGTGTAACAGCATGGTACTTCAGAAATCTTGATACAAGTTTAGTCTGTAATTAAAATTCTTTTTCAGATATAGGTGGAAAAGAGGGTTGAACACCAAATTAGAAGGTTCAGATCATGCTCCTGTTTGTCTGAGTTTAGAGGGAGTCCCTGAGATTCCTCAGCACAGCACTCCATCTTTAGCTTCTAGATATCTTCCCATGATTTGTGGTCTCCAGCAAACACTTGGTAAGAGATACTTTATCATACTTCTTTATCATAGACTCTTTAAAATCAGATATTTCTATATGTATGGTAAATAACTTTTGTGGTGACATGCAAGCTGCAAGCATTTCCCCAAAACCTTAATATTGGGCTGAGCTAGAGTTTCCTTTCTCAGTTTCAATATCATTTGGCTGTTCTGTACTTAATGGATTTACCACCGATCAAATTGGTCAAGGTTTTGTCATGTTCGACTTATAGGTTATGAATTATGATAATACTAGTCATCAATGTGCAGTTGCTGTGATTAGTGTATCGTTTAAGTGTATCGGATGATGGTAACAACTTAAAAGTATGACTCTTCATAAGCCTTAAATATATCGCTATCAAGCTCTTTGCTAAAATCTGAATAAGTAGAACATTCTTGAAGGCTTTGATATGGATAACAGAACCCACTTTTAAATTTTTTCTATATTTAGAAAAAGAAGATTTTATGTTAGCCCTAGACAATCAATATGACTTTTGAGATTTGGAATAGATTAATGCAACATCATTTAAGCCACTAACTGGGAATAATAAATCCTTACAAAATCCTCGGTTCCCTCCAGATCTCTCTCATCCAAATGTGGTAGGGAACGGGCAGCAGTGGCTTCTTGTAAACTTCACGTGTGGGGTAACATTAATAGATGAATTTAAGAAACTAATAAAGAAAAATTATCATAAGTTAATGAGAATAGAAAATCATTACGTACATCAAGCAGTTAACTGATTTCTAATTAAGGCATTGTTGTCAATAAACATTTATAAATTCATAGATGGAAAGTTTTCAAGTCAAAGCTTATGGGTAAATCTAAATCTGGTATCTAAAATGCCTACTAAAATGGAATAAGAAAATCAAAATCATTCCTAACAAGCATGTACATGACATAGGAAATCTTACAACCTAGGTGCATCACTGTCATGGGATTGTAGACTGGAGAAGAAAATTTGTTATAATTTAGAGAAACTTCGGCTTGATAGTGAACATGCCACTCTATAACTTCTTTAAAGTCCTCGTCGATCCATTATATATATATATATATATATATATATATGTATGTATGTATGTATATTTCCATTTTTGAAGAAAAAAACTGGAACTTCATTCTTTGCTATTTAATTGTTTACAGATATTTATTGTTAACCTGACTAGGCCTAGGCCTTTGATTTGTGTGTACTAACTCATGGTTTTACATGAACTATTACGGGTTAACAAAGCCCTTGATTTTGTGCAGTGTCCGTGTTAATGAAAAGAAAAGTTGCCGAACAAGTCGCCCATGGCGTGTCAGCTTCATCTTCATCTCGGACTACCACAGTAAAGAGTTGCTGCAGTGATAGTGTTGAAAGATCATATAACAACTGCAGTGAATCTGAAATGTCCCCTGATGGTTTTTATTCTCCTTTAATACAAGAATCTGAAGGAGAATCTTTGAAAATGCGAGAGGAATGCAGAGATTTTGCTAATGATGCTACTTATGACCCCAAAGTTACATTGGGGAGTAGTAAGAATATTAATATATTGCCTGGTGTAAGAACAAATAAAAAGCTGAGAAAAAGTCAATCTTGCCAACTCTCTCTGAAATCATTTTTTCAGAAGAGTCCAAAGCTTAGCAATGATGTTCAGAGCTCTGTTACTTCAGTTGATGAGGTGGATGTCCCAAAGTCTCTTCGTGATTCCAACAAAACTCCTGAGGCAGATTGTCCAAGCAGTGGTACCGATATGCATGAGGTGCACGCAAGTGAATGCTCTCAGGATAGACATGAACAAGATGGCAACTGTTCATCGGACAAAGAGAAAAATAATGTTGCTTTACTTGAATGGCGTAGAATACAACATTTAATGGAGAATAGTATACCACTTTGCAAGGGCCACCAGGAACCGTGTGTTGCTCGAGTGGTGAAGAAACCGGGTCTGACATTTGGTCGTAGATTTTATGTTTGTGCTAGAGCTGAGGTATTTCATATTCTTAGTATCTAGTAAGCTCCCAAATTTCCATTTATGTTTTGAAGAAGAGAAAATGTTAGAGAAAGAAAATGTCAGCCCTGTCGTGTATTAATGTTCAGTTGTGTGACAATTAAAGTAGACTAGGAAAATATAATGATTCCTAAAGGTCAATTTCCATTGAGGCTGTCGTTTATATTTTTTACATTTTGAGTAAATTATTTATTTATGAGTTATCTCAACGTAGGGGCCTAGTGTAATGGTAAAAGAATTGAATTAATATGCCGAAGCACTTGGTTTCAAGTTTTCTAGAACAGCCCTTATTGCAAAATAGGAAAGGAAAAAAGCCATATCTATGAAAAAGCCTGCTGGATTGATGTGTCTCATCTTCTCTTTAAATAACTAATTGTTGACAGGAGCTGAGCTTCAGAATAATAGGTTTTGTGTGTCTGAGTTATCATTTTTGCTTCATTAAACTTACATAGCTAGTAGATAGTAGAGACAAAATGTATGCAATTTCTTTCTTCAAGGTATTTCCACTTGCTGTGTTGGCCTTCTGTTTGCCGTAAGCTTAAAGGAAAGTGGATAACAAATGAACAAATACTTTTCTTACAGGGACCAGCATCAAATCCTGAAGCAAATTGTAATTACTTTAAATGGGCGTCTTCAAAATCTCGTCAGAAATGACAGCAGTCTCTTTTTGTCTCAAGTTGAAAGGTTGGAGGTGCCCATCCCGCCTCTCTTGAGTGTTGGCTTCTTAACAATTAATTTTGGAGACCATGGTTTGTAAGTCATCTTCTTCTCCATGTTAGAAACTTATAAAGCGGTCACTTTTGTCTGCATGTCAGCTTTTAATGTGTCCTACTTGTATTAGTAACTGTAATTTCTGTAATATATATATATATATATTTTCGCTTAATTTTAATGTTCTTCACGAAGTTTTTGCCGAAATGCTGAACGCTTTCTTTCCTTGAGTAGGCAAGTGTTTTTCTGCTATGCTGCATCACTTTTGCCCTTTGCATTGTTTTTCACTTTTTCTTATCCTTCTGCTGGCTTCTAGAAGTAGTAAACCTCATTATATCTAGGCTCATGCAAACACCCACTCGCCCTCTCACAACACTTATTCACAACTAAATGGAGCTCTCATTGATTCAAAATTAGTTGTATAAAGTTATAGTCCTATATTATTTATGGCGAGAAAGTTTTGAGGAAGTGACGTTTTCATCTGGTTAATGTTTGAAACATCTGGGAAAGCACTATCGTTGGAAGAACATGAATTTCATCAAGGCCAGAAATATCTAAATATGCAAATAATGGAATGCAAATCAATACTAGTGAATGAAAAAACCAGTTTGTCAATAGGAAAATAACAGTATCTTTATGCATCAATATATGGCAAATAATTAAATATTATGAGAAACCTTGCTTGTGGGCAAGAGCACAAGTTTGGGTGTAGCAGGCAGGGAGCATCTGGACCACATATTCTATGCAAGTTAAAGTAAGTTCATACTGTCATCCTAATTCTACCTACCTACACCCCCTTATATATGGTAGGCCAGCTCTACTGTCCTACCATATTAATTGTTAGCTTATATGGATAGCCCTTGAGAATCTTATAGTAACCTTTTTATAGCAGTTATTCAAGTCAATTAGTTGGTAATAGGCGTATACAACTTAGTTTTAGGTTGGAAGTGTGCTGGTGATGCGGTTTAGTCATGCTCTGCCATAAAAGGGATGCAAAATTTTACTTATATAGCCATTACCATATTTGATGGAATTGCTCTTTTTTTTTTTTTTTTTTTTTTTTTTTGTTTTCAAATCCAAACCATATAGTCAGAACAATACTTTATTCATGAAAGTAAATCTAGAACGGCATTTTACTCACACCTCATACTCTTGGGAGATTAATTTGCCTGAGTCAGACATGTATCAACAATACCTAAACTTAGGTTTGGCGGTTATCGTCATGGTTGTTTTAATTTGTTTGTTGTTTATAGATATCTGTTACAATTGTTTTTGGTCTCGATCAATCAATTTTCCTGATCATCAACAGAATCAAGATTCTCATGTCACTACACCTAGACAAGCAAACCACAGAGAGCTTGAAGCTACATCTGTATTCACCTATGGCTCTATGTCTTTTGCTTCCTCTAGTAGGTCATCTGAGACCGAAACCTGTGCAATTTGCTTGGATGAATATGTGCTAGAAGATACTGTTACGGTTTTGCCAAGGTGTAAGCACATGTACCATAAGTCTTGCTTGGATCTTTGGCTGCAGATGAGGTCTTTCAAATGCCCCATTTGTAGGGACAGCATGATCAAGCAGAGTGCAGACGTTGCAGGGACTTACTGCAGACCTGGTTCTGCAATTGGTAATTCTACATTTCCTTTTCGTATCACCGTCACTTACAATGCAGGATCTTCCAATTTGTAAAACCCTTTCGGGTAATATATGTTTTGTGTTTAATGAGCTTGCATGCATCCTTGATCATTTTAATTTGTTGAAATAATCTGCTATCAAAATACATTTTTTGATACATTGAGCTTAGATTATTTATAATCTGCTATCAAAATACATTTTTTGATACATTGATCTTAGATTATTTATCCCTTTCATTTTAATACCGAAATCTAGTTTACCTATATTCATTTGTGCTGATAAAAAAATTCAGAATAATATAAATCTTTTGTTCCTTCTTTATCTGAAAATTTGTGATGTTCAGTATTTTGTATTTCATTCTTCTTAATCTACTATCTTTGGTATTACATTAAAGATTGATGAGTGAATTTACATTAAACAGAAAAAAAAAAAAATGGTGGTTCTCAATCCTGCATAGATCAGCAATCAGTGTAGTCACATTAATAAAAAAAAAAAAGTTGATCACTTATCAATTAAATAAGACAAAAGCGTTCATGTGCATTGATATATTGAATAGTGTTAGATATAATTGTGTGACAAATTTATATGTGAAGATGTGTTTAATCTGTAACTCTTAATTATGAAAAATGTAATTAAGGGAGTATGTTAAATATTAAAACCTAAAAAGAAATGTTATAATGCTTACTCCAATGTAGAAAACTTTACGTTGATATTGAAAGAATACATATAAGATACAAAAATAATACATTTAAGATATAAAAGATATGTTTACCTTTAGTTCGATTTTATAGTTTATACCATACCAAACAAATAATAGTAATAATTTAATCTCCTCCAGTCTCAAATTTTAATTCTATTCAAGACTTCCACAATATTTTGTTAGAAACTTCACTGGTTCATGATAACACATTGAGTCAATACATCCTTTCAAATTTCTGCTTTTAAGTTTTAGGTCTCGAGTAAGCCAGAGCAAGCACCGCTCAACACAAACCAAGTCTCCCACTTTCCTTTCATTGCACCCCACATTTGCCAAAGCTAAGTGGACCTCTTATTGATTCCAAGCGGCATGAAGTTACAAGTTTACTGGCTCTTTTATGGCTATTCCAAATTATAATATGAAGAGTCCCTATTTTGGAGAATATCTATGACATATATGAGCAACTTGTTGTCATTGAAAAGTGTGATTAACATCCATTAGAAGCAATAGAAAGTTAAAATTCTCAGAAAACTCTAGTCCTATGCAGGTACTGAGATCTATGTGAGAATAGAGTTAAGAGTATATTACCCCCTTTTTTTTTAATATATATATATATATATTTCTTTGTTTCTTTCCTTTTTTAAAATACCTGTTTTAAGCTTTCTAATGGACTTAATTATATTTGCTACATAATTCACATTTTTTATCCAAAATTAATCGCAGATTATTCGATAATTGATTTGTAATCATCGTGTAAATGATGTATTAATTATAAATCGCTTGTCATGTCATTTAACATTATTGATATTATTTACAGTTAATGGATAATTATCCCGACACTTGCTCTCTTAGGTCTCTTAATGGGAAGAACACTTTTATGGTTGCTGTCAATATAGTAATTGAATCATTGAACTTTTATATATGCAAGTGGAACACCAATACCTTTCCTGTTTTGCTCTCTTAATTTTCAGCAAACAAAATTACATGAATCCAGGAGTACTATTTTTGCTTAACAATCTCAAGAATATTCAATGATCTTGCAAATGAATCATACACCTAGAATGATGAATTCCATGACCTGCCTAGTTTGAATTTCAACCTATGAACCTGCATTGATCTGTTTGTCTCTCCTGTATTTTTAATGTTTTCGCTGTTGCTCCCATGCAATCTTAAGATCATGAGGCTGCTATAGAAGCAGTCAACAAAGAAGCAGGTCATGAGATTGTTTCCATCAGAATCAAACAAAATTGTTAGGACTATTATACATCCATAACATATTCAGTGACTTTTGGTGGCTTGAAATTGATTGATGCAATGCCATGTTAGATATAATAAACAATCGACAAACAAGGGATATTTAATTTTAATCGCGTTTTACAAAATGGCCTTATTGAGTAGATCAGAGAAAACTAGAATTAGTTCAATAAAACAGGCGGATGACATAAAATTTCGCAAGAGTGCATTGATCACCTGGATTATGCATGCATGTACTTATAAGGTAGTGATGTTTTTCCTTTTGTGCACTCTTTTGTTGTGCTGTTTATTACAAGTTCAATGATTTTGAACTTGGTCATTGTTGAAGTTGTGATGTTTTACTTTCTGGGTCTATTAACTTAGCAGGATGTGAAGTACTAATGTTAATTTTGCTCTACGATTAACATAACTGAATATGTGACGTAACATAACTAAATATATAATACATATAAATAAAAACTATGAAATACCAGAACTTTTAATAGGCAATTAATTAAGAATTTCCAATTTCTGTTGAATTTGAGTTCACAAACATGGTTTCAATATGTACATTCATTTTTTTTGGTGCATGAACATGGTCAATTGTGTACATAGTTCTAAATAATTTTCTCTAAAATACTATTGGATGCCTAGAGATAAATTTGATTGAATATATAGATTTAATTTCATTAATGTGGACCTCTACACAGTTAATTTGATCCAATTTAAATTGATTTGTGATGGCTAACCAAGAAAAAAGCTCATCAAATTCGAGTACATTTTTCTTCCATAAGTTATGTTCAACTATTAAATGATGATGAAAGTGAACCCATAACATATATATCTTCAGATGCACTAGTCAAATCATCGTATGAAAGAATAGAGCAATGTGGACTACATGGGTCTAGAAAAAACCGAGTAAAATAGTAATACATAAATTGGGTCACCTAGCTAGACAAAACACTGCCCCAAAAGTTTTGAGTGGCCATCGATAGCACCCTCAAAAGCTACAATATAAACTGGACATTTTTTTTGGTATAGCTCAAACCCAACATACAGAAATTAAAACCAGGCATGGCTACAAGGCTAAGATAATTATTCTCTTTTATGTATTGTGAAGGCAGAGAAAATGCTAGAGAAAGAACACGCTGGTCTTTCCAAATCTAATATTAAGAAGTAAAATTTAATATCAAGAATAGAGATTATTTATTTAGTCATACACTATGCACAATATTAGAGACCAGGAACATCTATCCAAAATGCAAGTAACTCTTATCCGATATGGATTTTGGACTTGAGAAAGTTAGTGACCAATAATTGTTGTGCTCCATCCATCTTCCTACTCACCAGTAGCTATATATGTAATAGATACAGTAATGACCATTTCCCGAATTTAGTGATGTCAATTCCTCATACGTCAAAGTTCTTTCAATTTGACATGCACCCACGTTACTCACCCCCCAGGTGTAACTGATCAGTTCACATACAACGGCTATGAGGCGAAGTTAGAAAATCCTATTTAAAGAGTCAATAAATTTCTATACAATTTAGAGGATATCAAAATAAAATTTATACAAGATTAGGGAATGTATGTAATTGTTTAGATATGTTTAAATGAAATTGAGAGGGTCATGAACCCACCAACACCTAGCCCAATTATTGTTATCCTCTGAATCTTATCATGCCGTAAATTTTATATAAAAATGTGCATCCAAATTACATATATATATATATATATATATCTTATTTTCGTTTCAGCACATATTGATATAATAAATCCAGTCTTTTGATTTCATGAGTTAAAGTGTGCAATATACTTGATAGTATGATACGTAAACACGTCCCCTCAAACAGACAACGTGGATAGATAATAGATAATGAATATATGTTAAATATTCCTACAATATAACATATGCAACAAGATGATAGATAAAAAAGGAAAAAAAAAAGATTGAACCGAAAACCTCTAAATTCTGATATCATATTAGTTATCATTAAACTCAAAAACTTAAATTAATAAGAAATTATCCAATTATAATATCTAAAACTTAAGGATATGGTGCATCAATATATATATATATACCAACCTCATTCTTCTCTATTCTTTTTGTGTAAAAGCCATGAATCCCTATCAACATAATCTTCACCTTTACAGGAGAGTCTTCTGGGAATCAATACCGGTTAATAATGATGTCAACCGATACCATTCGAGTCCTCAAAACCAACCCAATGATCGGAATAATCCTTCATTTTTTATTATATTACTAGTCATCATCTCCATCTTTGTTTTGCTTTGTATAATCCCCATATGTATCTGTCTCCATTGCTGCTGCCGTCGTCTTCGATCGACCTCCTCCCGACGTCCTCCTGACAACCAACCGGAAAACACTAGAGTTCTTGCAGCTCTGGAGTTGGTGTACGAAGCCAGAACCATGTTGTCTTCTCCTTCTTCTGTGTCATTAGAGGCTGGTGAGAACTGTTCGATATGTTTGAACGAGTATGCTTATCGAGACAGTGTCAGAGTTCTGACAAGGTGTGGTCACATGTTTCATCAACATTGTATTGATGAGTGGCTGCCGGGAAGATCGTTGAATTGTCCACTTTGCAGGGATCCCACGGTACAGAATATTGATTTGAACTTATAATTTCATATATATATATATATATATATATATATATATGTCACATGATGATATCATATAACTTTGATCAACATTGTAAGATAGTTTCCATATTCTAATATCACTTTCAGTAACATTGTAAAATGTTCTCGTTCCCCTTCGGAAAATATCACATTCGTCTATTTGAACAAAATTCAAATTGATCCAACCTTAAATTGCCCGTTTTCTTGGAAAAGTGAAAAAAGTATCGATGACTTTCAAAGATAAGGTTAATATCTTTCATAACCTAATTATGCTCGAGTTATAAAAACTAGGAATAATCCTTAAAAATCGTTCATAGTTTAGAAAAATCTTTTTATTTTATTTTCTCTGCGTTAGTTTTATTTTTACTAAGAACTCCCCAGTCGCTAATATAAATATGTAAAATACCCATTACTATTACATATTTCGTTATCTTGAAATGTTGACCATTTGACTCTAAAGATAAAAAAGAGAATTGTATTATTCAATTTAAACAAAATTTATTAAACAAATTTATATAAATTAATAAATGAATTAAATAATATTAAAATATAAAATAACCAAAAAAAATAGAAAGAAAGAAAATCCCTTGTTCATCTCCCCCTTACCAAAACCATCACCCACTGAACATTCCCCCTCCCCTCCTCAAGTGTCGTCTTCCCCCTCTCTCTTTCTTTCTTTCCTTTCCGTCCATCTCCCTCTCTCATCACCTTTCACTCTTCATCTTCTCTCCTCCGTTTTCACTCTCCCTTTTGTCGATTTTTTTGGGCAGATTGATGATTGTTGACGATGTTGATGGTTGGGGTTGATGGCTAGGTTTCCAGTTGGGTAGAAACCCGAATAGGGAGAGAGAAAACGAAGAGAAAGAGATAGAGATAGAGAAATTGAGATGGATGGGTTCCCTGATTGAAGGGTTTGAAGATCGGCCATGGATGGAGTTCATGCCTACATTAAATCTTCATCGTCTGTTCAAATTGAATTAACAGTAAAAATTCAATCTTTTTTAAATTTTATTAATTTGTAATTTTTTTATTTTTAAATATTATTATATAATTTTTTATTTTAATTTTAAGCGGGGGCAAAAATATCTTTTACAGTTTGTACTTATCAAACTTTAATTTTTTGTTAACTTGTTAACGGTAGAGTAGATTTTAGATAAAAATAAAAATCATGTAAGAAAAAAAAAATCCAAACCACAAGCCTTTTTTATGGATTTTCTCTAAAAAATAATATAATAACGTTAATTAGGTCAAATCAAATTCAACATTATATGTATGATTTAAAAATTTATTCATATAATATTAAGAGCTTTTCATTTTTATAATAAAAAAAATTACGTGTATATATAGATGAATATGTATGAAAAGTCAAATTCATACTGTAATTGCAAAGAATAAGAATAATAATTACTTGAATTTATAGTAATTCAACTAGCATAGCTTATATTCTTAAGATAATTTATTTCTTATATTTATTTACAATCATCGTGTCAAAACTCAAAATTAGTTGATACCAAAAAGAAGATGAAAAGCGATATGCTACTAATTGTTCTAACCAAAACTATGTATACTTTTATTTCGAAAAAAACAAAAAAAAATGCATACTTTTGAGATGAGGGTCCATTACTCCATCGCCGTTGATAGTCCCTATATATACCTCAGATAAAAACAAAAGAAGACGTCAAAAACTGCAGTCAAATCCATCTTATCTGTTCTATAGAGAACCAACACAATTCCCAGAACTCACATTTATCCTTTTAATAATGATCTTGTCTTTATCTTCTGAATGCTAGAAAATGCAAACAAACAGTCCATCATCATCATTCCTCACCATCCGAACAAATAATAACCACCGCCCCACCCTTTACATATTACAGATCAAGGGTGCTTGTCTTTCCAAAAAAACAATGATGGGTACTTGTAATATGTGCCACATCAATGATTGAAAATTTTAATAAAGATATTATATTTATGCTACAAAGATAAATAAGTTGAAACTTGTTTTGGTTTTTAGATATATTGCACATTCATTAAAACAATTTCAAATTTGGAAGCCTCAAGCATACAAACACCAATAGTCCACCCAAATTAGGGACAACAAGAAAACACTCGTAAACTGTCAGAGCACATCCTCAAAAGGAGATCCAACATAAATGGTCAAACGAAAAACCAAGCAAAATCCAAACATAGATATGGCTTCACCACACAGTTATTTAGCCAATCACAAAGTATATAAATATAAAAAAACGAATTTTCTTTTATGGGGTCTAGTTGAAGATGCAGGTGTGTTTTACAACTGGTTTTACAGGACTTGAAACTTGGTGGTGGTGACTGAAGATTATCAACTCTTTTATTCTAGCTTTAGCTTACCTATCTAGATGAGTCAAGTTTAAAAGCCAGAGGTTAAAGCCAGGTTTACTACTCTGTGTGCTAGAGTTAGTAAGCAAGGATGCACCTACAGGTCAAAGTCAGAAACTGCTGCTGATGATTGACAAAGAAGATGTGAAGGAATGTCAAGAGCTAATCGGTCAAGAGTTGATTAAAATAGTCAGGTAATGACATGTGACCAAGAGTTAGTCATTTGGCGCCTAAATGATCTGTTAGATTCTCTAAAGAATTCCAAGAAGCTTGTTAGAATTAGACGCACAAAGAGTGTGAAGAAGCTACCGGACAGGAGTTGCAATGGCCAAAATTAAGAAGGACGGGCCAAAATTAAAATAGCCGTCCAAATGGTGAGTCAATATCAAGTTCAGCCCAATTGAGGCCTGAAAGCCTCGTTTAAGTGCAACGTTAGGTCAGCCGGACCAATTAAATCTGAGGGCTCACAAATTAAGTGTAGGGGTCGAGATCAAAGGAATCGATCTCTTGATCTCAAAAGCTGTTATAACTCGATAACGGTCAACTTCTCTCTTATAAAAAGGAAACAACAAATAAGGAGAGAATATATCTTGCTACCTTACATTTATTCTGTCAAATTTTCCACTAATACTCAATAAGAGCTTTAACATTCACAGTTATCGCACACATTCTACTCATATCTTAACCGTTAATCAATGTTTGTCATACGCTCTACTCAGTCATCATTTATGCTACACTTTGTTTTCAATACTCTTATTCTATCTAACGTTGTCCAAATTTCAGCATCGAATGCCTTTAATTAGTACCAACAAGTGTTAAGGTAATCCATCCATTTCATTTAACTCTTTTATAGGTTATTAGATCTCAGAAAGCTGATAGTAGAGCCAAGTCCCGACATTAACAAATGTACAAACCTGTCCTCTACACTAGTATAAATACTAGTTGTACTCTCTGCTGGTGATTAATCAACTGAAGAAGCTTGAAAACCTCTCTTTAATGGAAGTTATTTTTGCTCTCTCATATTTTTCAACAAGCACTTCTATTCTCTTGTCATATACTTAGTTTCTTCCTAGTGACACAAGGAATATAACACATGGAGGAGAAGAATCAGCAAAATTGCCAGCATTTCCAGACACTTGATAGTTTCCAAGTTGTGGAGATTTTGCAGGGTAGTATTACCTGTAATTTTATACTTGACAATGAAATTCAATTTCCGGCGGAGTGGAGCTGATGTTTTGGGCCAACCCATTACTGTGTTGCAAGTGCCAAGTTGAGGCCCAAGATCAATCTTAGATCAATTCAACCCCAATTTGGAAACACTGACGATCAAGTCAAATCACGTCTTCCATGGATAATTAACATATATCGAATTTGTTAATTATCCCAAGTTAAAAATTTGGATAATCAAATTTTAAAAATTTCTGAGTAGTATTTAATTTTATCCCAAGTTAATTCTAGGAAAAAAAACAAAGAGTCATATTGGTGCTACATATAGATAGGTTAGTGCCACAAATTTTCATATATTAAAATGGGAACCAAAATGCTGATGTTGAAAAGCTTTATCACTTAGCAATATATGTTATTTATTTAATTAGCATTAACAATACAGTGCTAGGTGAACACCAGACCAAAGCAAAACAATATACGTCATCTGATAGGGATAGAGAAATTGTATATCTAATTGGACCCTCAAAAGACATATTGGGTATGGGCTCAATCGTCAATCCTATGAGAAGGCAAGATTTCTTCAGTGAATCAATAAAATATACGAGTAACATTTGATTGGTCCTGATCAATGACACGATTTTCAGGAGACAAATTCAAAACAATGTATTAATATTCTTTGCTTGAAAAGAAATGGAATGGGGAGGTGGACAATTGGGCATTCATCGAAATATTATAGCACAAGTTAAGGGGATGCATGTGACTCTTGGCTCCTAATAAAGCTACCGGGTTGAGTTAATTAACACTTGAATAAATAATTGATTAATTCGGTTGGTTCACAGTTTAGAAAATTTAATGTTCATGAAGGGATTCACTCGCACAACATCAACGTCGCAACTTCACTTGCATAAAATCAACTTGTCAACTGGGAATGGACAGCAAATAGTGTGTGGCTTTCCATCCATTCGGAGGTCATGAGATATTGGGGTAGACAAAAGAAAAGAAAAAACCACTGGCCACTTCTCCCATGGATTTGAGTTTACTTTTGTTTTCAAGTAATAAAATGATAAAATATCAAGAAAAAAAAAAAGGCAATAAAATGATATTAATTTCAGTGTTTTAAATTCTTGATAGCAATAATAGTTTGAAGATCTGCTAGAGGATGCCGTTTATAATGGCAAGATGCATTGCATGTTATCTGATTCCTTGTCATAATATATATCATGAATATCGCTAATTCACTTTTATACGCGAGTACGTGATGTTATATCAATTAAGTTTATAGAGTAACAAGTGAAATTTCGATTAATTCATTTTTACATGTCAGTGGTTTGCTCGAATCATGTTAATGGAGCATATGACATAACTAATATGACAGACTCGATATTGCTTGTGTGGGGAAATATATAAATTTAGTTAGACAGTGGAATATAAATCTAAACACTTATTCCAGTTTCACTTTCATATATGAGAGATATTGTATTAAGTAATTAATTCGATAGAAATCAGGAAATATATATATTTTCTGAATTCATTTTTATATATGAGTGATGTTAAATCAATCGAGTAATCGAAGCAGAAAGTAAATATTTTACTCCATCATATAAAAAAATCAATTACCTTTATATGGCTAAACCATTTATTGGCTTGTGATCTGAGGGCGCCCATTAATAAATATAACCATTTTTAATCACTCAAATGATGATATGAATCTTCGAAATTTCATATTCTAGATTACAATAATAGTTTGATGATGTGCTGATGGACAACATATAAAATAGTTAGATACATTGCATATTGATATATTTCATTATCAAAATATCATGGCTCTCATAAATTCATTTTCATATATTATATTAATTAAGTTAATAAAATAGAAGCAAAATTTTAATGAATACACTTTTACAGGTGCGTGATATTATATCAATCAAATGAATGAAGTTGATCAAAATAAAAAGATCACACAAACTCATTACCAAATTAATATGACTGATATTTATATAAATTAAATAATAGATCATATTTCTAAACTCCGGCGTACTAGTTTTTAGATAAGAGTGATTTTGTATTAATCCACCTAATGAAAATTAACAAAAAGGTAAAACTCTCACAAATTCATTTGTACATATGAATGATGTTATATCAATCAAATTAGCGAAGCTAAAAAGCAGAAGTCTCACATAAAAAAGTATGAATGATATTATAGCAATCAAGTTGATAGAATAGAAAGCAAGACTCAATGTAATTGTATGTTAAGTTTATAGAGTAAAATTTTTGTGATCACAAGAGCACCCATCTGTTTTCGATCGAGCTACTTTGATAATTATAATCCAAATTACAAGAATTACAGCTAAGTAATGTATATAATGAAGGGATGAAGATAAAAAGGATGTTTATTTCATGTCTCAAAAGTCATTTTGGCACACGCCAATCATGGATTTAAGATCACTACTCACATATAGTCTAGAAATAATGGTATCTCTCATCGCCATACAATGTTGGATATATCAGTGTCATGTGAAGCCTCTTTCATTTTCTTCATTCTTATCCATCCAATGTAAAGTTGACTTGTGATGTTGAAACCTTCCAAGAATAGTTCCACAGTTCAATCCTGGTGGATACTTACAAAAACACCATCGACAATGAACTATTGACAGAAATTTAGGTGATCTAGAAACTATATATATTAAGCCTTTTATACTATCGATGATGAAATTATCAATTCGAATCAAAATGATCAAAAACACTCCTCAAATAGCTTAATTTATCAAATATTGAATTATTCTGATACAGGTAATCAAAATAAGACGCATGTGCAAGCCATCAATGCCTCAAAATAAATAGTATCCTATTTTTACACAATAATTGGGGTGCGAAGTGAATGCAATCACAATTCCCTTCCAAACAAAACTCCAATTATAGCATGAGTGTGTGACACACAAAGAACATGAAAAGTAAATCAATTCAAATCAAGTACGCCTCATATCCTCTTCATTACAAAGACAGCAAGATAAGCAATTAGAGCTGACTCATCATCCGAAAGTTCGTCCTTCCATATCCAATTAGCCCTTTAATTAATTAATTTTTCTATCCCCACTAATCCCTCCTCTTGTTAACTCTAGTTAAAACCGTTAACTTTATATATATATATATATTTATATATATATATTTTTAAAAGAAAATATTAATTCATCTTTTTCTTCCTATTTATGATATGTACCATTACATACCGATAATAAAAAATGGTTGACTCGATAGTATACTCTTCACAATTACATATTAAGATTGTGAGTTAAGGGATTGTTAATTTGTTTTTTTTTTTTTTTTTTTAATATGAAGACTGAATAGTTTTGAATATTACCGAAAACTTAACCGTGATTGAAATTTGAAACTTAAAGGACATGTCTATTTTTCATTTTTGAAATTTGAATATATATGTTGGTTGTATTTTTTTCACAAAAAAAAAAAAAAAAAACCGAAAACCAATACTTTTACGTTTATATCTTATAATTAATAATTGTTATGTACTTTATTTAAAATTATATATGTAATAAAAATCATGTAATAAATTCCTATCAAATTTATCTATATATTTCTATTTTTATATAAATGTATTTTTTATTGATAATAATAAATATATATTATTTTAAATAATAATAGTTTAAGAAAATATTTAGTTCACATAACTTATACATTGTTTTTAAGTTATAAAATATATGTAATTGAAATTGGTGTAAAAATATAACGATTCAAGTTATTAGTAACAATATGAAAAATAATAATTTGTAGGATATTAATGAAGATAAAATTACAAATATGTATAATTTAAAAGAATAGTTATGGAAAGAAATAATATTTTTTTATGATTAATTGTTAAATGCTAAGTAAGAAGTTAAAATATTTTACTTTTTATTTTAATTTTTTTTTAGTAATTTTAAGGATTTGATCATTTAAAAAATAAATAAAAATGATTTAATGGACCCAATTCAAATGAAGTGATAAGTTAAAAAACCAAATAATCCCTAAGATTTATCTCCCTTTCCAAATTCTAAATTATTGAGATTGATCTATATCTCCTTCATTCATAGGCTTTTAAGATCGTGATTTCTAACTATGTCCCTTTCTTAACACTATTTAAAAAGGTTTTTGTAAACAAGATAATTATTGTTATTATTATATATAACCCCCTAACTAAAACACACTCTCGCGGCTCATCACAGCACTACAATTCTCTCATCCTCCTCTACAGTTCTCGTCTCTCCTCTGCTCTCCATCAAATTCAACATCTCCTCTCCCACTCGGCCACCTATCAGCAGACTTCACCACCACCCTCCTCCTCTAGCCACCGCAGCAACATCAACAGCCTCCCGTACTTCAACGCCAGAGAGAAACCCCACCTCCACGTATCTACGGCCTCAGCGGATGGCGTCATCATGCGCGGCGTCTCTT
This sequence comes from Dimocarpus longan, assembly GCA_022984855.1. Classification (NCBI taxonomy): domain Eukaryota; kingdom Viridiplantae; phylum Streptophyta; class Magnoliopsida; order Sapindales; family Sapindaceae; genus Dimocarpus; species Dimocarpus longan. The sequence goes on along the minus strand of CM041019.1, from coordinate 2,117,714 downwards.
TACGAGATTCTGGGGATTCCGATGGGGGCCACAGGCCAGGAGATCAAGACGGCGTATCGGCGGCTGGCCAGGACCTGCCACCCGGACGTCGCCACCTACGACCGCAAGGATACGTCTGCAGGCGACTTCATGAAGATCCATGCTGCCTACTGCACGCTATTGGACCCCGAGAAACGCGCCGTTTACGATCAGAACCTCTTCCGGAGAAGAAGACCGTTGACTTCCCCCTCTGGATTTTCCGGGTATTCGGGTCGGAGCTGGGAGACCGACCAGTGCTGGTAGCCAACGGGGTTGCTCACCAATTATTATTATCTATTTAGGATGGTTTGTACATACCTAGGTTTTTTCTCAACGTTGATGATTAGTAGATAATTTTTCTATTACTAATTAATATAATTTCGATAGATCTCGAAAAAAATATAGATTCGATTAATCCCGATAAAGATATAGTTGCTAAGTTTGCTGTATAAAAATCTTAAGAACAGTGAAATATATTATTCATTTTACTGTACTTTTATTTATGTGATAAGATCGTAATATAAAATACATGTATATTTCGATATAATGCAAATATATTTCAATATATTTAAGGTTTATATATATTACAGATTTAAGTTTATCTATTTTTTTGAAAAAAAAAAAAAATTGGAAACAAGATATGTAGAAGAGAAGTAAAGGGCAAACTAGTTTTGAATTTGCAAGATTTTAAGTTGTGAAAAAAAATATGTGTCTTGGATGCAATTTGGAATATCCAAATCAATTACTTTAAATCAGAAAACAATAAGAATTTAGGGTGTGTTTAATCTGTTGTATACTTATAAATTAAAATACCTAAATACAATTTTAATTTTCGAGAAATGGAAACATGAAAATGGAAAGGGAAACGTTTTTGGTTAAGTCTTTCTTTCTCTTTTTTTTTTTTTTTTTTTTTTTTTTTTTTTTTGCATCATATATAAAATAAAAACTTGAACTAAAATCCAAAAACATTTTTTTTTTTTTAAGATTTTAAAGATTAAACTGTTATTTGGTTTCATTAGTTGTATTCACAATACTCCACCCATCAATTCTTAAATTGATTTTATATATTTTTATTTTTATTATATTTTTTTATTAATAATAATTTAATGTAATAGCATAATGTCCATATTCTGCATATTATTATATTCTCAATGTATAGCCTAGTAACCAAAATAAGAGTTTGTAACCATTTAGTGTATAAAGGAAAAATGTATGTAATTGTGAGATCCATTGTAGCTAGATATTCAATGTTTCACAGGTTAGTGATGATGATATTAACTTGCATGTCTACTATCCACCACAAACATCTTAATCTTAATCACTTTATCGCCATATGATGATTCTGGGACCTTCCTTTTGCAATATTTGATTGTCCTAAGTTCCTAACCATAAAGTATCCTATTGATAAGATCGTAAACTATCTTACATAATTAGTTATTTACTTTAATTTGAATTTGAATTATATATATTTCAAATGGTTAGTGTATATTTTTTTTTTTATATGTATTTGTGATTGGGTTGGTGGTAAAATTCTGACATCTGATATTAGTAGATTTTTTATCATATTATAATTATATAAAAAAATGAATTTAAGTTATTTTTGTATTAATTTATATGTCTAAATTGATGTAATACAATGCATATAAATAAGCTTCAAGTGTATCGTAATTAAAGTCATAACAATAACACAATTATTTATTATTTATTTCCTTTTATTGATTACTTTTCTTAAAAACAAACCCTTTTTTATTCATAAATTATGTGAGCCACAGTACTCTGTGATGACATATAATATTAGTTTGGGAGCTTCTATAAATCAATATATTTGTTTGAATTCTTTGGATTGAAACATTTTCTAATTCATAAAATTTAAAAGGTCAATCCTCAATCTCAATTTCTTCTTGATTCTCAACAACGTGCTTGAATTATCAATATGTATATTATGGCCACAAAAGTAACCCCGTCAATTAATTATGATTTTAAATGAAGCATTTTTTGTTGATAAACCATTTGAGCCATTATTTATATTGATATATATCGAGAGAGTTACTAACTTCATCTAATAACTTTAGTAAATCAATAATTATCCGAATCTTCTTGGGACTTAATCATACTCTAACACATTGAATGGTCAAACTTCAATCTCAATTTTTTCTTGATCCATAAAAATGTGTTTTGAATTATCAGTATGTATATGGCCAGTGTGGCCATATACATACTGATAATTCAAAACACAGTTTTACGGATCAAGACCACAGAAGTGACCTCATGATCAATTAACTACGACTTTAAAATGAATGGTGGTGGATTACATTTATCCACCACCATCAAAACTTTCACTGTCAAAACCGATTTAATTTTCATAGATTGAAATGTTTGTCACGTTTCCATTCGTTCTAATTACTTTTATTTTTGTCGGCTACATGTTGTCACACCCCACCAAAGGTGTCATTGTAAGTAGGTCACAAATGCACCAATAAAATACATTAATTAATCAAACAAAAGTTATACTACAAATCAATTCGCAGGATTTGTTCATTTATTATTTAATTAATTACTTTAGGTTTTTGTTTAAGTTTTACCAAGTTGTTTATTGAAGATCCATTTGTAAATTAACTTGTCGAAGAATCTGTCTTGGTTCGTTATTATATCAACAGGAACTTAAAAATTAAAACTATGTAGAAACTAATTAATTTAGAAACTTTTACTGTTTTAAATATAAAAAAAAATTAAAATAAAAATTCGTAAGAGTTGAAAAAACCTAGATTCTGGTATTTGTAGAATTTACACACCAATTAAATAATTTAACAAAATCTAATACCTACTCAAAAATCTTAATATAATATAGTTTAGCTAGACTAGTGCATGTAATCTCATTAGTTTAACTAATAGTTGTATAGAATGATACATAAAATATAAATAAAACAGAAAATAGTTCTGTAAAACGAATTATTAATGTCAAGTTTGCACATATATAAACGAATTATTAATTTCAGGTTTGCACATATATAAGTTGTTGAAATGTTATATAGGGAAATCACCAAATTTATTATAAAGAAGAAATTTGAAAACAATGTGGATTTATTTATTGGTTTTGACTACTTTATTGGTTAGGTAATCGTACCTATCGATTACATTTAATGGATTAATTATTAAGGTAATTATTAAAATCAATCTAATGGTTATAATTATTTACCTAACCAATAAGATAATCAAATCTTTATTTATTTATTCATTCATTCAATAATTTCTATTTGTACCCCACAAAAGGTTGATTAAGTGCAAGATCTTACCTTTAGTTTTTCTATAGGAATCTGACTTTGTAACATAGGTAATTCATATTGTGTAGTATAAAATTAATTAAAATTATAAATTCAAAATTCCTTTTCTATATATATAGACACACGAAATTCCACCGTTGATAAGCATTAATATCCTATATCATGCAAATATAAAACGAGCAACTGTGAGACCAGTACTGAAGAAAACATTAAAAAAAATCTGGTGGAATAATCTGGCGGAGGCGGCTGTCGGCTGTCCTTTCACTCAACTTTAAATTTTCATCATATCTAATAATTAAGAATTATAATAAACATTGATGAGCCAATCGTGACTCTAGTTGCAAACTAAAATTTGTCTCCAGTCTAATATTTGTTTAATATTATAAGATTCAATTGGTTACTTCTTATGATTTTAAGTGGTTAAAAATTTAAATTTTTTTATTGTCTTAAAATATAAGATATAGATAATTTTTTCTAAATTTAAGTGTTTTTTCTCATCATAAATATATATCAGTGTTGTAAAAAATCATCGATTACTGGTAAAAACTTGTTGATGAATCACTGGCCAACATCCTATCGGTTCGATAGTCCCCAGATCTGGGGTCTTGCTCGTCAAAAGTGAGTAATTGACAGGTTAGCAGAATAATTGGTCCAACTCGACAAAAACCAGCCACAATCAATCATAAAACCTCAAATACTACCAAAAAATCCAACCATCACCACAAATATGAAGAAACAAAAAGGGAAGAAGAATGGAAAAATAAGAAACAATGTAGATAGAAAAAGGGGAACAGAACTACTAATGCAAAAAATCTAATCACCACGACAAACACCATTAAAAAATGACTGTTCATCGTCATCTCGATCGTTCATCATTATCTCTGTCAACAAAAAGGAAAGAAGAATAAGGGAAAAACAAGAAAGGAAGAAAAAAAATGGAAGAAGAATAAGGGAAGAAGTCCACGTTAGAGAGAGAGAGGGTGGAGGTGGTTGCTGGAAGAATAGTGTTTGAGAGTTTATACATATACATAAGTCAAGGCAAATTACATATACTCCCTGAGCTTTAATAAAATTACATAATATCTAATTTTGGCCCTTAATTTTTTTTTTTTTTAAATATTAGTTTATATCCTAAGATTTCAAAAAATAATAATTTTTTCAAAACAGTACTTGTTGATTAATCACCGATTACTCGTTGAGTAACTAATAAATCACTAACCGTTGTCTTACCGGTCGATTATCGATTAACCATTTTTGCAACCTTGATATACATATATATAACTAATGATATGTTTAAAATATATATTTTCAAAGAAGTACGCTCTATATGAAATATTTTTCAAAAAGAAATCACATAATAGCTTTGATTAACTAAAAAATTTGTCATTACATTTAAAACTTGAATGTTTTTAATAACATTGTTCACATACATGTAAATTTATAGATACTTATGGTGTATAGAAGATAATACATATTTTGCACATTTCATTATAATTTAATGAAAAATTAAATTACAACCATTGAAAAATTTAAGATTTGATATACAACTACGAATGATAACAGGTAGGATTTGGATAGGTTTGGTCAACCGTACACCTACACCCACAAGCAAATTTTATACCCGTACCCATATTTGTAAAGCTTTCACAAGTGTTGGTGCGAATGTGCATTGACGAGTGCGAGTGGACTCGCACCACACCTATAACCCACAATCTTCAACCTCGACCACTATTTGCTTCCACACTCCACCTCCTAAACCAAAAATTAGATCACATGCCACATCTCTAACTCACTCTATCGCATTAATATGTCAAATCCTAACACCTCCCAATCGAGATTTGAATAGCCAGCCCTTACCCTTACTACCTCTCTTATTCATCAATCAAACCAAACTCAATAAACTCAAAACCTCATATGCACCCCGATGAAAACACTTCTCACCACTCAAATTCGCCACACACCATAGGAATTGTAAGACCCAACCCTCAAACACCAACTTTACAACCACCCCACACCAACACCAAATCTGTGAGATATTAGATGAGCAGCTCAGTTGATCACAACTCATTTAAACCATCTGTATCTCAAAGTTTAGCTAATCTATTCTAACCCAGTAGCTTCAAATGTCTCTAACTAACCACCCATCTTATCACTATATGGATCAATAAGGTTAAAGTTTGACTTGATCTAAAACTCTGTATTTTCAACTATATATAGTGAACCTCTTGTATTGTTTCATCAGTGTGAAAAAGATTAATAAAAAGAATTCTCTAGAATCTTTGTATAGTTAGTTTCTCTGGTTATTTTTTCTTTTCTTGTTTTGGTTTTTGAAATAATCTTTTCATGGTATCAGAGCTGAAGAATTGATAGCCATGGTGATTCAACACAGTCAAGCTGAGTTTTCAGAGTCTTCAAAGGATACTTCAAAACAGAAAAACCAGGTTTCTTCATTATTTTCTAGCTTGAACTTTAAGCTTCCTTTGAAACTTGATTACAACAATTATAATTACTGAAAATTACAAGTGATACCTATGATTTGAGCCTTCAATCTTGAAGATTTTATGTTGTTTCCGAACTAAGTATGTTCAATCTAGTGATAGTGATAATGACATTGGTGAACAAACCTTAAATGAGGATTTCTTGGACTGGAAAAGAACAAACCAACTTTTAGTCTCTTTGTTCTCAACTATAAGCAAGTCGGTGTTTGGTCAAATTACTCACTGCACGACTTCATTTGAAGTGTGGAACACTCTTAAATAATTGTATCTTGAGAATCAAGGGTAAAAGTCTTACATATTAAGACAAAAATGCAGATGACTAGGAAAGGGAGACTTAAAATTAGAGAGTATGTTTTAAAGATGAAAAAGTTAAGTGAAAGCTTAGCTATGGTCAGATAACCACAATCTGAAGAGAATTTGATTTCACAGGTCTTAGGGGGTCTTAGACTTGAATTTGATCTACTTGTGGTTAGTATCACAGCTTGGCAAGAAACTATCATTATGCAAGAAGTCTGATTCTTATTGATGAATTATGAAAATAGGCTTGCTCAACATAACATGATTGCTTCTTTTGATATGGTTCCTGCCTCTGCAAATTTTGCTAGTGGACATGTTTTTAGTGGTAATATGAGAGAAAATTATAAAGGTCGTGGCAAGAGTCGTGGCAGAGGAAGAAATGTTGGAAGATCGAATAACAGGATAATATGCCAGTTGTGTGGTAAGAATAGACATCTTGTTGTATCGTATTACAAGTGTTTTGATTATAATTTTCATGGCATTTAACAACAAGCTTCTCAACAACATAATTCTGACAAGGGAGGACAATTTCAAGCATACACTCATTTGCTGTAATATTCACCAAATTATTCTAATTCTCCACATGTTTTGACTAACACAGCTGCACCTGATTACTATCATGAAAGTCTTAGATCAAGTTATCTTCATAACAACTCCACACAGTTGTTTTCTGCAAACAACAATAGTGCTTTTATAGCTACTCTTGCAACTGTAACTGACAACTCTTGGTCCTTGGACAGTGGTGCGACTAACCACATCACATCTGATCTTGGCAAGCTCTCTCTCAAGACAAATTTCAAAGGGCAGGACAAGATTACAGTAGGTAATGGTGCTCAAATCCCTATTTGTCACATTGGTTATTCTTTTATAAACTCACACACTAATCCACAAAGACCATTACATCTCAGAAATATTCTTCATGTACCCTTTATTACTAAAAATCTATTAAGTATCTCTTAGTTTACTAGGGATAATAATGTAATAATAGAGTTCAACTTAGATTTCTGTCTTATCAAGATAAGAATATAATGAAAATTCTGTTGCAAGGGACCTTGAAAAATTGTATATATCAGCCAGATCCTTCCATAATCGATGCTAAAGCTCTTCAAAATCTATCCACTTAAGATCTTTTGGATTTCTTTTTAATGTCCTCAGATCAAAGCAATGATGATTTCAAATCTTGTATAGATTCTTGTAGTGCTTCTGATTTCAATAAAACAAAAGATTGTGAAAATGATGCTTCTTATAACATTGTTCATACCGTTTTACCTTGTACAAATTCTAATAATGGTTTGACCAATGTATGTGAAATACAATCAATAAAGCCTTATTCTTTTTCTGTTTTTATCTCTCATGAGTTACATGTTTGGCATACAAAAGTGGATCATTCTTCTTTTGCAATACTAAAACAAATTCTTAGAAAACTCAACAAATCTTGCACAACACCTATCTCTCTCGATTTTTGTGATGTTTGCTAATATTGCAAAATGCATCAACTCCCATTTTCATCCTCTTAAACTAGATTTTCTATCTCATTAGAGCTCATTTATATAGATCTTTGGAAACCTTCTCTAATAGTGTCTAGTCAAGGGTATCAATATTACATTCATTTTCTTGATGGTTACACCAAATACACATGGATATATTTTCTAGTGTCTAAGGATCAAACACTTCAAACCTTCATAAATTTCTAAAACTTTGTTGAAACTAACTTTGATAAAAGAATCAAATGTGTGCAAAGTGATTAGGAAGGTGAGTTTGGACCTCTCACCAAGTTTTTAGAGCAGAAGAGCATTCATTTTAGACAATCTTGTCCATATGTGTACCAACAGAATAGAGCAATAGAGAGAAAACACAAGCACATCACTGAAATTGGCCTTACTCTCTTAGTCAAGCTCAACTTCCTCTTAACTTTTGGTGTGAAGCGTTTCATATAACAACTCACATTATTAATAAATTGCCAACCCTTCTCTTAAACCATATATCATCTTTTGAGAAACTAGATCACAAAAGTGCATATTATTACTCTTTGAAAACATTTGGTTGTGCCTGTTTTCCCTTTTTTAAGCCCTACAACAAGTCTAAATTTGGCTTTCATACATCAAAGTGTTTTTTTATTAGTTAATTAGATATTCACAAAGGCTACAAATGCCTCCATCTGAGTGGCAAGTTGTATGTTTCAAGACATGTAAACTTCAATGAAAAGGAGTTTACTTTTCTTAGTTTGTTTGCTTTCTCATCACATACCACAGCTGTCAAACTTGTCAATTTTCCTTCATATAATATCTCAACTCTTTTCAGTCCAACAGCCTTTAAATCACAAACTTTATCAGTTTCAACCTTCACAGATGTAACATCCAAACCAAAAAAAAATGTCACCCTATGATCACTAGGTCCAAGAATAGGATTTACAAACCCAAAGCTTATCACAATTTCTAGTTCTACTCTTTCTAGTTTAGAACTAGAAACTGTAGTTCAAGCTTTATCCATTCCAAGTTAGAGAGCAACAATGGATGTTGAGTATGATGCCTTGATTAACAATCAAACATGGGATCTAGTTTCAAGGGGTGATGATATGAATGTGGTAGGTAACAAATGGGTTTTTGGAGTCAAGTTCAATTCTAATGGTACTGTTCAAAGACATAAAACTAGGTTGGTAGCTAAAAGGTTTCATCAAACGACAGATATTGATTTTGTGGAAACTTATAGCCTAGTGGTTAAATCCTCCACCATTAGATTTGTCCTTGCTCTAGCAGCAATAAAGAATTGGGATGCGAAATAGCTTGATATAAATAATACTTTTTTGAATAGAAAACTTAAATGAAATGGTTTTTATGGAGCAACTTAAAGGTTACATTTCTAAGCAGTTTCTTGAGTATGTGTGCAAATTAAAGACGTTTTTGTATAGACTAAAACAAGCTCCAAGAGCTTGGTTTGAAAAACTCAAAGGAACATTAGTTCAATGGGGATTTCAGAACTCCAAAGCTGACAATTCTCTTTTTGTATATAGGACAAAAACTAATCTCGTCATTCTTCTTATTTATGTTGATGACATTTTGGTCACAGAGACTAATCAATAGATTTTACACAAAGTAATCGTTGATTTGAACCAACATTTTGCTCTAAAGGTTATTGGATCACTTAGTTACTTTCTTGGATTCGAAGCTACAAGAGATGACAGTGGTATATTCTTGACTTAAAAGAAATATGCAATTGATCTACTGAGGAAAACAAATATGTTACAGTGTTCTCCTTGTCCAACACCAATGAGTATAGGTTCCAATCTTTTCAAGGTAGATGGTGATCCCTTTAATTCACCTACACTTTATCGAAACACGATTGGAGCTTTACAGTGTTTGACCCAAACTCGACTATACATTTCTTTCATAGTGAATAAGTTGAGTTAGTTCTTGGCATCTCTAACAACCATACACTAGCAAGCTTGCAAAAGGGTCCTTGGATGCATAAAGGGTATATTGGATTTTGGCTTATGTTTTAGCTCTTCTTAAAAACCTAATCTTGTTGGTTTTATAGATGCAGATTGGGCAAGCAATCTAGATGATAGGAAATCCATCAGTGGCTGGTGTATTTTCTTGGGAGATAGCTTGATCTCTTGGAGTTCAAGGAAGCAGAAAGTTGTTGCACAATTGAGTTGTGAAGTTGAGTATAGGTTCCTTGCTTAAGCTGCCGCAAAAGTCACTTGGATCAAAGCATTGTTGAATGAGTTAGGTGTGCAAGCTTCGCAGATTCCTGTTTTATGGTGTGATAATATAGGAGCAAGTTCTTTAGCTAAGAACACTGTGTTCCATTCAAGAACAAAACATATTAAAATTGACTTGCATTATTTAAGAGACAAGGTAGCAGATCGTGAGTTGGATGTCAGGTATATGCCTTTTGAAGAACAGCTTGCAGATGTTCTAACTAAGGCTCTTAGTATTTCACTGCAAGATCAATGCTTCCTTTGAAGGGGGATGTTTGATTAGCAGCTCAATTGATCATGACTTGCTTAAGTCATCTATATCTCAAATCTTAGCTTAATCTATTCTAGTCAAGTAGCTTCAAATGTCTCTAACTAACCAACCACCTCATCATTATGTGGACCAATAAGGTTGAAGTTTGACTTGATCTAGAACTCTGTATTTTCAACTATATATAGTGAACCTGTTGTATTGTTTCATCAGTGTGAAAAAGATTTATAAAAAGAACTCTCTAGAATCTCTGTATAGTTCGTTTCTCTGGTTATTTTTTCTTTTCTTGTTTTGGTTCTTTTCTTGTTGTATAGCTTGTATTGTATAGTTCTTAAAATGAGGGGAGAAAAGAGAATATGTGAGACGAGAGAAGGGAGACAATCGCCGCCAATCACCAAAAAGGAGAGAGAGTCAATAGGCTAGCTGGATTGAGGAGAGTGAGGGATGGCTAGGTGAGAGATTGAGAGGCGACTGGCCTGAGGAGAGTGAAAGTTAGTTGGTCTGAGTGGGAGATAGAGGAAATGAAGACAAAGAGAGTGAACTAGGGTTTCAGACATCAAGTTTCATTTCATATGTATACCATGCTCAAAACGACATCGTTGTGAGCATAGTATATATTAAAAAAAGTAACGGTTTTCTTTTCACAGGTTCGTGGGTTTGGGTGTGGATTTTTCCCACACCAACCCTCAAACCCAAATGCATCTTGGGTTTAAAAAATAGAATCTATACCCACCTACGATCCCGTTTAGTTAAATCAATATCCATTCATTATAGGTGATATATCCATGGGTTGGAATTGTCGTCCCTATACGACACACCATAAGAATAGTTAAAACTTCATAAAATACTAATTACTAAGCCTTCATCTGCAAACATTTATTAATGATATCATGTGGATATGCTGACAAAGAATCGAATCAAAACCCCACAAAACTTGTACGAGTCAGATTCTAACCAACTAATTTATTTGATACTAACGGAACTATCTTAAATAGTTAAATCACAAAGGTTATAAATGTAACAATTTATACTTAATCTTTTATTCATAAAAAATTTTCATTCGACCATCCAAAATCTATAATCAAGACATTTGACTAGATCGAAAAGAATAAGATTGTGTTTTAGACATTTGGCAAGAACCAAAGTGGGAGGAGCAGGAACAAGTTTTAGTGATTTCGTTAGTCATCCATCATCCATCAAATTTCGGAAAACAAGAATAATCAATGATATTTTTCATGAACAGTAACTTCCTTTTGTTTTCTTCGTTTTCTGCTCGTTTCCTCGCCTGAGTTCACACACTTCACAGTTCACATCAATATGGTAAATTGGAGTCACAAACATTCTAAAAATAAATATTACTTAATCGTGCAAACTGTTGACACTTGCTAGATTCCGTGGTGCGTACCACTGCCACATTTACATCGGTATTCAATTTTCATACACTAAAAAGAATAAGTGTAGATTACATCTGATCGACTGTACATTTTCCACTTAATTTATATTATCTTACGAATGAATATATGTAATTAATTAATTATATAATATCAAAATAATAAAATGAAGATATATGATATATCAAATGCTTTTAAAACTTTCCCATCAAAAAGAGTTTCGAATTTACATCTTCCTTTGCTTCTAGGTGCCTAATAGATCATTGCAATTGACACCAACTGGTTGGCCAACGACATCGACCGCTTTGTTGACACATGAGAAAAATAATGTTTTGTGTATCGTGAAATAAAATTAAAAAACTAATGTAGGTTATAATTGGTACCAAAAGTAGTGATAAATAGACACCTAACATCATAAAACATTTACTACCGCCCAATATAACTTGAGGATAGTGAGAGTTCATTCAAACAGTTCGAGTCGTCTGAACATAAATGATATAAAATTTATAGCAATAGGATCATATAAGGACATCCTTTAGTTTATAAGTAATTTTGTCTATAATTCAATTCAATTTATAGATGTAATTTCGTTAATATTGTCTCTCCACAAAAAGACCAAATGATTTTTCTTCCCTGCAAAGATCATTTTGGTTGAACTGAGATAGCACAGTTACAAGTTGCTGGAGCTTTCTATAATATAGATCTGCTTCAAGTACATGTTCATGTGATTATTAAATAAAGCCTATAAATATTAAGCCTCCTGCCAAAAATAAAAATCATATTCCTCAGATATTGTTGGAATTTTGCGGAATAATCGTAATATTGTTGTGAGGTTGGTGCATGATTGTATGCAAAAGCCACAGCAGGTAGTTCTTTGACTTCTTTCTCTTACAAACTAATTTGGAGTTTCCCTCTCTATATATATAGTTCTAGTGTGTTTTACTAGAGTGACTGGCATTGGTCTCTTTATACAGCTTCATCTAGGCTGTTGGTGGTGGTTTCAACCACCATCCTAACCTATCTTGGACTGTCATGTCCATCCTCCATAACAGATAGAAGAATCGTAAGAGCAGGTGATCATACTGCATTGTTAGAACAACAATATTTTTAGGATGGAAAAATAGCTTTGGATTCAAATATAAGGCTTCACACAAATTGAAAGTTTAAATAATGTAAAAATAATAATAATAATTTAAAAGAACAATTGGTCAGATCACTTGCAAATGTTCTTTTTTTTGGGTTTCATTTATTCTAATAAACGATATTAGTTTAGAAGAGTTGCTGCTGCTTTGGTCAAACAACTTACTTTTATCAGGATGATACAAGATAATCATATACGCTGTTGCTTTGATATAAATAATTTCAAAGAGAAATTCTGTTATATATTTTTTGAGCTTTATGTCGTAATTTATAACAGCAGGATTCTAGAGAGCAATTAACTTCGTCTCTGTAAATTTTCCTGCATTTACTCGTTAGTTTTCTTGAATATATTCTTGGAAAATTATGGACTTAAACACAAGTACATATATGATTCCAAGTTGAGCCTCCTTTTGAGAAGCAATGAGCACTTTTGGCAGTAAGTACTCAACATCTTATCTTATCGAGTTCATTAGATGTCAAATGATTCACAAATCTTAAAGAATGAATGTTTTACCGGCTAACCATTTCTTGCTGATGGTGATATTACTCCTATTACAAGTAATTTATTGATTTGATACGTTTATTATTCATTTACTGTTTACATGTTTGGAAATATATATATACATATATATATTCTTCAATAAGAGCATTCTTAAATTTTTATCGTAGAATAATAAATTATAATTACTCATTTTCAATGAATCCCTGAACAATGATGAGACTCACTAAAAATATGTGGTTGTCACTAGTGATCCTAAATAAAAATTTTAGAACGTTCTTATCATAGAATGATCTTTTATACATATAGAAAATGATGCACTAACATGGTATGTCATAGTCCTTAAATTTTTGGGTACAAGACGAGAACATAAATAATTTGACATAGAATAGTTACCTTATGTCTAACTTTATCATCTTTTTCTACGGTAGAATTTGTAATTTGATATATATATATATATACACACACACTATCCTCGTCAAACTTACATCCAAATTAATCCAATTCAATTCCACATCAATTTTTTAAGGGTGAAAATTTGAATATTGTGGCAATTTAATGCCACTTCAAGAAAGAAAGAATTTCAGGGATCAATATAGTTGATGAAGCTAACATAAGAGGAACCCAATTCATTTTCATTTGACAAGAAAATTGAGGTTCAAATTATCAATACAAGAAAAAGTTGATGCATTTTCGTTTTGTTTTATGCTTGTTCTGTGATCATAGAAAAGAATTATGGGATCTTCAGGTTATGATAGTTTTCGGTTGAGCCCATAAGTTTAAAGTCTCGTCCCAAATGTTACCATTGGGCCCAAAGTGAATTATTTGGTATATTCAACTCATAAAGAAAAAGGCCAATAGATGTTGGTCATTTACACCTTAGAAAACTGTATTTGTATCTTTTGGCAAGTACACTTTAACAGAGATTTAAAAACAAATTTTAGTTACATAAAAAATATTATTTTGATGATATTTATTTTATTTTTTTGAAACTATTTTGATGATATTTGTTTGTAAATATATAATGAATAAATTTAAAGGGATTTTTTAATATGAAATAGACTATAATGATGCATTATAATTTTTTTAAATAATCTTTAATGGGATATATTTATAAAAGGGATTGCATACAGTATTGTAGGGCTCAAATACTGTCACTAACAAAATTCAGTTTGAAAGTAGAATATAGTGAAAACTTTTTCCACTTCTCTCTTTTTTTTTTTAGCTGCTGTCACCATGGTTATGGTTTGTTGAAGTTTCATGATAAATAAAGTCATATATTGAGTCTTTCTAACAAGAAGAAAGCTTTCCCTACCTACACTTCTATGAATCTGTAATTGAAGTGTGAGACTATAACTCCAATGTCACTAAGATGGAGTTAAAGCTGGGAAGTACACAACTAATTCAGTCAAAACTTACGATTCCTTTAAATATATAGAACCTTTTTTTTTTTTTTTTAAATCATTGAAAAAATTTAACGAGAGTAGATTGCTAGATTGCATGAATGTCAAATATACAAGTGTTCTGTCCTCTTAAAAAGGATATATATCATATAAACCATAAATTTTCGACATGTTGAAATACTAGTAGATATCAACCGGTTTAATGAGTTTTCTTTTTTCTTTTTTCAATCATATATGGTACTAAATTAGTGTTTCGAAGCTGGAACCAAACTAGGAAAATGAGTTTCTTTAAGTGCCTTTTTGTTTACGAGCACAAATTTTTTGTTTTGTTTACGAAGAAAGGGAAACGTTAAAAATTCATTGTCATAGTTTAATACTAATTTCAAAATTTTCATTAATTTTAATGTTACCAGTTAAATTTTTCTTGGAAGATTCTATTTGTTTTCTTTTGAAACTCCTGTTTTCACGATATTCATTTATATCTACGAATTAAAAAATACGATATGCAAAATTTAATAAGAATTAAATTCTATCTATTGTCCCAAATTAAAAAATATATATAATGATAATGATTTTGTTCGGATTGTCCCTAACACAAGTGGTATCTTTAAAAAATAAAAAAAAATCCCATTATCGCTTCAATGTGTACTAATGGGTATTTGATTGGTTAGCAAGAAATAAAAAAAAAAATGCTATATTCAAGATTTTAATCACTTTCGATGACAATTATCTTATTATGGGACTTTCTAAATATTATTTAATCAATGATAAAACACTAAGAAATGTAAATTTTGAAACTAATATCAAAAAAATAATATGAATTTTTTAACATCACAGTGTTTATGAATTATAACCGCAAACAACGGATAAAACAAAACCATAGTTTGCAAACAAATAACATAAAAAGATAATAATTTGCATCATTCGTTTGTGACTGTTAAAAAATTCATTTTAATTTTTTAGTACTAGTTCAAAGAACTCTCTTTTCTTAGTACTGTTTTCTGAATTCATTCAGACAATAATTAGGTATGAATTTAACATTTACCCCATCATAATAATTTTTAGTTTTGTTGTGCTTGACATCAACTATATATAAATCTTGAAATTACATATATTCAATCTAACTAGAGCAATTCAAGTCTATTCTATACAAATATTAAGGTCCAAAATCAAGAAAAAACAATTGATTAATATAACTAAAAACAGTGAGAAAAATTACATTAAAGGAAAAAGAATGATGTAGCTTCTCTTGCCACCAAAATCTATGTGAATGGGCACCTATATCCAAATTATTGATTGAAAAAACAATTGAAGTGTCGCTTTTAATCTTTTTTTGATTCACCAAATATATATCTCAGTTTAAAATGTGACTAATCTATAATTGTAGATTTACCCAACTATAGAGATGACAAACTGATGATCATTATAGTCAGTAGCTCCTTAAAGTGATCCCCTTCCTATTTCACTTTCAAGTCCCATTATAGATATTGTTATTTTATAGCTTTCAACGCAAATTATTGTACTGATCTAGAAACAGTCCAAAACTGAATTATATGTAGGGCTCACATCATAAATACTAACTAAACAAACTAGCTAGTATTCCACAGCTGGTACTGGACCCACCAACACAGGTGATATATAACACGTTCTATACATATATATATATCTATATATATATATATATATATATTGTGTACTCGATATCGACTTGATATATAAGTAGCCTCTCCACCAGCAGAGAAAGTTTGAACTTATTTTTCTGTCCATTGGTGTATCGATGCACTCCAAGACACATACTACTTGTCTTGTGTTACCTTTTTCAGTAGCAGGATTGGTTTTGTCCTTAACCGGGTGCATGTTCGAAGTGAGTCTACCATGCAGCGGAATGCACGTATATCTTATAAGTTGCAATTGTAACCTGTAGCAAATACCCAACAAAAAAAAATGTAACACGTAGCGAATATAACCATGTGGTATGATCAGAAGGGATCTCATTGTGTGGCGTATCCGGCTGCACCGAAAATTTTTTCCATAGGTTCGATATTGGCTCGACGACAAGGTGAAAATGTTGAATTACCAGTATAAGCTAGTGCAAAGACATTTTTGTCTGCATCTTAGGATGTGAGATCTCGCAATATGTATTCCATGCATTCTTTGTTGTTGGTTAGTGTTTAAACTTTTCTCACTATACCTAACTTTCTCTCTCATTAATTCAAGCACTTATTGTGAGAGTAATCAACTTATAATTAACAAGTATTGAAAGGGGATAATTTGATCACCTAAATGGACAAATTAATCAATTAATAGTTCGGGACCAGAACTTTTCCATCGTGATGAGTAACTGCACTTTGTAGGAGAGAGGAGAGAGGAGAGAGCATTAAATTAGGCATTGTCAACGCATGCATGGAGGTGGTCCTTGCAGTGTTCACGTCCATGTGAGAGTAATAAATAGAGATTTTGTCTCAAAACAAGATGAGAGAAAGTGTTCATCTGATATGTTTAATGGAAATTAATATATCTCGTCGGACATATACTCATTACATGGATACACAATATATTGTGCTAGCAAAATGGGATAAACACCCATTTTAATGATCCATTTTAATGATCCATTTTTATTGGGTTAGAATCTCGATTAAGATGGGTAAAGATGGATTCATGAAAAAAAAATGTGTTTGGCTGAATAGAAATTGAATTGAAGATTTAATTTTTAAAATATAGTGCCGTGAATGCAACTATTGAATTTGATAAATGCAATTGTAAAATTAAATTGCAGATTTAATTTTTTAAATTGTAACTGCAAATATTAATTATAGAATTTAATTATAGTTTTAATTGTCATGAATTGTAAAATTGAATATTCAAATTATAACCGTTGATGTTAAATGAAAATTTGAATTTCAGAATGTTAGCATTAGTTAGTTTAATGGCTGATTTAAAATCAATTTTATAATCACCCACATGGTGTCTATAAATTGACATTTTTTAAGTTGTTCAAAGATAACTAAAAATCCATTTTACTTTTCAGTTTATTTCCTCTCAAACATTATTCTAAATCATAAGTTTTCAAAGTGATAGAGATTTAAAAATAGTTCAATTTGTCCGATGATTTTAGTTAGTGTTATTATATCTTGAGAGACAAATATTTAACAACTCAGAGGATGAACAACAAGTTTGTCTTAATAACATTGTAGTTACCTTAACTCAAATATTTTTGGTTTATATTTTTCCCCAACTGAAATTTCTTTGTACCTGGTCTTATTATCAATTTTTTTCTAACATACTAAACTCTTGTACTTGATATTTTTGTTTGTAACGATAATACTCATGAGAATTATGGATATATATACTGCCCATGCCTGTAGTCACAGAGATGCAACTTCATGGAACTAGCTGGCAACCCCTACAGAGATATTATAAATGGCTAGCTAATAATATAACCATGCCAAACGCGTGCGGCCATATGGCATTCACAACTCACAAGACTACAAGAGCAAATGTAATTTAATTTCCTCTGCTAATTTGTCTATTGATTTCATGTTTATTCCAAGAAATTGAATAAGGATTGTTGTAAGCCTACGGTGAAAGTAAAAGCTTTAATAAAATGAAATATGTTTGATAAAGTCTCGAAGATGGGTGAAACCAAAAACGGAGAAAAGCATAGCACTCATTCACAAAGCTCTAAAGAATTAATTGTTTCTATCTCATTGAATAAAATGAATACAATAGGTTTTATATGTATGCTAGTATATTACATCGTAAGTCATTAATGTCTCCTAACCTTTTAGTCTAAAATCTAGGAAAAACATGTTGTGACAACTCTTTGACTTAGCATTATAGGGAGACATTACAAACAAGGCAGCTATTAGTAGATATAACAATCTGGATAGGTGTCACAAACAGGACGACTGTCTAGCATAGCATTAGATAGGTCTCCGTCTCTAAAAATAGGATAACTGTCTGACATAACAATCTAAATATATGAGCTTTTAAAATCAGTACAATCAATCTTAGTTATGTGAACAATTCCCCAAGAGATTTTAATCAACGATAATGCTTTATAGTATTATATAATGAATTACACTTAAAGATTACAAGAGATCAGAGAATTGATCTCGAATATACTTAATGGATATTATAATGATATGATACCTGAATATCACCACAAATATTATAATGATATGATCCCTTTTCAAATAAATTACGAACACTGTTGAAGATAAATATATCTACTATAGCTTGTCAACGTGATGTGAACGCTTATGGATCTTGTCATTATCCTGGGGCCATGGTGCATGCACTAACTAAATAGAATACAAATGCAAATGCTTGGTGAGCAATACGAGTATTACTATTACTATTACTCTCTCCCTTTGAATTATAAGTTGGCTTTAATGACACTTTAGTTTTGTTGACTCGATTCTAGACATAGACTGCGACGTCTGTTGTAACAATTAAAGAATGCAGATAGCCGGGATGCTTCCAGGAAAGTCGTACGCAGTAGATGCAGCCAAACCTGTATCTATAAGACTAGTACAACATCGACAAAGTTGCGGTCCCATTTCCTGTCCCAACACTTAGTTATAGACCTTCATGCACCATACCGACATGTCCGGTGCCCCTCCCTTTGAACTAATTTAATCTACAGAGTAGTCAAGGAACAGTTAAAAGAGCTGGCGCCTTATCGATCATGTCAAATGTCAACAACACACACACAGGCTCGTTCTTCTATATGTGTTCATTGATATTGCACCACCACGGGTGATAATGATCCAATTCTAATCACTTAAGAGACGGAGAGACAATTAAAGATTCTAAAGGCCACTACTCAACATGTTAGACACTTTTTAGTGATAAAAATAATCTAAAACATGTGCTCTAAAACTCTTTTTTCCTCCTTCCTGGTTGCTGCCTTTTTCAATAAAGTGTAATGACATATCATTTTAGGGCGCATACGGATCCTAATAGTATACATACAAATGTCTTCTCTGATCGTAAAAAGGCCAACAAAATTTGTTATAATATTCACTTTCACTTTTCCTTAAAGTAACCACTTTCCACTACAATAATCTATATGTTTCGTAATTTATTAGCCCCGTGAGGTAATCCATGAACAGAAACCGATTGCAAGAATTGTTTCCAAGCATGCATGCTACTTCAAGTGGGAGTCACTTCAAGAAGACCACAGAGATTGTATGAGTATATATGCTGAGTTTTGCTGCCTACCCTACTAATTAATGTAACAAATGAAAACGTGACCATATTGTATATTCATCATGCGTACAGTGTACGACCTCTATCAGAATCACAACATTCTGTGTGTACTACTTCTACATTTTCTGCACAAACTCAGGTGGGTACAGGACTTTGTATTTTCCGGTTTGGACGGGTGTGGTGGCTCGGTTTTGTGCTAGTGCAACAGCCGGCGGTAGTTCAGACTAGTTAGTTCTATATGGGAGCAAGAATTCTCTATTAATATTAATATGATGCTAAATTTTTTATAAGAGAAAATTAAATTTAAGTGATGTATGAGGGATAAAAAATGAAACAATCTTAACCATCAATTTGATATGTTAGATTATAAAAGGTTAGAAAAAAATTATAGTAGAGAATCTTTACTTTATATATTGACCTTGATATATTAACAGCATTAATTAGCAGTGAAGAACTAATTAACCTAAATGTTTGGCTGTGGAATTAATGTTATGGGATATTTGAGGGAGTACCATGACAATATGGGTCGTGTTGAACGTGTTGATAGTTTCATTGCTCATTCAATGAATGGTACGTTATGCATTAATTGTTGAACCAAGTTCACGCTTTAGTGTTTCCCTGACTTGTGGATTGCGGGACTTGGAATCTCTTGTTTTTTCTTTTTCTGTTTCTGATTTTGGCAGAGATTTAGAAGATGATCTTGATTGCGTTATTGTTGTTCATATTGTGTGTTTTTACTTTTTACTAATTACCAAACATATAATATATTAGAAAATATAAACACGTGCCAATCTAACATCTGTGTCTAATATTGTGACACTTGAACACATTTAGTTTTTAATAACTTTAAGTGAATGGTTATACATCTTTTTTTTTTTCATATTTACGACAATGATTCAAGTTTCATCTTACTCCTGTAAAATCTCTTGTATGTAATGAGTAGCTTTTTGGAGAGCACACTCCTAACTAAATTGGTATCAGCCTAAAAAAAAATTGTGATATTTGATCATCTTGGTAGGCTTTGTAGTATTTTGGGTTTGTTAAGGCACACTAGGGCCACCCTATTTATTTCCAAGCTAGAAATAGAATAAAACGAGTATAGAGTGTACTATGTTGTCATAGTGATAGCAACACCTTGTCCTTGCTTGTCAAGGTTAGGGTTCGACTTACCATGACCACAAAACTGTGGTAGTTTTCCCCCTCTTTTGTAGGGGTGTTTCCTCCCTCTTTTGGGAGCCTTACTCCTGTTTCTAGGAGCTTTAATTCCGACTTATTCCTCAAAGTTAATTTAAAGTGTTCGATAGTATTATATATACTTGTAATGTGCATACGTAATATGTCAAAAAAATAATAAATAAAGAAAGTAGACACATATATAGGGAGGTGGGTGTGCCACAAAAACGGAAGTGGTGTACGTAGTCATGCGACTATAAAAATTCCAAAATCTAACCCAACCCATGAAATGAGCCCATCCATGTTTAGGACTGCCTTTCACAGGCTACAAAATGTACGATGAACAAGCACATAAATCTCTCTCTCTCTCTCTCTCTATATATATATATATATATATAAAATCGTGAACAGTTTGCACCATATAAATTACATATATAGTCGTTATCATATTATATATTTTATTGGTCATTGTATATGAGATGCTATCAAAGATTCTGTCTCCTATTAGATCACAACTTTGAAGAAGTCAATAATAAATTAGTATTTATACCTGCGCTCCACTAAGAAGCTATTATTAGTAAAAAGAAAGTTAAGATAAGACAAACAATTTTGTTTTACATAAACATCTAGGGCCACAAGATCATGACCAAGTTTTATGAAAATATTTGAAGGGTCAATTTTAGTGTCTAATGAAACAAATTCTGAGAAAAATCAGAACTTGTATATAGTTGTGAGAACTGCAAAACCGAAATTAGTTTGTCTAACCCCATATGTAGCCATGATTATACATTTTAATAATTACATGGTGAAGTTAAAAGTTTTTATTATGCTAAAATAAAATATTATAAAAAGTTAAAACATAACATTTTCAAAAAACTAATTGAATAATATTTAAATTTTAAAATGTATTATTATTAGTATCATTTGCAAAGGAGGCCTATGGCCTAGATAGGTCCTTCTGTCTCTATACAGTCTGTGGTAGATGTTCTATTTTACCTATTTTTCTAAAATATTAATATAAAATAATATATTATATTGTGAGAGTTATTGTTTGGACAACGTTAATAATATTTTATTTATAGATTTTGATAAATTTCTTATTCAGTCTTGCTGTCAATTTAAAAAAAAAAATCATTTATTTATTAATAATTAAAAAGGACATGATGTATGATAGAACTGATTTAGTCGTAGCTTAAAAACAAAACAGTTCCGTTGGGACGAAAATTAACTAACATTCGTTTTGTTGCGGGTGGCATTTTATGGAAAGGCAGATCTTCTATTTCGTTCTAGTTTTGTCTTTCTTTTTCTTTTTCTTTTTTCTTCTTTTTTTTTTTCTCTGAAGAAATGTTAATGAGTAGCATAATTATTGAAAGAACTCAACATATATAGCTGAAAAATAAGATGATATCAAGAAGATATGACACCCCAACTCCCAATCCCTGACAAGCTAAGTATTCTTTATTATAATCACCTTACATTGTACATTTTCTCTTAATTTAATAGAGCTGCCAGCTTGCAAATATAAGCTTCAAACAAGTGAAATTAATGATTGAACCTTTTGACAGAGAGTCATTAATCATTAGTATTGTTGTCCATAGCCAAACATGACAAATATGAGCAATTAAAAACCGAATAGGTTCTTTCAATAAGTATTTAAGCCAAATATAAAAGTAATGTTAACATGTTTTTAGAAAACAGATCAGACTTAAAATTAGAATAAGAAACACAAATAATCAATGAAAGAATATAAGATAAAGAAAAAGAAGAATATAAAAAAAATAAACTACATTTATTAATGAATTGTTTGTGATTTGTTTTTTAATCTTAATATGTGTCCTATAACCTTACTCAAATGTAAGTGTCACACAAAAGTCAATAAGTGTAGAATAGCATTAACTAGATAAGAAAACTATGAAATTAGTCTTGATATATGTTATAAAAAACTCAGATATAAATGTTACATGAAACTCAGGTAGACTTAATTACAATTGATGGTTTTAAAATACGAAATTTGGAACCTTTGGGACGTGAATTTATATGAATTCAGAAAAATGTTATGAGACATGGTAGTTGTCACTTATCTAGGAAGGACATAATTATTTTTGTTTTTTTTTAAATGGTCGAGAAGAGGATTAAATTTGAATAAAAATATTCACACATTTTGGTTTGGGATAAGTATAAGAGTTGAATATTTGATATCTTAAAATTAAGGAAAATGTTAAATCATTCTTATTAAAGGATGGTGTACAAATTATTGTTTTTGGTTATTAAATCTATTAATTACCAATTCAAAGGTCTTTTTTTTTTTTTTTCTTTAGTGTAAACCTTGTATCACCTAGAATCCTTGTAGAATTTATTGACAAACCCATAATGAAATAGCAAATTTGGCCTAATTAAGACAAAGAAAATCACTCTACTTTCAATCTTTAGTTGATAATTATATAATTATATGTTTAATATAGACTTCAATATATATATATATATATATAGAATTAAAAGACAAAATAAAGTTTCATTGTTATTATATATATTTTTTAAATATCACTTACTTGTGGAATTGACTTGATTATGAGTCATTATCAAACTGAATGAATATTCTACGCCATCAAGCCACATTGGATGCGATTATGAGTCCTTATCAGACTGAAAACATTGGATGAAAGTATTATTAAGTTGATATTAACAAATTTTTTTTTTTTTAAACATTACTTGTGGTGAGAATGACTTAGACCTGTGTTATTAGTAAACTGAATGAACACTTTCGGCTACCAAACCACATTGGACAATAATATCTAATATAGTTTATGATATATTATATATTCTATTTGTAAATATCTTAAATGCTGAGAAGTCGTTTGTTTTTTGTACTTAACACTTAATTATATTGAATTAGGACAATCAAGTAATTTTTTTTTAAGTGGTCAGATAACTTAAAACCACTTAAAAACCACTAAAAATAAAAAGTCATATTTTTTTATATTTTACTTAATACCAACTCACTTGATGATTTTGTTAATATATCATTCCAAGTTTATCATTTTTAAAATAACATATTTTCAAGTTTATCATAGTTTTACATTATATAAATTTCTTTTAATGCTTTAACAAATAACATTGAAAAATAAAAACCCTAAATATTTTAACATCAAGTTTTCTTATAGCTAGATTATTATATATTTTTTAATCAAATTCATGTAAGAATCTTTTTTTATTTTCTTCATTAAACTACTTGTGGAGTAGTCCATATTGTGTTTATTTATTAAAACTTCATTATTTGTCCAATTTATTATGTTTATTTGTTTCTCCTATCAAGTTTATGATGTGTTGCTGGTTATATATTGAATCTCAAAGTGTCTGTATATTGATTATTTATTTTGGTATAAATAGGACAAGTTTTTAGTGTTAGTGTTGCTGATTTATGTATATTCATGGGAACTTGCTTATGTATATTGAATTTGTATATGACATTAGTGCTTATTTGTATACAATAGATAGCAGTGAAGTTCCTAAAGTTTTTCTTTTTTTGTATATTAAATTTGTTGTAGAATTTTCTTCTCATTTTGATTTTTTTATCTCAAAGTTTTATTGATGGGAACACTACGAATCTTGACACTATTCTATCAATTATGATTAGGTGCTCTTGGACATATCATTAAGTCTTTATGTTTTTGTGGGGTATAAAATTTAGTAAAAACTATATATTACTTTATAATTTTGACTTTTGTTGCCATAGTAATTCAACTTCAGATAATTTTATTTATTTTTAATTAAATATATAAATGTTGACGTTTGGATTTGGATCCTAGTCAACCAAGTTCGTGTTTTAGGACCAAGCTACAGTTTCAGATTTGTGTTGTTAGATAAGTAAGTGAAGTAAGAAGCAAAGGAGAGGACGTCGAAAAGGAAGGAGAAGGCACGAGAAGTTTTTTAAGTTGTTCGGCCCAAAAAGATGCATACGTTCACTATTCACTCTCTCACTATTTTAGCAGAGTAACAGCACTCAAAAGATTCATCATTTTTTACAATGAGGGTCCTCCCCTATTTATAGAGAAGGGGAGGAACTACAGTAAAGTACAATAAAATAATATACAGTAAACTAATATTACAATGATGGACTGCATTTAATGCGCTTGAATTATATTTAATACGACTGACAGTGTCAGGTTTATTCTGCCCAAAGTATGGGTTTAGGCTGCTAACCTACGAAAGTTAGGTGGAATTCTCGTAATCAAGGCTGTAATTTCTGACGGGATCAGCGTAAGTGATGTACTTTGAGCTGTAATCCGCCTGACAATTCTGACTTCTGTTGATTTGATGGACGGAGCAGAGGTAAACCTCTCTAATGAGCAGAATGCCCTGTAGAATAAGCGAGCAAATTACGCTCAGGGCAACTGGACTCCCTAACGGTCACGGGACAGGTCGTTTAGGGACTTCTGGGCAGGCAAGTACTTCAATGGGCAAGGGGTCCATGACACGAACGGATAGATGAGCATGCATACGGACTGGCAAGCAGTTGATCGACCGGAGCGGACAGGCTTTTATTTAATCAGATAGGCGAGCACAAAAACAGTCAAGTATCGATCAATGAAGCGAGCAGGATACCGAACAAGATACTGAGCAGGGCACCGAGAAGGATACCGAGCAGGATCTCAGGCTTCGATAGTGAACATGTTGACGACCAGTCAAGAAGACCGAATATAACCAAAGTAGCGATCAGAAAAGCGAGTAAGCCAACGAACAACCGCGCGGTCAAATAGATGGGTTGGATACTGGATTTTTTCGGGTCTCCAGATCACTAGGCCCATACTGTGGACCTCCTTCGGCTCACTTGACCTGATCGTGAAATCGTCTATAACAATAAATTTAATTGACTCGATTATAATAATTAATTAAATTTTAATTATGAATAAAAATATTATATATAAATGTTTTAGTATTTATTAAATAATTTTTTATAAATGTTTGTATCATATTAAATAAATTTACATAACAATTAATAGTAAAATAATATAAATGTCAAATTACTAATTTTTAAATAATTTTAACTATAAAAAAAAAAAACAAGATTATTATACATTCAAAGATAAGAAAATAAATAAATAAATAAACATATTTTTCATATTTTAGGTTTCAGTTACTATTCAGTTTTTAGTCTTCAATAGTATCATTCATTTTTTAGACAAAAGAGTAAACGACCCCTGGATCTCTCATATAAAAATCTCTCATATAAATTTTGACTTTTGTTGCAATAGTAATTCAACTTAAGATAATTTTATTTATTTTTAACTAAATATATAAATTTAATTGACTCGATTATAATAATTAATTATATTTTAATTATGAATAAAAATATTATATATATAAGTGTTTTAGTATTTATTAAATAATTTTTTATAAATATTTGTATCATATTAAATAAATTTACATAACAATTAATAGTAAAAGAATATAAATGTCAAATTATTAATTTTTAAATAATTTTATTTTCAAAAAACAAATAAGATTACTATACCTTCAAAGATAAGGAAAAAAAAAAAAAACATATTTTTCGGATTCTATATTTCAATTACTATTCAGTCTTTAACCTTCGATGGTATAATTCATTATTTAGATAAAAAAGTGAACGATCCCTGAATCTCTTATATAAAAATACAAGATTATATTACATGTCAACTATAAATTTAAAACGTTTAAAACCATTTGAATAGTTTCCCTTTCTCTTAAAAATTAAAATATGACTACAAAATCCATCAATAAATAGTTTACCTTTTTCTTCAAATATGACTACAAGAACCCCCAATGATTTTTTTGTTAATATCAAAAGTCAATAACCTGTCAAATTTACATAAAATTTAAAAATAAGAAATCTGGATTCTTTGACATGTGAAATTATGACTTTATAAGTTTAGAAAAATCTCGTGACACAACAATTATCGTGCTTTATCTATTTTGTTAATTACCAATTAACAAGTCTAATATTATTTCCTTTTTTTTCTTTCTTCAAGCTTGTAGAAAAAACCCATAATCAAAGATTTTCCATTTTCCAAAGCACACACTAATTTCAGTATTTCACCCAAACACGAATCCTAAAAGACAGGTTCCGTGTTTTATTGTTTTTTCGACACACATGTAGATTTCATTCAAGCCAGATAATCAATTCAATACACAATAATATGTCTAATCATGACCCAAAAAACCAATCGATGATCTTTTTTCACTTGGAAATCATCCACACGATGAAGAACAGTTGGTAGCTGTCAATTCACTGTAGTATATACATAATTTCATTGGAGTCCAAACTTGTAAGCTGTCAAGTGAAATTCTGAACCAAGCCACCCTATTGGCCATGAACCGAGGACCCAATAAACTGTCTTCTTTCCTCCAATAAACAAATAAAACACTTCCAATGTATCCCTACTTCGATCACCTGATTGCAAATTCACATCCAATTGACTTTTTCCTCTCGATCGTGGAAGTACATGACGAACAATATAATTACAATTTGAATTGGAGGGTATCCATTCAAAATAATAATAATAATAATAAACACTTTCTAGCATATTTTCATCCAGTTTAGATGATTATACATATTAACATACATGCTAATAGTGAGAGGTCAAATTCTCGCAGCCATTTAAACTTTTCTTTTCTTATTATAAGACCAAATGTGAATATAACTAGATTTCTAATTTATCGAGTGTCAAATAAAAAAATTCAACACTTCCTATATCTCCATCTAGCTAAGTTGATTATGTATCTTCATGCACAGTTTGACAGTAAAAGTTACAATTCTCACATCCACTTCAATTTTTTCGTCTCAATTATAAAAGTAGAGTTGAACAGCATAATTCTAATCCATTAAGTGCCACTTAAAACATTTTCCATATATCTCGATCTAATTCAATTGGTTATGCACCGCTCTAATAGTGAGAGTTGGAATTCTCACATCCACTCAAATTTTCTTCTCTTGAATATAATTACACTTCTAAACCAATTGTTATTAGTTTTAAAAATTAACACTTTTAAGATATATTCATTTGGCCTATTTGGTTATATATCTCGACGTTCACTTTAATAGTCAAAGTTAAATTCTCACCTAACCTTCTCCTTTCAAGATTATCTAACTAAACCTCTAATCCAGTAAATGTAAGTTGAAAAATATAAAATAAAAATTAATAATAATAAGACTAACAAAGGGGAATCAGGAATGTAAAAACAAAAAAGAAAAAGAAAGAAAGTGATTTTTGACAACAATAAAAGTAGTTGTAGATACTCTCGTATACATGTAATTTTGATGGTCAGTGTTTTTTAATTTTAAAATATTAAGATAAATCAACAAAATTAATGTTTTATATTCTTTTTATTAAAATAAATTTTCTCCCATTTAATTTAAATATAATTGATAAAACTTTTAAAGTTAATATATATAATTTTTACGATCAATGCGTTATAATTTTAATCAAATTTATTAATTATATTTAAATTAAATAAAAAATTATTTTAAAAAATAAAATATAATTAATGAATTTAATCGTGTTAATATATTTATTTAATGAGAGCTGTTAATTAGGGGTGGGCACTACCATGTTCGGTTCGGTTCCTATTGGAACCGACCCGAACATGATAAATTCGCGGATCGCCACTTTTGGATCCGAACATGATTCAATGAGGGAGAGGAATCGACCCGAACCGAACACCCAGTGTTCGGTTCGATTCGGTTCGGTTTCCATGTTTGGGCCCAAATTTGGGCTTCATTTTTTGGGCCAAAATTTTTATTAATTTTTAATTGTTTTTGAGTCCATTAATGTTGGTCCATTACTGTTGGCCTGACGGGGACTTGTGCTTCACGGCCACGGCTTCAGGAACCACGAGCTGGTGATGGCCTGACGGGGACTTGTGCTTCACGGCCACGGCTTCAGGTGATGGCGACTGTGAGAAGAGCTAACGTGAATCACGGTGACGCCGACGAGGACAACAGATTGACAGCCACGACTACGACGAGTACTCCACGGCGGCGATAGAGGCGAGAAATGAAAGATGAGAGATGAGAGGGGGCTTCACCGCGACGATGTCGACGAGGACAAGCTCGGCCACGGTCACGGCAAGAAGAAGGTGATGGCGTCGACAGCAACGGTCACGGTTAGAACCTTAGAGGTGACAGACGGCGCCGACAGCAACGGTTGGAGATGACTCATAGTGATGTCGGGGCCACGGCAACGGCAACAGAGACGAGATGTGACGACCGGCGAGCGATAGGAAGAAGAAAGGGGAAACGGTGCGGCGCGGCGACAAGAACCAGCAGCAACAAACTGAGATCGGGTTGGAGTCTTTTTCAGCTAGGGTTTGAGATTTGTGTGTGACATTATAAAGGGACATGCGAAATTACGCTTGTACCTCTGTTCACGGGTCGGTTCGGTTTTGACCCTATGGAACCGAACCGATCCGTCAAACACCATATTTTTTATTTTGTTGACTCGAACAGCTTAATATTTAACATGAAATCCGGCCCGAACACCCACGGATCGGTTCGGATCGGATCGTTCGGGTCGGTTCCATGTTTTGGTGCCCACCCCTACTGTTAATAATAATATATATATATATATATATATATGCGCGGGGGAAAGAAAGAGAACAGAAAGCAGGAGCAACCGCGTTTGACCTTGTAAAACCCGTCTACCAGCCACCATGAATAAGTCGTCGTCGTCCTCCTCCTCCTCCACATCTCTCAAACCGTAACACACAACAGCTGCATAGTCATCAACATCACAAAAAACCACAAACCTGAACAAAATTATAAGAAAGAAAAAAATCATATTTTTTTCCAGCTCATACCCCACCACCACTCTCATTTTTTTTTTTCCTCTATCAACTCCAGTTTTCAAGGTCCAAAACTTTCAACAGAAGAAGAGACGAACATCGAAAGCAAACAAAACCCGGTTGAGAATTCGATACCTTCTAAGGCTTCTATTCATTTCTTGATCCGTTTCGTGTTCTAGTGACACCGAATTCGAACAAGATTCGAGCTTTATTTAGGTGCTATAAATGGCGGACAAAGTGAAGCAAATCCTAGCGAAGCCGATCCAGCTAGCGGATCAGGTGGTGAAAGCAGCCGACGAGGCGACTTCCAACAAGCAGGACTGCTCCGACCTCAAGTCCAAGACGGAGAAGCTGGCGGCGCTGCTTAGACAGGCGGCGCGTGCCAGCTCCGAACTCTACGAGCGGCCCACGCGCCGGATCATCGAGGACACAGAGCAAGTACTCGAAAAGGCGCTGGCTTTGGTCGTCAAGTGCCGCGCGAACGGCGTCATCAAGAGGGTCTTCACCATCAACCCCGCCGCCACCTTCCGGAAGATGTCGTCTCAGCTGGAGAACTCCATCGGCGACGTGTCCTGGCTCCTCCGCGTCTCCGCCCCCGCCGACGACCGCCAAGACGAGTACTTAGGCCTCCCTCCGATCGCCGCCAACGAGCCGATCTTGTGCTTGATATGGGAACAGATTGCCATCCTCTCTAATGGGTCGATGGAGGATCGAGCCGACGCCGCTGCCTCGCTTGTATCTCTGGCTAGTGGCAGTGATCGGTACGGGAAGCTCATCATCGAGGAGGGTGGTGTCGGTCCCCTGTTGAAGTTAGTAAAAGAGGGTAAACTGGAAGGGCAAGAGAACGCAGCTAGAGCTATTGGGTTGCTGGGGCGGGATCCGGAGAGTGTGGAGCAGATGATACTCAGTGGTGTTTGTTCGGTCTTCGCGAAGATACTCAAAGAAGGACCGATGAAAGTGCAGGCTGTTGTGGCCTGGTCTGTGTCTGAATTGGCTGGTAATTATCCGAAATGTCAGGATCTTTTTGCACAGCATAACATTATTAGGTTGTTAGTTGGGCATCTAGCTTTCGAGACAGTGCAGGAGCATAGCAAGTACGCGATTGCTAGTCATAAGGCTACGTCTATACATGCTGTGGTAGTTGTTGCAAATAAAAATGGAAATGGAAGTGGCATTTGGAAAGGCAATGGTAGTAATAATGACCAGAAGCTCGTTGTTGATGATGATGATGATAAGGGGAGTTATAGTCAGATTCCTCATCCGATGGGGAATAAGACTACGAGTCAGTTGCATGATGTGGTTACGAATACAATGGCGATGAAGGAAGGGATGAGACAAGGGAATGGTTATGGTAATGTTAACAATGTGCAGCACAGTAATCAGGGATCGAATCATTATCATCATCAGCAGCAGCAGAGTGTTTTGCTATCTGGGGGTGCTAATACGAAAGGGAGGGAGCTGGAGGATCCTAAAACAAAGGCTAACATGAAGGCGATGGCAGCTAGAGCGCTATGGCATCTCGCAAAAGGGAATTCTCCTATTTGTCATAGCATAACTGAGTCGCGAGCTTTGTTGTGTTTCGCGGTGCTTTTGGAGAAAGGGAGTGAGGATGTTCAGTTCAATTCCGCGATGGCATTGATGGAGATCACTGCTGTGGCGGAGCAGGATACTGATTTGAGAAGATCAGCGTTCAAGCCTAATTCGCCTGCTTGCAAGGCTGTGGTGGATCAATTGTTGAGGATCATTGAAAAGGCTGATTCTGATCTGCTCATTCCATGTGTTAAGTCTATTGGGAATTTGGCCAGGACTTTTAGAGCAACGGAGACAAGAATCATTGCTCCATTGGTTCAACTTCTTGATGAAAGAGAAGATGAAATCTCCAGAGAGGCGTCAATCGCGCTCACAAAGTTCGCCTGCAGTGACAACTATCTCCACACTGACCACTCCAAGGCAATCATAAGTGCAGGAGGTGCAAAGCATTTGATTCAACTCGTGTACTTCGCAGAACAAGTTCAATTACCAGCATTGATCCTTTTATGCTACATTGCGTTGCATGTACCAGACAGCGAGGAGCTTGCACAAGCTGAGGTCCTCACAGTGCTAGAATGGGCATCCAAGCAAAGTAACTTGACTCAAGACGAAAAAGTCGATCCTTTGTTACAGGACGCGAAAAGTAGGCTCGAGCTTTATCAGTCTAGAGGTTCAAGGGGATTCCACTGATTCAATTTCCAAACCCAAATGTAGACTGTAGTCTTTTGAAAAAAAAAAAAAAAAAAATTCATTTTGTTGTTTATGTTCATCTATCCAATGGAGTGTACATACACATTCAGATGTTACAATGTGTGTAGTAGAATAATTATTTTTTGGTGTCAATTTCAATTCTTGAGTTTTGGTTTCCAATTGTCAATTTCCAGTGTACACAATTGTATTAATACAAATGTCAAGTTTGCATGGCACAACTCAATGCCACGAACAGAAATGTGATTAGTTTTGATCATTTGCATATCATTTCAATTTCCTCTTCAAGAAAAATCGAAATATGCCAACAGATTCAAACTTGTTGTGTTGCTTAAAATGGCTGATGATCACATTATTTGGTAAGTTGTTGATGATGATCTAGCAATTCAATTTGAGAAGTTTGTAAAAGAAAAGTAGGAAAAGGATTTCCAAAAGGACCACCTCAAAAAGTGTATAGACAATTGATGATAGATAGGAATGAGAAATTTACAATTGACAAGGTTTTTTGGCTGACCCGGGATGTTTAGGTTGGTTTATGGTTTGTAGCCATATTGAGAGAAGGATTCAACCTAAGACTTGGACACTTTCAAACAAACTTTCTATCAGTATAAATCTACATGGATTTCATCAATTTGATTCTGTGTTGTATATATTATAAAGAGGTAGCTGTTTCAACAACTCACACCTGCAACAACTTGCAAGACACCTATGAAAGGGACTGCTACATTATTTAACTACTTTTTTAATGTGTCCATTTATAACACAACACATAAGTGATTAAGGATATTAGCAGTCTTAATTGAAAGGGTACCATCATTAAATATTATAGTTGTGCTTTTACTTATCAAGTACTCAATCAACCCCATCTATATCATCAAGTTTCTTGTATCATTAGCATTTGTCAACTACAAAATTATGGATATATACCGTGTATTATATTCTCAACATGATTCTTAAAAGTTTGGATGACAATTGACAACCACCATGGTACATTTAGGTTTTATGCTCCTTCAATGCTATTTCTGCAAGTTGAATACCAACATAAATATGTATACTAAATATTGTTGCAGAACCAAATACTAGGAGGAGAAGAATCAGTCAACCTTGATAGGCATTTGATAAGCTCAGAGTCTCACATCAGAAGATTAGTGTTACTAAATAATTGAACCATTACAATCCAATAGACACAGTGTCCACGTTGAGTCTAACATGGCCATTTCAAGGTCACTGCTCAAGTTTCTTATATATAAGTAATTAATGCATTAGTCCCAATAACTCAAGTTTTAAATATTATAGTTATGTTCTTATTTATCAGTTAAACTTTTGGATTAAATGATTACTAATACATCATTAGAGCTAAAGGGATTTTGGATTTTAATCCACCATCCTCTCTTATATATCTAGATTTTTTGTCTATTGTACATGTCAAACGGCATAAGTATCTAACATTTGTTCATTTTGATATTTATTTACATTTACATAAGATGATGTGTTAATATGTTGTAAATTTATCAAATTAAATTTTAAATATAATAGTAGTGTCCCTACTTATCAAGTTTAAATTTGTAAATTTATCGCTGATAACTATTACCAACAGAAAATACTAATTCATCAAGCCTTTTAGTCCAAGTGAAAACAATAATTTTTATTTTTTTACTTTAAAAAAAAATGACTTAATAACATATTACAAAAGAAAATCAAAACCGTTATGCAATCAATAGAAAAGAAAATTGTCTTTTGCAAAAAAGAAAAGAACATTGTCAATATCTCCAAGAATGAAAAGTAGACATTCCAAAATGCACTGAATTTGCAAGAGCACCATATTAACTTTTCAATGATAAGACGATGTAACACGCATAAGTCAATAGAGATAAGTCTTGCAATGCAGCCAAGGCTGGTCAACAAGACCATGTCTATCCATTGTCTACCACACAATAATTTAGTCATGTTCATTTACTTTAATTACAGAAGAAATGTACAAATCTTTCTCGGTCACCATCAAATTACCCTCCTAGAATATAAAAAAAAAGAAAAAAAATTGAACCAAAAACTGATAAATTGTTCACCTAAGATACACAACTGATTCGTACAAATTATAAGAGGTGGAGTAGTATCATCACTGTATGTGTATAAGGGAGTAGTGGAGTGTTCACTGCTACAATTCATTGCTTTGCGCTTTCTTGTTTGTAGTCGTGGACAACCATTCCATGGTAATGCCCGCCAAAAAACCATTACATTAAATGGGCCCATGGTGATAAAAGCAGATTTAAATGGAGCCCATGCTGGTGATAAAAGTAGACCAATATTTGTGGCCCAAATTGTATGTGTATGTCCAATAATGAGGACAGATCATATTATGTGGGGTATTATTTGAGCCCATATGACATACATAATATTATGTTGGGGTTTGCATGGACTCATCGGACATCAGCTGCAGGTCCAATGGTCCATGTTCTTGACCCACTTCAACATCTCCTTTAACACCATGCTCATAAGCAGTAATGACACACTCCGTTTAGTACATTAAAAACTGAAACAGAAAAATTATAGTTGACAAATGAATGTATATACATTGAAGTAATAAATTTAATATATATATATGAGAATACAAATTATAAGGGAAAAAAAGAACTTGAATAGATATTGAATTCCAAATATTCTTATAATATAATTACAAGATATATTCTCATAGTCAATGGTTTGCCAGAAACTACCAATAGTAAACACTAGAATGACTACTTAGAAATTTACTACTGTAACACTTATGGATATTTACTCACAAAATAAGAGGATAAACATTTTTCACGTATACTAATGTATAGGTATAATTGGACTTGAACCTATTATGGATGAAAAAGCATTATATGTGTGGATTAGATATCTATTTTGATAACATTGGTAGATATCTACTTTCATATTAAAAGAAAAAAAAAATTCCACATATAGTGGTAAATAAGTGTGGTAGGATTCATAGCTATAATAAATATATAGTGGTAAATAAGTGTAGTAGGATTCATAGCTA
Source organism: Dimocarpus longan (assembly GCA_022984855.1). NCBI lineage: Eukaryota > Viridiplantae > Streptophyta > Magnoliopsida > Sapindales > Sapindaceae > Dimocarpus > Dimocarpus longan. Next base: position 2,082,755 of record CM041019.1, on the reverse strand, counting down.
TAATAAATATAAAAAAGAAATACATTAACCACTTGAGCTATGAAAGAAGATATCAAATGTTAAATTATGAATTAGGCGTCTCTAAGTTAGCCAAAAGTTTCATCTACTAAATGTGTTCAACCAAAAGTACATGGAGATTAGATTATATACTCAAGTAGGTTTGTCCAACAAAGAGCTATAGCAAATTGATAATCATTTTTGTGTTATGTGATATTTTCTCATAAAACAGACTGCTTTGTTAATGCTACGATATATATAATAAAATATACTTTACAATAATTGGTTTGATTTTTGGGTCAATTGCACCAACTTTTCCAATTTTTTATGAAATTGCACTCCACCCTAAGGTATGAGATTGATTACATTAACTCCCCGTTAAGTCATTGACTAACTGTTGACTATTATTAAATTTAACAGTTAAAACATGATTATGTTTCTGCCCCTGTTATGGTGGAATTATTGCGATCATAACGGTCCGGCCCAATTGGATCTGCAGTGTAAGCCCAGGAGCCCAAACGCCCGGATATCCGTACCCATCAAGGCCCATCCTCCTAGAATCATGGCCCCTTAGTGGGCGCTCGCTGAGGCCGAAGCCCGATATCGCTCAATAAGCCCGCTATCGCTCAGCCCGATCGCTCGATCTCAACGTATGTCACCTATTCCGCAAGACCTTTTATGACCGCTATGTTCCCCGTCATTCAGATCGCCACGTTCCCCCAGAATTCTGCTTGCTAAAGCGAACCGCCGGCCCTCATCGCTGATCGCTGACTTCCATCCTTCAGATTTGCCCGCGAGAACATCCGCCATCCGTGACAACTATATCAGACCGCCATATTCTGTTTGTCCACTATTTCCAGTCCGATTGAGGTATCCGTCGAAGAGGAGCCGTCCATCAAAGGCATCCAACAAGCCATCCTCACCCACAGTTATCCGTCTGAATTGACCGCTGTCTTCCGAGTGTGGCCGCATTCCGACTCCTCCACTCATGATGTTATCCGCCTCAGCGCCGTGATCGGCTGTGGGCGTGCCGTTCCAGAATCCATCCCACCAACTGTCCAGTCCGCTGGAGAAATCCGTCTCCCTCTCGAATTTGGAAGCTCCGGTCAGCAGGAATCAACAGCGCCATGCAGAGCATAGTTCCAAAGCTTTCCATGCACGCTACTTCTACCAGAAGTCAGAATCCCGGCCTCGACAACCCATCATTACATATCCGACCCGGTCAGCAAAGATCCTCTATGGACAGACCTCGGATGCGACGGATTCAGCTGCATTTAATGTGTTTGCGGCCGCATTTAATGTACTGTCAGTCGTTTTAATTGGGTTTCCGGCGCATTAAATGCTGTCTGTCAGTGTAACTGTAGTTAACTATTCATTTTTGTCTTATCCTGTTTACTGTAGCATGTCCCCTTCCTCTATAAAAGGGGACGATTTTCACCGTACAAAGGGATGGAATTTTTGAGTGTCGTTACTCTGCCCAAATAGTGAGAGAGTGAACAGTGGACGTAGGCATCTTTTTGGGCCGAACCACTCTGAAAATCTTCTGTGTCTTTTCTTCCTCGCCTCTAACTCCTCCAGTTCCCCCCCCCTCCCCCAATTATTTTGTATGCGCCCCATCGACCGTACGAAACTGTGAGCTTGGGCCCTAAAATAACCTCGTTGACTAAGGGAACCTTTTCCTGACGTTAACATTTTTGGCGCTAGAAGGAGGGGCTCATCTTCGGTTTCGTCGCCTTTTCATCCACTAGCTTTCACAACTTGTCCTTCATTCGCCATGGTTAGAGGGAGGATTCCAAGAGATCTTAATGCAACGGACAATCGTCAGCAGATTTCAGACCATCAGCAAGCTATAACTACTGGGGGGGGATCCAATGCTGGTGCAGGGACGTCCAATGTGCCCGTTATGGGGAACGCTCAAGGTATACCCCCTCCCCCTAATGGTCAAACCACTTGTAACGCTGCAGGAGAAGACGTAATGCGGGCGATGCGACGACGGCAGGAGAGGTTGGAGAATACCGTCACGGAATTTATGGGAGAGGTCAGAGCTATGTTCCGGACTCAGGCCCATCACCCCCAAGCTCCTCGCCAGGCTGTCCCAGAAAGAAATGTTCCCCGTAGGAGGCTTGCGGAAGACCTTAATGTGGATAGAAGGGGTGCCGGAGAGTTCAAACGAGAGGGGTCTGTCCACTCCTCCAACGCACATTCTAGCGCTCGACCCCCACAAGCCCAAGGTGGACATCGGCAGCAGCAAGGTGGCCGCCACCACGACCAAGTCCCAACCCATGTCGATAGAGCGAGGCCAGGACCTGATACGCAGAGGCAGGCTGGAAGAATCAACCGATCCCCGAGCAGACAGGACGGACATTCCGCTGCTGGAAGGACAGAAACGCGAAATACATTGGTAGCAGAACTCCTTCAAAGGGTCTGGCAGCTGGAAGCGAGACCTGCGGTACAGGAGCAGAGGGGCCAAGCCGGGGAAAGGACCCCATTCGCTGTGGAAATTGAGATAGAGCCGCTCCCTCCAAGGTTCAAGGTCCCTAACATCCCTCAGTACAAAGGAAACTCTGACCCCTACGACCATCTTGACGCCTTCAACATACAAATGGACCTCCAGACTACCAATCCGCTTGTGAAATGTAGGGTGTTTCCAGCTACCCTGGGGGACATTCCACGGACGTGGTTCAGAAGCCTCCCCCCGCGCAGTATCAACAATTGGGAGGAGTGTCAGCAGAAGTTCCTGAATCAGTATAAAGCACTAAAGAGGCGTCTCGCGCCACCCTGCCATCTTTCTACCATCTGCCAACGCCCAGGTGAGCCTCTAAAAGAATATATCAACAGATTCAGGCGCGAGGTGACAAATGTGGAGAATCCCACAGATGAAGGGGTTTTGTCAGCTATCTCGTCCGGGCTGAGGAAGGATGGCAAGTTGTATGAGAGCATATACAGGTCTCCTGTCAAAGACCTGGGAGAATTTTATGACAGAGCTGAAAAGGAAATCCGGTGGGAGGGAGTGGCCAATCCAAGGAGAACCGGTGCTCAGAAAGACGAAGCCGGTACTTCCAACCATGGGAGAAAAAGAAGCAACGGGGGAAACAATCCTGGAGGAAGAAGAGAAAACCAGCAGGTTGCCAAGAAAGCCAGAGACTGGCGGAGACCAGACGGCAACCGGGTGTCGGAGCGGCCACGGTACCGAAGTCGCTACAATACTTACAATGCCCTGTCGGATACCCAGGACCGGATATATGCGACCGAGAAGAACAGGGAAAATTTCGGCCGGCCGGCTCCCCTTCAAGGGCCGGAAGGACGAAGAGACAGAAACAAGTTCTGCGCCTACCACAACGACATCGGGCACAATACTTCCGACTGCTGGGCACTCAAAGATGCCATTGAAGAGTTAATCAGAAATGGCCGTCTGAAGGATTATGTCGTGAGGCCCCCGAGGCGACCATCTCAGCAGCAGCGCCCCTGTCAGCGTTCAGAAGATCCTCCTGCTCAGAACCAGTCAGAGCCGAATTCCACCCAGGGGCCCTCCGTCAGAACCATCCATACAATCCATGGGGGACCCTCACGAGCAGGAGAATCTAACCGCTCTCAGGAAAGATTTGTGCGGGAAGCGAGACGTGTCCAGCCTGGGAAGCAGGCAGAACCAGGGAGGCCTGCCAAGAAGGCCAAAAGAGTGACGGAGGACATTGTGTTTACTGATGAGGACGCACGGGATGTCCGTCTCCCCCATAATGACGCTTTGGTAATCAGGGCACGCATCGGAAATTCGGTGGTGAAGAGGATCATGATAGACACCGGCAGTTCCGTGAATGTCATGTATAAAGGCTGTTATGATCAGATGGGAATCGGTGAGGATCAGCTAGAGCCGTCCCCTGAGCCTCTGTACGGATTTACTGGAGATTCGGTCGTCCCTGTTGGATAAATCAGACTGCCTTTGACTCTCGGCGACGAAACCAATCAGTCCACGGTACTGGCTGACTTCCTGATCATCAATTCCCCATCAGCATACAACGTAGTGATGGGAAGGCCCGCGATGAACGACCTCGATATGATTGTCTCCACCAAAGCTCTCATGGTAAAATTCCCGACCCCCAGTGGCGTAGGATGTGTGCAGGGTGAACAATCGATGGCTCGTCGTTGTTATGTGGACGCGATCAGAAAAGGTATGCAGGGGAAGAAGGCGGAGATAATCCCAGAACGGGAGTTACGGACGATCACTTCGTCGGGGGTCAGTTACGACTTAGATCCCAGGGAATTTGACGCATACCCGTGTTCCGGTCCAGTAGAAGAGCTCGAAGATGTTCCGGTCGTTGAAAATGATATGTCAAGATGCCTGAAACTGGGTAAAAGTCTTGTCTCTGAGGTAAGGTCCCAATTGGTTAACTGTCTCAAGAAAAATGCAGATGTTTTCGCATGGAGTCATGGAGATATGGTGGGAATCGACCCGGATGTGATGACGCACAAGTTAAACGTCAACCCTCACCATCGGCCAGTCTGCCAGAAGAGGAGACAGATAAACCAGGAGCGCAGCGAAGCCCTAAAAGAGGAAGTGGACAAGCTTCTGGCCAATAATTTTATCCGCGAGGTCCAGTATCCAGAATGGGTGGCTAACCCCGTGCTGGTGAAGAAAAAGAATGGAAAATGGAGAACCTGCATAGACTTCACAGACCTGAACAAAGCCTGCCCAAAAGATAGCTTCCCCCTGCCCAGAATCGACCAGCTGGTGGACGCAATGGCGGGACACGAACTCCTGAGCTTCATGGACGCTTACTCGGGATACAATCAAATCCCCATGGACCCTAAAGACGAGGAGTGCACATCGTTCACCACCGACCGGGGGCTTTACTGCTACAAGGTAATGCCCTTCGGTCTAAAAAATGCAGGGGCCACTTATCAGAGATTGGTGAACAGAATGTTTGAAGAGTTGATAGGGAAGAGTATGGAGGTCTACGTGGACGACATGCTTGTGAAGTCAGAAAGAGCCGCCGATCACGTCCACGACCTAGAGAGAATGTTCAGCATCCTAAGGAAATACCAGATGAAACTCAATCCTCTCAAGTGTGCCTTCGGGGTTTCCTCAGGTAAATTCCTTGGTTTCGTTGTAAACAACAGGGGGATAGAAGCCAACCCGGAGAAGATACAAGCCCTGCTGGACATGAAGTCGCCAAGAAATGTGAAGGAGATTCAAAGTTTGAACGGACAGATTGCGGCCCTAAGTCGCTTTGTCTCCAAAGCTTCCGACAGATGCGTTCCGTTCTTTGAAGTGTTAAAGAAAGCCAGGAATTTCGAATGGACTGGAGAATGCGAGGCTGCCTTCCTGCAACTCAAAGAATACTTAGGCCGCGCACCGCTGCTGACCAAACCAAAGGAGGGGGAGATATTGACTGTCTACCTGGGCGTATCCGAGCACGCCATGAGCGCAGCGTTGGTAAGGAAGGAGGAAAACGGTGCACAGGTGCCAGTGTACTTTGTGAGTAAAAAGCTGGTCGAGGCAGAGACCAGGTATACACCAATGGAGCTACTCACTTACTGTCTGGTGATGGCATCCAGGAAGTTGCGTCCATACTTCCAGGCGCATAAAATAGAAGTCCTAACCAGGTATCCTCTGAAGCAAATCCTCCAGAAGCCAGACACCTCCGGCCGACTCATCAAATGGGCCATCGAACTCGCCCAATATGACATCGAGTTCAGACCGAGACCGGCAATCAAGGGTCAAGTGCTAGCCGACTTCATCGCTGAGTTCACAGGACCGGCGGACGATCAAGCTGAAACTTCTCAGGGACCATACTGGGAGCTTTTTGTGGACGGGTCCTCCTGCGAGAAAAGTGCCGGAGCCGGAATCCTGCTAATTAATCCCGACGGTGGTAAGTTTCTTTGCGCCCTAAAATTTGGCTTCAGGGCAACTAATAACGAGGTGGAGTACGAAGCGCTACTGGCAGGGCTCCGTCTAGCCAAGAGAATGCAGGTGGAACGGATCAGAGTCTTCAGCGATTCCCAACTGGTGGTCTGTCAGATAAAAGGGGAATACCAGGCTAAAGGATCGAAGATGGTCTCCTATTTGCGGGAAGTTCAGAAGTTGCTGGGGACCTTCGAGATATTCGAGCTGAACCAGATCCCGCGCGCCCAAAACTCCCACGCGGACGCTCTGGCCCGCCTAGCATCCGCTCAAGATACGGACGGCACCGAGAGCATACCTGTGGAGTTCCTACCCAAACCGAGCACCAAGTCTGACATGGAAGTGATGGCCTTGATGGTGGTGGATGGATCGTGGATGTATCCCCTGGTTAATTACTTGCGGAAAGGCACACTGCCAGAAGACAAGATGGAGGCACGTCGTCTACGAATAAGAGCAGCCAGATACTGTATTTATGGAGATGTCCTCTATAAGAGGGGCCTTTCAACACCACTTCTCAGGTGCATTGACGAACCAGAATGCACTACCTTGGTGAGGGACATACATGAGGGGCATTGTGGCAACCATGCTGGAGGGCTTTCTTTGGCTCAGAAGGCGCTCAGACATGGTTTTTACTGGCCGACGATGAAGAAGGACGCCACCGACTTGGTAAAGAAGTGTGACAAGTGCCAGAGGTTCTCTAAGATTCCCCGAGCTCCACCAGCCTACCTCTGTCAGATGGTCAGTCCATGGCCGTTCGCTATCTGGGGCATGGACCTGATCGGACCTCTTCCCGTAGGACGAGCGAGATGTAAGTATGCAGTCGTGGCCGTTGACTACTTCACCAAATGGGCAGAAGCAAAGGAGCTGGCTGAGATCTCCGCCACGAAAATTGAGAAATTTGTGTGGGACCATATAGTTTGCAGGTTCGGCATTCCGCAGCAGTTAGTCACAGATAACGGAACCCAATTCACAAGCGAGCAGTTTCAGGAGTTTTGTAGCAGCCTCGGTATTGTCAAGAGCTTCTCAGCCGTTGACCACCCGCAAGCCAACGGCCAGGTGGAAGCGGTCAATAAGATCATCAAGCAGATCCTGAAGACCAAACTTGAAGCTAGAAAGGGGGCATGGGTTGACGAGCTGCAGAAAGTGTTGTGGGTTTACCGCTCTACCGCCCGCAGCACTACTGGAGAAACCCCCTTCTCAATGGTCTACGGGTCAGAAGCCATGATTCCGGCAGAATTTGAAGTTTACAGTCACCGGAGGGCGAGCTTCAATTTCGGCGACAACAACCAGCTTCTAGCTGCCAGTTCAGACTTACTTGAGGAATCAAGAGAGGCCGCTCGCCTCAGGATGGCTGCCTATCAGCGAAGGATGGCCAGACACTACAACAAAAAGGTCCGGGTACGTCAATTCAAACCAGGTGACCTAATCCTGCGGGAGATCCTGCCCGGCGCACGCAAGGCAAGTGAAGGAGTGTTGGGGCCGAACTGGGAGAGACCTTACATGATCCACGAGAGCCTGAACAACGGAGCCTACCACTTGGCGAACATGGACGGGACAATCCTGCCAAGGGCTTGGAACGCCATCCACCTGAGAACGTACTACACTTGAGTGTTGTATTGTTGTTTACTATCGATTATTCTGTCACATATATAAAAACAAACCGTGTGTAGATATAATGAGAATCTTCTATCAATTGTGATGAAACATTTCTAACATCAAATGGGTACATGTCTTCTTATGAAAGGTACATCACCAGACGACCACGAGCCAGCGCACCTAATCGCCGCTCACCGAATGGCTTTCCCCCCCCCGCCTTCGCGCGCGACTAATGAAAGGCCCGATCGAAGTGACACTCGGCCCAACTCTAGCTGTAAATGCTCGGGTACGCCCTGTGAGCGCAGCTGGAGAAATTTCCTTCATCATGCTGTAGATGCTCAGGCTAAGGCCTTGTGAGCGCAGCCGGAGCGTCCTCCCCAACTCTCGCTGTAAATGCTCGGGTATGCCCTGTGAGCGCAGCTGGAGAAATTTCCTTCATCATGCTGTAGATGCTCAGGCTAAGGCCTTGTGAGCGCAGCCGGAGCGTCCTCCCCAACTCTCGCTGTAAATGCTCGGGTACGCCCTGTGAGCGCAGCTGGAGAAATTTCCTTCATCATGCTGTAGATGCTCAGGCTAAGGCCTTGTGAGCGCAGCCGGAGCGTCCTCCCCAACTCTCGCTGTAAATGCTCGGGTACGCCCTGTGAGCGCAGCTGGAGAAATTTCCTTCATCATGCTGTAGATGCTCAGGCTAAGGCCTTGTGAGCGCAGCCGGAGCGTCCTCCCCAACTCTCGCTGTAAATGCTCGGGTACGCCCTGTGAGCGCAGCTGGAGAAAGTTCCTTCATCATGCTGTAGATGCTCAGGCTAAGGCCTTGTGAGCGCAGCCGGAGCGTCCTCCCCAACTCTCGCTGTAAATGCTCGGGTACGCCCTGTGAGCGCAGCTGGAGAAAGTTCCTTCATCATGCTGTAGATGCTCAGGCTAAGGCCTTGTGAGCGCAGCTGAGGCGTCCTCACCCGCAACTCTCGCTGTAAATGCTAGGTCACGCCCTGTGAGCGCAGCTTTATTACGCTGTAAATGCCTAGGCTGTCCTCGTGAGCACAGCCGGAATGGACCACCGTGCAGCACGATCCGAGCCCCTGCATTCTGGACGCTGTCCGTCGTTAACCCATGCAGCAGCCAGAAAAGGTACACATATTGAAAACGAAATTACTGTGGGATCGGGATTATTTGCCCATCCTCGAGGGCTCCCCTTTCGTTCCTCCAATTGTCCTGTGTGCTGGAAGCAACCTCCTGATTATGTTTCTCCCAGGATGTGTTTAGGGGTGATCTTTCCCCCCTCTTTTTATTATCATTAAACGGATATTTATGTGGCTGGGCACATCTACCCACAACATATTACTATTGTATGCATACGAAAACAGGAAAACTATGAAGCAGAGCGAAAGAGATACTGCTGAAATAATTATCAACTAAAAATTACAAATTGTTCCACAAACAAGGTAAAAAATGATAACAATTAAAATATCAATGTTCAAAGATAAGCCTCAACAACAGCGGGAGAAGGTATTGAACTCATTTGCTTAAAGGGGCTTGCGAAGAGCTGGCTGGGGGATCTGTGGGATCTTTTGAAGAACTGGAGGGGGCGCCCTTGGGATCTTTACCGCTAGAGATCCCTTGAGAGGATGTGCCCTGTCTTCCGTCCTTCGTCGAATCCTGAGGAGCTAAAGAAGAACCACCCCTAACCAGAAGCAATACAGAGACTATCCACCCCAACTAATCTAAAATCCCAGAAGGAAGAACACCACGCAGAATAGGGAAAGCAATAACGCCAAGAACAAAGTGAACAGGGAAGAGGAGCCTAACCTGAATTAGGGTGGTCGCCGGAAGTTACAAACGATAACCTCTGAATGTCGTTGAAGAGTCGGTGCGAATGGAGAAGACGAAGGAAATGCCTATGAATTTTTTTGAAAGTACCAGAAGAAGAACAAAGAGGGATGTTTGTTCTTTTTTGAATAATTCAGCCCCAACCGTTGGATGAAGACAGCTGGGCAACCACCCCCGATCAGATGATAGGGCGCGACTCCCGGGATTTTGTCATTATGCGGCACGCCAGTTGAGTGACGTGCATTAAATGCGCGCGGCGCACGTTTTGAACAGTAACCGTCCTCAGTGGTAGAGCACGTGGTCTAGCAATAAAGTAGAAAATAAAAGGCACTGTAACCGCCTTCCCCTTGTAACCGTTCCCGCCCATTCTGCTCGCTCTGGAATATATGTCTCCTGGTCCTCTCCTGAGCACCAAGAGCCAGGGGGCTTTATGTTATGGTGGAATTATTGCAATCATAACGGTCCGGCCCAATTGGATCTGCAGTGTAAGCCCAGGAGCCCAAACGCCCGGATATCCGTACCCATCAAGGCCCATCCTCCTAGAATCATGGCCCCTTAGTGGGCGCTCGCTGAGGCCGAAGCCCGATATCGCTCAATAAGACTGCTATCGCTCAGCCCGATCGCTCGATCTCAACGTATGTCACCTATTCCGCAAGACCTTTTATGACCGCTATGTTCCCCGTCATTCAGATCGCCACGTTCCCCCAGAATTCTGCTTGCTAAAGCGAACCGCCGGCCCTCATCGCTGATCGCTGACTTCCATCCTTCAGATTTGCCCGCGAGAACATCCGCCATCCGTGACAACTATATCAGACCGCCATATTCTGTTTGTCCACTATTTCCAGTCCGATTGAGGTATCCGTCGAAGAGGAGCCGTCCATCAAAGGCATCCAACAAGCCATCCTCACCCACAGTTATCCGTCTGAATTGACCGCTGTCTTCCGAGTGTGGCCGCATTCCGACTCCTCCACTCATGATGTTATCCGTCTCAGCGCCGTGATCGACTGTGGACGTGCCGTTCCAGAATCCATCCCACCAACTGTCCAGTCCGCTGGAGAAATCCGTCTCCCTCTCGAATTTGGAAGCTCCGGTCAGCAGGAATCAACAGCGCCATGCAGAGCACAGTTCCAAAGCTTGCCATGCACGCTACTTCTACCAGAAGTCAGAATCCCGGCCTCGACAACCCATCATTACATATCCGACCCGGTCAGCAAAGATCCTCTATGGACAGACCTCGGATGCGACGGATTCGGCTGCATTTAATGTGTTTGCGGCCGCATTTAATGTACTGTCAGTCGTTTTAATTGGGTTTCCGGCGCATTAAATGCTGTCTGTCAGTGTAACTGTAGTTAACTATTCATTTTTGTCTTATCCTGTTTACTGTAGCATGTCCCCTTCCTCTATAAAAGGGGACGATTTTCACTGTAAAAAGGGATGGAATTTTTGAGTGTCGTTACTCTGCCCAAATAGTGAGAGAGTGAACAGTGGACGTAGGCATCTTTTTGGGCCGAACCACTCTGAAAATCTTCTGTGTCTTTTCTTCCTCGCCTCTAACTCCTCCAGTTCCCCCCCCCCATTATTTTGTATGCGCCCCATCGACCGTACGAAACTGTGAGCTTGGGCTCTAAAATAACCTCGTTGACTAAGGGAACCTTTTCCTGACGTTAACAGCCCCTAAGACAAATTTACATTTAATATTTATTTTCTTAGTTTTTAAATATTTAATTAATTAATTTAACAAAATATTTTTTGATTAAAAAGGGATATTTCTTCATCTGGACATTTTTCAAATTCTTTATTCAACCAATGTCATCTTGAATCAAATTTAATAATAATTAATTATTGAAAAATCAAGCAAAATTAGACTTCCGAAAATCACAATTTGTTAAAATTAATTAATCAAATATTTAAGAATAAATGTTTTTTAAATTTAATTAATCAAATACTTAAAAAATAAAAAAATGGATATTAATGATAAATTTATCTCTACGGGCAAAAATATAATTACATTTTAATTGTTAAATTTAATGGTAATCAACGTTCATTAGGGAGTTAGTACAAGTAAACCAATATCTTAAGGTGGAGTGTAATTTCATATGAAGCCAGGGGCAACGTGCAGTTAACTCTTGATTTTTTATTCCATTTATCAAAATATATATATATATATATATATATATATTTTAAAAAAAGATTTCTTTTGCAAGAATCAAAATGGACATTTTTAGTGTATTAATTAATAATATAACGGTAAACTTTGGTACTAATGTCAGTATTTATTGTGAAAAAAATTCACTTTTAGCCTACCCCAAAAAGAAAAACTTGTTCTACTTTAATTGTTTTAAATTATTTTTTAACTTTTCAAAACAATTCATATAACATATTTCACCTACATGAAATGTATTTAAGCATGAGCGAAATGCACAATGTTTCATGTAAAATATTTTCATATTTCACATTCAACATTGTATGTGAAATAAAAAACATTAAAAAAAAGGTTAAATTTTTGTTTGTTTGGGAAACGCATAACACTAGTTGGATTAAAATGAGATTTGACCATAAACTATATTTTATAATTTCTGACATCTTTAATTTTTATGAAATATCACACCAACTTGAATGGAACAAAGTATTGACATGTTAATATATATATATATATATATATATTTAAAGTTGACATTAAACGGATTATAATGGAACAAAGTATTGACATATTAATATATATATATTTTTAAAGTTGACATTAAACGGATTAGAAGTCTATTGAAATTCACTAAGATTAAATATTAGTCACATAGTTCAGATATCTATCATCATAAATAATAAAAACTAACTATCATGATAAAAAGTAGGAAAAATTACTCTTACAAACTTGTAAAATATACTTGATAAGAATTAAATTAAATCCATCCATCGTATTGGTAAATGGAAAATATCACAAACACTTATCATAGGAAGAAACATGCAATTAACCAAGTAAATTGGTATGTAATGTTGAAACATTAAAATACAAGACATCGATTGAATGCATGCTCATGTTTTAGTAATTCAGACTTCAAATCTACTTATCTACACATGTCTACATGTCAATCAACATACTATTATCTGTCCGGAGAATCAAAAATCAAGGAAGACACAAGTGATTTTCAAAAAATGAAAATAGAAGACGCAAGTGGCTATAATAGCACTGGAAAATATCTATCTATTTGACTGTGTTAGGGACGTGGTGAGATTGAATCAATAAAAAAAAAAAAAAAAATTAATAAAATGATAAAAATATATATATTATTTTATTGTTTTGTTTTTGAGACATTTTCATTAAAGATTTTCCCGCATCGCTGATCACAACATGTCCAAAGAGGGGGTAGACTGTTGGGGCTTGAGACTTGAGAGTCATGTATTCTACACATGTAACTTATCCTTACATAAGCCACTGCATTTGATGTTTAATCTCCTCCACCCAATCCAATATCCATATTTCTCCAATCTAAATCTCCACCTTTTCTTTTTTCTCATCTCACTCTCCCCTCTCTTCCACTACCAATCCCACCTCTTTATTTTCATTTTTTTTTCTTTGTTAATTAACAACATCGTCACCACCATGGCTGCTGCTGTGAGTGCTGCAGTCTCTCTTCCAACCTCTTCTAAGTCCACCTCTCTTTCCTCCAGAGTCTCCATCATCTCACCAGAAAGAATCACCTTCAAGAAGGTAAAATGAAAGAAAAAAATTAAAAAAGTTGTGGACTTTTTGTAGTCAATAGTGTAGAATTATAAGTTTTTATGAGCTGGGGTGGTGGTTTTTTTTGTCTCTTCAGGTTCCTTTGCACTTCAGAGATGTTTCTACAGGAGGGAGAGTGGTTTCTGTCAGAGCTCAGGTTACAACTGAGGCTCCTGCTAAGGTTGAGAAGGTGCACAAGAAAATGGAGGAGGGTGTTATTGTTAACAAGTTCAAGCCTAAGGAACCTTACATTGGCAGATGCCTTTTGAACACTAAGATCACTGGTGATGATGCTCCTGGAGAGACTTGGCACATGGTTTTCAGCACTGAAGGTATGGAAACTCGTACAATTTTTTTTTTTTTTTTGTCCAGAAGAGAAGATTTTTGTTTGTGTGCCAAAAATTTCATCTTTTTTGTTGATGTTATATATTGGATTTTTGGTGTAAATATACAAGTCGTACATTTTTGTGATGACTGGTATGGTTGGTTTCTTTAGGAGAGCTACCCTACAAAGAAGGCCAATCCATTGGAGTGATTGCAGATGGTCTTGATAAGAATGGGAAGCCTCACAAGTTGAGATTGTATTCTATTGCTAGCAGTGCCATTGGTGACTTTGGAGACTCCAAAACTGTGAGCTTTTAATTAATTTTGTGAATAAGTTTCCAATTGAATAATCTCCTAATAGACTTTACAAGCTTGTGTTGAGTGAATTCAATTTCGACTTGCTATGTTGCATATGAATATACACTAAGATTGCAAATCCAATAATTCTATTGGGGCACTGGGGCATTGGCTATACTATTAGTTTTTGCTTTTAATATGTTTGATGGTCTTCATAGGTTTCTCTATGTGTGAAACGACTTGTGTACACCAATGAGAAGGGAGAAATTGTTAAAGGAGTCTGCTCAAATTTCTTGTGTAAAGATTTCAACTTAAACTATATGCTTTTTCAATGCAAGAATGTAACCTTTCACTTTCCAATAAATGAATGCCTCAGTTAATGTACCTTAGTAGCTCCAAATGTTCCGTATTTCAGGCGACTTGAAACCTGGGGCTGAAGTCAAGATTACAGGACCTGTTGGGAAAGAAATGCTGATGCCAAAGGACCCCAATGCGACAATCGTCATGGTACAACTCACAAACTTTTAACATAGAGCAAGTATAACATGAAGCATTTCAATCGATTTTTTGCTTGTTCTATTACTAATATTCCATCATTCTATTGCTAGTTTGAATACATTGTGATTACTATATTTATCTCCGTTGCAGCTTGCAACTGGAACTGGAATTGCTCCATTCCGAGCATTTTTGTGGAAAATGTTCTTTGAGAAACATGAGGACTACAAGGTAGAATTAAATTCCGCTAGTGCTGTTACTGCTTATAAGCCATTATAAATTCACATATAGTGCCATTGAGTAGCTATAGTTTATATTATTGGTTTTTCTTTTCCGCGTAACCTATGTACTCTTATGAATGATTCATCTCTGCTATAATTTTACCGTGTATGTAGTTCAATGGTTTAGCATGGCTTTTCTTGGGCGTCCCCACTAGTAGCTCCTTGCTCTACAAGGAGGTGAGCCGCATAATGCTTCCTTTTAAAAGATAATTCAACATGCTGATGTTTATGTTGACATTTGCTCATGTTGAATGGAACAGGAATTCGAGAAGATGAAGGAGAAGGCCCCCAACAACTTCAGGTTGGACTTTGCTGTGAGCAGAGAGCAAAAGAACGAGCAAGGCGAGAAGATGTACATTCAAACCCGAATGGCTCAATATGCGGAAGAGCTATGGGAATTGCTCAAAAAAGATAACACCTACGTGTACATGTGCGGGTTGAAGGGCATGGAGCAGGGAATTGATGAAATTATGGGATCTTTGGCTGCCAAGGAAGGTAAGAAATTGATCACATTGTACAAACTTGATAAATTATTTCCATACATCGTACCTCTAATGCTGTATTTGCAAACTGTTCAGGCATAGACTGGTTGGAGTACAGAAGGCAATTGAAGAAAGCTGAGCAATGGAATGTGGAAGTCTACTAAATGCTTTTGTTAATTGTACAAATATCTCCCTCTTTTTCATTTCTTAAAGCAGCCATCGTATAATGAATTCCTCTGCATTGTGTAGATCGGTAATCTCTATAAATTTTCCTTTTATATTTTTCCCTTTTATCAATGAAGCAATTTATCGGATCATGTATCATGCAATGTATTGGAGCACGAATGCACAACTCAGCCTGCTTTTTATGAGTTTTCTCTTGATTTCAATAATCTGCCATTAGCTAATTGATAATATATAGGTCTGGTAAGCCAAATTCATCATCAACCATATACCTTCTAGTACACATATTGCCTCAATAGAAGTACTTGTGATGCGGAAAGAGCTCTACAACAGCTAAGTTTGGATTGATTACGATCATATTTTGTCAACTATATATGTTCTAGTACTTATAATGCATTAATGCTTTGTATGAGGCCTTCCGGTCTCTTGCTGTGCCTGCATTGGTTACTTTGAAGTTTATCGCGTGTTTCTCTACTGTTAACAGTCTTATAAGCTAACAGTTGCGGGTTTGACTCCTAGATTCATGTTATAGTCTATGTTCTTCAAAGTTTAGAATGAACTTAGATGAGAGAGGAGGCATATTGAGCTTAGTTTGAACAGATACCTTGTTTCGATAACACGATTTTGGATATATGTACTGCTCTATTGTGCCTTTCAGATTTAATATCAAAGTGCAACCAGCAGGTTGATGCATGCCAATGCAAGTTTGCAAGATATTTGCTTGCTCATGCAGGTGATGGATCTTTTAATATCTCTAAGGACACCAAACATACAGAGAAAGAGGTCATGACATTAGAAAAAATACTAGAGCGATGATGACTAAATCAGGAACAAATGCATTTTTCTCCAAAATTAAAAAGAAGTATTTGTGTTTGTCAAAAAAATTAGTTAATCGTTTCTTACCTCAAACGGAACTTCAATTATTTTTTTACTGTTTGAATTCCACACAATACTTTACGTGAAATGTTGAACATGACATGTAAATGAAATGTTGTGCAAACAGAAAACAGGTAAAAAACGATTAAAATTTTGTTTGGAATCCAATATATCATTATTTCAGACCAAAAATGAATTAATACTATTTTTGAGATATTTTTAATAATTTTAATCTAAAGTGAATTGTATTAATGTGGGTTTTTTTTTTTTTTTTTTTATAAAAAAAAGGAATATTAATGTGGGTATAAGTTATAAATTGGAATAGATACTTTATTACAAGAAAATAAGTTCTATTCTACTTTAAATCATCCTATATTATTATGCTTGATATCTTCTTCAAATAGATATGACTTCTAGAATCTACTTCAATTAAATAGATTAGATTATTAATCTTGGATTAACTACTAACTACTATAAATAATGTAATAGATGTTCCATTTTTGACTGTTGTTACATGTTGTCAAAATTTATTGATTGAAATTTTCTATTAGGATCAGTCATTATTTGGCAGTGTGGACCACTACTTTAATGCCCGCACTTTAATTAACTATCCTCAACCAAGAATGTTTATGGAAGGAGTTTAAATTGGTTCAAAATAATTTCTCATATTTATATTATTAAGTTGCAGATATGAGTTTTGTTTCGTTTTCTCAAACTTCCAAATATATAAAATAAAAAATAAAAAATGGAAAATAACCATTGTCTAGAAATGTTGATCATCTTTTGAACAAAAGATGCTATAACAAACACTCTTAACATAATTTCACATTTTGTAACAAAATTGTTTGAAATAACACTCTAAATTGATTGTAACAAAATTAATTTATCTAGAAATGCTGACGATCTTTTGAAGAAAAGGTGCTACGGTGACACTCTAACATAATTTCTCATTTTGTAACAAAATTGATTGAGATAACACTCTAAATTAATTGCAACAAAGTTAATTTCTCCTTTTGTAACATTTCTACATAAATAACCATTATCTAGAAATGTTGGTCATCTTTTGAAGAAAAGAAGCTACAATAACACTCTAACATAATTTCACATTTTTTTATCACGTTAAGAAACTATTAAAATTATCCTACGTCACATTTACAAGATCAAACATCTCTTTTGATCTTAACGTTTTTGCACGGTGTTTTCTAATCTAGTGATTGGTGAATTCCAACCGTATCGTACTTATCTCTTATTGAGATTGTTTCAATAGTATCATGCAGTGTTGTTTTGATAAATATTGTATTTTTCATTCAGACAATTCTAGTGGTTTATATAATCCATACCGGTCCAAAATCTTTGATCATTAAATTGATTAAAAAAATTTTAAATGATTATCCTACATAACTTTTGTGAGTATAAAAATCTCTTGTAAACTTATTTTTTTGCCGAGCTTTTTCTAATATAATGACAAAATAATTCAAATCATACATATTTTCTTTACTATATGTTTTATAACAGTACCATATGTCTCTCTTGTTGAGATTATTCGAACAATAATCAAACAATTTTTGTTGTGACTTTTATTTTCCCCTGAGATGATTTCAACAGTTTAGCAATAGGAATCCTAGAATCATTGATCATTTGATAACTAAAAACATCTTTTGAAAGATTATCCGAAGCGTTCAAAGTTCCCTCTCCAATCCTTATCTAACTTTCTAATTAGATTTGCCTAATCTAACTTGCACAATCCAAACTCAACCTTCACGTAAACATAAATAAAATTAAACTTTCATTTATTTTTGGACAAATTACGCTTCTGTAGTTTATTTCTTCCTTTAATGAAAACAACTGAAAAGGAGAGAAACATCCTTAATACACGCAAATATATACAGATATTCACATAATCACGTGATCAACAAAAATATCAATCGAAAAGCATACAAATACAATCACCTCCCCCAAACGAAATCGAAGACGCCACAATAACCGTCCGATTAAAAATTCGATTCCGATCAACGAAGCCGAGGCGACTAAGCGGCAACACTGGCCGCTATTAGTATCCGACGTGGGCTGGGCCCCCACGTAAACAAAACTTGGCTATACCATCTTCCTGCACCCTGCCAATCAAAAGCTGACACATTCTAAAGTCAAAGTTGTAATTTCCTCCAACATTATTAATTTTTTTAAGATAACTTTGATTAATTGAATTTTTTTAATAATAATAAAGTAAATTACTTATCTATACTGTTATTTATTATTTTTTGAGTCGAATTAGAACAACTCCATTATTTTTTATTATAATTAAATAAATCATATCATATTAACAATAATCAATATAATCACATTTAATTATTTATTAAATAATATAATAATTAAATATAATAAAGATATAATAAATTATAATAATAATTTTAAGTAATAATCTCTTTTTATTTGGTCAAGTATACTTATATTTTAAATGTTTTATAATATATATATATATATGGTGTGCCAGAGTGTGGGTGGTGGAGTGCATCATCTTAAGTGCACTCAAGATTTCCGCCCAATTAAATCGGGGTCCACGGTTGCTTATCAAGCACGAGACTACACCAGATCACTACAAACAAACAAACGCAAAAATCGTGAACTCGAAGAATTTGTAGTATATATACATATATAGAAGAAGAAGAAGAAGCAGAGAATCGGTTTCAAGCTTGGATTAGGGTTTTTGATTTTTCGCTTTTTCTGAAACCTTTTATTTATTTATTTATTTTTTTTGTTTTCTCCAAAAAAAAAATTGTAGAGAGAGAGAGAGAGATCAGATGGCGCAGGTGACGAGATCGACAGGGAAGGTGACGTGGTTCGATGACGTTAAGGGGTACGGATTCATCAAGCCTGACGACGGAGGAGCGGATCTGTTCGTCCATCAGAAATCCATCAAATCCGACGGCTATCGCACGCTCTACGAGAATCAGTCCGTCGAGTTCGATGTCCAGCTCGAGGCTGATGGAAAGTACCAGGCGCTTGATGTCACGGCTCCTGGTGGCGCGCCGATTCAGTCGCCCAAGAAGGAAACCGGATTCGGCGGAGGAGGACGCGGCGGGGGAGGGCGTGCTGGTGGTGCTGGATTTGGCGGGAACTGGAAGAGTGATGGAAGGAGGAATGGCGGCGGCGGCGGTGGTGGTGTTGTGTGTTATAATTGTGATGGAGTTGGACATTTGGCGAGGGAGTGTACTAGTGGAAGAAGGAGCGGCGGAGGAGGAGGAGGAGGAGGCGGCGGTGGTTGTTATAACTGTGGCGATCCTGAGCATTTTGCGAGGGATTGTCCACGTCAGCAAGGTGGTGGTGGTGGTGGAGGAGGAAACTGCTTCAAGTGTGGCGGTTTTGGGCACTTGGCAAGGGAATGCACTAACAGAGGCGGAGCAGGCGGCGGCAGCGGTGGACGTTGCTATAGCTGTGGGAGGTCAGGGCATTTGGCTAGAGATTGTACTGAAGGAGCCGGCGGCGGCGGCGGAGGAGGTGGTTTCGCGAGGTTCGGAGGCGGTGGTGCTGGTGGATCCACTTGCTTTAATTGTGGGAAGCCAGGACACTTCGCGAGGGAATGCACTAAGGTCTCTGCTTGATTGATTAATTAATTGATTGATTGGTGATCTTTTAGTTAATTGATGAAGAAGAAAACAAAACAAAAGAAAAAAAAGAAGAGAAATTTAGTAATAGTAGTATATAGTTACGACGATTTGGAGTTGTTGGACTTATTTAACATTTTGGGGTTTTTTGTGGGTTGAAAATTGGAGTTGATGATTGATAGATGATAATACGGGGGAGGGTTTCGGGTTTTGGTTTGGTTTGTTTGGAGAGTAGTTCTTCGAGTTTTGATACATATATGAGGTGGTTCGGATATGGTTTTAATATGTTCTGTGTTTGCTTTAACCTTTTTGATTTGATTGGTTTTGGTGACTTGGGTATATTTTTCTAATGGAATAGTTGTTATATCTCCAGGTGTGAATTCTTGTTTGGTCGTATGTATGTTTTGGATATTTGGGTGTTTGTTGTATTATGTGTTAGCGGATTGGAATTTGGATGAGTGTTTGTGTTTGCTGATGTTGGTTTGTTGCAGTGTATGTTATTGCGATGTTATATGTATATGGTAGGAGTTTGTATGGTGATCGTATGATGTGGATTACTTGAGGCTTGTATAGCACGTGTAATCATAGCAATCTTACTATATAGAAATCTAGGCTACATAATTGATAGGACTCTTTGTGGAGATTGTATCTTTGGATTACTTGATGTTGGTGTGGCACGTGTAATCATAGCAACTTTATTATATAGAAATCTACGCTGTAATCGATAGGACTTTTTAAGGAGATCGTATCTTTGGATTGCTTGAGGCTTGTATAGCATGTGTAATCATAGCAACCAAACTATAAAAAAATAGGCTATGTATTTGATAGTACTTTGTATGGGGATTGTATCACATGGATTACTTGAGGCTTGTATGGCACGTGTAATCATACCACCTAACTTTAAAGAAATCTAGGTTATTTATTTGATAGGACTTTGTACGGAGATCACGTCACCTGGATTACTCGAGGCTTGAATAGCATGTGTACTTATAACAACCTTACTATAATTAAATGTAGGCTAGGGAAAGTTGCTGGTTGTTACGTGACTCAACTAGTAATTTTTGTTGAGTCAAGAACGGTTTCTTATTAAGACAAATCGGACTATTGGTCTGATGGGGAAGGAGGTGATACTATGATACTGGATTTTAGAGTCCCTATAAGCTGTATACATATAAATAACGTGTTATGCAGAATGCAAAACAGCTTTAGCTTTAAGTGAGCTGAACCCCGTCACATAATGTGAGCTGTGACTGATTTTTTATGTCCTTAGCTGCATTAGAGGATTAGGCAATATTAGTTTATGAGCATTGAATCAGTGTTAATTTATGAACATGGATTTTAATTTTCATTACAAGCTATGTTTCCCACATCTAGTCTTGCAGTCTTTTTACTCGCCCAATCCAATCACAAGTCTCTTGTTATTAAGATCCAATCCTCTCTATGTTTGGACTTCATAATTTGTCTCAATTTTTTAGTTTTAGAACTCTCTCTGTGCTTCAGTACAGAACATGATAATCTTTCTGCCTCTGAGCTTTTGTTTTCAAGAATGAACAGTCATGCTTTTACCAACTTAAGCATTTAGAACTGTTGGAGCCTGGGCTTGGAGGTGAGAGATGGGTTAAGTTCTGGGTAATGTGACTTGTTCTGCTGAATATACTTGATTACAAATCAATCTTCAACGTTCCGTAAATTACAATTGCATTGCATATATGAATTCAGTTAAGGAGGTTCTTGGACAAAAGATCATATAGATTGGAGGATATCATTTGTTTGTTTTAGGTCTCTTCTTGTTACATGGGTATGTTTCTTAGGATGGATGAATAGTGGTAGTGATGTCGCACTCACCAGCAATTTCCTCTTTGTGGATTGCATCCACATAAGGGAAACCCCTGTGAGCTCATGGATAGATTCACAATTCTCATGGCATCTAAATCTCTGTTTTAGTTGTGTTCCAATGGCTCTTAAGTCGTAAGTATCTTTTCAGTGACTGCTTTGAAGATTAAACAGTGAGTTTTACTCTGCTTTGTTCTGGGCATCACATGTTGTGAATAGCTTGAATGGGATGTGTATTTCTTTCTGATTCCAATGGTTTCTGATTTGTTTTTTGGACATTTTGCAATGAGAGAATATGACAGGTAACGGCATTCTTCTTTTAATAATGAAAAGTCAAATTAGTATTTGGCTAGTAATTAGGAATCCTAAAACTTTCCCAGTTAAAATATAATTTCTAATCACGAATGAAATTGAAAGGGAATCAATTTTCATTAGGGAAGGTTTGTATTTTATACGCCTTTTACATTTGGGCCAGGTTTAAGAAAGTTATGCTAACTTCGGGGATGTAGTAAGTTTGACTTGAACCAATTCGGTTCCATTAGTATTTGTCCAATTTAACTTTTAGGTTTGGGCTTGAGTTGGCCTTAACACTGGCATAAATTTCTACAACTGCTGTCTTTCGGATGGGCCACATCCAAGTTTCCAACCCAGTAGCCTCTTGGGTTGTGAGGCATGATTTGAAAGTTTACCCGTCAATGGTGACTAATTCTCAAGTGGGTTTCTTGTAATGTTGAAATGGGCAAGTGGGTTTCTTGTAATGTTTGAAATGACCTTCTGATGGAACCATATGGGGCATCGTTTGACACGATTAATGACAGATTAGTTAAGTTAGTTTATTATGTAAGAGAGTTTTTCTACCCAAGAGTATATACATATATTATATAATATTTGCCAAGGTAGTCCTTTCACATGTTGCAAGGGACCTTTATCTGCTTGAAGAGTCGATAAGTTCATTCAACGCAACAACGAAATTTAGTTTAGTGATACATCAGCCTTTCGGTTATTCTGCTTTTATCATATTCTGTCTCCTAATTTAGGCAAATCACAACGATCCAACCATCATCGAATAAATGCCAAAAGCTCCTATTATAGAATATAAGAAACACTAATTTTCAAAAAAAAAAAATGAAGAACATAAGAAATAGGTATTAATAATCGAAAAAGTAGTGGTCTCAATGATAACTTGGTGGCAACAGTATATCTCATTGAAATCAAAATCCCAAGTGTAGATATATACAAAGCACATGAGCAATGGCTTACAGAAAGAATAGATAAGACTTAATCAAAGTGAATGAAAATAAAACGATATCATAATCCCTTGAAAAGGGAATTCGAAAGACGGGCTTAATTTTTATATCCATATATGAGAAGGGGGAAGTAAATGTAATTCCTTATATGCAATTAGGGAATTAAAGTTCTCATTCTAATAAGAACTTAATCCCTTATTTGGATAGATTCACATAATTTCATTTCCTAATTTTTTGAAACACTATAATCACAAATGAGGAATTCAATTTCCTTTCTCTCATCTAGATCCTTGATTAGGAAACTCGCCTTATTAGTGGAACCGTGAATAGACACCAAATGTAGGAGGTCAAACTAGATTGTAGAAGGTCTTGTCTTTCTTAAGGAAGACTGTACTGGACTAAACCTACTTGTGTCCTTTAATAAGGGAGACTGTACTGAACAAGACTACACCACTTGCAAATTGTGATCAATGTCTGAAGACTTGTCCTTATCCAATAACAACAAACAACCTATACACTGATAATATGAAATTGGAGCCGACGTTAGGAATCCTGTAAACACAAGGAATAATAACACTTCCAATTCAGAAGTCAGAACATGACCAGTCGCCAACCCGATTGCCCATACCCCCTTTAATTTGTTTTTCCCCTTCTCCTAGGGAAACCATGGTTCAATCAAATTAGTGACCATCGCCCACTTTCACTGTGGTCGCGTATACATACAATTATACATACTTATACACATTGTCTACATGTGCTCCCAAACTCCTGTTTAATACTGGCCCCACATCACCATTAGCAGCCCATATCACTCTATAAATAACCCATTCTTGTTCACAAAATAAAATCAAAACCAGCTTCTTTCTTATAGAAAACCAATCTTATTCCATGGCTCATATTCAACTTTCCATCATCACAATTGCTTTCTTCCTCCTCCAATTACTTTCAGGTACATACTATTATTAAAAAATTCTCACGTGCAGGATTCTGGATTCAGGTTTCAGGTTTTGTTAATGATATATGTATTACGTGTTTTTTCTTAACAGGAGCTTGGTCATCAACCTTCACTATCACTAACAAGTGCAGCTACACAGTCTGGCCAGGCGTACTTTCCGGTGCCGGAACCGCACAGCTTTCCACCACAGGATTCAGTCTGGAGCCTGGCCAGTCAACGTCAATCTCTGTACCAACTTCCTGGTCAGGACGCTTCTGGGGTCGAACACTCTGCTCTCAGGATGCCGTCACCAACAAGTTTTCCTGTCTTACCGGCGACTGTGGTTCCGGTACCTTAGAGTGCTCGGGTGGCGCGGCCCCTCCTGCCACTCTAGCTGAGTTCACTCTGAACGGAGCTGGTGGGCTTGATTTTTATGATGTCAGCCTTGTTGACGGCTACAATCTCCCCATGCTGGTCTCCCCCCGGGGTGGTACTGGAGGTAACTGTACCGCTACCGGCTGCTCGGCTGATCTAAACAATGCCTGTCCGTCTGATCTTAAGGTTACCGAATCATCCAATGGTGAGGATGTAGCGTGTAAGAGCGCCTGTGACGCTTTCGGTGATCCACAGTATTGTTGCAGTGGAGCTTATGGCACTCCAGATACTTGTAAACCAAGTTCATATTCTATGTTTTTCAAGAATGCTTGTCCAAGAGCTTACAGTTATGCTTACGATGACGGTACCAGTACCTTCACCTGTGCTGGTGCAGACTACGCTATCACTTTCTGTCCTGGACCGAGCACCAGGTAAATTTGAATTCACTAACTTATTATAACATTAAGTCTTAAACAAAATATAATTGGGTCTTTCAACTTATATTTTTGAATCTAATAATAATTAATATAGTATTAAAGTTTAAAAATTTCTTATTCAAACCCTTTTTTTCTCTTTATCTAAAATTTTAGTTCCACGTATTATATGATAACAAGTACTTAGCATGTTAAACTTTTAGATGAACTGATTTATTTAATCTATGAATATAATTAAATCTCACGTAAACGTTACAGATACAGCTGTGACAAGGGGGTTTAATTTGTAGTTTTGTACATACAGCTGTGTTTGATGGGTCTAGACAAACTGTTACCAACTTGAATATGTGACCAAATTTGATTAAGGCTTTTTAATCGATTCATGAATTGGGTCCGTTAGACTTTTCACAGTGGGTGGGGGGCGACAGTTTTCTTGTCATTGTTCAATGACATTTGCTCTGCGTTTTTGTTTTTTCAAAAATAATTTTCATGTGTTTGTTTTTATCGTTTATAGCATTAAAAAATATCAAGCACCGTACTATTCTTACATGTTCTGACTGGTGGATTGTGACTCGTGGTGGGTGCAGTCTCAAATCGGCCAACGATGGCAAATACCCTGAAGGAGTCAATGTGTCTGCCGCCTCGCGATGGTCCAGACCCATGTTCACTGCCCTCAAATTTGTCCTTTTGGCCATAATTTGGCGCTTCGGGTGACAGCGATCTTTTACGTTTCGAAGTTTGGGCTTGGATCCATTATTTGGTCCACAAAGTGGGCAATAAAAATGAAATATTGCAACTAGGACCCGAATTGGACGGCCCATCTCAGGCCCAATGGTCAACTTACCACATTAGCTACTTGCTAGTACTAGTAGATTTGTATTCTTGGCTCTGCTCCATTGATCAATCTTTTTCAACTAGAAAAAAAAAGGAAGAAACAACAGCATGCTGGGGTTTATGTCCATATTAAAATCAAATTTCAGGTGAGAGATTGTGAACGAATCGAATAGAGGTTAACCAAGAACACGTCGAACACAAAGCATGCACGCATGCATGCCACGGTCGATGTTGACGAGAATGACGTTTAGGGTTTTTATTTTTAATTTTTTGATAGTGTAGTAGTTCAAAAGATAAGAGAGAATTATTGATTTTACAATGTAATCTCTTGCAAATTGTCGCCTGATAATGCCAATGAGAGAAGAGTTTGATATATATTCTTCGCTTTACATGTAAATATTCTTTGGTTTGTTTCTTTTTGTTGTCATCAATTTGGTGACAGTTTTAGAGTTGTTTATTGCGAGTTTATGGTGTGGATTTTGCCGTCATGAATTTAATTTACTACTTTTAATCACATCTTAAGCTTGTCTTTTTGAGTGTATTACGTATAATATATATTTTTTAATGGGGTTGAATTTGATTCTTTTTTCTATAATTATAGGGCCATTCGTTCAATGATTTACTGTTTAGCCAGTCAAGCATATTGTTAAAGTGAATTTTTCTTGGTTTGAAATTCATTTCAAACCAAGTCTAATTGTCGATTTAATTTGATAATAGTCATTTGTATAGGTAGGTTTACATATCAACACATCTTCTTTGGACTTTTAGTGTGTAGATGGCCATATATTTAGTTGGATTTAAACTTCAACAATTGATATATAACGCTATATATTAACCAATATTAAATTCATACAGCCTTTTAGAATATGCATCAACTATGAATCGATTTTATATTACATGTAAAGTTTATGATTGACATGTTTTAACTAATTGTGACGTTGTTTCTTCAAAAAAAAAAAAAAAAAACTAATTGTGACGTTGTAAAGCATGTTTTATTTGGATTTCGATTGCAAAGCTTTTTAATTAAAGTAGTCATTTGTAGATAAAAGGTTTCTAAAGTGACTTTGCTGTAATTCGAACGTCAAAAAGCAATCCATGGAATCCAGATAAAATCCAACGTCAATGGACCACTCAAAACTTCACTTTTTCCATCACCATTCATTTTTCTTATTGCTACTTGCCTTCTTTGTTTACTTATTCTGGTTTCCACACTAATACATTTTGATTATCTTCTTTTGTTTCACACGTCTAAATTTTTTGGAGGCTCGAAGTCGTTACCAATTCTGTAATTTTTTCATATTCATATAGCTATTTATAGAAAAAAAAAAAAATTGGGTTAATGCAAATTGGTGTCTGTATTGGCCAATTAATAACTGTTTAAATAACTGAAGTTGAACCAATGGAATATCTACTAAGAGAGAGATCCTTCTTTGATTTGTCACTATAATGTTTACTCGAATTTTCAGGAATTAAGTTATATAGATCCACAAAACTAACTTGATCCTCTTTTAATTTTATTTCCAATTAGTAAATATATCATTCCTAATTAGAATTAAGTAAGAACTTAACTCTTTCTTTTTTAAGGAACTAAATTTGCTTCTCTCAATATCTTTCATCTTCAACATAATTCTCCGTCATTCTTATTACCAATTGGTAAATACATCATTAACGTAAAAAAGAGAAGGAAGAATAAAAGTTTTGTTTTGATACGATTTTGTTTGTTTGATTTTTTGATGTTGATAAATTTTCCTAATGTGTATCACACACCCATAACTCGTGTAATATATATATATATTATAAACGATGAAAAAAATTGTAGCTGTTAGTGCGCATCACAGTCATGACTCATGAGTGATTGCATCAAAAGTGACACATTCTCTCTCTCTCTCTCGCGTTTACTTGAGAAACAAGGATTCGTTGCTTCTGATCACAGTTAATTCGCCAAATAATAATAATAATAATAATAACAGTGGTCTCCCTTCAAGTATAGGTGTGTTTGCCCATCATCATCATACCCATTTTCAGTGCTAATTTAATGGTGATCATCAATCCAATTACTTATAATAGAACACAAGGCAGCTAACCATTTTCACATCTCTATCCACAAAATCAATATATATATATTGAAAGGCAGAAAATCAATATTAGGCAACTTCACATCTGACTTCCTATAGAGACAAGATGATGATGATGCAAAGGGCTACCTGTCTATTATCCATAGGCTTCAACCGAAACAAACATGTGAAAAAATTGTGCAACAGCTATAAGATCCTTTGAATTTGGACCACATGTTTTTCTAGGCGGTTGTTGTTTTTTGACTGTTGGCATAATCGTATACCAAATATGTCACGTGATAATCTCAAATCTTATATACTATAATTTGATTACTTTT
This sequence comes from Dimocarpus longan, assembly GCA_022984855.1. Classification (NCBI taxonomy): domain Eukaryota; kingdom Viridiplantae; phylum Streptophyta; class Magnoliopsida; order Sapindales; family Sapindaceae; genus Dimocarpus; species Dimocarpus longan. The sequence goes on along the minus strand of CM041019.1, from coordinate 2,055,135 downwards.
TATTAATTTAAATTTTTGAGTCTAATAATAATTTATATGGTATCAGAGTTTAGAAGTCCTTAGTTCAAACTCTCTCTCGTTCCTTTATCTGAAAATCATCTTGTTATACATGTTATATGGTAGGAGGCTTATAACATGTATCTGTCATCTATCATTTGTTCACATTGTACGTGAGAAGACGTGTCACGTGTCAACTTCAAATCTTAAATACTATAATTAGATTATTTTCTATCAATTTAAATTTTTATATCTGATAATAACTTTCAGTATGTAAATAGGTAAAAAAACAAAAAACTATTGAAAAGTTTTAAAAGCACGTTATATTTTAGGATTTTTTTTTACGATACTAAAAATAACGCGAGTTTAAAAAATAACATTGAATTATTAAAATAAATTTGTTAGCAATAAGTTATTAAGAGCTATCAATCACAAACAAAGAAAAACAAAAAGTCATCATTCGCACCTTTTGTTTGTAGAGTAGTATCGTTAGGTGTTCACAAATTATAATTTGTGATAAAACTGTTAGTGTCACAAAAAACTCATTTCAAGAGTTCAGTGTCATTTTTTAAATTTACATTAACTTTGACGTCGTTCGTTGAAATTTTCTCCTATATTTTATGCTTTTAGAATGTAAAAATTGCCCATAAACATGAATAAAATGCTCTAATTGTTTTCCGGTCATGTTCTTATACTACTTAATTAACTAATATATTCGTGAAACCAAAATAGTAAAGAACTTTGCAAGTACCTATACAGTTCATACATACTTGCGGAGTCCATTCTATACCTATATGTATCTGTCAACTTCATGTAGGTATTGATGTATCCATATCCCTTTTTTCTGTCAAACATTCCCACTTTTTTATCATGAGTAATCGAGAAAAAGCTTGATGTAAGCAGCTGTAAACGGATAAGCACATTAGACCAATTAGGTAGTTAATTAATTAATAAGTAATCAAGTTATAAACGTAAAGTGTAGACGTGTGTTGTGGGCTGCAGGAGTACGCCCATGAGTGGGCTGTAAAGCAAAAGGTCTTCCTGACGAAGGAGGTTGTCAAGTTGCACAAAAAGAAGAACGAAAAAAGCCCACAAATGTTAGAGAAAAAAACAAATAAATAAAAGAGCGCTGAAATTAGGTCGAAATTGCTGAGACAGGTGAAAATCAACTGAAATCAAATACTATTAGTATGACTCGGATTCTAAACATTAGAAATATTTATGTTTCTGCTTGAGTTTAAATGAAATACTAAACCATTCGAAATTTAATTTCACATTTATAGTAGGAATTTAAATCCCCTTTTTACTCATGAAATTGCAAAATTGAAGAGACCTTTATATGTTTTATTTGTGAGAATTGTTAGACGGATTGGACTTGTACTACATTTTTTTTTTAAAAAAAAAAATTGAAGTTAAATCTTGTTCCGGAAGATCAGCTCTTACATATTTCAAAAAAAAAAAAAAATCATAAGTGATTTGATGTGATCACCATGTTCGCCATGTGTATATATATACTATAGTCCTGATATTATTTTTTTAATTCTTTTAATTTTTTATTTTTTGTAAGAATTTGTTTTTTCATTTTTTTTAAAGAATTTTTTTGCTTCTTTTCAATTGTTGGTGGAGATCCAGGTTGAATCTCCACTATTGGATGGATCCAATCTGATGATGGAGGTTCAATCTGAAATCCACTATATATTTTTTACTTTTTTTTTGGGTCTTATTTATAGGCAAAATAATAATTTAACCAAAAATCTTGATCCAATATTAAAGTTAACGGAAGTCAATTGACAGCACATACGCTTAGTGTAATAAAAAGAGAAATAAATTTTCATTTAGTTGTAGGCATGCTTTAGGGGGGTGTCGTGCGATTCGTTTTTAATTGATTCCTATGGCTCTTGAAAATCTATACTTGGGAAAAAAAGACCGCGTGAATGCACTAAAGTTGGAAGAACTTGGAGAATCCTTTGTATTAATCAAAGCATATAATCTACTGCTTAGACAATTCGAAGACGATGACAAAGATATCATTAACAAATCAAAGAAAGCAAAAAAAAAAATTAAAAACAAAGGCACTTTGAAGAAAACCATATCTTGATAATTAAGATGAAACTAAAGCCACCACAACATTACAAACTCTGCCTCTCCACATTTGCTAATTCCGCCTTAAAATTTATCTCCTTTAACCTTTTTTACAAATTCGTTCCTCTCACCTTAACTTGCACGAAAATATTTAGAACTTCGTCGTATCATGTTTCTCTAACTAATTGATGTTTTCCAAGATTCTATTAACATGTGTTCTTGTCTGTTAACAAAAAATACTTAATCTTGTAAATTAAATAAAAGATAAAAACTTATAGACTTTCAAAATTTTAAGAAATTCCAAATTTTTAGTTGATTTGGGACATAAGAGAAGCCTGATATTTAAAATAAAAAGTTTCTTTTGGTATTATGTCAACACTAATTAGTGTGAGAACACAACTTTTCATCATTAATCACTAGTATAATCCAAGATTTTCTCCCGTTGTACTACAAGTTAAAACAAAGGATTCGTATTTAAAAAAAAAAAAAAAAAAGGATTCGTAGACACCATTTAAGACCTTTGTCTTATCCTCTTTTTGATTTTTTTTTTCCCGGAATTTTGTTAACATATGTCCTTATACATCAATGGAGAAATCTAATCGTTCCAAATAAGATAATGAAAACAAACTTGCACAGGCTTTCATGTTTTAATTAATTTGGAACATCAAGAGCTCTCTAATAACTATAATATAAAGTTTGTTATTACACGAATATTAATGTGAGGACCTAGAGAGCCCAACTTTTCATCATTACTCGTATAATACAAGCTTTCCTCCCCTTAAAATACAAGTTTCTGCAGACATATTGCACCCTTGTGATAAATAGTGCTGCTATCTGCTGTAGTGCGGATGACGTGCAACTTTAATAAAGAACGATCAGATGCAGATTAGAACAATGTCATCAAAAGGCGATGATGCCTATTCAAACGATATAAAGTTGAAGATTTTATCCATATGATTCTTTAATCTTTACACGCCCATTTACATGGCATCAATAGATGACCCTCAACTTGATTACGCTTTTCCATGTCTTCTTATTGATACGTAGCTTCAATTCTTAATTATAAGCTTTATCAAGTACTTATCACGCTTTAGATTGTATTTTACAGGAAATAAATGTACACTCTAATCGATCTTAAATTCATCATAAACCTGACCCGTCTCATGATCATTAAAAAACATGTCTTGTTGAGATTTTGTGTAGTGCAATTAATCAGTTGAGACATACTTTCTAATAATTCTCACAATAATTTTCTTGGTCAAATATATGTGTGATCTAGGTAGCAACACATCAACTCTAATTTCACACGGTGAATAACAACTTTTAACAACTTTAAGCAACAGAGTATCGGTTAAGATTTGGACATGTCGACCTCTCCAAATCAGGTTTTTGATTATTTGGGGTTGGAAGACATAAGTGGAGTTAGTTAACAAGCACTAGTTTTGGGTCCATATAGCGATGTACTGAAACAGGAAAAGACAAATTGATAGATGGATATGGCAACACGTTTATGAGAAGTAATTGTATGGACCTGAAACTTGAAACCGATACTTTGATGATCTTCAAAACAACATTGGCACCGTCAGTCGCTTGTCGAGGTTGCTAGCTAGAGACAAAGTTGACCCACTGAAAAGCTTTTAATTAAAGGAGAGAGATCATGATCTGGTTTAGGAATTGTGATTTGTGAAATCGATGTGACTTTGTACCAAGTCTCTGGCGATATATTGGCCTCAGTCCCACACCATACAATACTCATGTGAAGTTGTGAGCTTGTTGGCATTTGTACAATTGATATTATTTTTATTATTCCACCAACTAATTTTAGCCTCAACTTTTCCTTTTGAAGAGTGTGTTTTTCTCAATGTAACATACGACAAACCATTATAAGAAATTCATGATTTGATTCTTCAGGAACCAGCATCTTTACGCCAAAGCAACAACAATTTCGAAAGAGGCCCATTTTGGGGCCTACTTTGTATGATCCTTCAAACCTTTTTTCACAATCATATCGATTTTGTTTCCCTATTGAATGCAATTTTTTTTCGGTTAATTTTGGGTGTTTTTTATATATATTCTCTTAAAGAGTTGCATTGACTCTTTTTTTTTCTTTTTATTTCCACATTATACATAAGGCAAAGAAAAAGTGTGCTATTATGACAACCAGCTTTTATAGCGATTCTTTCTTTTCTTCTCTTTTTCTTTTACTGTCATGGCATGTTTAATTTGGAGCATATTCTTTTTCTTCTTTTTGTTTTTCATTTTGTATCATTTATTTTTTCTATTCTATACAATAATTAATTATCATCGTCTTGTAAAAACATCCCAATTTTGGCACAAAAAACAGGAAATTTTAAATTTGTATTCAGAAAGTTGGGTATGCTGAAGTTAGAAATGATTTAATGGTAAATTCATTACATTAATAAACAACAAAATTGTGGTTTTGAACTACTTGATTAATAATAATTTAAGAAGAAAGATTATGTTGAGGCTCTTTATATAGTATAAGTAACATGTAATCACATCAATCACTTATGATATTGGGAACATATGATAAATTAGCCAATATTGAGAATATTTCTATATAACAAAATGAGATTGTCCAAGTGGTACATTTCTCATACTTATGCATCAATGATTGTGAGTTCGGATCTTTCTCTCTCCTAAATATCGAATTTACTATAACATTTAAAAAAATAGATGTATTTTTCTTCTAAACATTATATATAAATATACAGAGAGATGCCATTTTAATTTTAAAAGTTTCTTTTAAGGGAAAGAATTTCGTTGAAAGTAAAGATTTTAGACAACATAGATTTTTGGACCATTTCATTCTTAAAATTTTCATATATAGATTTTTAGTAAAAGATTTTAAATGATATAAATATCTACCCATATTTTTGGTAAGAGAGTTTATATTTATCATATATATATTTATCATGATATCAAAATTGATTTTTTATTTAATATTAAGAAAATAAATACATTTCAATTGCATATATATATAATATTTAACTTGGATATTTCTTTTGAAAAAACATTTAATTTGGATTGATTTCGATAGAAATAATTCTAATTTCCCTCCTATAGTTTGACATAATAGCAAAAAAAAAAACCCTTAACCTATAAAAATCGCTAAGGATCATTTCTAGTTTATAAAGATAGTAAAAAAACTCCTATCATTTATAAAAATAGTCAAAAAAATTTCTTAGCGTCAACTTGAATGTTAAAAGAAAATATTTGACAATTAACCAGGAAAGGCAAAATCGTTAAAGCAAAATAAAATATATAATAATATATATTAAATCAGATTTTTTCTTAAAAAAGGAGATTAAAAAAAATTATTTTTAAATAAAGTCATGAAAATAGAAAAAAAAAAATCCTATTTAACCCCAACTTCATTGTCCATTTTCTTCTTATTCCATCTTCGCAGCATCGTTATCATCGTCTTCTTCTTCTTCCACCTTCTTCTTCGTCCATCATAGGTGGCAAAAGCGGGGATGACGAAAGCTCAACGTGGTGGCAAGAACTAATTAATCTTCTTCATCAGAAACCATTGATCTCCGATGAAAAAGACTTAACGGTCTCCATCGTATGGAATCGAAATTGATCTCCATACGATAGAGATTAAAACTGGTCTCTTTGGGTTTTGGTCTCCATTACTAAAGAGACCAATTCCAATCTCCATTGTATGGAGATCAGTTTCGTTCTTCACGTGATAGAGATCGTTATGTCTCCTTTGTCGGAGACCCTGGGTCTCCAATGAATGAGACTCAATGCTCCCCACTTTTATAATTTTTTTTTTTTTTCATCCCAATTTTTTTCAAATGGTTGATGACGATGATTATGTGTTAATGTTGTTGATCGTGAGTTGATGTTGATGATGATTTTGATGAATGGGTTTATAATAGTCAATTGATATAGTGGATTAAAGATGATGAATTTTGGTTCGGATGAAGAACAATGTCTATTCTTCAATTTACTTTTTTCAATTTTTCTTAGTGCAAATGGTTTTTAGATTATTTGTTGTTATTAATGTAGTATTTGTTGATAAAAAAATGTAGAGGAAGAATATTGTTTTTCATTAAAGAAGAACATTGTTTTCTCATTTTTTTTTTTTTTTTAAATCTGGATTTGGAGCTGAAAACAAACTTAGAAATATCAGAGTTTTAATTTAATAATTTTTTATTTTATCAAGTTTTAATATTATTATATTAAATATTTTGAGGGCAAATTGATATTTTTGTTAATTTTGAGGGGCAATGTCATTTTTTCAAACATTATCATCGTGGCAATCAACTTTTCATTAACAATATTAACAAAAGGAAAAAAAAAAAAAAGATTTATCCATGCTATAGGGATAATTAGTAATTAGATCAAACAACCAGTGAAAAATTAGAATTATCCCATTTCGATAAATCACTCCTCGAAAATCAAAAGCTTCAGTGATTGATATCACATTATACAAGTACCTGCGATTTTTTTCTCCTTGAAAAAAAAAAAAAAAAAGGACCATGTGATTTGCCCCCTCTTTCGAAGCAAATCATGTCTCCCACCTATCCTAAGTGTGTCTTGACGGGGACCGAATTAACCCCGTTAACCAAGACAACTGAGTCAGTGAAGGAATAGTCGTCGACGGCAACACTCCGGCATTGACTGCTGGTAGGATTTTTTTTTTTTTTTTCAATAATCAATAATAATAGTAATTGAGTTTTAGAAGAGAATCTGCTTTGGTACTAGCCAGGAGACCGCACTAACTATAAACCAGTGGACACGTGTGCCTGAGGTGGCATTTTGTCTCCAATTATTAACTTGCCCGTGGCTCCCACTCTTCTTCAATGTATGTTTTATATTGGAAAAAAAAAAAAATCTAAATTGTTTATGTTCTGACTCGAAAGGTTATTCTATGACTCAATTATTTGATTATGGTAAATTTTAGTTGATTAGTTTTACAATAATGAGAAATTTTGGATGGAGTGAAATGGTTTTACCATAAACCTACCACCTGGAAATCGATGAGACATTTTTATAACAATTATATAATTTTTATCTATGGACCATACTACAAGCAATGCAACACAAATGTTATGGAGATTTGGATACTAGCTCAGGATGAATACTGGCGACATGGTTACTGCATGCAAGTGATACGGGGAGTGGTGTTTCCAGTGGTGGATGGGTGAGTATATAAAATGTAAGAACTTGTCCTGGAGAGGAGAAATATAATTGGAAACATTTGGTTATACCCTGAGTGGTTAAAGAATAAAATTTTATGATTAATTATATATATTTCAGAGTGAGGTATTTATAAATAGATGTGGTACTATGAGTTTGATCTGAATTGTTTTTTGTTGTGAATGAAATAAACACTTATTTGTATAAGAAAGATGGAAAAAAAAAAGGATAATTTTAATTTTTCCCTCATTATTTGATCTAATCACTAATTACCATATTGTAGTTTGGACAAATCTCATTTTTCCCCTTCTGTTAATATTGTTAACGAAAAATTGATTTTGACAGTAAAAGTGTTTGAAAAGGTGAAATTGCCCCTCAAAATTAACAAAAAGGCCAATTTACCCTCAAAATATTCAATATAATAATATTAAAACTATTAAAATATGATAAAATGAAAAATGAAAATAAAAAATTATTAAATTGAAACCCAGATGTTTCTGGTTTTGTTTCCAGCTCCAAATCTAGATTTATAAAAAAAATTGAAAAAACAATGTTCTTCTTCTATATTTTTCATCAACAAATATTACATCAATAACAACAAATAATCTAGAAACCATTTGCATTTAAAAAAAAATGAAAAAAACAATTGAAGAACAGACGTTGTTCTTCATCCGAACCAAAATTCATCATCCTTAATCCACCATATTAGTTTATTATCATCAACTCATTCATCAAAATCATCATCAACATCAACCTACCATCAATAACATCAATACACAATCATCATCATCAACCATTTGATAAAAAAAAAAAAAAAGAACAAACAAAGAAAAAAATTGTAAAAATGAAGAGCATTGGGTTTCCTTTGTCGAAGACCAAAAGATATAAAATCTTCATCATGTGGAGACTGAAACTGGTCTCCATGCGATAGAGACCAGAACTAGTCTCTTTGACAATAAAAACCAGATCAAGTCTCTATTGTCAAGGAGACCAAATAGAGATCAGTTCCAATCTTCATGTGATGGAGACCGTTTCCTTTACCAAAGATCAATGGTTTCCAACGAAGGGGGTGAATCAGTTCTTACCGCTGTATTGGACTCCTGCTGCCACCACTCTTGCTGCCTATGATGGACTAAGAAGAAGATGGAAAAAGAAGAAGATGAAGAACATGAGAAGATGGAGGAAGAAGAAAATGGAAGGTACAAAAGAAAATGAACGGTAAAGTTAGGGTTAAACAGCATTTTTTTTAATATTTTTTTCTATTTCCATGACTTTATTTTTTTTAAAAAAAAAATTGTTTTATTTTTTAATCTCCTTTTTTTCATTTTAAGTTTTTTCTAAAATTTGATTTAATATATATTTAATCAATTAATTAATATTATTACATATTTTATTTTGCTTTGATAGTTTTGCCCTTCTTGGTTAATTGTCAAACATTGACTTTTAACGTCCAAATTAACGGGAGTAGGTTTTTTTGGCTATTTGTATAAATGATAAGGTTTTTTTTTTTTTTTTTGGCTATTTTTATAAACTAAAGGGGGGTTCTTCATGATTTTTGTAGGTCAAGGAGGTTTTTGGCTATTATACCAAACTGTAGGGGGAAATTAGAATTATCCCAAAAAAATATTGAACATATAATTTTTATTTTTATGTATAAGTAATCATTTAAAATTATCTGATTAATTATATGTTCATATGTTGTCTTCTAAGTTATGTATTTGAAAATAGTTGCAGTACTTTGGTATGAGTTTGATCTGAATTATTTTTTGTTGTGTATATTTGAATGAAATACTTATTTGGATAAGAAAGAGGGGAAAAAAATCTACTCTTATTTGTATAAGAAAGAGGGGGAAAAAAAATCTTGAACATCTTGTTTTTATTTTTATGTCTAAGTAATCATTTAATTAGAAAAGAAAAATAAAAGGCAAAGCTAAAATTGAAAGTGAATTTAAATCCTGGCTCCAAAGTGGGTTGGTGGAATGACCATCAACCCATCTACCTAGCACTCTCATTGTTGTAAATGGTAGGTTCAAGCACCAACTATGTAACAATATGATAATTTTTTTTCCTTAATATGGATTGTTCATTCATTTAATGTGAATTACTTTCTCTTGCTTTTAGGAGATAAACTTGGTCATGAATTATTACTCACAAAATAAAAAAAAAAAAAAAAAATCCAAATCCTGGCCTTGGAGACTTGGACCCTAGGGAGAATGGACCACAACTTCTCCTCGTGAGTATGAGTTGAGTGCTTGTTACTTGCTTCTCAACTTTCCCAATTCTTCCAAATATCAGATCAATTCATTTACAACTTTTCCAAAGATTAACAAAAGGTACTCGTTATCGAAAAAAAAAAAAAAAAAAAGAACAAAAGGTACTCTACAAATGATTTGATCCCACGTTTCGCCAAGTAAAAAGCATTTTCCAACCGCACTAATAGTCTACTACTACCACCTCGAAAAATCAGATATCTCCAAATCTAAAGGGCTGGTCTAAAAAGTGATTGGTTGGTAAGTGGGCCTATGTTGCTGCCAACTTCACCATAGCAGAAACACTAGTAACCTGTTGTAAACTGTTACTTAGCCGTCCGTTTTCGTCATCTCCTTCTTTGTACGTTATTACAATGACTCCAACTTGCCTATAAATAGCCAAGCTATGATGAAGATTCCCCACCACCACACACCCCCCAACGCTAACGCCACTCAATCTGCTGTCCTCTTATCTCCTCCACTCTTTTCACTTGCAACACAAAATGTAACACTATTCAATTCACAACATAAATCTCCAAACCGAGCAGCTTCATGCCACTCCAAAGTAGCTTAGTTTTATCCAATTCCCCTTATTCTCTCATTATTGTTAATCAATCAATTCAATTAATTTAACTAATTAACCATTCATGGCAACCTTCTTATCTAACAAACAATACTCTTGCTTGTTATGGACCCTCTTCAGCTTGGTTCTCCGAGGTAAAAATCATGTTTACTAAACCTGAAATGTTTCCAATGTTTTTCTATAAATACAATTTGTATGAATTTTGCATGTTTACAGGTTTTGTTGTTGTGGGAGGTACCACATTCACTTTTGTGAACAAATGTGACCACACAGTCTGGCCTGGAATTCTTGGTACTCCAAGACTAGACTCGACAGGTTTTGAACTCTCCAAGGGAGCTTCAAAATCCTTCCAGGCTCCCACAGGTTGGTCTGGTCGGTTCTGGGGGAGGACAGACTGTGACTTCGACGAGTCAGGCCATGGCTCCTGCTCCACCGCCGACTGTGGCTCTGGCCAAGTCGAATGCAACGGCGCCGGCGCCACCCCACCTGCCACTCTCGCTGAATTCACACTCGGCTCCGGCTCCCAGGACTTCTACGACGTCAGCCTCGTCGACGGCTACAATCTACCGATGCTAGTCGAGGGGACCGATGGGTCAGGCAACTGTGCCACCACCGGCTGCGTCACCGACTTGAACAAGAGCTGCCCGACTGAGCTGAGAGCTCAAGGCGGTACCGCCTGCCGGAGTGCTTGTGAGGCGTTTGGGACTCCTGAGTACTGCTGCAGCGGCGCGTACAATTCACCCGCCGCCTGCAAGCCGTCGATGTACTCGACAATTTTCAAGAACGCTTGTCCGAGGTCTTACAGTTACGCTTATGATGATGCCACCAGCACGTTTACTTGCTCCGGCGCCGATTACACCATCGCTTTCTGTCCAAATTTTCCCAGGTGAAGTTACTGCCTTAAATGATCTGATCGGTTCTCTTCTCAATAGAAAATTATTAATTAAATTTGTTGGCAACTCAGGCTAATTCTTACCTTATTTGTCTAAGTAAATTTTGACCTTTTTTGTTTCAAAGACAAATAACGTATTGAGGTTTAAATTCAAAATTTTAAGTGTATTTTAATTGCATTCAAAAGATATTTAAGTCTCGGTTTAAACTTTAAGATGTTACCTATCCTATAGATAAATAGACTAAAACTCTATAATAAGGACAAATAAATGAAGGATTGGAGTGAGGTCCTAACAAGATTTATATTAAAAATTATCGGATTAATTAATTATATCTAAATTTAATATTTATAAATTCAATTTATTATGATATAATATATTAGTGTAAATTTTTATCGATAAAATCTACAATTGATAATATGAGAATTTGAAGAATCAGCTCAAGTCGGCTTAGTACGGAATTTACTAATGATTAGGGAAACATGTTATAGTCAATGATTCAATTGAGGTTGTCTCGAACTTCTTATAGACCTGAACAAAAATTTTACAAATTAGACTTGTATCGGTACAAGTTTTTGAAAATTGTATGGTAACTTTATTGTCATATATGGGGGGTCCAATTTGATTGTTGATTTGACATAAAATTGGTTGCTTTGATTGGGCGTATAAGATGCAACTATAAATTGTATAATAACATATGGAGTTGGTTCTTTCTAAGTGCAGCTTGAAGTCAGCTAGTAATTCAACTCCAAAGGGGTCTGAAACCGGGTCAGGGTTGGAAACGGAACCGGTGCAGGCGGCTGCATTGGCTAGTTCATGGTTGGCAAATTTGGCTACAGGAGATGCATTAACAAGAACCCAACCATGTTGTTTTGTTCTTCAAATTGCTCTTGTTTTGGCCATTTCTGTGGTGCTATTTCTCACAAATTTGTAGTGTAGTTTTGGTCGTGTGGTGGCCAATTTGTAGTATAGTTAGCAGCAGGACCGACAACAAAATCCTAGTGACATGTGGTTTTGTCATAGTTTAGGAAAAAAAATAAAAGAAGAAGAAAAACTCTATATTGTAAAATATTATTTATTAGTATATGTGAATCATTTTGTTTTAGAAATAGAAATAGTGTTTTTATTCATAAGCATTCCTTTTTCCTTTTGCTTACATTTCTATGATGTGTTTAAAGCTAAAAGGATTCAATAAAAATAAAATAAACATCACTGAGTCATCCATCCATCAATAATGGTTGTTTAAAGCTTATTAGTGGAAATTATTATAAAATAAGAGAAATATGTTATAATATTTTTTAAATATAGCCAAATAATAAATGACTGTCGGATCTACTGAGATCGATTATTGATAGTGTAACTCGGATAACAATTGGGAGATTATTATTTCTAAAAGAGGAGATTTATACATACACCTTATATTTTAATAGAACAAAGATGGAACTTAAATCGTTAATATTTTAGGATCAATGAAGATACTCAATCACTTCTATTAAAAAGTGGTATAAGCTAAATAAAAACTTGTATCCATAAGTTTGAAAAAAAGACAAAAACTCTTGTCAATAAATTCTCAAAATCCCACTTTGACACTTGATTTTTTTATTCTTTTCTTTTTTGGGATATGTTCATTTTTAGTTAAATTACAAAAAGAAAATTTCATTTACGGTAATCAAAAAAAGTTATTCATTTTCAATTCCAGATAAAAATTCAATCATTATTAACCTCGCTTTGATTCCCTAAAGCATTACACGTAAATATTTCATGTAGTGACATCTCATATATATGAAATGTTTCTTAGAAGCAAAACGAACTAAAAATTACGAAAGTTTTCATTTAAGTGAAAAATAACTTTCTTTTACTCAAAAATAAATTTAAATTATTTTTTGGATTCTTCTTAATAATTCAAGAAAAAATAAATTACTTAAATTCATAATTTTATTAACAATACTGTAGGAAGCTTACTATTTCAATGTTTGAATAATCTTTTTTTTTTTTTTTAATTTGCCAATACTTTTTTAGGATTAGAGGTTTTTTTTGGATCACTTCAGATGAAATTTTAGTAACAGTCTTGATGATTATTTTCAAGGATTGAGAGAGAGAGTTATTCATAATTTTATGAATATTATATAAAGAATAAAATATTATTTACACTCAACCCGAGACTTAGAGGCAGCTGGAAGTGACAACCAGCCGCCGCCCCACTTGAGCGCATTACTATTTTTGATAATATACGTATATATTTTCTGTTCGTTTATAATATATATATTTCTTCTGTTCTTACTCCTTAATAATTGAAGACAGGAAGATGAAGTGTATGTTTAAGCTCGGTGGGTGTATTGAAAGCACTTTGCTGGAATCCCAAGAAAAAGTGCAGAAAATGAAGTAAAATGACAGTAAATTAGTGACAGTTGTTTTCGTTGATGTTAGGTCGGGTTTTTTCATTTCATTAGCTGTTTTGGACGGCTTAGCATGATTATAATAAAGTATCCTTGGCAGTCAATGGTAAACTCTGTTGGAGATTTTTTTAGCAGGAGTTAGAGATATTTTTGTAGGGGTGAAAAAAAGGGGGCACTAGCATATTAAATCGACAAAACAATCATAACTCTTTTTGAATAAACTTCAAGATAACACTAAGTGGGAATTTAACTAAGAACTTATGAGAAACAAAATCATGATGAAAGTCAATTATGAATTATTGTATCATCTCCACTTTGAAAAACTAAGTCATTTTCATACCAATTCAATTATAATTGCTATTGGAAGAAGGATTGCGTTATGAAAAGTTTTCTTTAATTATAGATGATATTTAGAGGATAATAATTCAAACGATTTGATCAAATCTAATTTAGATATATAGTTCACTTTCGACACATAATTTTTATTTTTTTTATTAGACTTTTCAAATCAAATTAAATCACCTATCTGAAGTAATTTTGAAAAGTTTTCTTTTTTCTTGATTATTACAAATTTGAAAGCTCCAAATGAAGAAAGTAACATGTATTCTTGTGGATGCGGATGTCATGAGATTAACCTTTGTCAATTCAAAATTATTTTCATTTTAGAATCGTTTACGTTAACGATTTCACACTAAACCACCTGAGCTAATCAATGTCATTTGTCAAGAAAACAAATGATTAGACAGCAGAATTGGGCGGGTTTAGAAATTTGTGGTACAATTGTATGAAAACTATCTGACGCTTAGGTAATGTTGTACGGGATGGATGTTTGTGAAAATTGAAAGAGGGACCATGTGGGTCTCTTCTGGTGAAGGACAGACAAAGCCATAAAGAAGCCAATTCAAGTAATGATCGGAATTGCGGACCAGAGGAGTCTGATTCTCCAGAGTGACGTCGAACGTTTGAGGTGATTCTTCACCAACTTGTGTGGGGTTACCGTTAGTGATATAATAATATCAAATTCTGATAAACCAAATGGAGTCCGAATCCATATCACTTTGAAAAATTATGTCTAAAAGTAATGTTTGAGAGAAAGTAAAACTGATAAATGAAATGAATTCTCAGTTATCTCAAAACAACTCGGATGACAATTTATATGTTTTATGTAGAAGATTTGAAATCAAGAAAATAATGGTCTTTAAATTCCCTATAATTTTATTGATTTTACAATTACTCGGTATGAATCTATGAGTTAATTCCATAAATTCAGAATTAAATATGTCTGCAGTTATAAAATTTAAAAATTAATTCAGAATCAATTATTTTAATGGATGTAATTATTCATGAAATAATTATATCTGCATTTATAAAAACAAAATTTATTCAACAATTAATCTAGCAAAAACTGCTAGCCAATATTCAAATTTCAAACAACAAAAGTCTTTATTTTCTTCCCAATATGTGTAGTTTGAGTTTCAATTTTTCATTCATCCAATCACCACTTTGACCTAACAAATATACCAATTCGAGAACAGATATTCTCGTAGAAGAGAACATGAATCTACTTTATCATAATCTTGATCAAAATGGTTACTAAAAGTGGACTTTAATGTTCCAATTTTCCAACATTACCAATCCCCACGCTACTAATATAAAGAAACAAACAAACCTGCTTTCCTTCTTGATAACAAAGAAGATTGACATCTGCGTTTAGACTTTAGTGATGCCTTCCCCTTTTTCTTTCTTTTTCTCTTTTTTTTTGTTTTTTTCCAAAAATATTAAAAACTAAAAATAAAAATACACCTGACACCATTATCAGAATCAACTGTCAAGGGTCTTCCTAAACCTATTTAGATAGAACACTTAAATAAATTCGGATAGATACTCACACAGTAAAGGACATATCTATCATGTGTTTTTATGAGTAGGGTAGAATTTAAATTTCAATCACTGAGAAGAAAAGAGGATCGAGAGTTGATGTATAATAATTTGCAAACAAATAATTTCGACTTGCTTAAACATTACAATTTCAAAGAATGGAAGATGGGAAAAGAAAGTGGAATACGACTAAAGCCCCTTTATAGTTTTTACAGTTGGTTTGATTGACGTAGAGGCTTGATTTAATTTGACAAAGTTAAGATTATTACTAAAATTAAGCCTTGATATTTTTTTTTCACTTTTCTAATTTAATAATCTAAATACAATCTATCTTAAGAAACACTCCATCGATGCAAGACACGTGTACAGATGCGTACAAACTATACTATTACGATATAAGTTTTATGTCCAAAAAGCGAAATTTATGATAAGTTTTGTATTTAAAAGGTATAATTTGTATGTGTTAAAAGATTGTATCTAACATCGGTTTCAAATAAATTCTTGGGTTATAAAAATATAAATACTCTACAATAAATATATTAATGTATTTGGAAGTGTTCCCCTATCTTAAAATATTGACAAATAACATAAGATAGGATTGTGTTTTTTTTTTTTTAATTTAAAAAATAAAATTGACAGACACACTCACGTCTTTATATAGACTTAAAACGTTAACTATCAACCTACAAATATACCATAAAGCACATTTTATTAAAACCCTTTAAAATATTTTCTTTTTCTGATAATTTAAAAAAAGAAAAGAAAAAAAAGCCTAATAACTAAGTACTTCTAAAACTTAAATGGTTCAGCTGTCTCTAGACTCTCTACAATAACAGCAACGTTAAAAATTTCCATAATTAGCGACCATGTCCATAATTAATTCTGTAGCATCGATGCATCATGAATTGAATAATTTCTATCGAAAATGAGCAAATTATCATGAAATCCATATATTACTTAAACTAGGTGCATTATAATGAAAGAACATCCTTAACTTTATCGATATTTAAAATTTCAAAGCAAGGCACTTTCAAGTTTCTCACACCGCAGATATGGCATTTTCCATGTTGAAAGTGTAATAAGTAATAAAAAAGCAAAAGGCAACTTTTTTATGCTGCCCAATGAATAATAGAATAAATATTGCAGACAGCATCAAGAAAGCTTTTGACAGAATTCTACATCGTTCTTTAAGAGGAGAGTCTTTGTTCACTCATTGACGGCTATATGTTAAACCTAATAAAGTGCAATTAGATGCCAAAAGAAACAGAGATAAGGAATCTTGTGTCAAAAGTTCCAGTGCACTCTCATCTACTACAAATAACTTCAAAAAGGAGATCATCATGCTGCAATTAATTAGATCAATCAAAGAACAGCATCTATGTGCTTTTCATTCCGATTGGCAAACCATAAAATAGTAGGACCTACATTGTTTAGCGATAAAATGGGGGACCCATTAATGCTAAAGACCACAATAGTGTCATTGGTAGGTGTCTGCACAAGGGGATTTCCAATATCGTGTAGGTCAACTAATGATGAGGAAGTTCCCACAGGAATGGCACTTGGGCTCCTGAAATATGTGCAGATAATGCAAGAAAAGAAGGCTGACAATTTATAAAGTAATTCTAACCAATAATGGGTAGCAGTGCTCTTGATCATAGCTGGGCCAGGAATCATCCCCATTCATGAACATCTGATGACGCTTCCAAACTTCTCCATCATAGTTCTCTGTTATGCTAAAATGCAATCCATTTCCTTCAATTTCCTCCAGGAACTCGCTCAGTGAGTCTCCCCTTTTAGGGCTGAAGAATATGGCTTCGGAGGGCCCAGTCCTTTTCAACAAAAGTCTGACAGTTCGAGCAAGGCCTTTGTGGAAATCCTTAAAAAAAGTGCTGTCAAAATAACACGTCAAGTTAAAGATATTGCAGAAGATAAAATCATCAATAGTGAAAGAATCGAGTCAGTGTCCTTGCATGTGCATAGATGTGCATGTATTGCATAACAGGCAGTCAGGCACAAGTTCGTTTTGTCAACTGGTGAAGAAAAGCTTAGATGACTTTAACATTTCTAGGCCATTAAAGTTTGTAACTAAGAAACAAGCTTGCTTCACTCACTCATACACCCACCAGTGGATCATAAAAAGTTGAATATGAAAGAATGATGTATCAAGTAGATGCATATGAGGAAAGAACATTTTCAAGAAAAAAAAAAGGTCACATCAGTCTTAGGGTAGCATATGCATGCGTCCACACATCACGCGCTAGGTTGCACACCAAGTACTAGTGCCATTTGTTGACTAGTGAAAAAAGGCTTTGGTCTATAGACGACACTAAGCCATTAAATTTGGGTGAGCAAGGCTTGCTTCACTCACTCAAACAAGCCTTTATTGAGCAATTACTCTCACAAATTCAATTTATAAAAGTTTTTGAAGGTAACAGGGATTTTGCGTACATATGCATAAAGCACTTAAGAGGTTGCTCTTTATTTGGATGGATACATAAAAGGAAAATTACGATGCATACTTATTAAATGGCAATAAAGAAGAGAATAGCCATTACCAGTCACTTGCAACAATGACATCAAAAGTGTTAAAAATATCCAAGATATCTTTGTTGTTCCAGTGTAGTGCATAGACCTCACAAATGTATCAAGTAGATGCATATGAGGAAAGAACATTTTCAAGAAAAAAAAAGATCACATCAGTCTTAGGGTAGCATATGCATGCGTTCACACATCACGCGCTAGGTTGCACACCAAGTACTAGTGCCATTTGTTGACTAGTGAAAAAAGGCTTCGGTCTATAGACGACAATAAGCCATTAAATTTGGGTGAGCAAGGCTTGCTTCACTCACTCAAACAAGCCTTTAATGAGCAATTACTCTCACAAATTCAATTTATAAAAGTTTTTGAAAGTAACAGGGATTTTGCGTACATATGCATAAAGCACTTAAGAGGTTGCTCTTTATTTGGATGAATACATAAAAGGAAAATTACGATGCATACTTATTAAATGGCAATAAAGAAGAGAATAGCCATTACCAGTCACTTGCAACAATGACATCAAAAGTGTTAAAAATATCCAAGATATCTTTGTTGTTCCAGTGTAGTGCCATAGACCTCACAATTGTGCCACCAAATGCTCCAGTATTAGCATCTATGTTACGCTGAATATCTGTGTGTTATGAACCACCTTAAACACTAGTGAAAAACAAATAAAATAAAAGAAAAAGAGGAGGACACTTTTGTAACAGATATAAAGCAAAGCAAAGCAACTATGAGCATTCGAGGTCACCCAAAAAACCAACCAATCAAATTTATGAAGGGGAAGAAAATTCCAAATAAAATCACAATAATTGATGAATCCACGTACATAATTAAAGCATCAGCACAACCTAAGGGCCAAATCAATAAAAAAACCTCTCATGACCAATAAGTTAAATCTCAAAGTCAACACAACAAAAATCCACCAACACTTCGGAAGAATAATAGGGACATACAGCCCAAGCCTTATCTGTGTTCCCAAAGCCCTAGCAGGCCTAAAACACAATCCTGGGCTTCAAATTATTGTCTTGGCAAAAGCGCTCTACGGCTCAATATTTAACTGAGCACTCATTAGCATAAAGACAAGTTCTATAATGAACGTAATATGTGTTTAGAACAATGTTAATTTCTTGGACTTGGTGATCGTTTGCATACCAAATAAAGCCAATTACAACTCACAAGGGGTAAATTGCAGGAAAAACAAAATCGTTGGTGTTGTCTGCCTCAGCTTTGCATCCCTAAACATATTACCACAGAAGCTTCAAAGTTAGTCTAACAAGCTTAGGTACAAGTATGATCGCACATGAAGTTTCTCAACCTATAGATCTTATAAGCATGAGCTTCACTTGTAAATAACTGACTCCATTATTCACGTCAATGTCAGATAATAATTTTCATTTGAAACTGCAAATCGGAAATCAACACAAATTATATGCTACCGGAAACCCTTCAACAAATTATTTAACAATCAACAACACAAGCTAGGTTAAGCATCACAGTATATATGTGTTCAATTGTTACAGGAAGTCAAACCTAAATGAAAACTAAATTTATAGTGAAAACTCAAAAGGCGTGCTCCTGAATCTCCTTTTAACGGGGTCACAATCTCTGATATGCAAAACCCGCTTTCCTACATTGTTAGAGCAACTTCAACCATTTAAGCTTCTCAAACCAAGCAGTAGAGGAAGCCTCACACATCTTGCCAACTCCTACCACATTTTCCTTATGTCTGCACGCTGAGTAACCTAAATTTCATCAAGGGGTTGTAAGTTTTCCTAGGTTGGACAAGAAGAGGATCAACCAGTACAATTACAGATTAAAGGAGTTGTTTGTATTTAATTACAGAAGTTTCCATTCCCCAATATAACCAGGGAAGGAAATTGGCAACAGATTCTCTACGTAGTCTGAAATTTGATTAGTTTCTTCAAAAATCTAACAAAAAAATGATAAATTTATTCTCACGCTAACTGCGAGCATTGTTAATCAAAAGGATACAATCAACTACTTGAGGATTCCCATCCGAGATTACAACTTCTAATGCCTCCGTGGTTGCCGCAATAACTAGTCCACCTAAGCCATAGCCCGAACCAAGCTCAATAACCCTTTTAGATCTGGAAAATTAATGAAAAAATAATAATAATAAGGTTACAAAAGCATGCAGGCAAAATAGATAACCAGACCATCTTATTAAGCAGTCCCCAGCAAAAGACAACGTCAAAAGAAGAAACTAAACCTAAACATATCCACGTGTGACAAGCAGAAGTAAGCAAGGACATCTTCCGAGGGCCAAGAACCTGTGCAAGAAATAACATATTAAATTTATAAACACAAACATACCAATAACAAAAGTGATAAATACCCTATATAATACTGCATGAAGTATCCAAACCCATATCACTATTACAACAATGAAACTAAAAAAGTGCAAAACTACAATATACAAAATCTCAGTGACAGCATATCCATAGATCTTCTCATGTTGTACTCCGAGACTAAAACTTCACAATGATTAAAGAGAGACAAGTCTTAACTCACTTTTCTCTTAGAAATAACTATAACTTTCAAGAACTTATACAAGTAACCATTAGACTTACTCAAAAATTTAAACTATTAAGTAATACCCAATAATAGCATTTATATCTAACACACAACCTTACGTGCGAGGACTTAAGACCACTAAATCAGTTATGCCCTAATACCATCAGTAATATTTATATTCTAACACACCCTGTCCCATGAAAGGACTTGCGAGTTGAGACCACTAAAAGAAATATGAAACTCACTTTTCTCTTAGAAATAACTATTAACTCTCAAGAACATAATCAGTAACCATTAGACTCAAAAATTTAAACTGTTAAATAATATCCAGACCAACATTTAAATCTAACACACACACCCTCATATGCAAAGACATACAACCGCTAAATTAAATTTTCCCTTATCCCATAGTATTTATATCTTAACACACCCGTCCCATGCAAGGGCTTGAGACTACTAAATCAAACACGCTCAAATACCATGCTAGAAACCGCTAAACCCAGAAATATAAAGTAAGTTCTCAACAATAGTACATCCACATTCTAACAATAGAAGTCAAATTCAATCCATAAAAAAAAAGCATTAAACACTTACACACAAGCCCGGTATTGTCAATGTTATATCTATTACAAATCTTGAAATCACTTAAATCAGCAACACTATTATCAACCCTTTGCCTGCAAAACAACATATCAAATTCAAAAACCCATTTCAAATAATTGATACACTAAAACAACATTTCAACTTCAAACCCACGAACAGTTCGACGAAATGCCTCAAAGAACCCAACTTACACAAGACGCAGCTTCGAATTCCCAGCGACAGGCAAAGTGTAGCAAACACTCACATCTTTCGAATCAGGAACCTTGTCGACCAACTGGGAGGGAATCAAGTCGAAGCCGCGCTTCGTCCTCCGCGAAATGCGGATTCGAGACTCGTCGTCTGAAAAGGATCAAATTTTGACACTGTTTTTTTAGCTCAAATTGAGAGAAAAGACACTTGATTGTTAAAGAGAGAACAAGGATACCTGAGGTTTGAAGAGAAGGCCGACGGAGCAGAGCTTGACGGAGGATCTTCCATCGCAACGACGACGGTTTTGGTGTCGTTTTGGTGCTATTGGTATTGGTTTCCATGGTGTGCGCGCGTGCGCGTTTTTGGCATGTTATTTTGGAGGGTGATTTTGATATTTACAGTAATTGTAGATTTAAATTAATAATTATTTGTTGTCGTTGGTGCAAAGTTTAGAATTAATGTTCCTTTTTTTTTAAAAAAAAAAAAAGAAGAATTATTGTTATTAAAGAAGGATTTAGAATTTGTTGTTTTAAGGGAATTGTTATTAATTTGATCCTAATTTGATAGAATTGGAATCTATTAATTGTAGTTTTGGTTGTTGTAAGAATAATGTTATATAATTAAAAATTTATCTAAATTTAATGTCTTAATGATATGATAAACTAATTTATAATTACTATAATATTAATATATCATCACATAATTAATTTGATTTTTACAATCCAATTTATCATGTAATTTGGGTAAATATTTTCAGAAGTATAATATTATCTTGTTATTATTATATTTTTAAAACTAATCACCGTAATATTCTCGAGCAATGAAATAAATATTCATATAGGAGGTACGAAGTTATAGAATTATTGGTGCAAATATTGATGTTGGTAGAATATGGGAAGCAATTTCAAATTAATAAATTAGTTGAAATTTTAAAAAAAATATATAGGAATTATATAAGATTAAATTAATAAATTATGATGCATATCATTGTAATTTCATACGAATCGATATATATTCAATATATTATGAAAATATATTATATATTCAAATTATTTTTGAAGGGTTAAAACTAAAATTGCAATTCTTATCTATTTGTATTCTTATTAATCAAGTGACGATTTAATTCGAATCACATATAATAAGTGAATTAATTAATTATAAATACAATTTTATTTATAAACGGTCACATCACTAATGATAATATAAAATTAAAGTATAACTTTGAATGTCTAACCTTATTTTTCTTGCACATACATTAGTCTTCCTGAACATACTTATTTAGTTTGGTTTATTAAAAATATTATCCACATCTACCGTCTTTCATCCCTCTACAATATAAAGGAGAGTTATAGTTATATATATTTATATACACACACACACAAAAGAGTTAGTTCATCTTGTTTATTAATTTTTTAATGATGTGTACCTCTAGTCTCTTTAAATAATTTAATAGTAAATCAATAAAATGTAATATAATTTAGATAAAATGACCATTGTTTTCAGTAAATGCTTATATGCCTTCGATATTCAGTCTTATTCCCGAAAGTTTAACTAAAATATAAATTTAATTATAAAATTCATCAAAAATCTCTTTCAAAAGATAATAAATTATCACAAATTGAATCCTACAATAAAATATACTTGCTAGTATGTCGTCGACCTAACAAATCACGATATTTGAATACTAGACGAGTATTTAGTTTCACCGTTGGTCAACGGTTAACCCGTGGACTGACCGTCAAACCTAATCAAACTTGTAAAAAAATAAAAATAAATAAATTATAGGATCAAAACACAACCATATAACCATTAAACATCATAAAACTTGTCTCATATAATCTCAAAAACAACTCTGGCACAATACCCATCGAGTTGACTTGGACCGAGTATTCATCAAGTTAATTGAATACTCATTAAGTAAATTTATCTTATAAAACCTAGCCTGAGCCGAGTATTCGTCAAGTTAACTGAGTTAACTTGGCGACTACTTGCCCCCAGGAGAAAACTCCTGATTTGGGGTTCTTGGGTCAGTGAAACCTTACCGATCAAGTTCTCGGTGAGTAGCCAACTGAGTTTTACAACAATGATTTAGATTTTCTAGTTTTTTTTTTTTTTTTAGCAGAAAAAAAATATATATATTTTTTAATTTTGTTTTTTGGTTTTTCAGACTTCGAATCCTTCCTTTGATTTCAATTTTTTTCTTATTTTCAAATTTTAATTTACACAATTTTCAAGTTTTCTTGTTTCTATTTTGAAGTTTATTCTCTTTATTCTTCTTGATTTACATATATATTCTTTCATTCTCTTTTTTTTTTTTTTTTTAATTTCTACTTGTTAGTATCGATGGGCAAGATGGATTTGTTGGTTTAAACTTAATTTTTGCAGTGATGTTTTTATCTAAAATCATTTTAGATGCTAATAAAACTTCAATAACAGATTTGTGTTGATATCATGAAGCAGATGTGTAAAGGTGTTAAAACTAAAAAAAAACCTTCATATATATATATAATGAGTGAGTGTTTCGATAATGCGCAATGCGCAATCTTTATCAATTTCTGATAAATCTGATAAATTGTGTATATATATATATGCTTGTATATATAGTGTTTCGATAATGCGCAATCTTTATCAATTTATGATAAATCTGATAAATTGTGTATATATATATATATATATGTATTGTAGTCTCTGACTTGATCTTGTTAGCATTAATTACTATTGAGATGTAAAAATATGTGAACACTTATCGTTTAGGTGCCGCGGATAAATGTTCTCTTTCTTTTTCTATCTACTCCCAAGATCAACATAATGAAGCAATTGTGTTGGTTTTTAGTTTTGTGTTTTTTTTTTTTTTTGAAATAATTTAGTTTTGTGTTTTTGGAATCGTGTTGTCATTAAATTCTAAGCTTCTAAACATATGAGTCGGAATATTCATTGGTTTTAATGAACAACATTTAGTAAATTATATATCTATCTATATCTATATCTATGTATAAATCATCATCCACGAGAAATGGTTACGTTTTTTAATAAAGTAATGATAGGTTTCTTAAATATTTTACTTAAATTTATATTTAAATAATGTGATATATAAATTGTTAAAAACTTATAAATTATGAGATGATGTGATAATTATTAAATTATTAATAATTTACATGTTATGTTATTTGAGTATGAATTTATATAAAAAATTTGAAAATTGAGCATTACTCTCTTTAATATTTGTAAGTACTTCAAAAACTTTATTAGGAGATCTGCTGAGAAGGACTTTATCTATTTTATAAAATTTCAAACTAAACAAGTTCGATACTACGTGAGCAAATGAAGAGAAATCAAATTAAAATTAATATAAACATTTTCATAAAGTTGTTAATTGGAAATTTACCAAATAAATTTCTGACTTTTCTCTTAATTTTAATTGATTATAAGACTTTTCCATTTTTAATCAAATTAGTTTTTCTCATGGTCAAGTCGATGTAAAATATAACTGTGGACTTTAACCGTTTGTGAAAGTACATTAATATCAATAATTTATTTTATTTAAATAAAATTAATTTTTGTGCAGAATAACTGTTATACCTTATTAATATAATTACAATGAAACTTAAACATATCCTTATTTGAAGGGTAAATTTTAATTTAATCCCTAACGTTTGGCAAAATATTACTTTTTTACTAACGTTTGCATTTCGAATTCCCGTCATCCCTAACATTTCGAAAATACATCAATTTAGTCCTTCTGACCAAAAAGTTAACGGTTAAACTAACTAGACGAGATAAAAAGATAAATTTACCCCTAATATAATTTAAAATAGTTAAAATGATGTAATTACCCTTTTAAAAACTGATAATTACAAAATAACCATCCCTATTATTACAAAATTATCATTGACCAGCTTCCAATAAAATTGTGACACATCATTAAATCAATTTTTTTAATATAATTTATTGTTAATAAATATTTTAATTAAAAAATAATATTTTTAATATAAAATAATTAAAAAAAATCCTTTTTCGTCTTCATCTTCTCATCATCTTCCTCATCTACAATTTCATCTTTTACATTCATCAAAATCATCATCTCCATTATTTTCATCAAATCAACATCATCCAAATTAAACATATAACATCCAACCAAACATCTTCCAAATCTAAAAAAAAGTTAATGTAAAAAAAAAAAAAAAGACCTTCTGGTCTCCATCGTCGAATACCAGATCTGGTCTCCGACGATGGAGACCAAATGGTCTCCATCGGCTGGAGCCAAAAAACTGGTCTCCAGCGGCTAGAGACCAGAAACCGATATCTAGCGAGGTTGGAGACCAGAACTCTAGACTGCTGGAGATCAGAACTAGCCCGCTGAAGACCAATTGGTCTCTAGTCTCCAGCGAGACCAGGCCGGAGACCTGGTCTCCGGTCGTCGGGAGGAGGAGGTCTACAAGAACTCTTTTTTCTTTTTGTTTTTTTAACTTAATTTTTTTTATATATTAAATTAAAAGTATAAAAATATATATTATATTAAAATTATATAAATATATTCAAGTTAAAATGACCAAATTAACTCCTGTTGACTAACATTTGACTAACAGAATGACTAAATTGATGTATTTTCGAAACGTTAGGGATGACGGGTATTCGAAATACAAACGTTAGTAAAAAAGTAATATTTTATCAAACGTTAAGAATTAAATTAAAATTTCCCCTTATTTGAATGATTACATCATGGGTTATTACCCAATGCCGTCATTGAAAATACTGGTCCAACTTTAGCCAAGTTGGTAGGATTATGTCCTAACCTTATCTAATTAATCTCATAACACATAACTACTATCAATAAATAGTTGAGATGGTAATTTTTATTTACTTTCACTCTATCAACAACTAATCTGATGTTTCAAAAAGATTAAGAAAAAGCTCAGGTTATGAGAGGATTCAAATCCGACTGGTTGATTTATAGGTGGTGGCCGTCTAGTGTATTGCATGTTTGAGATATTTTGAATACCAAACTATAAGTAGATTTGAGCTAGCTCTTTTTTTTTTTTTTTTTTTTTTTTTTTTTTTTTCACATTACAATCTTATTCGATGGATAACATGAACTACGGTTAATTTGTCATTAAACACAAACCAATCTTTGTTTGCTTCAAAATTTATGAACAATGATTACAAAAATATTTTAAAAAATTATCATAAACCCTACTCTACAAAAATGAACAAAGTAACACCATCAATATTTTTGAAGTGAGCCTTATAGACTTCACGAGAAATTTCCTGTTAAGAATTAGGTACAATACAAATATTGTATTCTTGATGGTTAGTTATGAGGAGAAATTAGTCATTTCAGCTTTATTTTATTTATTTTTTTACTTTTTAATTAATCTTTAATTTTTATGTACTCTTATACTAGAGTACAATGACTAGTTTTCACTTCAGTAAATGTACATATCTTGTGTAGAAAAATTACTCTCCACTCTATATAATTACTGTCCAATAAATTTAGTTTGAGTTCTCTTAGTTCTATCATGTAATTAGTATTAGACTATTTTTTTTAGCTCATATATTCAAGTCATCGTCCTCCCCTCAAACCCCTAATTTATTGTAATAATTAAAAAATATTAGCAACTATATATGTCCAAACAAAATTAATCGAAATTCAGAAATGTATACCCCTCTCTTCCAGACTGAATCAATCCAATTAACAACCATGTCCATTTGGACTGGAATAGCATTCGAAAAATAAGTAAACTCTAAAAGTAGCAACTTCAAGGCAGCTACTTTTCAATACAATCCGGTGATATTTAGAATTTGATCGACATTTTAAATCACAGTTCGGTGATATTCAGAGTTGGATCAATATTTTAATAGTGGACCCGGGGTCCCAAAAATCTACCAATACCTGATTGACAACTCCACTCAGTAGCTCCGAGTCCCAGTCCAAGACAAAAACAATTCAGAAACAAAATCTTGTCTGGCAAGTTAGGGTACAGGATTCTTTAATGCTAAACACACTCTTTTAACATATTTTTCATTCAATAAATAATACATATAATTACATAATTTTCATATTTAAAAAGTGAAATTTGTGATAAATTTTACATTCAAAATCTATAATTCATTCTTCCAAAAAATATATATATATCTAATTTTTATATTGGATGAAGAACTTATTAAGAGCTCCCAAATACGATGATACCATCGTCTATCTTATTTTTTAAAAAACTAAAGTGATAAAGTTCGAACAATATAATGCATATATATATACAATTTTTATATTTCATATGGATTGTCTTCTCTCACTTTTTAGGAATAGTATTTCGAATTATATATTATAAATTTTATTTTAATTGATTTTAATAATTATTTGACTTAATATAAAGGGAGAAATAAAAACTTATTAAACCCGTTGCTTTCTTTTTTAGTTTACAAGCTTTCTAGACTTCAACGTGTATATTGTGATCTGTAAACATAGATAGACTCCCGTAAAGCATAACATATGATTATGTTCCAGGAACCTTTTCCCTATTTAATAAAGCACAGCACAGTGCAAAGGCTGCGATCCCACCACCACCACCACCCCATCCACCAGAACCTGGCTTCCTTTGGCTTCTAGCTCCGCCGTACTCTGCCGCATATATCTCTCCCTCTCTCCCTCTAATCTTTCAAATGGGATGTGTAGCCAATAGGGAGTCGACAACCGAGCCACTATTTTGCACATTGTCCAAAAACTTTGTGTCTCGGGGCCGCATCATGTTCCTTCTGGTTCTAACTTTTAGGGACGTTGATGTTGTAGCTCAGTTAATGTCGGGATGCTAGACCAATCAGAACTCAACAGACACTAAATCTTATTGTTCTGCCATACTTGAAAGGAATCTCTACCGTTGTCTCTACTAAGAATCATTTCTCTCCACTGACGCCGGATACGCGGATTTTGACGTTATTGAAATAGATATGATTCCAATCTTCTATTCATTAAATTAAACAGACGTTGAGTCATTGGTTGGAGTGGCAAAAATATCCAATCCATTACAAATCCCATAGAGTAATCTGGTCTATTCGGGGCAAACTTGACCCGGAAACATACCTTTGTAATGTCCACTTTTATGTCTCAATATCTATTTTCACTACAAGAGGCAAAAACTTTATACACATAATTATCGAATGACAAAAACTCTATATATATTTATATGTGTAAATCAGGTAGCATGATTTATAGTTTATATTGATGCGTAGAAATAAAGGGATATTATGGAAAACTCTTTTGAAAAGTGAAATAATTGAAAAATTGATTTTTTTTTTTTTTTTTTTCATTAGGTGAACTGTCCCCACCATCAGAAACTTATACAAAAAGTTAAAATTTTCTATCTAAATTTGTTAAAAGTCTAAAATGTCTTTAGTTGACAGGTTAATGAGACAAATCAGCTGTAAAACGCTTTTAAACCAATTACAAGACCAATATACCTTTGTACATTGCTGGAAAAATAAATGAATCAAAAGACAAAGATGCTATTTAAAATGTGACTATTGCACAACGACTCAAACATCACACCACCTTTATAAATATGTTTCCAAATATATATATATATATATAAACCTGTCATTGAAACAAAATACACCTAACAAACTACTGCTTTCAAAGCACAACCATTATTACACCACTTATATAAATCTGTTTCCTAAAAAAAAACCTTTATAAACCTGTCCTTGAAGCAAAATACAGCTACCAAACATTATCATTCAGCACACAACCATGATCACACTTGTGTTTCAACAGTATTACACTAAAAATACTACTTAAAATTTGCACAAAACCAATTTTTGATTTCATTTACACACTTTTGAAGCAAAATACATCTAAAATCTTTCAAAGAAATAGTGCAAGACAACTCAAGCAATTCTTCATTTCACCAACACAGCAATGTAAGCAACATAAAAAATAGAAGGATTCTCAAGTTCATCAAGCAACATCAATGGTGTAGTGCTGAAGTTCAAAAATAAAAAATGCTATTGTGGAAGGAAGGTAGCAGTGAGAATTCCAGAGTCAACAAACAATCCAAACAAGCTCTATTTCACATGTTAACTCTCACGCATTTTGTTGTTATCGTGCTTCAAACACAAAACCCCAAAATTTAACAAAGCCCTAACTCGAATCTGAACCATCAAAACCCATTTTCAAAACTCGTTTTCATCAACAACCAACCTCATCCATTAGAAGCATAAAAGAAAAGAAGAAAAATCAAAACTTTTCAAGAAAACCTCATCTCATCCATTTTCCTCTCTTCAAGTTGTTTCCACACCTTCAACAATACCCACACCTCCTTTCCATTATTCCACCACATTTGATAGGCCCTAGTCGTTGTCTTTTTCGCTCGGTTTTCACTAGTTTATGGCGATAATAGTTTTTGGCATGAAGGGTTGCAGAAAGGGGTTGTTGAAGATGATCTTTGGAGTGACCAAGTCGGTCCCAAGTTTTTATTCACCCTATATGGATATGTGTGTTGCTAACATTTTTTCACCATTTAAAAATCTTATTTCAGTTATGAGATTACCAATTTACCCTCACAATTTAACACCGTTTGGGTTTTTCTGACGATGGGAAGCGGTTCGCCTAATAAAAAAAATGGGGATCCGTTTTCGATTATTTCACTTTTCAGGGGTTTTTCTTTATAATATCCGTACAAATAAAATTTTGGGATGTACTGACTTAATAATCTCTATTATATTAGTCCTCTGTAGGGTCAAGACATCTTGATTTTATTTTACCTTAAAATCATTCCCTCATTGTTAAATGATATCCAACAACTAATGTATTAATTGTAAAATACATTAAGGTCTTTATTTATTTATTTATTTTTATGATTAGAATTAGTTTAGGGTGCAATCGAGACTAGCATAGATAAATATTATGACGCAACAAGAGGATTAGCTTTTAGTAAGAGAAGGAGCTACCTCACAAAAAATGCGGAAGCATCTCACATATAGTGAGATTGCATTGAGTGAACTTTGGTGAGCGTCAAACTTGGCACGTAAGCAAGCGTAAGTGGGGTTGCCTCGACTAAACCGCTGTGCTTATAGTCTTTAGTTTCGATTTTCTTAAAGCCAAACATTTTCATATTTTAATTGGCATTTGATAATTTATAGACTTTATTTAATCTAGTATGTGGGCCGAGTGATGCAAGTTGCTAGAAGGAGGAAAATTGTACAATCTGAGAGATGTCAAAATCCACATAACAGTTGAAAATGGAACCTTTTAACTGGAGAGAATAGGTCCCTCTATTTAGTAGCTAGGTACGGCTTGCCAGTTTGCATATCATCATATCTCAGTCTAGGATTAAAAAGCAAAAGATGTCACAATATTAAGGCTTGCATGATATCTCAAGTCAAGTACTGGACAAACAAGCAAAAAATAAATTGCAAAAGATGATCATAAATTTTTCATGTTGCGCCATCTAAACCTTATTGAGTGCATGGAATTTTCCTGTCTAATTTGGCATGCATGAATGAAATACTCAGGAACTCAACAAGGAAAATCACTTGGGATGAATTGGAAGATGACAAATAAAATTTGTGAAGAGCCATGCACCCTCTAATAGATGTACACTACAAACCCTAAAATATAGGTGAAACAACCAACTCATTGATCAAAAGATAGATAAAGAAAAGATAATTTAAGACCACGTAAAATCAAACCCTAAAATGACAAACGCTTAAGATCAATCACCAACTTCTCTTCTCTGCATAACTGAAGATGTCAAGGTGATATGATTAGCCAGAGAAGCTTGGCTTTCCCTTTTTGACTGGTTGAGTGTGGCGGTGATGGCACGTCAAAAAAAATATGAGGAGCTTCTCATATTGCGATAATTACCACCAATGCTTTCAATCTCTTTCTCAAAAGGTATTTCACAATAGTACTTTGATGACACTGTTTCTTCTACATCTACATGTCCAAATTCTTCCTCAACAACATTGTCATTGTCATTTTCAACACCGACACCACTACTTTCACCAACAAAATATCCTCTTTGTTGGAAATCATTATTTTCCAACACTCTCTCTGCCTCTTTTTCTTCTTCTTCATCATCATCATCCTGGTTCAACGAAACAAGCTCCAAAGTGAGACGACCATTGGATCTGTGGGCTTCCAAGTACTCACAACGCTCCACTTTCTCTTTGGTGAGGATCAAACGGCCATCTTTCGTTGCGTTTCTCTTCAACACAAAAGGCAACGATGTCATTGGCGGTGGGTACTCTTTCTTCTTCATTTTTAACTGTTTATCTCTCTTACGATGGTAATTGCTTTCACTAGTTAAAACATGATCATTCACGTCTTGATAGTTCTTGATCAAGCCACCGCAGCTCTCCGTGCCAATGTAATCACTGATATGAGAAAAAGATGGTGATGATATTGGTGATGGAAATGGGTTTGTAGTCATGAGGCATGAATTTTGGTGTTTTTTGTCATTTTCGGAGCAGATTGTTAGGGCTTCAAATCCAAATTTTTGTGGTGTTTTTGGAGTCTCCATATATAAAAAGAGAAAGATAGAAAGCGAAAGGGTTTATGGTGAATATCTATAAATATTGCATGGAGAGCATTTAGAGAAAAGAGAGAGAGAGAGACGGACAGATGATTATTTGAAGAACTAAATTGTGTGATAGTAACAGCTGGTTTTTTGTAGAGAGAATATAAGGCATATATATTTATATAGGAATTGATTCCTCAACTAACTTAACTTTGAAGAAAGGAAATTTAAATTAATTTTTGCTTACGCGTAATGTAACATCAACTAATGTATGGATTGTATTTATTTATTTATTTTTTGAATTATTATAATGTTGATGGATTGTATTCATTTATTTTTTGAATTATTAATAATTTAAGAATCGGAAAAGAAAATATCACTTGAACACACAATTTTATTGATATGGATATAAATATCTTTTTATTGAAAATTGCAATTCTCTGTATATCACTTAAATATCCTCTTAATTGGTTGCTACATGAGTTTGAAATTAGAACCTCATGTCACGAATAGTAAATTCAGCACGTGACTCCAACTCTACAGTCTTGGTAAACGAGTACTTATGGCATTGTATGAGTAAATTAAGATTTACGTAATGAAATAATTAATTATAGTTGTTTTTGGTCATGAAGAAGAAATTTTGAGTTTGGATTAAATCGCATAATTTAAATTAAATGAACAGTCTTAATGCTTTTCCTAAATTGAAATATATATTATTATGCCTGTTGATCCCAACTGTCCTAACTGATCAGCCTTTACTGCATTATGCTTCAAACTACATACGTGTAAGAACTACATAAAAAAATTATTGCAAAGTATGTGAATCACTTAGTAAGTCAAATAAGACCAACTTCAAACTGTAACAAGACAAAATATATAGTGAATATTATAGTATACTTCATAACATGTATAGTTATTCCATGCAAACAAGACTAACTTCAATAGTATCTATCCATAGAGATAGATAAGAGCGACAAAAAATCTATAAATTGCTTCAATAATATGTCAAATCACAAAATTTAAATTCACTTTTTACATCCATATTAATGAGATTGTAAATTCAAATCATGACCATTTCTTATTTACTCTCCCGTAAATTATTATATTATTGATTGAAATATAAATGAGATATAAAAGATAATATATCTAACGTTATAGAATTCATAATAGTTTAACTATAATAGATCGAATAAAAAGAATAATACTATCTAAAATCTGAATGATAACTATGCAAAAGACCCTAAATCTTATTTAAAATGAATTTTCAAGCTAAAATTTCACACTACTACAATTACTAGTAGTAGTACTAAGAGGAAGACAGAGGTCCTGGATCTCCATCTGCTTATCCATCCATTGCCAATTTTCCTAGATGACCTCACCACCAAGAGTTCGAACAACAGTCCCACCACTACAGGATCCAAATTTGCAACAATCTTCCAAGGACAATTCCTTGACCAACCCATACAAGAACCCCCTAACAAACAAGTCCCCAGCACCAGTTTGCATCCATTATTGCCTTCCCATCTCCAGTTCGTGGCCGCCACTCTCACTGTCTCCTCTTCATGTTTTGCTATGCACCCTTTCGCACCCAATGTCACCACTGCCCACTTGCACTTTTCCCCCAAGAAGGCCAATGCAGTCCCCGGAATTTGATGATCATCACCATCATCAATCGATCCTCCCACTAGCTTTCTTGCTTCATCTTCATCTGCAAAACAAAGATCAATGTCTCCTGACTCCAACAGCTCCACAATAGGCTGTCTACATTCCCGGACCGTCTCAAAACTTGCCAGGTCCATGGAGATGGAAATACCCTCTTGTTTGGCAATCCTGATGGCTGTTTCCATAACTCCAATATTGAAAACCCGGAACCTGACAAGCAACCACTTGGAGCCTTTGAATTCCCTGGTCAGTTCATCTGCTTGGAATGTAACGGCTTTTGAAAGACATGGACGCATGGTTCGACGTCCTGGCGATGATGCATCCACCAAAAAAACACACCGCCCTGTGGCTCCCTCCCTTTGTCTCAGTCTCGAAACATCCGCTCCATTGAATCTCATGTTGGTGACAAATAGATGGCCTTGTTCGTCGTCTCCATAACAATCCACTAGCCCACAAGACACACCAAAGCCTGCAGCGATACCTCGTATGGTGTTGGTGACACTACCACCAGCCATTGTTAGAACATCCTAGAAATATTTGACCTTACATAGTATGCACTCTAGCTCTTCAATGGACACAGGAGTGAACCCGCCGTGTTCACCGGGGATTCGGTCGAGAAAGGAGGAATTGATACGTGCCACATGATCGATTAGGGCTGCTGGTTCGAGTCCGAGATTCAAAGGAGGCTCCTCCTCCACCTGCATTGTCTCACTCACAGTCACAGCACCCATGTCTGTAATGAATTGTTTTGCGTCCTTGTATCTTCCCTCTTCCGTGCATCCTCTCTCTATATATACAGAAACCTATTGTTTGTATTTTACAATTTATTATCGAGTTGTGTAATTGTGAATCTAACAAGAAAATATTAATCTAATGAATAAATGAGAAATTAGTGTTGTTTAATTGTTTACTAAACTATTTAGGAATTAATTTTATTTAATTAGAAATTAGGATTCAACTTCATAAAGGAAAGCAATTCCCTTTGATAAGAGGAATCGAGTGTATTTATCTTGATAAAAGATTTTTTTTTTTTTTTTGGTGGGGAAGAATGAATAAATTCAAAAAAAACTACTCTATATTTTAGAACAATAGTGAAACTTAAACTCTTAATCAATTAAAGTGTTCAATCACTCTCAATAAGAGATGATATAGTATTATTTTTCCTTTTACACGTTGTATGTAAGAAAAAATGAGTATTATTATAGTTACTGTGAGAATCCCATAAAACAATTAATATGAGTTTTGAATTAAATTGATCATAAATTATGAAAGTGAATTTTTCTAACTTTCCATTATATTCTTCGACATTAATAATGTAAACTGATACAAAATATGTTTCCTTTTTTTAGGAATGACACAAACAAGGACAAAGAATGAGTACACAAATAAAGAAAATAGTTTCAAAAAAAAAATGAAAAAGTAGGGTGTGTTTTGCATAATGGACAATTCAACTGCTTTTGTCTTAATTAAACTTATTTTTGCAATCCATTATTAATTTCAAAACTCTCATTAATATTAAGGGAAGTATTCAATCTAGAAATAATTAAAATTCAAAATATTTTAAAATTTTCAATATATTCAATTCAGATTTGTATGGAATCCATTAAAATTTAAATATATTTAATTTAGATATACATAAAATCCAATAATTGATATCCATTTTAAATTATAACATGAATATATCTTATGATTGGAGTCACTCTGCATCCAATAAACTATGTTGGAAAGTCATTTAGTCTCAATTCTCTTGTATTGGAACTGACCAATCATGCATGATTACTAATGCACTCATCCAATTTTGGTTATCACTCAAGAGTTGCTCTTTTTAAAATAAAAAGAAAATTAAATTTATTTTCTTCATATTCCGGTTTCATTAAATTTCCTATATCTAATGAACTTGATAGACGAGATCAATTACCAATTTTTAAGAGTGAACAAGAATTCAAGATTGCTTTACCTGAATTAGCACAAAAATATATATCCAACACCAAAACAGCCGCTAAAGTAATAACTAAAAAGACTTCCTGTGCCACCCATCTTTCGGATCCCTGTAAAAAAATACCAACAAATTAGAGATAATATGAACTAAAATGACATTTGCTGCTTCTTAAGACCATCCAATTGGCATTTTTTTTTTTTATCGACTTATAGTTTGATGACAACGTTTTGATGTCCATCTGGCAAAATTTGTAACAACAAACTCCATGGAAATGACTGATGAGATTTTTTGTGCCTTTGAGTACTCATGTCCACTTAATTTGATATGATCACAAGATTATACAGATCAATTGACAACATTCATGTA
This sequence comes from Dimocarpus longan, assembly GCA_022984855.1. Lineage (NCBI taxonomy): Eukaryota > Viridiplantae > Streptophyta > Magnoliopsida > Sapindales > Sapindaceae > Dimocarpus > Dimocarpus longan. The sequence continues at coordinate 2,019,542 of CM041019.1, read as the reverse complement.
ATCTACCGTCAAATCTACGTAGGGGGTTATAATTATGTCAAAACAACGTTTGAATTTGATTCCAAATAACTAGCATAAAAGGTCATTCAAAAGAGAAGAATTGCAAGATGATATAGTAGAATTATTGACGTCAATGGTAAAAAAAATTCCTACAAAATACCATTTGTTATATACAAATCCAATCAACTGGTTGAATAACATGTATGCAAGTATAGTTTGATTCAACTGGCTTACTTAGAAAACCGGGCAGCCTTTAACTACAACTCCTGGTTGGGTTGGGCAAGAAGCCAGAGGACATCCATCTGAGTGACTATTCCACCAAGTGAGGGTAACATGTTCCATTCCCAAGCACAAGTACAACAACACACCCATGAAGGCCAATCCAGCATCAAGTGCTCCGGATAACACATAATTGTGGCGACTCCACCAATCACGATGGTACCTATAAGCGATAAAGCCAGAAGCGAATCCAATAAGAATCCAGCTGGTGTAATTGACTGCAGTAGCGGGTGGCATGTTGACTGTAGCACCTAACAGAACTGGCATAATGATAAGCCTAATCCAAGCCTTGTTCGGGAAGGCCTTGTGTGCTAGCCAAACCAGGACAGGAGCTATTGCCCCAACTAAGAAGAACCAGTTGATGGCAGAGTAATAGCCAAGATCCCCGAAAATTCTTTGAGGGCCAATGAGGCCCCAGATGATGGAAGCATCATAAAATACATGGTCACCAGGACAAGTCCAGGGGCTGCCTGCCGGAAGCAGTTCCCTATTACATATGTCCGGGATGGTATCCATCAGCCACCATGCTGTTCCTAGATGCACCAATGCTGCTATTATAGTCCCAATCACCTGTAACAAAATCATGTCATTACAAGAAATTTGCTGTGTTTATGTAGTAAAAAGAGGCCCATAGAAAGTAACCTGAGCTGCAAACATAGCTCTAGGAGGAATTTTCATGTAATGGCCAAGCTTGAAATCTTGCAAAAAGGTAATCGCCTGTTTCATGCTTATGTAGCCGTACACTTTGAAGCACATATTAGCGACAGGATATCCTGGATATATATACCCGATGATATATTCTGTAATCACATTCAATGCAGGCATCTGTTTGCCAGAGAAATGATTGTAGAAATTAGAATGCTAGAAATTATACTATGCAATGTACACAATGACGTCAGAACTTGTTTGAAAACTGTGAAAATTCACCTGATTTGTTGTAGCAGTGATGACTCCAACTGGAAGAGTGAAAAATAGTGCAATACCACAAGCTAGCAAGATTGCCCACCCCGGCAATTGGAGTTGACTATTGTAATACTGGCATATAAAGATGGTTGCTCCAATGTTTAATAAAAGAATGCACATGAACCACCATTCAGGTACTTGCTTGTATCTTCTCATTAGCTTTGTGTGTACATCTATTTTCTTGTCCTGAAAGGCAGACTTACTCAAGTTCCGAATTTCACTATATCACCAAAAAAGCTGGTAAGTTCGAATTATAAATGCATAGAAATTATATAAAGTAAGAATCAAGTCGAGACAAAAAATAAAACACTCACCTCCCATGAAATAGGAGAACATGAACAACAGTGGCGGCTAGGCAAGCGAAGCCAACCCCATAAGACATAGCAAAAAATGTGGTAAGATACAAAGGACCCTCTTGCTCATATGCATTATTGTCGAAGTGAAAATTCGAGTCTATAATAGCAGAAATGTTGTAAATTTGGCCAGCAGACGTGAAAAGGTCGTCTGAGAAGATTGGGAAGGTTTTGGCCTTGTAAAAATTGAGCCAGTACGCGATAGGAGTAATAACGTACATGATCAAGACAAAACCAGCAGCAATGTTGGCAGTGGCAAACCAAGGGCTGGCAAGTGGGCTGCCAAGATAAGAGCATATGCTGGACCAGTCGAATCCAATGGCCCCAAGGCCTAGACCGTGGAGCCCTGAACCGAGCTGGTGGGCTAGCAGGGAGGTAGGGAACATCCAGCACAGCCAAGACAAGGAGGTCAGCATGGGGAAGAGATAGCCTGGCATTACATAATAAGCAAAACTGCAAACAAAAGCAATGAGGAAGAACTGATTTCGTGTCAATCCGCCCTTTGTTCTCTCCTCTTTCTCATGTAATGCCCTGTGATTTCCACAACATTTTACAACAAGAAATGATGAGAATTAAACTGCCAATACTAACACAAACTACACCAATAACAGATTCTATAAGGAAGTACATAAAAATTCTTATGGTGTTGAGTTTCTCCTTTGAAGCAGAACACTTTCATATGAAGTAATAATCTGTCAATTAATCTGGACATGTTACTGATAACGATTAATTTTTAGGAGCAGTAATCTTAATCTTTTATATACTAATTCAAAATGATCATTTAGTTCATTAACAACGCATTTCATACACTAGTTACATACCACAACTTCACTTATTTAACTCTAGAATAATATTGAAAAGAATTTTGTTCTTAATTAAAGTTTAGAGTAGGTGGATAAGGATATAATTCAGAAGAATTCCCATTTTCCCTTTTCATTTGGTTATATCACACTTCTATATTTTTGAAGAATTAATTTTTTAAGCTAACACTAAATTTGTCATATAATTACTTCCAAGTCTATTGAGTTTAAACTTTCCGCATAGGACTGTAAATTATGTGTAATTAATTTGAAAAGACCACCCAATTCCTACTAATGGGAATCTGATTCCTACCTGTTAATTAGAATCTGAATCTCACTAGCAGGAATCTGAATCTCATCAATAGAAATTGGCTGATCCAAAAAAAAAAATATATATATATATATATATATTAAATCCATCTTAAGTAAAAATAGATTGTAGAGTATGTGCGCTTTCGAAAAGAATCTTGATTCCAATTAAAAAGGAAAAAAGAAAAATAATCACGTGCCATTATTTGTAAGTATTTAGACAGAATTTAACGATTGAAAAAGACGTTGACGATTCCAACTAGCTTTTGGCTTTGATAAGCAATTATTGGTCAAAAGAACACGTGGCAAGCATCAAACCAAAACTGAGATAAACAAAAGAAACCATGACCATCGGATCCAACATAACAAACCCAACGGCTGGCACGTTACGTACCTAAACAGCGAGACTTGAACGAGGTTCTGCGGCCACCACATGGCGGAGGGCTCGACCAAGTAACGACGGAAAAGACCAGCCCATCCGAACCCCAACACCTGCGTCGTTATAACAACAAGCAACGACACGAGAAAGGTCAGCTGCTTCTCGTAGAAAATCCTGACGACAGTCACGACGTGGATGGCGTAGGCGTTGCCGGCGCCGGAGTTGGCGAAGATGGTGATGAGGACGTGCTCTTTGACGTTGAAAGGACCCGGGTTCAGCGTGAATTCCCATTTCTTCCCTTTGAAGAAGACTCTACTGGTGAGGGCTTTGGACATGAAGTAGCCGAGAGGGACGACGGCGATCTGGGCCGAGATGGAGGTGATTGAGAGAGGCTCACGGCGGTACCAGAAGAACTGGTTGAGGAAGGAGAGGAGGGCGCATGATAGGGTGCCGAGAGTCAACGTTCGAAAAGTGAAGGTGGGGAGTGTGGGGTCGTCTGTTGTGGGGACAGTCAGAGCCACCTGCTCGATTGGGGAATTTTCGTTTTCGTCGTCGGCGACGGCGATATAATCGGAGGAGTGTGACGTGGAGGCATCTGGGTGGTGGTGGTGGACTGTACATGCAATAAATATTAAAAAAGACAAGAGAGTTTTTAGTTTTTAGTGCTTTAGATCTTGTCGGAGAGAGATTGAAGTAGTGGGGTTACTTACTTAGAGGAAGTGCGAGGTGGTCGTTGGTTGTTGTTGTGGCCGTCATGTTGTTGTTTCAGGTTTGGTTCTGTTGAGGTTGTTAATGGAGGCTGGAGACTGTTTTGTGGGATTCTTTAATTATTTGAATGTTGAGGTCATTGATGACAGCAGATCTGAAGGTGATACATTGGATGTTTCTTGGCTTTTTAATCTTTATGAATGTTGTACTAAAATCAATCAATATTGTGTCAAGAATTGTTAAGGTTGAATTATGATATTATGGAATTAGAGAAAGTTTATATATATATAAAATGTGATTCGAGAATTTATATTCATATAATATTAAAATATATTTATTTTTATAGTATGGAGGGAAAATTTTGTGTGCATGCACACTGATTAATCGCAAAGTATGGCTTGAATTAAGCGCACCGAGGACTATAAATGAATGGGCAATTAAATAATTATAAGGAGATAGTAAAATTAATTTTATGTTTATTTTACCTCAATATATTTAGTGTTTTTTTTTAATTATGGGTGATATTTTAATATTTTTTTTTTGAAATAAATATTTTAATTTAATAAACAACGGAATTTGAATATGTGCTGAGAGAGGAGTGAATTTGGTTCTCGATCGATGCAATAGAGGTCAAAGTAATGAATCTATGCGAAATTGTGGCAAGATACAATTTCAACAAGGGCATGCCCAAAACAAGTATGATATTTTTTTTAAACAAATATGTGAAATATGATATTTAGATTCAGCCATCGCTACCAACTCATCTTCACGTGTCATGAGTAGTACCGGCACTCAATGACAGCTCAACGCCACTAGATATATACTGTCATGACTTATGACATTTTTCGGATGTGTTCAAATGTTACTACTTACAATATTTCTTAATAAAAGTCAGTGGCGTGGAAGAGAATAAGTAGAGTAAAAAATGTTTAGGCTTCATTAGAAAAAAAAAAAAAAAAAAAATATTTAGGATTCACAAATGGTCAGGAAATTAGCTTCTAATAACGTCGTAACCTGAATTGTCAGGCATTTTTTAAAACATGACTTTTAACACATGGTTTTCGTTTTTTAAAATCATTTTAAAAAATATTATATTATAAACGATAAAGGCATCCTTAATCATTTTTAGTATTCATTAGTTAAATTATATTTTATACAACAATCATAATGAAGAAAACCCCCAGCAACATCACATACATCAGCTCTCTGCTACTCTGATCATTGGCCATAAAATTCAACTATCAACTCCCACCAACCAGTCTCTAATGTAGCTTTTGTTATCAACTTTATTTGTGCCTTAAAGCAGCGCATATACCTGGAGTCCACGTAAGGACCCAAAAAGCCCAAGAAACCTAAAAACCAAAAGGATGATATTGTCAAAAGGCGGTAAAAGTCTGCCACGTCAACATGTACCATATCAGCATAGATCTTCAACGCAAATTGTTCTAAGTAACAAAGCAACAAGCAGCTCGAGTTTAACAGCATGCTCGACAAGCAGCTTGAATCCAACAAATCAGCTCATACTACAAAAATTCACAGGCAGGGATATAGTCAGGAGTTATCAATAGGGTGGGTTACAACTTTTATAAAAATTTAAGCAGAGTTTTAGCTAATCGAAATTTCAATAAAATTCCCACCTTCGCCACTCATCGGTGTCCATGCCTGATTATCCAGTTTCTTATTTTTTATACTTAAAATTTTCTATTAAAGATATTAATATACAAAACGAAGGATTTGCAACTCCTAAACCTCAAAAACACATCAACATCTAATACAACTAATTAACAACTCTGTCAACATAGGGCGTAAACTTGTAATATTTTACAAATTTTTAAATTGTCAATTATGTTGGTCTGATGGTCGTGGAACAAACAGACTTTCTTTCGGTCAAAATACCTCCAATTTACCCAGCCCATCTCTGCTCAGCCTATCAAATTTTCCATGGCTCTCCCCATGATACAACTACACCTACTACACCCAATCATTGTTTGTTGTACATGTATTATGTATATGTAGGGTCATATGGGTTAGTGTAGGCTTGAGCCCACACGGGCTAACAGTCCTTCTCGCACGTTCCCTTCTTTCACTGGAATCCAAAAAACGAAAAGAAATCTTCACCAATCAGGAAACTTAGGAAGGAAATTGCGAGAAAGTGTAATCTAAGTCAAATAAGCCCAGCTAAAAACTCTAAATTTCTCTTCTCTGCCAAGTAATAAAATAATCATAAATGTAGACACCGTGCAATGAGATTTAACCGCATTAATCGTGGACGTAGACATCATTCAATACGGTTGAACCGTATTAAAAAATCTTGGGTCTCATACTTTATTGCTCTTACTTCTTTATTGCTTTATTATTACACCGTTACTGCATTCAATCATTCCATAATCTCAACCAAAATTTAGGGATGAATATTTTCGAATTTAAGTTGGAAATCTCCAAAGCTATCGTGAGTTGGATTGAAAATTTTTCAATTAAACCTAATCCAATGCAACGTAATAATAGTTAGATTATATTAGGTTAATCGAGTTGGACTCAATTCATCACAAAAATACAAAAATTCGATTGATAACTCTCATAATTTTAAGAATTTGATTATAAACAAAATACGTATAAATAAAGATTTAATAATTATAAATAGAATATTTAATCCACCGTAAAAGATGTATTTGATCCTTATCTTTAACATGGTTTCTTTCAAAGCAAATATAAAATTTTGGATTTGGAATTAGAGCACATATTTGTTGAGTTGAGTTTGATTAAAATATTTTCAACCTAATCCAATCAAATTTAATTTTTAACCCAATTCATCTCAATATTTTTAAGATTTAACTCAATCTAACTTGATGAAAAATGATCAGCAATTTATTATTCAAGAAACCTCAACTGTGCCAAACCTGGAGGGACAACATGACCACCGCAACGACAACCGACAAACACATCTCAGTTCCTTCAAGTACGTAACACTTCTACTTCCATTTCTCTCAGACAGTATCTAGAGCACTAAAAACTCTCCTCCTTTCGTTTTTTTTTTTGGTTTTTTGTTTTGCTTTTGCATGTACAGTCCATCACCGCCACCGAGATGCCTCCACTTCACACTCCTTCACCGACGTCTCCCTCATCGCCGATGAAGACGAAAATTCTCCGATCGAGCAGGTGGCTCTGACTGTCCCCACCGCAGACGATCCCACACTCCCCACCTTCACTTTTCAAACGTTGACTCTCGACACCTTATCATGCGCCCTCCTCTCCTTCCTCAACCAGTTCTTCTGGTACCGCCGTGAGCCTCTCTCCATCACCTCCATCTCTGTCCAGATCCAGGGGCGGACCCATCATTGGGTCAGTGTCCCCCCGAAATTTTTAAAAACTTAATTAAATAATTTCAATGCTACGTCGATTGACATCCGCGGATTGGTGCTGATGGTCACTATCACGTTTGTTTTCCACTCTCATGTCACGTGTCCGATTCCCAGCAGCGCCTATAAGAGTTTACTTTTTGTGTTTTTCAATTATTTATATATTATATAATTAAATTACGAAAATCAAGCATAGCTGTGTGATGACTTTATTGGTTGTGCTTGCGTTTGCCTTCCCTGTTTTTTATTACAATAGTCAACTCCAATTGCCTGAATGGGCAATCTTGCTAGCTTGCAGTCTGGCAGTATTTTTCACTCTTCCAATTGGAGTCCTCACTGCTACAACAAATCAGGTAAAATTCTACTATTGTGCCACAAATTCTACAATTGTCGTGTAAATTGCATAGTATAATTTCTGGCATTCTAATTTTTACAATCATTAGCAGGATTAAATGTGATTACAGAATATATCATCGGGTACATATATCTAAGATATCCCGTCGCTAATACGTGCTTCAAAGTGTATGGATACATAAGCACGAAACAAGGGATTACCTTTTTGCAAGATTTCAAACTTGGTCATTACATGAAAATTCCTCCTAGAGCTATGTTTGCAGCTCAGGTTAGTTTCTTTAGGCCTCGTATATTCCTATTTAAAAATTGCAAATTTCTTGCAATGACACGATCGTATTACAGGTGATCATGTATTTTTATGTTGCTACCATTAGGCAGCCCATGGACTTGTCCTGGTGACCATGTATTTTATGGTGCTTCCATCATCTGGGGCCTTATTGGCCCTCAAAGGATTTTTGGAGATCTTGGCTATCACTCTACCATCAACTGGTTTTTCTTAGTTGGGGCAATACCTCCTGTCCTGGTTTGGCTTGCACACAACGCCTTTCCAACCAAGACTTGGATGAGGCTTATTATTATGCCTATTTTCTTAAGTGGTCTAGGTGACATGTCCCCTCCTATTGCTGTCAATTATACCAGTTGGATTCTTGTTGGATTTGCTTTTGGTTTTATCGCTTATAGATACCACCGTGACTGGTGGAGGCGACATAATTATTATGCTCAATACGGTAACCTTTTTCATTTATATTAGCACCAGGCTATGCAAGCGATCATTCTGTATGTGCTGATAAAATTTACAAGAATCTACTAGAACGAATATACATTTATAGTTGCTATATATAACTTTGGCTTCTTTATTTTTTCAGTTGATCGTCGCATATTTAGCTCTAGAATTTGTGGCGCTCTCTATGTTGCAGAGCCAGCAAATGGTTGTTTCAGGATCTGCTGCCTTTCACATGCGAATGAAACTGACCAAAACAGGTTTGCTCTGCTAGTCAAGGGACAATGTTCCTTCCAGGAAAAAAGCTGGAATGCACAAAATGCAGGATTCAATGCTGCAATTATCTATGATGACAAAGAAAAAGCAGATTTTGTTTACAGTGAGTATTTTATTTTTTTTCAAACTATATTATTTTCGCCGTGTTAGTCCAATATTTTGCTCTCCCGGAAGCTATTAGAGTGCTTAAAATCTATTGTTGGCGTCTGTGTGCAGTGAAGGTCAATCCTCCGAACATAGAGGCCTATGCAGAATTTGTTTCGAAGGAAACTGGTGTATTTTTAACGGAGCACGCTTGAGGGGAAGATGGTGAATGCTGCATTGTGCATCAATATAATGCAGAAATTTGGACTGTCTTTGTAATATCTATTTTATTAGTTAATGTTTTAGGAGCTTTCTTGATCATACCCTATGTTGCCAGATGCCGCAAGCAAGACACATACATCAACATGTCACTGCAGACTTCAGGAAAGTGGAAGCTCTTCCTCGTTTGACGTTCAGCTCTGCTCGTGGCCATGGCCGAGAAGAAAATTGTGTCATTTGTCTTGAGGATTACCAAGATGGAGAAACAATTAAAGTCCTTCCTTGCAAACATGGTACGTTTTCGCCCATATTGTTGATGATATAAGACTTTTATCCATATTTTTGAATAGAATGAGACTTTTGAGTTGTTAAGTAGAAAAATATAAATATACCGACTATAGTAGTATGGAGGAAGAACTGATTATTTTGTTGAAATTAATGCATGTTGAAGAGAAAAGAACTGTTTGAATTCCACTATAAACCTAATTTATAATATTTATTAAATCTCTTGGAAGTTGTTTACAGAATTTCATTCAAGCTGTGTGGAAGTGGGGGACATCCTGTGCGGTTTGCAAGCTTAATATCGGAACAACAGCTGCAAGCTCTGATCTTGAGGTGGGCGAGTTAACATTAATTCTGTTTTTTAAATTATTGATTTGATGTTACATTTGTGTCCTGTTCAACTAATTAAAACACATAATGTGATACAAAAAAAATTACATATGATCAAATAAGAGTACTATCTTCATAAAAACTGTGTTTCACTTATAATAACTAAAACATTGATTTTTGTCTTGCTGCAGGGGTGTCCATATGCACATACACGGGTTAACTTCACTCAACTTATCCAACCCTTTAATTATTATTGGAGGAGTTTGATCTAATCTGTGACATTATTAAGAGTTGAGGATTTATTGATCTAATCTGTGACATTATTAAGAGTTGAGGATTTAGAGTTGTAAATTTTATAACTGTAATAGGTGCTCCTTTTCAGCTTTCGCTGGCTTTCAATAAGAAATCACCACATACTTGCCTCTAGGAGGTGGGGAAAAACTACCATGCACCCAGTACTTGGAATTTTCCACTATGATCTTGCCATAAAATAAATTTTGCCACATGATCTGATCAAAGTGAAAGATGCAGGCATACATATTATTTCCTGGAAATGTTTATTGTACAATGTAGTTGATCATTCACAGTCTCTATGTGAATCTGTTCACTTGAAAGCCTCAATAAAGTACCTTTTCTGTGTATTATAAATAATTTGGTGTTGATTAATAATTTGGCAGAATTATAACGCTAATGAATTTTCTCTTGTTGAAAAGTACACTTGAAATGACAGGATGTTCTAGGTCAAGCTATATGTACTTATTGTTCTCTGAATGTAGAAGAATTTCCCACAAGAACGGTCAACTTTCTACGAAAATTTAACACCATCTCTCGTGCTCAAAGGATTGTTTCTTTTGCATATATATGAAGGATCACAATCCAAAAAGCTGTGTCACACAAGATTGTTTTCTTATTCATCAAGCTCCACAATAAAATATTTTGTTATGCATCGATCTAATAAGCTTTTGATATACTTACATACATATATAAATATATATATATATTTATATATGAAAAGTACTTCTTTGTAAAATCAAATCAATGAATTCGTTATGACTTTTGGTCTTTTACCACCCATATTCTTCCCACCCACCCATCGATTGTAATATCTTTACTATGAGAACATAATTTCCTTCACTAAAATTGCTAATAAATATTAAAAAAAATTTAAATATATATGGTTAGAATTATATATGTATAAATTTATATATTTTTTAAAAAGAAGTTATAAACTTTTCATCTTAAATAATACAACTGCTATGTAAATATTAAAGTTGATATTATTAATAATATAGTAATTATAAATTAGATTGCATTAGTAGTGAAAATTTAAGATTAATTTATAAGACGATGATACTAGTAGAGACTATTCTCATTGAAACCTCAACTTTTGAAACTATATATACCTAAAAGTAAATAATTGATTTTCCAAAAGAACCTCTTATAGGGCCTGGGGTCCATGGGCACCCCCCTCCCGGCCCAAGCACATTAATTTAAATAAGAAGTTTAACGGTTCTTTATGGAGTATGTAAAATAATTTTCATCATTAAGAGTTTATAATTATCTTAAAAAAAAAAAAGAGTTTATAATTTTATAATATCCAGTTTGATGTGAAATATTCATTTTTTTTTTGGTATTTTATTAATTATCTAGATGAGAGATTCTTTAGTGTATAATACATTTGAATGCTGATAGTACATAAATATATTATATATAATTGGATATTTATGTTATATGACAACTTATTATCAGATTGAATATACATATACAAATAACGTTAAATCATTATAAATAATTGAAATTCCAGAAAAAATGAGGGAGTAACAAATTTGAATGTTGGTTGTGACTTACTATCAAACCTCTATCCATTGACATTTAAGTAGGCATACATTATTGGAATCCCTATCATCTACACGTTTTGGTTTTGTTTTGATCCATTTATTTATATATTGGTTCTCCATGAAGTGTGAGGGAGACTTCTAAAATAAAAGCAACCTTTAAATTTGCAGGGTCGAAAATCAGCACAATCATTTAAATAGTTACACATATACACCTCATCTAAGAGAGTAGTTGAGTCACACTTTATTCTTGAAAAAACAAATAGAGAGATAATTCTCACTGAATATACTTGTGATCATGACAAATCCTAAATTAATTGTCAGACTGAAATTAATTATGTTTGATCTCCATAGATCCAGATTTACTCTTCAAATTTCCATAATTTTTTATGCATACGTAGAACCCACCAAACAAAACTGCTGCATAAGCAAGCACTCAATAAGCATGTCCCACAGAGTCAAGCCCACTTTATATCTTCTGCTGGTTTTATCAGACTAAACAAGCAAACGGCCATCTGATTCTGATCTGAAACAGCCCACAGTTGAACAAAAATCACTCTACATATAAACTCAAATCCTCCTTCATGGGTTCTATAGATAAAAGGTTACTCATCGTTTACATATCCAAATTTAACAATATTTACTCCGTACATACAGATACATATCTTACATGGGTGCTTCTTGGGTTGTGCTTCTTCTTCTTATTTTTATTGGTAGAAGTGGAGGAACAGAAGTTGTTACTATTGATGTTCATCAAGCTAAGGATCTACTTGACTCTGGCAACTACACTTATCTTGATGTTAGGTACAAAATTCTCTCTCTCTCTCTATATATATATCTCTTAAAATGTACAAATTAAAGGATCTTTCAATTCTGAATCTGTAGTTTTGGTTAAAATTAATAATACTAGGACTGTGGAGGAGTACAAGAAAGGTCATGTGGATACAGCCAAAATCCTTAATATTCCTGTAATGTTCAACACACCAGAAGGTATATCTGCACATATAATTTTTCATTTTTCATTTTCCATAAGTCTGACGTGAGAGATCATATATATGGTGTTGTGTTGGGTTTCAGGGAGGGTGAAAAATCCTGGTTTCTTAAAGGAGGTTGAATCGTTTTGCAAGCAAGACCATCATCTTATTGTGGTAATAATTTTATCATCATATTCACTTATTGATAAGTTTTAGAAAAGATATGAAGTAAACGTATACTTAAAGAATAATTTGTATGATTTTGTTTCTGTATAGGGCTGTCAAAGTGGAGTAAGATCCGTCTATGCAACAACTGATCTCCTCACCGCAGTAAGTGTTTCGATCTGATTACTTTTCTTACAATAATAATTTTCAATGTTCACCTGTTTGTTTCATTTACATTAATTCCAAATTTAAAATTAACCTGAAATTCCCACCTGAAATTTTGGCCAAAGTTTAAGTTAATCATACTATATTGTTGAAAACAAACAATAACAATATACTGTGTAATCAAAACAATAAGAAATAAAATTATAACATACCTGTCCTTGACAATTGAGTTGTTCAACTGGTCTGAACTGATCAGCAATTGCTTGGAACCAAATTCTCTAATCATGGTGTAAGAGTCCCTGCCTTTTTCTTGTTTTGTTTTCTTTTTTCTCTTGCTCTGGTTTCTATGTTTTTGCAAGTATTTTTTAGGGTGTTAACCAACTAACCCACCAACCCAAAAAAAAGACCTTTTAAAAAGTGTGTGAGATAACTGCCAAAGGCAGTTGAATTTTGTTTACTGTCTGTAACTGCTTCTGCAGTTATTCAGTTCTATCTAAGTTATTTTGGAGTTCAAGCTTGTATTCGTGTTATCTTCAGTGGACTTGACCCAAGACCCAATAACCCAATAATTATAATTTAAGATTGTATTTTTTTTAATTATTATTGTTGAATATATTTGAATTGAGAACAAAGTAGTGACAGTGCAAATTTTGTGATGAATATAAAAATGGTAGGGGTTCAAGGATGTGAGCAACATGGGAGGGGGATATCTGGCTTGGGTGCAGGCTGGATTTCAAGTGAAGGTGGATGATAAAATGGAAGAAGAACCTAAAGAAAAGTCAGAATCCAGAGCTGAGCTTTGATTGGTTAATTAATTTAGTGCAGTCATATTGTATGCTGCAGCCATAATTATTACTTGTATTTCCCACTTCTAATTTGCCAAGGAGTGTAATAACTTTGTGGCTATCTATTAATCAATTCCCCTTGGTCTCTGCAAAATCTTGTATGTTAATTAAATTTGTTTGTTTTTTAAATGTTGTGTTAGTATGCATAAATAGCCATTGATTTTTTAAATATTGGAATAGTACAACTGCTAAAGTTGCATTTCATTGTTTTAATTTTAACATACCTAATTTAGATATAATATGCTCGTAATTGATAATTGATTGTAAATTTGTATTTTGTAACCATGTGGTTGTCATGTAGTCCTATTGATACAAAAAGGATTTGAAGTAAGAGACTACCAAATCATTATATTATTAAAATTAACATATCACTTTCTTAATGAAATTTTCTAAACTCTTTTGTTATCCTTTAAAATTTATTTAATGAAAGGTTCAATAAATACGAGAGTGAAATTCCAAAAGCAACATATTGTGTACATCCACACGTAATTGATCAAACCCACTTTTTTTTTTTAACTTATATATATATTTAAAATATTCTGATTTTAATTTTGTTTACATTCTTCTTCTTATTATTCAAATTTGGGTTCAAACTGTCGACAAATATAGTAATATGTTTTTACATTCATGTGATTTACTAGTCTATTCGAGTGTGATGGGGTTAGGTTGAAGTTTTTATTTTTAACCGAATTCTTTTTATGATTTTGCCTCTACAAATTCGCAAAAAAATTGTGGGTACGCCAAAGACAGAAAGTCTCCCTAACCTTTGATTGTGGTCCTGTGGGTAGTAAGGGAAGAGAGAAATCCCAAAAGCAACCCACTCTTGATAATATATATGGTTCAAATCAACACTGACTATTTGGTGTGAAACTAGTAATATTATTTTTATAATTTCAAACAGAATGGTTTTTTAAGGTGAAAATGAAATCCTTTTCATAGGAAATATATGTAGAAGACATGATCACATTGACACTTGCAAAATATGGAAGTCCTAGCTTATGGTGGACCTTGCCATGCTCTACTTGTTTGTACCACCACAAGCATATTCCATATGGTATCATATAGTTTTTGTTAATTTTATTCACACTTGCCCCCACCTGATCCAAACGAAACTAGTGAACATGATTTCGGTTGATTTAGTTAATAACCTAACAACAACGTTACTTATGTGACATTTTTGATATATGAATTGGACTTACTTAAAATAAAACATAGTCAAACAAGAGAAATATACTAGAATCAACATTTGGAATTTTCAAGAATTTCAATTGATAACTAAAACAACCCAAACCATCAATTTCTGAATCAGTTAATTCAGTTAGGGTGAGCCAAGTGTACCAGACACTCATGTAAGCCATCTCAACTCATTAAAACAACAGTAGAAAGCAAAATCACATGCATGAAGCTAATCAATGTCTACTTGACAATTGACATGGTTTTGGGACACTAACTCTTAACTTTTGGAATATAAAAACAACTTTTAAGAGTATTTTGTACGTAAAATCATGAGGATGGCACAACTAATAACCACTCCTTGTCTTTGGATGTATTTTCAAAATGGCTTCTAATTTTTAGAAACTCTTTGAAGTGAAAGCGCTTCCAACTTTCAAGCTTCAAGTAACATGGTGGTGTAACTGGGCCCAAAGAAGGGCCCATCCATACTCAGGCAATGTTGGACTTGGGCCAATTTTTCCAATACAACTATTCAAACGGCACCGTTTCTTTATCAAAATTTCTCAGTAACGAGACACAAACACGTAATCCTGTAGGATGGTGAAGAAATGTTATCAGTGTACAGGCGATGTTCATGGTGGACCATGATTGTTCTTCGCAAACTTTCTCGCTAACCGACGATAAGGGTCGTTTAGTAACTGAAGCCTGCAGCTTTAATGCTTTTGCTTCTGTCTCCCGGTATTTTGGTTACATGTTCATCTTTTAAATGATATATATATATCCTCAGTGCTGACACTTGAAAAATTGAAGAGAAGAAAATAATTATAGGACCTCATCTTTTCACTAGAATGAATATGTTATTTATATAAAATGAGTACACATAAACTAATTCGGATTTTTTTTTCCTGATTTGGAGAGGAAAAATTTAAACTTTGAGACCTTATTTTTACTTAATCGTGTGATTACCATCCAGCTATCCTCTACCGCCTTTGTTTTATAAAATATATATAGTTCAATGAAGTTGAGAAGAAAAGGGTGAGAATTCAAATTTTGTGATGTGAGCAACATGTGAGGTGGGTAACTCTCTCTCTTGGGTGCAGACTGCAGGGTGAATTTATTGAAGGTAGATGAGAAATTAATAGAGAAGGTAAATGCCTAGAACTAGAAAAGCAGCTCGCTGAGTTTTGATCGTATAATAATCAATTGCAAATTTTATAAGTTGTACCATGTTTGCCAGCAAACACGATTCTATACAGTAACACTTATCATCATATGATAAGATCACAATAAAAAGTCATGATGTTAATGGAAAAATAATGTAATCCAAATAAATGTTCTCCAAAATAATATGATTCCAAATCGGCTGCGATGCTGTCATATCATAAAGTTGTAGTGCTACACATTCGTTGCATTCTAGATTTTACCTGTCCAAATGTTACAAAATCATTCCCAAGTAAAACACTACCAAATAATTAAATTTATAATAATTCATACATCAAACACTCGCATTTTCTCATTGAACTTTTCTAATCTTATGTCATCCTTTGAAAGTTTTTTCAACCACAAATTTAACCACTACAATAGAGAAAATATAAAACCAACCTACTTTTAATAAAATATGGTCCAAATAAATGTTCACTGTTCCAAAACAACATTTTTTTATGTGAAAAACATGTATATGATAACGTTTTTATAGGAGACATATAATGTAAAAGACAAGATCACGTTGACATGAAGTCCCTAACTGGTGAGGATCACGGTTGTTGGACCCCATCATGCTTCATTGGTTTGTAACACCTCATGCATGGCCTCTTAAATAATTCGGATGGTGAAGTAAAGTTTATGGCACCACCATCCACTCTTAATGTCATTAATGTCTCATGAAACGTCTTTGTCTAACAGAATCAGTCAAAAGAGAAGAATTTGGCATCTATTTAAAAGGTTTTTTGGTTGCATATCTTGACTCCCCAGAAGCTGAAGTGAACCGGGTGGTTTCTTGTTTGGTGGAGAAAATATGGAGGGAAGATCATTGGCAGAGACCCCCACTTGGGCTGTTGCTACTGTGATCACTATCATGGTTATTCTTGGATTCTTCTTTCATCAATGTTTGAAACACTGTGGCAAGGTAAAAGTTGTTTAAAAGCTTTTGACGTTTTTCCATTATGAATTTGTGTATGTATATGTTTTTATTTTTTGATGGAATTTGTGCTGTTTGAATAGTGGTTGGATAAGACTAAGAGAAAATCTCTGCTTGCTGCTTTGGAGAAGATCAAAGAAGGTAACAAGATTGAATCTTTAGATTATTTATTTATTTATTTTGACTTGGAGAGGGGGATTTGATATCAATCAGGTTATATCTGCGGTCACGATTGAATGTTTTGAATTTTATGGAATATGTTTATGGACATGATGTGAACTCTGATGTTGTGCGATATTGGTTTGTTTGTTGTAACTTGCAAGCAGAATTGATGCTTTTTGGGCTAATGTCATTGCTGATGGGTCATTGGATTGTATTTGTGGCCAAAATTTGTGTCAAATCATCAGCCTTGAATAGCAGATTCTATCCATGTGTGTCAAAGAGTGATTTTAAATATATACAACACAATCTAGTTTCGAATTCGAAATATTTGAATCAGAGTCTTGTTAGAGAGCTGGCGGAATCTAGGGAGCACAATTACTGTCCTGAGGTACTCTTTGATAATATTTGAAGCTCATTCTGATGCTTTAATATTAGATTTTTGGCAAGTTATAATGAATTATATGGAATTTTCTGATTTGGTTCTCAGGGCCGCGAATCTTTTGCTTCGAAAGAAAGTCTTGAGCAACTTCATCGTTTCATTTTCGTTCTTGGTACCACTCATGTTTCCTACAGTTTTGTTGCCATTGCTTTGGCAATGATTAAGGTTGAAACATGTATCTATCATTCGTGATTTAGTATGAGCTTAATATTAGTGATGATATAACCGAGTTTTCATGTTTTGGTTGATGCAGATCTACAGCTGGAGGGTTTGGGAAAACCAAGCTAAGACTATGGCTATGAGCCTACAAGGTGCAAAATTTTCGAGCCAGTGACTAAAGGTTTTTTATTATCGTTTTTTAAAGTTCTTATTCGTGAATTGTTTGTATATTCGTAGATGGTTTTGCTCATTATAAAACTTTCTTGATTTGTTAATCTAGATTCCTCAGAAGCTGCAACAAACAATCGACAAATAAGGCGACTGTCTACCTTCATATTTCACCATACGTCCCATCCGTGGAGCCAGCACAGAGTTCTTGTTTGGCTGGTATCATCAAATGCTTGAAATTTTGTAATTTGGCTGGTTAATCTCATTTGGATCATATATGTTCTACAATAATTGGTATGCGCTAAAAACCGATTGATAAAGCTCAGTTGACTTATTCTAATCTAAACCATCGAATTAAACAAATTCTCTAATATTACTAATGTACCCTATAACCGACAAATTGCAGCTGAACTTGGTCTAATCTGAACTATCAGATACAAACTGATGAAAACTTTGCTTTTCTTGTTGAATCTAGTGGCACAAAATCATTTTTTACATACGTTTTATAATTTTGTACTTAAAAATGGATCTTGGGGCGTTTGTGAACGACGTGGTTAATGAATGATTCGACAGACTATGGTTTGTTATGTCATCATAAGTCTATTATGCAACATCTAATCTTGTACATGGCTCGATTCACTCTTGTAACTATTTATTACTGTTTTAATCTTCCTTTTTAATGGTGTTATTCTATAACCGATCCTCTGATCTATACTTTGCAGCTTTGTTTCTGTCGCCAGCTCTGGAGTTCTATAAACCGTGCTGATTACATGGCTTTGCGCTTAGGCTTCATAACTGTAAGTTTTTTCTTCTCTTTTTATACTTTCTAAGCACAGATGCTACTCGTTAGCAATACATTCCTTCAATTTGTAGAGGGTATGTTGTCCCAAAATCCTATTAGTAACACTGACACATCCTGCCTTTGTAATTTTCCTCGCATTTTTGTAGACTCATCAGCTTCCTTTGACATACGATTTCCATAAGTACATGCTTCGAAGCATGGAGGAAGAATTCCGTGATATTGTTGGCATTAGGTGCTACTTCTTACTCCTTTTGCACGTTAACGTTATCGTTTGTTACTTCATCAATTAAGTCACACGTTCGTATCACTTATTCTTTTCCTCTTCTTTCTATACAAACCAAACCGTGATCCCTGTATTGCATTTCAAATAATATCAATTTCATTCATGATTTTGGGATTGTTCGTTGCAGTATCCCTCTCTGGATTTATGCCATTTCTTGCATCATTCTTGATTTTCATGGTAATTTTCTTTCCTTCTTGAGCTCAAATTTTAGTTAGTCGTCTACGTTTTTAGTTAAATTTTACTAATTTCAGAAGCTAAGCCATTTCTACATGAACTCTGCAATTTTCATGTAGGAACTAATGTTTACCTTTGGCTTTCATTCCTTCCAGCCATTGTAAGTCCTCATCATTATATATCTCCTTTACTAAACTCTTGTGTATTTTCGTTGACACGTTTTATGTACATTACAGTTAATATTACTAATCGGTACAAAGTTGCATCGAATAGTAGTAAAGTTGGCTGTTGAAATCATGGATAGCTGTCCATGGATGGAGAATTCCAACTTTAATCTCAGGGATGATCTCTTCTGGTTTGGGAAGCCAAGGCTTCTCTTGCGGCTGATACAGCTGATATCCTTCCAGGTAAATTGAGGCAATAATGACATTATTTCTTTATTTGAAATACTTTAACTACATTGACATTTTCTTTTTTGATAACTACTGATAAAGTAATGATATTAGCGGCATTTGTTTCACAGAATGCATTTGAAATGGCAACGTTTCTATGGTCCCTGGTAAGTTTTTGGTTTATGTGATCACTATAACATGCTAATTTATGTCACTTTCTTTTATACCATTGCTTTCCAGCATGACATTTTGTCCATGAATTTGATTATGATTCATGTAATCAGTGGGAAATCAAGGAACCTAGTTGTTTCATGGAAAATCGTAGCTTCGTTGTCATTCGATTAACATTTGGGTATATCATTCTTGTTCCTTTTCCATTTTACGTGCCAAATACTATACATGGGTCAAATTTTTCAATGTTCGTATATCTTGTGGACTCATCAGCCGTGGCCTAAATTGCTGCTTATTTGCTCTTGCAGTGTCACCTCACAGTTCTGGTGTAGCTTTATCACATTTCCACTCTATGTTATCATCACACAGGTTTGGCCTTTTTTGTCTCCTACTCGAAACTTGTATCTTTTTAATTTGTGTGATTCACTTACTGGCTGGCTTTGCGTGTGTAGATGGGTTCACGGTTGAAGAGATCTGTGGTTTCTCAAAATGTAAGAACGTCGTTGTCTCAGTGGCAAAGGCGAGTGAAAGCAAAGAAAGGTACGTCCGTTGGGTTTCTGAGCTCAGCACCTACAACATCCTTGGAATCAATGTCGGATGAAGTGAACAAATTCGATAATTTTGCTTCGAGCAGCAATGAAGGAAGCTCTTCAACCAGATTCAAAGATATGTCAGTCATGTCTGGCTCGGATGGTCCGATATTCGAATTATCATCATCCGATGAGTCGAAGGCTGCCTTTCGCACCTCTCTACATGACAACGATGACAATCATAGCGAATCATGATCGGCATCATGTCGTGGAAAAATATGATATATATGTCTTATTCCATCACCTCAACATTTTTATGTTGAAGAGTTAGCTACTAAAGTATTGGTTGTAGAGACACTTGAAATGATCAGTTCTAGTTCTCTTTAATACATTGCTGACTGTAAAATTTTGTCTAATAGACTACTGGATGAAAACGAGCAAGTTGAGGATAATCGATCCCTAAAATATTATATGTTTTGAAGTTTTTAAGCACGTAAATCTGAAGATAACTTATAATTCAGAGGATAATAAGTTGAATGACATTTAGATATCAACAAAATTTAGACTTTGAGATTAGGGGAGGATTATATAGACAAAAGTGGTCAAATTTGAACCGATAACTACTCTAACGCAATTCATAAAATATACAAATATCAACAATAAGCTTATGTACTACACATAGATTACACTATAAGCTGGTGGTCTTAAAACCACAATCCACATACTGGCCTATATATCTTCTTCTACATTGTGTTGAAATTCAAATATTAACAACATTTCTACATTAAAAACAAATTTATCAATTCTATATGCACTCTTAATTTTGAATAAATGATTGTAAATGTAAAGAAATCTCTCATATTAGTTATTTGAGATGTGCTAAGAACTTTTAATATAAATAAACTCCTAATCTCGATTTCGATCTAAGTTAAAATTATGAAATTACATGAAACAATATTTCACTAGTTGAATAAATCCTATAAAAAAAAAAAAAAATCTATACAGTAGTTGATAACAAACAATTACTATGCATTACAAATATGAGCTGATGAAGATTCGAATAAAAATTTTTCTGTCTTCACACAACAACCAATAACAAACAGCCACATCATCACAAAAATGAGGCTTCCTCACATCAGATCACTACAAAAACTCTTTTAAATTTTAATGCAAGTGAAAAGCCAAACGTTATCAAGAGGAAAAGTGAAAAAGCAATCAAAAGCATGAATCTTCTTGTAAAAACAATAAAAGCACACGCACGTAACACTCTCTCTGGATCTTTCGCAGTTTCGCTTCTCTTCTCTTCCAAAACCAGAGGCCAACAATGGTTCTCGAAGTAAGTGGTCTTCCACCAAAAGGATTTTTTTTTTTCCGAATTCCATTTCATGCTCATTTCACTTGTCAAAATTGTACCTTTATCAACTTGTCAAGTTTTGTAAAAATGTGAACTTTGCAGGCTACAATGATCTGTATTGACAACTCTGAGTGGATGTGAAATGGGGATTACTCTCCAAGTAGATTCCAAGCTCAAGCAGAGGCTGTCAATCTCATTTGTGGTGCCAAAACACAGGTTTTCTTGTTTACTTTTTTATGTGGGGTTTGAAGTGATTGGTAGTTGTGTTGATTTGTGTGTAAATTTGGTTCTTTGGATTCAGTTAGTGTGTTTGTTAGTTTCTTTTGATAGTGTTTGGTTTAAAGTTGGTTGCTTTTGGACTTTCTTGATATGTTGTTTTAGGGTTTTAGCGGATGGTGGCGTTGTTATGGGTATTGAATGAGTGAATGTGTGTTTGTTTGTGTGTGGAACAGTTGAATCCGGAGAATATGGTGGGTGTAATGAGTAAATGTATATATATTTTAGTAGTAAAACAATTTAGAATATTTGAGTGAAGTACGTACATAAAACAAATATGCTAAAAGCATTTGGAAAGTTTTAGTTTTTGCCTTTTATTAGAGAAAAGAATATTTTCTAATTAAATCAATATACTTTTATGCCTACTATATGTAAGATTTTTAAGTATATTGAAAAGATTTTAAATATCTTTAGTTTACCCTAATCTCTAGTATATCCTACCGAAGTATCCTATGCGTGTATAACAAGAGGTAAAGAAAATCACTAACTTGGAGGGTTGAGTCAGCGTATCGCCCTTTGTGTATATCGGGGGGAATCGCGATTCCAAAGTTCCCGTATTTGCGACTACATGGTAGCATTCCCTAGTTTTAGTGACATATATACGTACTGTCACATAAGAACGAGTTTCCTTAGGTTACCTTATAAGACAAGCTTTAGAAGAAAAGACATGTCATTAGACGTGAAGTTTAGAAAACGAGAAAATTTATGTTTTATGAAATTTATTATTAGATTTCGAGTAGTAATATTCATATGCGTTATGCCAGTTTTACAATTTTATAATGGTTAGTAAGAAATTATTAGTTTTCTAACTTATTTTGGGAGGATGTTTATAATTAGAAAACAAATATTATAGTTTTAAAGTTTACACACTCATTGAGTTAAATACTCATAACTCTTTTTACGTTTTTGAAAAATTCTCCCTAAGTGCAGGTGTGAGCTATCAAACAGAAGGGGTTCTGTCAAACGTGCAGGTGGGCTGAGGATATGATATTACTGTACATGTTTAGTTTTGAAATGTCATATACATGCATAACCACTTAAGATTTGATGTATATTTTGTAACTATTATTTTGGAAAGTATATATATGCATATACTTTTGTAATTTACGTTTTTGTAAAAATTTTGTGTACATAATGCTTTTGTGTAAATTAAATAATTTTCAAGTTGTATTTTAAACTGAAAGTATGATTGTGGAAAAAGAAAAAGAGGTTTTGAGGTGTAGAAGTTGAGAATTTTGTTACTATAGAAGTGTACAAATTTTTTATAAATTTGTGCATGATGAAATTTTTTGAAAAACAGCCGTTATGCTACCAAAATTTTTAATAATTTTATTTTACAAACATATGCTAAAAAGAAAAAGTTTCTATTCATTTTCACTAGAAAAGAAATTTAAAATGAGAGCGGTATCTCTACAAGGCCCTTATGAGGTAAAGCAAGGATTCGATCGAGTTTTGTCGAGGTGCTACGGGACTCCCATTAGGTTCCGCAACGAATTCGGGGTGGATTCTTATAGAAGATATGATAAAAAAAAAAAATTATTTAATTATTTTAATGAATTATTTTATTTTTATTTAATTTTTAAATTTTAATTATTTTTTAAATTTCAATTTTGAAAAATAATTTAAAAGTGAGGGTATTTTGGTCTTTTTGTCAATCCACGATTAACTTTAACAGAATTTTCTAACTACGGAGGGTTTATTGAAATAAACATCAATAGTTGACTTCGTATGTAATTATTTTCAAATCGGATAATTAAATTGTAATTTATTTATTAATCAAATTCATCTATTTCATTGTCTTTCTTAAAAAAAATTATTTTTCATATTTAATTCGAATGCAATGATAAATTTAATTGGTTATTCTTTATTTTTTAAAATCACATATTTTTAGAAAGCATTATATATATATATATATATAACTTTTAAATTATTAGGACAACTAATTTTAATTATTCATTGTATTTTTTTTCTTAAAAACATTTCTATCCACTATTTAATTCGAATATAATAAATGATTGAGATTAATAGTTTGAAATATATATTTGTGTGAGTGTGTGCATGTGCGTGTGGGTGCGCTCTTGTGCATTAGCCTATGTGTGTGTATGCGTACACATGTGCGTATATGTGTATACCTTATAACAATAATCGATGAAAATTCTTCTTTATTTTTTTTGTTTGAATTATAAAATTGATTATTTTATTTTGAATTACCATATACATTAATAAGTCTTGCTTATAATAGATTTTTAACTAGATTAAACATATTTAACAACATATTAAAAAAGAGTAAATTATAATTTAGTTACCTAATTAAAATCCTAATTTAAACATAGCAACCTTCACTTTTATTGCAATTTAATTCCCCGTCATTAGTAAGATTCCGTTGCATTTGACAGTAAACAGTGTCAAAGTAATAAAAAGATGAAAGTGTCCTTAGTAACTGTGTTGATTCAGTTGATCAAATAAAAAATAAAAAAACAAAATAAAAATTTATTTTATTAAGAAACAAATTAAAAAAAAAAAATTAATCAGGTCTCCATCGACCATCTTTAGATGGACGGTAGAAATTAATTTGAGAAAAAAATTTAAAAATTAAACCAAAATTAAATAAAAAGAAAATTAAACCCTTATCTTCACAAACTCATTTCTTTCCTCTCCTCTCTTCGTTGCTGCCTCACTCTCTTCTCTCTTCTAGTAAACTTCATCCCACAGATCTCTCTCTGCTGTCGTTTTCTTTTCTTTCATCATCTTTCCGCTGCTTTCTTCTCTCTATTGGTAAACCTTCCCTTTCTTTTCCTTCTCCCTCCTCTCCTCTCATCTCCTTTCTTCTTGCCGCTGCTTTCTTCTCCTTCATCATCTGGGTTCATCATCGTCGAACTTAGATAAACCTTTATCTAGGTTCAAATCGACGAATCCAAATGAACTTCATTTGGGTTTGTCAATTAGAACCTCATCGATTAGAACCCAAAAGAATCATCTGGGTTCGTCAGTGATTTTGAGGTTCATTTATCTTTTTTTTTTGCCTCATTTGGAGGTTGATTTATTTTGTTTTATGAGAGATTGATTATGTTGGTTTTGATTGATAATGTTTGGTTTTAGATTGACGATGTTGGGAGGTTGACTGATGATGGTTAATGATGTTTGAGGTCATTTTTTGGGCTGAAAACCTAGATGACTGGAAATCTAGAAATTCTGGGTTCCAGTGAAAATAATGACCTGGAAACCCAGAATTCTAATAAGAATAAAGAGGGGAGAAGATGGAGAGAAGAGGATGTCGAAGATGATTGATAATTTTGAATTGGAAGATGATTGAATATATTGTGAAGAGATGAAAGATGATTGAAGATGATTAACTTTAAATTAAATTAAATTAATTTAACTTTTATTTAATATTTTTTTCGAAATTGATCTCCAATCAGATTAATTTTTTAATATAATTTATTTCAATGTTTTTAAAATTTATTTTTAAAAAGAATAAAAAATAAGGTTGAAAGATAATGTTATCCTTTAGTAAGTTAACTCTAACAATACACCAACGATAGAGGACTAAATTGCAATAAAATTGAGAAGGTTACACCATTTGAATTAAAGTTTGAACTAGATAGTTAAATTGTAATTTATTCATTAAAAAATATTGCCATAATGACAACAATCAAAAAATATAACTATATTGTAATATTAATCTTTTTGTTTGATATATCATGATATTAACATGCCAATTTATGTCACTTTTTTTATAACCTTGCTTTCCAACATGACATTTTGTTCATGAATTTGATTATGTTTATGTTACCAGTGGGAAATGAAGGAACCTACTAGTAAAGAAATCTCTTAAATTAGTTATCTGAGATGTGCTAATAACTTTCGATATCAATAAGCCCTTGATCCCGATTTTGGTCTTAGTTAAAATTATAAAATTACATGTAGCTACATCTCAGTAGTTAAATAGATTCTTAAACTATAAAAAGGACCATCCATACGATAATTGGTAACAAACAACTAAATCATTACAAATATGAGCTTCCATGTATGTGATCAAGATTCGAATAAAAAATTTTCATCTTCACACAACAACCAATAACAAACAGCCACATCATCACCAAAATGAGCTTGGTCACATGAGATCACTACAAACACTTTTTTAATGCAAGTGAAAAAACAAACAAAGCTTGAATCTTCTTGTAAAACAATAAAAACACGCGCACATATCATTCTCTCTGGATTTTTTGCTTTTCTCTTCCAAACCAGAAGCCAACAATGGTTCTCGAAGTAAGTGGTCTTCCTCCTAAAGGGTTTTTTTTTTTCCGATTTTGATTTCATGCTCACTTCGCTTGTCAAAATTGTATCTCTATTAACTTGTCAACTTTTGTAAAATTGTGAACTTTGCAGGCTACAATGATCTGTATTGACAACTCTGAGTGGATGCGAAATGGGGATTACTCTCCAAGTAGATTCCAAGCTCAAGCAGAGGCTGTCAATCTCATTTGTGGCGCCAAAACACAGGTTTCCTTGTTTACTTTTTTATGTGGGTCTGAAGTGATTGGTATTTGTGTTGAATTGTGTGTAAAGTTGGGTTCTTTGGACTGAGTTTGTGTGTTTGTGAGCTTATTTTGATAGTGTTTGGTTTAAAGTTGGTTGCTTTTGGACATTCTTGATTTGTTGCTTTAGGGTTTTAGTTTATGGTGGGGGTGTTATGGGTATTGAATGAGTGAATGTGTGTTTGTTTGTGTGTGGAACAGTTGAATCCGGAGAATACTGTGGGAGTTATGACAACGGCGGGGAAAGGGGTTCGCGTTTTGGTCACGCCTACTAGTGATCTTGGCAAGATCTTGGCTTGCATGCACGGTGAGTTGTTTTAAACTTGCTTTTTTGGTTTTGATTTATTTGTTGAAGATTGAAGCTAGTTGATGGTTATTGATGATAAATATGTGTGGATTGGTGATATGGAGAAATGTGTGCCTTTATGTTTTATTGTATGCTAATGGTGTTGAAATGGAAATTCAGAGGGATTGGAGAAGTGGTATATGCTGGTTGTACAGCTATTTGAGTTTGGGTGGAGAAAATGTTGTTTAGATGTTGGAAATTGTATCTTTTCTCTTTAGACGTGATTTCAAACATGTGTAGGATAGTTTTTTTACCTTTTGAAGGATGAGGGCTGTTTATGGTTTTCTTCCAACTTATTTGGAAATGGGTTTTTGGTCTTATTTTGTATGTGTTTTGGATTGTAGTTGGATACTTTTTGTGCATGTGTTGGGGGCTGGTTGGTTTAACTTATTGCTTATTGTACCATATTATGGTTTGGTAAGTAGTGTTATTTATGTGCCATAAATTATTGGTATTCTCAACAATATTGTTGGGTTATCTGAAATGGCTGCAAGAAGTTGATACTGTCAATTTCTTCTATGGTGGTAATCTCTGACGACTAATTCTCATTTAGTTTAAAGGGTTAAACTTTTGCCTTAAGCTATTAGGTTTTATTTGTCTTTTACATTTTCTATATGTAGGTCTAGAAATAGGTGGTGAGATGAATCTTGCTGCTGGGATCCAGGTGGCTCAACTGGCTCTTAAGCATCGCCAAAATAAAAAGCAGCAACAAAGAATTATTCTATTTGCTGGAAGGTGTGTTCTGCTTTGGCTCTTTCTCTATTATCTTTCTACCGTTTCCATGTTAAAATTATATTGTTGCTTATTAAGGTTGTCTGTTTGAAGTCCTATCAAACATGAAAAGAAGTTGTTGGAGATGATTGGAAGGAAGTTGAAAAAAAATAGTGTGTCACTTGACATTGTCAATTTTGGTGAAGAAGACGATGGTAAGACAGAGAAACTGGAAGCACTTCTTGCTGCTGTGAACAATAATGATAGCAGCCATATTGTTCATGTTCCTCCTGGTCCAAATGCCCTTTCTGATGTTCTTATAAGGTAAGTTGTTTTGCTTTAGTTTGCTTCTTTTATTTTTCATGGTAGTAGAGTAGTTGAGTTTATTGTGATGTTTTGATTTAAGTTAAATATCACCTCTGCCATTGCAGTACACCCATATTCACTGGAGATGGTGAAGGTGGAAGTGGTTTTGCAGCAGCTGCTGCTGCAGCAGCAGCTGGTGGTGTCTCTGGTTTCGAGTTTGGTGTGGATCCCAACCTAGATCCTGAATTGGCCCTTGCTCTTAGAGTTTCAATGGAAGAGGAGAGGGCCAGGCAAGAAGCAGCAGCTAAAAAAGCAGCAGAGGAGGCTGGTAAGCCGGAACAGGAAGAGGGACAGCAGTCCAACTCACAGGACACAACTATGACCGATCAAGTCAGTGCCCCAGCTTCTGAAGCCAATGCTAAGAAAAATGATTTGACGGTTGGTTTCATATTTGGATTTCATTTCTTCCTGCCACGTTAATTAATAAATGCTTTAACAGTTGCATCTTTCTATAATTGCTAAGGCTGTTTTTGGGTTTTGTAATTGCTTGTACTGTTTGACTACAAACATGTAATGGAGTAATTATTCCTTATGAATTGTTACGTTTGCAACAGGATGAGGAGAATGCTATGCTACAGCAAGCACTTGCAATGTCAATGGATGACCCTGGCTCTAGTCAAGAGTCGCAGGATACAGATATGTCAGACGCAGCTGCAGATGATCCAGAGTTGGTACTAGGTCAGTCCCTGCGTTCGGTTGAGACATGTTTTATTTAATTTAATGGGGTGGATGATTTGTGTTATTTATTATACCTTGCCCCTAGATTTACATTGAGGGTTTTAATTTGTAAATAGCATTTTGTTTTTGAGATATGTATTTCTAGAGGTCCTTTGGGAGTGCCTTGATGATGTATCCTGTTTCTGTGGATAGTTGTTCACCTTCTGGGTGGATAATTTCTCTTTCGTTTATCCTTTTTCTATAAATGCACTTAAATTTTCTGATCAATTCGCACGCACACACCCATTGTTTCTAACTTTCAAAACATTGCATAACATTGGGCTACCCTGGATAACTCTGTCTCTCCTCTCTCCCCATCATTTTATTTTCTATTTTGAACTATTTTGGCTATGCTTCTGGTTCAAGGTGGTGAACTGAAACAGCCATACTGTTGATGTGCAATGTTTACATATCTGTACGGTGTAAGAGTATATAAATTTTCACATACCAAGGCATAAGTTGCCACTTGGAATGCTTAGTTTAAATTATTTTCTATATGTGCCAATTATAATTGCCCTTTCTGTGCCGCTTGCAGCCCTACACTTATCTGTACAGGAAAGCACAACCGATTCAGCTAGCCAAAGTGATGTGAGCAAGTTGTTGGCTGATCGGTCCTTTGTGTCCTCTATCCTTGCATCGGTATTTCTCCTGAAAATTGCATTTATCATTTTCTCGTTGCCTGGGATTTGAAGCATAAGATGATTTGTTCTATTATAGAATATCGTAATTAATAATTTTTTTCCTTCTGCAGCTTCCAGGGGTTGATCCAAATGATCCCTCAGTTAAAGATGTGCTTGCTTCCATGCAGAACCAGTCCGAGGTGAGTTCATCAAAGTTTTTCTGCTATAGGATAAATTTTCTGTAGAAGCATTCTTTCGACACGGATAATTAACTTTCTCGGTGCTTTGTGTAAGTTACCTTATCATATTAGCAGCTCCCTCCACCACTCACACACACACACAGAGGCAGACGATTTTTTGTTATTGAATTGAAAGATGAGTGTTCGGTGCCCACAAAGACGAATATTTATTCTTAATAGCTAGGATTGTCCATAACAACTAAGGTGCATGATCTCTTCATTTGCACTTTATATCTTCATTGTTTTAATTGCTGCATCATAGGATCTGGTTTGTAGAATGCCATGCAACTATGAGCTCCCTTCATCTTTGTTTCATGTAAATTATCAATCTTTAATTAGTAAGAAACAAAGAAGAAAGCAAATAGTATAGCATTATTGATTCCTGTAGGGGCATTAATTAAAATAAACATACGGCAATAGACTATCTGGTTTCTTGTATCTATGTTGGTTTCGATATTGAAGTACTTTCCATAAACTATTGTGTGAGACCTCTCATGATTAAATTTTGGCATCTGATTGCATTATATGTCTGTAGCCGCAACAGAAGAAGGACGAAGACAAGGCACCAAAAGAGGAGGACAAATAGTTTTCTTGGAGTTTCTTTTCTGTATATAAGGTTTGAACTTTTCGATCCTATAGGGTAGAAGATGAAGCCAACTTGTGAAGTTGGTAGTAAGTAGTGAATGGACAATTCTCTTGCAGGTCTGTTTTACACTCTTTGAATGGCCGGTGGTGCATATTGATGAATGATTTTTTTGTACTTAAAAGCGGCTCTGGAATAGTTTACACCATGGCAAAACATCGTAATGTACCTTTCCGATGTTTCAATGTAGATGCATGCTTACTTTGAAATTGAGCTTTTCTGATTTACTAAAATCCATCATTTTTTTAATGGATACTATAATTACACTACAAGTGAAATCAAAATCAATTGCAAAGACAAAGAATCTACAATCTTGAAAGACTGTGAATATGATATTCAATCTATTTCAATATTTTTTTTTTCAATAATATTCTATATTTAATATTGAAAATATCTTTAGATATTTTTATATTTTGAAAATACTTTCAGTATCTTCAAAATTTAACACCAATAGTTCTACCAAAAAGTGCCAAACAAGCCAATTTCAAACCCTTTGAATCTCTAATGAATACAAGACAAAAACTGCGTGAGAAAATACAGATTATATTTCCATTAAGCACGTGCATAATAAGATAATAACCTAGACATGGGCTCCACTGGACGACTGCACATATACACCTGCCATTAAATGAGCTTCAAATTTGTTTAATGTGTTCTGGCCTTTATTTTTATTTTTTTTAAACTTAATTATATTTATTGGGATCTGGACTATTATGATAGATATTATAATTCGATCTGGATTATAGATCCCTATTCAAGGAAAAATTATCCTTATCATTTTGAAGGGCTTCTTCACAATTTATCCATTTACACATGAGAGATCTAGTAAAAATTGTCCACGTTACTATAGACAGCACTCAAGTTTATACATTCACATGAGACACAGGTATATTGTACTATCTTGGCACAACAACTTGGAGTTTTTCTAGTCTTTATTTGTTGATATGTTTAATGAGAAAATGTACAAGGAACTCAACTCAGACCATTCTGGAGAAATTATTTAATTTGTCCTATTTTTAGCACCATTCAATACTACACATTTTCTGTATCTTCTCTTGTTCTTGTCTTTATTTGTTTAATAAGCTGATTGAGGAAAAAATAATAATAATAACTACAAGAGACTCAAACTATCAATATGAATGAATATCACTTCTTAGCACATATCTACAATTGTGCATTTCTCTATTCATTCAAACTCATTAATTTTGTCAATTTTTAAGAGAGTTGGTATGAGATTATTTTTAAATTAGATTTTTTTTTTCTTATGTTTTTAACAGTTCTAGTTTACATAAAGTGTTTGATCTTCCATTTTATTTGTTTGTTCATGTATTATGAGCATTTAGATCATTCTTTCTAGTTTATTGAGTATTCATTTTTGGAACATTCTTTTTAGTTTATTGAGTATTTATTTTCTGGAGAACTCAGCTGATGCCAGTTCTACTAATCGATCATCAATGGCAAGTGTTGCTACGGCAGGAGCTTTGATTACTGGGCCACCTTTATTGGAACAATACTTTTTGGAAGCATATATATTTGAAGTCAATTAATGAACATGTTTGGGATTGGGATAGTGTCAAAGAAGGCTATTCTCGTCCTACTGCTATTCAAGAAGATAAATCTATCATCCTGAAGCCAACATTTTTATGGAATGATAATGATTACACTAATGCTAATTGGAGTTCAAAATCCATAAATGTTATTTTTTATGATAGTTGTTAGATATTCCTATGTTAGTTGAAGAAGTAAATTTGCATTGGTTTATATTATAAGGTGAGGTATACTCATGGCTAGCTTTTATGATGGAGTTAAAGCCCAAAATCATTTTCTGATAGTGAACATGTTAAATTCATGCATATTCAAATGTGTGATGTTGCTAAGGATGCTTGGAATATTAATTCTTCAAAATATTCACCAAGGATCAACTGCTGTAACATAGCAAAGAATCAAATGCTAACAATTCAATTTAATGTTATGAATGTGAAGGATTTGGACATGTCTCGATTGAAAGTGCAAACCTAAAGAGAAAAACGAAAAGGAAAATGTTGTTTCTCTGAGGGTGGTTGTGATAATTTTTTTACTGTAAAAAAATGAAGTAAAATAATAGAACGAACTTTATTTCTAACCAATTGCAATGCGGCATTTATGTTTTAAGGATGTGTTTAACTGTTATATTGAAATGATATAGTCCACGCATAGTTATGAGATACATAACCTTTTTTAACTTTAAAACGGGTAACTCTCTTGCATTTTCTTTCCATCTGGGTATCTGTTGTTCCATTTCTTGAACTTCATATAATGTATGCTTCACATAGTAGAGGCATTTTTCATCTTTCCATGGTGAAACAATTTAATATTAGTAACAACTATCGTCCAGGTTGTACGTGTCATCGCTGACTGGAAATCTAGTAGTGTGATGCTTGTAGTGCAAGAAACAAAACATTTTTGAGTCTTGCCATTTCGGCTGCTAATGGTTTAAACGTACCAAAAATTCTGCGTTGTTAATCCTGAGGTGTTTGAAAACAGCTTTACATACTTGTGAATTCCAATTAAGCTAGACAGTTTAGAAATAATTTATTGGCTTATTGTCATGTCAACATGTTCATTTTCTATGCTTCAATGTATTTCACTGTTTCTGTAGCGCTTACTATAATGTATCTTTGCAAATCCGAGACTACAGGGCCGACTGGACTTATCGAGTTAATCAACCTGAAGTGGGGAACTATTATCCCGAAATGTTCCTAGTTCTATTATACGTCGACTTGACAAATATACTTATCAGAACTCTGCACTAATGTTATGAAGTTCCAACCTGTCCATTTTCATATTATAGAATAGGTATGATGATTTTAGCTTAGCATCTAATTCATCAACATTAATTTTTTCCAGCTGCTTAATCTTGGAATGTTCATTACAGATAAAAAATCCGAATTCTCAATCTTAGTTGACCGTGCCACTGGAGGAAGCAGCCTTAAAGATGGAGAAGTGGAAATAATGCTTCATAGGTGCTATACATACATATATATTTCACATCATTATGTGGTTCAACATTGAGATAAACTTATACAAATGTTAAACTGACACTTCATTGCTTATGTGCAAGGCGTATGTTTTCAGATGATGGAAGAGGTGTTGAAGAAGCCCTTAATGAAGAAGTTTGGGATAAAGATACATGTCAAGCCTTAACGGTGTGTTATAACAAGTGCTAGCTAATGCTTAAGAATTCTGAAATTCTTTCCAATAATGTGTTTAATTCTTTTTTAATGTTTCTTCAGGTTAGAGGAAAATACTATTTGAGCATCAATAAAGTAGGGCATGGAGCACAATGGCACAGGACAACAGGGAAAGAAGTTTATTCACCGCTTCTTTTAGCATTTACATATGAGGTATATATAAACATATATGACTTAATTATAGGCATTTCTAGTGAATCTACCGCTACAGATCATATTAAATCCAATGCAATAATGAATGATTATTCAGAATTCAGAGACTTGGAAGGCAAGTCATATGATAAAAACAACAACAATGGATCCAAACTACACATTGCCTCTCAATGTTGCTTAAATTACACTCCAGGTGACAAGCATTATCTACCTTATAGAATGCAATGATTAAAAATTCTCTCTAACTCTAGTTTTTGCAGGTGTTGGATGATGGAAGTGTACTCGTTCGGTTGGCACATCTATACGAGGTAAAAATATCGCATCTAAAGCTCCTTGTCACATTCCTGCTACAATGTACCTTATCAGACCTTGTCCGAATGCACTCCAATAAACACCATTTGAATAATTACCTTCAAACTTAAGATTTTTAGATCAAATGGTGACTAAATATTATGTCAGTCAATTGTACTATAAACTTTGGATTCAAAAACTGTGTATAGCGATTAATTCTATAATCAAATTGTATATGTTTTAGGTTGGGAAAGATACCGAGTATTCAACACTAGCTAAAGTCGAACTAAAGAAGATGTTTTATGGAAAATCGGTACGTATTCCTTCTTACTAGTGTTATCTTAATGTTTGAGTCGTCTCCACATCAAGTGGTATATCAAAAAATGTTCCATTGTATGTACTGTTTATTTGTTAATGCAAATGTACTTTTTTAATGTCTTGTGTTTTTTGTTCTTCTTTTTAAAATGACCTCATGTTACGTGCATATCTATGTATATAAAACGTGCTACATCTGTCTCATTAATTTTTTTTTTTTTTATCCACATGCAACATGTATATGTAACAATAATGATGCCTCTGAAATGTTTGTGACGTCTGAAAATTCAGATTAAGGAGGTGAAGGAAATGAGTTTGTCAGCAAATCAGCAAAAATCAAAAATGAAAAAATTGAATTGGAAAGTTGAGGGAGATAAGGGGCCGACACCGGGCCCAGTTAAAGATGGGCCTGTTGACGCCTCAACTCTTGTTGTTGATCTCGGCCCAATGGAGATCCGTACTTTCTTGCTCAAATTTTGAGTGCTTGTTTGATTTGCTTTGTTTGTAGGTGCTTAATAATGACAAATAAAAGAGTACAAAAGTTTTCGGCCTCTCCTGCATTTGGAAGCAGCTATACGAATGGTATGATAGAGTCCTATCCCTATTAGGTTTCAGTAGTTGTTTGAACTAGTGTCGAGGGTAGGAGATTGAGGGTTTTCAAACGAAATAAATAGGGGCACTCTATGTTCAAAATAAATTAATATTGGCTGGCATTCTATTGCACATACGTTTTAATGTGAATTTGAACAATACTATACAGTGTTTTATTGGATACGTAATTTTTAGTCCTAATAATGTTAATTAGTCATAATAATGTTTTATTTAGTCAAATAATGTTATTTATCTTCTTAAGCCAAAAGGCTAATTTATTATGAAAACAAGTCCGATCCCATCATATCTCCCGATTAGATTTTTTTTTTTTTTTTTTCATTTGCTTGATCAAGGTTTTGACTTTGATTAATTGGTAATTGTTGGAGTATTTATGTTTGATTGAATGCACATATAAAATCTGAATATAATTTATAAAATGCGATTTTCTCTTGGTTCAACAATTCTCTTGCAAAATCAATATTTAAATTTTAAAGGACAAAAATACATAGATATGTTAAATGTAGCAAAAGTTTTTCATCAAAAATATTTCAACATAAAAGTTGTGTAGTTCTAATGAGACAACGATGTTAATCATTGTATGTTGTCATGTCTAAATACAGTCTTTTAAAAAAAAGACATGTACAAAACAAAGTTGAGAAATTGGAAGTTTTGTTTGATATTTTAAAATTCATTTGATTGAATAAATCAAACATGATTTTATTCAAAAGAAGTTAAATAATTACAAATGTTGAATAATTAAAATTTTTATTCCAAAAAATTAATTAGCTAAAACAAATTCTGAATTTAACAAGAATTGCATAATTTAAAACTGTTTTTTACTTCAACTATTCATTATGAGTTTTTTTAAAAAAATTCTCATTAATTAAAAAAGAAAAAGGGAAAAATATATATTGTTATAAAATGATAATTGTCTAATCAAGCCTAAATAGTGCTTAAGCTTTACTCATGAAATAATATCATCCATCTATATTGTATGGCGTGATAATAAATTAATAATGATCCGAATCGAACGTATACATTGAATTAAGATATATTCTATATTTTTCATCCTATAAATGAAAATGTATATTCTACATTAATTTCACATGATACATTCCTTGTTCGTGCTTTCAATAATGTTAATATTTATATGGTAATCAAACTCATAATCCACCAGATTCATTTCAAGTTTTCTAATGGTTTTATCTATTCTGATTCCTCGAAAAATACAAACACAAGACTCTTTGTAGTTTTGTTAGAGGTTGTGCCAGCTTGGAGAGGAAGAAACAATGTTGCTATAGCATAAGAAATAAAATAATCAATCTGATTGTAAAAAAAAATCCTCCTGACAATTATAAGCATATGAATCATAAAATCAAAACTATAATTGAGTACTCCAAGAAGATAATTCTATTTAAAATATGATAACGATGATCAACAAAATTATACACAAAACCCACATCGAAAGACAAATAACAAATTTATACAGCAGTTGGCCTGGTTTTCATTTGAGCTTCGAATGCCAACTTTATATCTTATTTTCTTTTCTTTTCTTTTTTTGGGTAGAAAGATTAAATTTATAGAAAATTTTCCACACCTTATGTTTTCAGATAAGGATGAAACTTGAATTCTTGAACTTTTAACCTCTTAAGATCAAGAAAAATACTCGACTACTTCTCTAATAAGAGATAATGTGCAAAAAGGGAAGCTCTTAATTTTGTGGCTGCTAGAATGAGATATTGACTGAACATTTAGTGCTTCAACCATTATACATATACATGTACTCATTATAAATTTTATTGGACACTTAGTGCTACAACCACTATACATATTCATGCACTCATCATAAATGACTTGTCAAATGGTTTATAAAAACTTCTCCACTTTCTTTTTTTAGTATTCTTTTTAATATTATAATTGATTCGAAATTTGAGAAATGAGACATGATTCGAAGCCATGACCTCGAGATTTAGGTGTAAATGGCATATCACTAGATCAATCTATTAAGGATCTGGTTAGAGATTCATCAACATGCCTTAGCAACTCTAAATTAATCCACAAATTAGATTCAAAACGAACCAATCAACCTACAAAATTTTGTAGATTGATCCTCTAATATTATATCACAAAAAAGATCTAGCTCTAACCAAACAATTCCAAGTAAAATACTCAAAAAAATTGACTCAAATCATAAAGAGTTTTACTTTGCAAAATTGTAAGATTTTATTAATATGTCAAAAGAATAATAATAGAATATAATATAATGCAAACCCTAAGTTAAATTCCTATTTATAGCCAAAGTAGCCTTAATGCAATTACAAGATTCCAAAAGTGGTCTATACTCAATTACATATTACTTGTGCTCTACCAAAGCCTTTGCTCGATCCTTTTTCTTGAGTTCCTCTTAATGATTATCAAATAGATCCCTACGGACTCTTATTCATTTGGTCACCATTTTCAAACATAGTTAATGTTTTGCTCTAACTTGTAGTTGACGTCAACTCTATATAGAATCTTCCGATATTTTTCTAAAATCTTCCCGTGCATTTTTTAGTTTATTTTGTCTTTCTTCAACTTCTTGTCTTTTCCTTTAAACCAAGAACTCTTCAAAAGGTTGCTTCCACTCCCCAAGTGTTCTTAGTGCACCATATCTTCTATTAATAATTACTCTCATTTGCCTAATCTTAATTTCAGTTAGACCTAATATTTGCATACTCTAAAAATGTCTTAAAGGCATTTTTAGCATCCAACTTATCAGCGTAAACTAATTGCTCCTAATAGATAATCTTCTTTCCAATGCATCATTAGCCGTTTTCACTTATCACCATCTATTTCCTTGTTTCTTTTCTATTTTGCGCAGGAACTTCATCTGCAGAATCAACAACATCATGAACTAACAAGTTGTTGAAATTATTCATTGTTTCAACATTCGTAGTGACAGTTTGATTATCCTCTGCAGTTCCTGAAAATGTTGCGATTGAAGTAATGATATTGACATTTGTCTAAATTTCATCTTTAAAGGTCATATAAGAAGCTACATCAGGTGAGATTGATGATGTTGAAACCATTGCAGGTTATATATTCCTAGTAGCAACTTAAATTTTTTCATCATTTATTTTCACTAGCAAATTGGATCATTCTTGCAATATCTTTGAAATTGCAGCCTTTGTAGCGACTTTTACATACTGTTTAACCAAATTATTTTTGAAGGTTGCATCAATTCGACCTTCTCTTCTGTATTTTCTAAGTGCTTCATGTAGATCATTTTCATTTAACTTATCTGCCGTCACATCTGTCTCATGTCTAGGACTTTTATATTGCAATTCTTCTTCATTAGTTTGTCTAATGTCCCTATCTCCTCTATCTTGGTCAATCTCCTCTCAATTTGCTCTAGCCCTTCACCAGTGGTTCTCCTTATTTCCTTTATTAATTAGCTTATGGCCATCGTTAATTGTGCTATGGATGTAGCACTTCCTCCATCATTCTAGACATTCTCTATTAACTTTCTTCCAAAGCTTCAACCTTGTTCGGTTGGTTATTGAAATGTTTGGTGTTGAATTGGGACTCTTACCAGTCTTCATGATTCTCTCAACGAGAGCATCAAATTGCTGAGGGCCTAGTTAAAGATTCTATAACAAGCCCTAACAACCCTAACTTAATACCATTGGTGAAGGGCTAAAGCATATTAAGAGGAGATTGACCAAAGATAGAGGAGAGAGGGACATTAGACAAACTAATGAAGAATAATTGCAATATAA
Source organism: Dimocarpus longan (assembly GCA_022984855.1). Lineage (NCBI taxonomy): Eukaryota > Viridiplantae > Streptophyta > Magnoliopsida > Sapindales > Sapindaceae > Dimocarpus > Dimocarpus longan. Next base: position 1,981,407 of record CM041019.1, on the reverse strand, counting down.
AAGTCCTAGACATGAGACAGATGTGACGACAGATAAGTTAGATGAAAATGATCTGCATGAAGCATTTAGAAAATATAAAAGAGAAGGTTGAATTGATGCAACCTCCAAAAATAATTTGGTTAAACAGCATGCAAAAGTCACTACAAAAGCTGCAATTTCAAAGATATTGCAAGAATGATAAATGAACCAACCAGAATTGGATAAATTGATTTTCTAGAATTAAATCATAAAATTGACCTAACCTTAGCCCAAATAATTTCAAATAAGAGTATCACAACAGCCAACTCAAATCATAAAGAGTTTCACCTAAGAATAATAATAGAATAGAGTAGAATACAAACACCGAGCTTAAACTCCTATTTATAGCTAAAATGGTATCATAGTTCCTTTAAGACGCAAAAATTCCTTTTTGGAACAAAACTCAAAAAAAGAAATACTGTTTAATAACAAAAGGAAATAATAATAAACTAATTAAAGAAAATAATATCTAGCTTAAAACGGAAATAGTATCAAAAATAAAAAGGAAACCCGAACAAATCGTATAAAACAGCCCCCATCATGCCCTTCCATTGTGACGTGCAGTACGAGTTGCACCTAGCAACACCAACTGCGTTCGTCTCGGGTGAATGGCCATTGGTTGCATTGCTAGTTGCATCCAACGATGGAAGTCATGATGCTCCTGGCTTGGAGGCCGTTGGATGGATTCTCTCTTTCACCCTCTCAGATCTTCTCCTAATATTGTCATCACAATCCCATTTTGTTCAACTTCTTAATTAAGAAAACTTGTCATGAAAATTTACAACATAGAGAGGGGTTAGGCTGATCATATCAAATGAAATAATAATAATAATGATAATAATAAATACAAAACGGATACACATTGCAGCACTTCACCTAAATGTTACTCTAAAATGAACCTTTAACTTTCACCAATCAAGAACAAATGAATACACTTTGCAGCCACAAATTAGACTCAATCAAGTGCTTTGTCACCCAAATTTTATCATACACCCCCACTCTCTTCCTCCAATCACAATTAATTCAATACGATATTATTTGAATTTAGATTTCTTTCTACACTATTTTTTGTGCTGATTTCAAATAGTTAAAAATAATACACGACTATTATTTCAGTTTTGATACAATATATGTCGAACAAACGTTAAGATAACTCTTTATCATTGTAGAATTAATCCACCAAATAAATTCCATCTTTTAACGGCATAACTTAAAGACATATCGCGTAGGTCCACAAACAGGTACTACAAATGTCAAACGAATCTATAAGGACGGCAGCCAAATAGCCATAACTATCCCATAGATCGATAATAACAATTTCTCTATACTAATAGTATTTAATATGACAGATTCTCTACATTAATTATATTTGCTTTGATCTTGTATCTCTTTATTTTATTAATAACTTTCCTATGAATTATTAGCTTTCTATATTGTATTTTTTAACATTTTATGTGTGTACTATTTAATTATGACAACTGTTATTTATAAAAAACTAACTTCAAACCTTACATATCTAAGCAACTCTATTATATACGTCCAGACACCAACTTCAAACCATTGACTCTCAGAAACTTACATACAACATATCAGCTTCCAATAAACACGTGCACATGCACCAAACATCACCATGCATCACCATAATTTACTCTTACCAATGACGAATTGGGAATTTGAAAACTGAAACACTATGGCCGCCCACTATAAAATTTCACTTCAAATGCTATTACTGTAACCCGCAAAGCTGGCTCTCTCTCTGTATATATATAAAATAAGTTATATTTAAACTTTTAAATTATTAAGACCATCAATAAAAGTCAGACATTACGTCTGAATTGAATAGAAAAGATAGATTTTATTAGAAGAGAAAATATAATAAATGATTTTTTTTTTAAGTATATAATGAATTATTTTGATTGGTGGTCCTAATAACTTAAAAATTAAATGTAATGATCGTAAAAATTATATAGTTCTGACAATTTAAAAGTTAGAAGTTTGATATATATTAATATATGTTCATATAGTCAAAATCTAGGCACAGTTTATTGTAACCATTCAAACAGCTGCCCTTTTGAAGTTTTCTTCTTGTATTTGTTTATAAGTTGGAAACAACTGAAAAGCAAGGGACTGAAACCAACTTGGAGAACTTTTCTGTCAAAATGGAGGGTGTGAGAAATAGTAGACTAGCTTTGGTTTTGGTGGGGTGGTTGTGTTTGTGCTTGTGTTTAGCAGTCAATGGTGCATATGTGCAGTACAACACTGGAGCTGGGGTGGTGCCTGGTAAATTGAATGTTCATTTGGTTGCACATTCTCATGATGATGTTGGTTGGTTGAAGACTGTTGATCAGTACTATGTGGGGTCAAACAACAGCATTCAGGTTGTAATTAGCTATGTATAAACTATGACCATATGAAAAAAAAAAAAAAATTTGTTGTTGTAATGTCAAATTCATCAATTTTTGTTCTTGTCATTTGTAGGGTGCTTGTGTGGAGAATGTATTGGATTCTGTTGTGGAAGCTTTGCGTCGTGATGCTAATAGGAAATTTGTGTTTGCTGAGATGGTAATTTGGTGTTTGTTTTGGTTTTTCATGTAGTTGATGTTGAATTGGTGAAATGCATGTTATTTTGTTTAATTTGCATTCAAATGAGATGTTTAATCTAGTTTATGATCAAATGAGATGTTTGATTATAAACTAGATTAGAGAATCTATCAGTGAAAAGAGTTTCACATGTGATTCTGTGTTAGTGTAGCTTGTTGCCATAATTTGACAAAGTTTGATGTATATTAGGCTTTTTTCAATCGATGGTGGGTCACTCAAAGTCCAGAAATTCAAGAACAAGTGAGGAAACTTGTAGACGCGGGCCAATTGGAGTTTGTGTATGCAAGTTATCAAGAATCAGTGCTATTATGTGTTTGTGTTTTTGAATGTATTGAGTATGACATGCCTTTTGGTTTCAGAAATGGTGGTTGGTGCATGCATGATGAAGCTGCAACACATTACATAGACATGATTGACCAAACCACTCTAGGCCATCGGCTGATAAAGGAGTATTTTAACAAAGCTCCTCGTGCTGGTTGGCAAATCGATCCATTTGGTCACTCCGCTGTGCAAGCTTACCTACTCGGGGCTCAGGTAGACAATTGTTTTGTTTATAATGTACTCGAACATTGTTTCGTAAACACGCTTTATTAAGTCTACATAATGAATTGATTACATCGTATGGTTACCATGCTTGGAATAAGTGACGTTTTTTAGGTTCAATGTTGTGAAAAAATTGTCTGCTTTAGTTATAATTTGGAACAATTTTTGTTATAATTGTGTGGTTTGATGAAGGGGATATATTATAATTGATTTCATTTTGTACACAGCTTGGTTTTGATTCTCTACATTTTGCTCGAATTGATTATCAAGACAGAGCAAAGCGCAAGGGAACCAAATCTCTTGAAGTTATATGGCGCGGGTCCAAAACTTTTGGTTCTTCATCCCAGGTTTGAAACTGCAACATTGGTATTTTTACCAATTTCTTTGAGTGTTGTTGAACTCACTGTTTACCTGACTCTTTGCAGATTTTCACCAATGCCTTTCCTGTTCATTACAGTCCGCCAAATGGTTTCCATTTTGAAGTTTTTGACAATTTTGTGCCCATCCAGGTTCTAACATTTGACAGATTTAGTCTTCCTAAATGCTGTCTGGTGCTCTTGATGTATCTCCCCTTCAGTTACATCTTATAATTTGCAGGATAATCCACTTCTAGAGGACTACAATGTTGAAAAACGAGTTGCTGATTTTATCAGTGCTGCTTTAACCCAAGTAAGCTACAATCTTTATCATCTTATGCAAGAGGAGCATACATATGTATAAGCATGTTATGACGATAACTTATTCCCTTATGGTGTTTAGGCAAACGTGACAAGAGGTAACCATATTATGTGGACAATGGGCGACGATTTTCAATACCAATACGCTGAGTCTTGGTTCAAGCAGATGGACAAATTTATACACTATGTTAACAAGGTAGATTTCAAGAGAAAGTTAATTTATCAACTACAGTTTCAAACTTGCATTGCTGAACTATTCTTTTAACTTGACCATTTGATGCTAGCTAATGGTGTGTATAAAAGCTCAACTTGAAAGATATGTTGTTGTACCTAAATATTGACAACTTTTGCAAGTAAGACTTAACTGTATATTTGCGGTTTGATTTCAATATTGTCAGATCTATTAGCATCTAATCTCATCAAATTTGGTCAGGATCTTGCTGCCATCTCATGATATGTATTGCTTATGTCAACTTGAAGATAGATAATGTTGTTTCAGTCCTTATTTTTTATTTATACTACGCCAGTCTTATATTTCTTGAATGGACAATTTAATCATGCAGAGTAGCTGTGGTTGTTGCAGTAGCTGTCGAACTTTGCAACAATCTATGGAAAATGCAATTTTGAAATACAAGAAATTTTCCCCTTATCTTTTCAATCAGTAGATATTACGTGATATAGATTATGCTATCTTATATGTGCTTGATTTTTACAGGATGGGCGAATGAATGCATTATATTCGACACCATCTATCTACACTGATGCCAAACATGCAGCAGATATATCATGGCCTCTAAAAACCGATGATTACTTTCCGTGAGCATTTCTAGTGCCATCATTTACTCTTTTTTTCCTCCCATGGACAAAACGATGTCTTTTTAAGACTCAAATCTATGTTAAACATATGCTTGTCCAATCATTGTTGACAGCTATGCAGATGGTCGAAATGCTTACTGGACAGGATACTTTACTAGTCGGCCTGCCTTGAAGCGATACATTCGGATGCTGAGTGGATATTACTTGGTATGTGTGTCAGAATGAAACAGAAGGGCACTTTTTCGCTTCTGCTCTATTACCTACATATGCTAGATGCTCTGTTACCAGCATCTGATGAAACGGCTACAGTGATGTTGATGACAGTAAATGGTGTCACAATTTTGTTTGATTGGACACCAATTACTGGTCCATCATAAACTGCCTGATGTCAGACAGCATATGTTTTTTTAAAAATTGGTTTCTTCGTACCAGCAAATTCTTAACAAAATTTTCTTATCATCTTCTTTTAAAAAAAAAAATGGGAAACAACTTCTAAGTCTTTTCTGATTGTTGCAAACAGGCAGCACGGCAACTTGAATTCCTGGCTGGGAGGAGATCGTCTGGTCCAACCACTTATGCTCTGGGAGATGCTTTAGGAATTGCTCAGCATCATGATGCTGTCAGTGGCACGGCTAAACAACATACAACAAATGACTATGCTAAGCGCCTAGCTATTGGAGCCCATGAGGTGGACTGCTATTTGTCACTTTCACAATCATTTCCCCTGTTGTTCAACTTCTTTGTAATTTTGACAAAGTGATACAACCTCTAACAGGCTCAAGCTGTTGTAAGTTCGGCCCTGTCATGCCTAACTAGCAGTAAATCAGGAGAGCAATGTGCTAAGTCTGCATCGGCATTTAGCCAGGTGAGGTTTTATTGCCTTTCTACATTGAGAGATTCAGTTCTAATATCCATTTCAAGTAGAAGTCATAGGAACAAGCTCATGCACTTGAACGATATCTTATTTTGTTGGATGATGTATTGTATGCATTCACAATGATTTTAGATATGACTTTGCAAAGAAATCTTCAAATTCTTTGAAGCAGTAGTACTGCCTGAAGCATAAAACTTATTTAATTCACAGCATTGCTGGAGCCATATTGATTTTCATCTTCGATTTTTCTTTTTTCATTTAATATTAATTAGACCAACTTACTCCATACCCATGGCTTTGACAATTTTGTACAGTGTCCACTGCTCAATATCAGTTACTGCCCTCCGACAGAGGAAGATATTTCAGAGGGAAAGAGTTTGGTAATACTTTCATATTGGTCAATTTTCTTTCTTTCTTTCCATTTTTGTTTATACAATAACACTTTGCCATAACTTTCTACATTATCGTAATGTGGTTACTTTCAGGTTGTAGTAGCGTATAATTCTCTTGGATGGAAACGTACTGACATTATCAGGATACCAGTGAGTGCATGTTTGGTTTCATTTGTTATATTCCGGAGCAAGTGCAATATTACTTGCTTCTTCATTGCAGTACTTTATTAGATACCATGAGCCATCTTGACTTTTTTTCTTTTGCTGTGTATAATTTTGGCCTTCAATATAATTTGGAAACAACAATTTCTGCCAGGTTAAGGATTCCAACCTTGTGGTTCACGACTCCTCAGGCAATACTATTAAAGCACAATATGTACCTTTGGATGATGTTACAAGGAACTTAAGAAAATTCTACACAAAAGCCTACTTGGGACGTTCAACAAAGGAAGTGCCTAAATACTGGCTTCTCTTTCAAGCATCTGTGCTGCCACTAGGTTGGAACACTTACTTCATTTCAAAAGCGGCTAGCACAGGTAGAATTGAATTGTTTCTGAATTGCATTTGACTTGTATATGCTTATTTTTATAACTCGTTTCAACTTATCATCTTTTTATATGCATTCAACGACAATTATGCAGTAAGAAGAAGAAATGAATATCACTCAGTGACCAACAGTCCACATAATGATGACAATGAAATTGGACCTGGAAATCTGAAGATGTCTTTTTCATCAACCACTGGACAACTCAAACGGATGTACAATTCTAGAACAGGGGTAAGTTTTATTAGAACTTAGCAGTGCCAAAAGGGATCCTCCCAACATAGGTTTCATTTTATTTGTTTTACATGTATAAATTTACCTAGAACAAATTATTAATCAGATATGCTACATTTTACCAGGTTAGTATACCAGTACAACAAAGCTTTCTCTGGTATAGTTCAAGCACAGATTCTCAAGTAAGCTCTTAATGCTCGGATTATGAAATCACAACTTAGTTTTTTTGGTATCACTGATGTTTCATTTGTATCATTTTAGCAACCTTCCGGTGCCTACATTTTCCGGCCTAATGAGGGGCCTCCAACAATTGTTTCCAGATCAGTAAGAACTCTTCTCTTTTTCTCTCTTTTCTTACTTTACCAGCTTTGCATATGGAAGAAAAAACTTATAATGATTGTTGAATAATAGCCTACTGGTATCAGCTCAACGAAGCCTCATCTAAACTTATCAAATTGGCTACTCAAATTTGTTATCATTATTTCTGTTTATGTAGTACCTTCATCTCTTTTGAACCGTCTAATAGCATTCCAAAAACTATCTTCTAATCACTCTTGATCTTGATCTGATATTTAAGGTTTTCAAGTTTAGTTCTTTGATTATTTCATCTGATATGCAGGTACCTTTGAAAGTTATTCGTGGCTCACTAGTCGATGAAGTGCACCAACGTTTTAGTCCATGGATATACCAGGTCATCAATCTTTTTATCTTTTCAGCTCAATTAATCGAGTTTCTTTTGCATTATAGGAGCCTGAAAATGCTTAATCAGTTGTTTTGGTGATTCTTGCACATCAACGCCTCCCTTAAGTGCTTAAACCCTGCCTCTCTTTCTACACACTAGCGAGTGTATGTGCCTTGTATTAGACATTTTGACTTAAGAGCCTAGGAAGTCCCTGAACAAACATCAGAGACTTAACACAAATGCCAGTATTGTGTTAAATGAATTTGAAAGGTAATATAAATATATTTGTCATATGATAGGTTCTCTAGCAAATGGCATGCTAATTGTGAGCGTAGAACTAAATTTTTCACTTAGGTGACTTAACATGTTGATGCTTACTAATTTAGCATGATATATGTCGTCCAAAAGACTTTGTATGATACATAATCAACTCTTTGTTGCTGTTTTCATATTTTTTATGGATAATACCGTCATCCTGATGTACGTGGCTTACTGATTTTGTTGTTTATGTTTGTTTGATAGGTCACAAGACTTTACAAAGACAAAGAACATGCTGAAGTTGAATACACAGTGAGTTGTACCTTGCTCCTTAGCCATCCCCTCGTTCTTCTTTTTGATAAAAGAAATTTCTTCGATTTATAACAAACATGTTGTGGTTAATTGTCTACTCAGTACATGCAGTAAACATTAAATGATTATGATATCTTTAGACTAATATATATTGATTCTGATAAAATTTTATTTTGAAGATCGGACCAATTCCTACGAATGACAGTGTTGGGAAAGAGATAATCTCACGAATGACAGCCAATATGGTTACAGAGAAGGTCTTTTACACCGATTCCAATGGAAGAGAGTTTTTGAAGCGGGTAACTCTTACAGCCAATGGCTTTATATCTTGCAAATTGCGTAGACAGATATCGGTTTAGAAACAGTTCGATAGGTTATTGTCATGTCTATGTCTTTTAAAGAAAGTGTAAATGCTATATTTTTTTCATGTTTTCCTAACTGTGTCATTCTCCATACTGTTATGCATTTCATTGCATCCCAAGTGCTCTATTGCGATTCTAGTGCTTAAAATCTATCATTAATTTATTTCTCTTTGCAGATTCGCGACTACAGAGCTGACTGGAACCTTTCGGTTAATCAACCTGTAGCAGGAAACTATTATCCTGTGAGTTTCTTAATTCTGATTTAATGACAACAACTATGAGTATGTATGTGATCTATTTACCAAATTTGTACTAATAATGTGAAGTTCCCACCTTTCCGTCCTCATTGTAGACTACATCTAATTTACAGATGTTGTTTTTCTTTCCTTATCACAGCTTAATCTTGGAATTTTCACTACGGATAAGAAATCCGAATTCTCAGTCTTAGTTGATCGTGCTGCCGGAGGAGCCAGCATTAAAGATGGAGAAGTAGAAATAATGCTTCATAGGTTCAGTTCTTCACATTATTCTGTACTTCAAAGTTGGGATAATTTTCTCTGCTCTGCCATAGGTCTAGATATGTAAAACTGACTCTTCTGCGTTTATACACTAGGCGTATCCTTCAAGATGACTTTAGAGGAGTCGGAGAAGCCCTCGATGAAACTGTTTGTGTTCAAGATACATGCAAAGGCCTAACGGTATGATATTGCATGACTTAATTTCTTTTTCTTCCATGCATTTTTATCCTTTGATTATATGCATACTATACGTATGTGTTCAATATTGATTTAAGCATCAATATCACCTGCAATTTTGAATTTTCTCATCAGGAACTTTTTGAATGTCGTTTCTTCAGGTTAGAGGAAATTATTATTTGAGTATCGACAAACTAGGGGCTGGAGCGCAATGGCGTAGGACAACTGGTCAGGAGGTTTACTCACCTCTCCTTTTAGCGTTCACTCATGAGGTATATATGACTTGATCATAGGAAAATTTCCATTCATGAACTGTCGTAGATACTAATCCAATGAAATGATTGATTATTCAGAAGTCAGACAATTGGAAAGCAACTCATTTGACTAAAGGAACAAACATGGATCCTGACTACAGCTTGCCTCTCAATGTTGCTTTACTTACACTTCAGGTAACAGCATTAACTAGCGTAGAATGAATTGATGAAATCCCTCTCTCGCATTCTCTCTAACGCTGTTTCTGTAGGAGCTGGATGATGGAAACGTTCTCGTCCGTCTAGCACATCTATACGAGGTAAAAATATTGTTCTTGAAGTCTTATAGAATTCGTTAAGAATATAGCTTACTATCATTCAAACAAGTATTTATAAGCTTGAACTTTTGCATTTAACAGTAATTTACTTATCTAGTAAAAGTTGTCAAAACATTGTACATTGTTCTTCAGGTGTATGCTACTGAAACAAAGAAACTGTTAGCTAATACGAATGTGTGAAACAATGAAGATGAACATGTTTATTATCTTATAGTTTTATTCACTTGATCTCTCATGCTATATATGTGGTTATTAGGCCAATGAAGATCCCGAGTATTCGACATTAGCCAAAGTCGAACTGAAGAAGATCTTTAACCAAAAAGCGGTATGTATTGCTTCTTAATCACTAGTACTATTACATTACATCAATGTTGTCTTCCAAAACTTGAAGTCCAATGAACACAAAGTTTATTTACCAATGCAAATGAGTACACTTAGTGTCTGTTGCCCGAAATTTCAATGGAACAGGTAAACATGTTATAGCAATCGTTTAGTAAAACATTGTCAAGTAATAATAATGACTGCTCTAAACTATTTGTTTGAAGTTTCAGATTAAGGAAGTGAAGGAGGTGAGCTTGTCAACAAATCAAGAAAAGTCAGAGATGAAAATTATGAATTGGAAAGTGGAGGATAATCATGGGCCTAGAACAAGCCCAATTAGAGGTGGGCCTGTCGACAACACAAATCTTGTTGTTGAGCTTGGGCCAATGGAGATTCGCACCTTCTTGCTCAAATTTTAGAGTCCATATTTATATCATTTTTCGTGTACGGATCTCTAAACTACATTACCAACAATAAAATCTTTTGGATTTAATTTCAAAAAATAATAATAATAGAAGCAATAAAATCTTTTGAATGGCATGGTTTCCCTCATTGAATTTTTGTTCTTTGTTCAAGATTTAGTGGCAGTAAGTTTATATTTTTGATTTTATATGTTGATGACATCTTACTTGGTAGTAATGATCTTGGTTTGTTGCATGATACCAAGAAATTTTTCTCTAAAAATCTTTGAAACAAATGATATAGTCGAGGCAACCTATGTGATAAGAATTGAAATTTTTTGAAATAGATCACAAGAATTATGGGGTCTATTTCAAAAAAATTTATTAATAAAATTTTAGAGAGATTTAATATGGTAAAGTGTTCAGAATGTTATTCCAATTAAAAAATAAGATAAACTTATGTCTAAAAAATGAATTGGAACGCAAACAAATGGAAAATGTTGATAAATTTAGTGTCACGCAATATCTAAAAAATGAATTGGAACGCAAACAAATGAAAAATATTTCTTATATATCTATTGTGGAAGCTTAATGTATGCTCAAACATGTACCAAATCTAATATTAGTTATGTTAGATATATATATATATATGTATGTATCAAAGTGACCTGGGATTAGATCATTGGAAAGCTACAAAGAAAGTGCTCATATATTTGCAAGAAACGAAAGATTACATGCTAACTTATTGAAGACTGATAATCTTGAGATTATTGGATACTAGAATTCAGATTTTGTTGGATGTTTAGATAGTATAAAATCTATTTTTGGCTATTTGTATCTTTTAGCCGAAGAGATTATTTCATGGAAAAGTGCAAAACAGCTTGTCATTACTACGTCCGTTATGGAGGTTGAGTTTATGGCATGTTTGAAGCCACGATTCATGTTTTATGGTTGCGGAATTTTATTTCAATACTTGGAGATGTTGACGGTATTGTGAAGTTTTTGATAATACTACAACGATCTTCTTCTTTAAGAATGACAAATATTCTAATGGTGCTAAACATATAGAATTTAAATTTTTTGTTGTCAAAGAAGTTCAGAAACAAAGTGTCAACTGAGCACATAAGCGTTGAATTTATGGTTGTAAACTATGATGATTAATTTTGTACCCTGCATTTTGCTCAATCAATTATCTTTGATACTTTGAGCTTACTTATGTGTTTTTGATATATCATGTTTTATATTTTATATACATAAATGGTTCGAAGATAGAAAAGTCTATCAAAAAACAGTATTGCTTGGCCATTATTATTGATGAAAGTGAAACCTAATGTTATGGTACTTGGAAGAAACTATATCAAAATGATGATGTAGAACATTGGAATTTTACTTAATTCTGATATATATTTAACCAATGTGTATTAACTTATTATTGTGTTGCGCAATTGATGTTATTTATTAAACTATTAAGGAAGATATTTCACATGAGCCAAATAACAGAACGTTGAATGTGGTTCCATCTAATTTAATATTCATAGGTTTAATAAATAGATTTAACGAATGGAGTTATTAAAACAAAATTAAGTTAAGGAATTCAAATTGTCAATTAAGTTTCAAAAGATTGAATAATTTCAATTCAATGGAGAATTATGTACATTGATGGATGTACATTGATTAGTACATGATTTTTTTTTAAATTGATAATCTTTTTATCCCATAAATAATAATAATATATTTATCAATTTATCATCAATCAAGTTTATAATTATTGAAGGAAAAAGATCAGGAGAGAAACACGGTTTTCATTCATCTTTGCCACTCCAAGTTTTTGGATTCAGGTTTGTAATTAAGTTACATTTAATTGTTGTGAAAATCTTAATGTTCCAAAATCCTAATGTATTATGTTAATTGTTAAATGCTTACATCAAATCCCACTCCCCCAATACACACACATATATACTTTTATTTTTAAAACAAATTCTTTTTTTTTTTTTTTTTTTGAAAAGGGAAAACAAAATCATATAACTTAATAATTTAAAAAAAAAAAAATTGATAGCGTATGGCACGTTTTAAGAGTATTTAAATTTGATCTTAATTTCTGTTTTTTCTATTTAGGGAGGCGGATTAGAACTTAAGATGTCAGTTTTACTAACAGGTATAATTACCAAACAAGTCATACCTACAACCCCTTAAAAATTAATAACTGATTAATTATTTCTTTCAGGTTCAAAATAACTAGTACTATATTCATAATATCGATTAAATACACACAATGTTTAATGAAGAGTCAATTAATTTTTATTAAACAGTGCATGATTTCGATTTTGATGAATAAACTAGGGTTTCCTAATTGCAAATCATATAATATTATAGAAGATGATCATGCTGCTATATAACGTCTATATATTTATATGGAACGATGGATGGTTGATAGTCTTTGAATTCTACGGATTCACACTTATTAAAAATTTTAAAAATTACAAAAGTTAAATTTGAAAATCGATCATTTCTTAACTTCCCATCTATATTTATTGTACAGATTCCATGTAGGAGTTAAGATATATATTTTTTTCAAAATTTTTATGTTGTTCACTTCTAGAGTAGTTCTTCTCTTATAAAAAACTTGGTTACCCGTATGGGTGGTCAAAATGTTTACCCTGAACTAGGGGGGCCGATCTATTTGGGATAAATTTGGAGTATGGAAATCAAACATCGAATCGGGTTTGGATTAAAATGAGTTTATATTTTAATATTAATTTTAACAGTGTTATTATTATTACAGTGTGTTTTTAAATGTTGTACACTACTATTTTGCTCATTTAATTTTATTGTTATAAGTTTGTGCTAGGAAAAAACTACACTAGTAAATAATTTTATTTTGAAGAATACTAGTAGATAATTGGGATACCTAAATGAAATTTTGGATGATTTGTTTAATAGTTTTTTTAAGCTAATGAATTTTATGCTATTTAAGTTATTTTAGTGTTTGACTTTGGGTTTAAATTTAAAATTTATTAGTTTTAGATGATGTACAAATAAATTCAAGTTTATATGAACGTAAATATAATTTAGATTTTAAGCATACGTTTGAATATACGTTTGAATTTAAGTTCATGTCTAGATTCAATAATATATTTTTTAACTTAAAGGTATAAATTATATGTACACGTGGTCCTAAAATATAAATTTATATATATTAAAATTTATATTATTGTATGTTAAACTTATTTTTTTTCTTGGACAAATTGTACAAGCCTTTCCTAAGGTTTGACATAATTATACAAAAATTATGATGTCTGGAAAACTCGCATCGATCTCTCCTGAGATTCCAAAAACTCACAAACCTCCTCTATTGTTAATCAATCATTAGTCAACTACTATTAAATTAAAATTATGGAGGATAAAATAGTCCATTCATGGCAAATAAATGTTGTAATTAAAAAATAATATTTTTAATTACTAAAATAATAATATTATATATATGTATATATATATTAGAAAACAAACCAACGGAGCACCTTCATCATCCACCTCCATCATCACCATCATCTTTTCTTATTTTCATTTTCATCTTCTACATTGATCAAAATCATTATCTCCATCATTTTCATCAAATCAACCAAATCAATTATCATCGTCTAGCCAAACATCAACCAAATAAAAAAAAAAAAAATCAAAGTCATGAAAATTTTAAAAAAATAATAATAATTTGACAATCTCGACCGTCGAAAACTGGTCTTTGATAGTGAAGACCCTTTGGTCTCCATACTTAGAGACGAAATCTAGTCTCGCAATGGAGATAAGTGGTTCCATCGTTGGAGACCAGCACATTGCCAACGATGGACTGCTTATGATCTCCATGAAGACTCTGGTCTCCTAGACCAGGGTTTTTTTAAATATTTTCTGTGTTTTATTTTTTAAATTTTCATGACTTTGGCAAATGAGAGCAAGCTACAGAACAGCCAAATACAGAAAACAGGGGAGGGACCAGACCAGAACTGCTCTCTCTTGCAAGTGAGGGCCAAATCATTCCTGATTCATGGGAATGGTTTGACATTTCTGAACCCCAACCTCAGAAGCTAAGACCCTTACGTCGTTCACAAGGTTGTCAATTCCACTGGTGACTTTTGGGGCAAACAGCCGCCACTGCGTTACTGACATCCATTTTCAGCATAAAAACTCGCCAAATTCAGGGGAAAAACTCCCCGGTATTGGCTTGGATAGAGCAGCCATTACTTGATCATTATCAACACAGAACACAGTCCTAATTCCAATCAAGTTATGCCGTGATTTAACTGCTGCATTAGTGTTCAATCTCAGTTCTTGTGACTGGAGAGGAGGCTGGTTAAGTTGATTCAATGGGGAGCTGGACAGAGGAATATGAGGTGTTTGTTGTGATGCTTGGGACTGCTTGAATTCATTCAACAGAGCCACTGATCTTTCCACCAGCTCCTTTGCTTCACCAGGCCTTCCATAGTGGAGAGCATTGTTTCTGCTTTGCCATATTCCCCACGAGATCATGCAGAACTGCTCCAGGTTGTCTCTAGATATTATACCAGTAACCTTCCCCAGGATTTCTTGAATGGGTCATATGTACATTGAGCTCAGCTGGGACCAAAATTCAGAGACTTGTGTTGAGAACCTCCGTCGAAAGGCGCAGGTTAGAGAGGAGTATTGAATTAGTGTCTTTTTTATGAGGTACCAACGTTTGAAAAAGGCAAGGGTGTATAATTTATTTTTAACTCAAAATGGTTGCCAATGCTCAATGGGGAGGGTTGCATTTGTCTCAGCTCTTTTGGAACGTAGCAATCCTTCATAAGAAATTATAAACGAAAGTTTAGTCAACATTTCAGGATGGGCAATAGAAATTATTGATGGACAAATATCAAATAAGTTGGCAAGCACAAACATATATAGCTCATACTTGGATCGCAATTTCCACTTTTCTGAAAATATTTGCATGAGGATTTCAACTATACAGTTACCGTTCTTGATAGACTTCTCCGGTAAGTAATTGATCCTATCATATCAAAGTATGGGTAAGCTCTAAAAATTCCATCTTCTTTAATTTCTCCTCCTTCGCTTGTCTCGTTTGTAACTATATATAGAGTTACTAGTATATGAAAAAAATGAAAATCAATGATCTGCGCATCTCTCAAGTGCAAAATTTATTAAGAAATGGTAAGTAATCTGGAAAAGAAAATGACATATCAATAGATCTAAGATGCAATATTTATTGCACAGATATTTTGTAATCTAAAAGAAAATCAATTGTTGGATTTAATAATATATATTTTTTCTTCTTTTTATCGGATTTTTTTGTACGTTACCACTAAATAGGAATTGTTGAACGTCTTTCTTAATCTTAAGCGGTCAAGGGTTTAAGTCTCATTCTTATTCTATAACACAAGGTGTTGATAGATTTACACAAGAGATCAAATATTCAAATCTCACCCTTATCTTCTTTTCTTTTATTTTTATAAATAAAGAAAAAAAAAATATCCCACGTGTTCAAATCTTATCCTTCATGTTCAAATCCTACCCCTATATATATATATATATATATATATATATATATATTGTGGGAGAAGGAGATTAAATTCTTGTAAAACTACCCACATCTTATGTTTTAGGATAGTGATAAGATTTAAACACTTGACCTTTTCAAATCAAGAGAAGTATTCAATCATTCCTATTAAGGAGGTGGCGTGTAAAATCCATTCGATAAAAAGTCCATCGATTGACTTTTTTAGATACAAAATATCTATACAATAAA
The DNA here is from genome assembly GCA_022984855.1 of Dimocarpus longan. Taxonomy (NCBI): domain Eukaryota; kingdom Viridiplantae; phylum Streptophyta; class Magnoliopsida; order Sapindales; family Sapindaceae; genus Dimocarpus; species Dimocarpus longan. The sequence continues at coordinate 1,965,312 of CM041019.1, read as the reverse complement.
TATCATATCTTTGATCAATTGATATATCATCTTTTTTTTTTCCAGGTTGCTTACAATTTCTCGATAAATTTTGCACCAAGAGATGAGTAATCGTTGATTTTCAATTTTTTCATATGCTAACGACTTACCAGAAAAGTCCATCTATAATGGTAATCGTACAGTTGAAATCTACGCAAATTCTTTTCAGAAAAGTGGAAATTGTATTCCAAGAATGAGTTATATATGTTTGTGCTTGCAAACTTATTTGGTATTTGTCCGTCAATAATATTACCCATCCTTAAATGTTGACTAAACTTTCGTTTACAATTTCTTACGAAGGATTTCTATATTCCAAGACAGGCCCGACGAGGCCCGCAAGGAGTTGGCCATACTCCGTCGCGCCTTCGACGAGGTCAACACAACTCTCCAGAGTTCAGTCAGGAACCTGAACCTATTGACTGGGAATACTACAGAAAAGGAATCGGCTCTCGTTTGGTGGACATGTACACAGAAGCTTATGGTAGCGTTGAGATCCCCAAGTGTGTAGACAGAGTCACCCCTCTTTGATTCCTTGCTAGTGGAGTCCGAGCGTTTGGAGAAAGAAATAGCTCAAGTTACAGAACTGAGGGAAAAGTTCAGCACTATGACTGCTGATGAATACTTTGCAAAGCACCCTGAACTCGAGCAGCAGTTTGACGATGAGATCCGAAATTATTACTGGGGCTGTTAGTTGCGTTTGCTTAATCTAGCAGCAGCAGCATTTCATCACTCAGCCAGGACTTCTGAATTGGTTTTGTTGTACAATAGAGATGCAAAAACAAAGTATGAAGAAAAAAGAAAACACAGATAATTATAATGGTTCGGCAATGTGTTTATATTTATTTTTGTATAGCTACAAAATTTTCATAAACTTTTAATGGAATTACAACAGTTATTTATATTAAAACCTTAATTCCGAAAATACTCTTACGACATGTTACATATATAAATAGTAGTTATATAATCAATAGGTTTCATAATAATAATTACCGAATTGTTATTGTATAAGAAAAAACTAGCTTTGACTACATCCATGTTAAGATTTGATTTTTTCATGTGAGTAATGTACACCAGTCGCCTAAGAGCAACTCATTTGACTTTGAATTGTAGAATTGTTATTGTAAAATGTACCCTTAAATTTTAATGAATTTGATCGTAGGAAAATTTTCGTTTATGAACCCTCATAGATACTAATTTGACGAAATGATTAATTATTCAGAAGTCAAACAATTGGAAAGCAACTCATTTGACAAAAGGAGCAACCATGGACCCTAACTACAGCTTGCCTCTCAATGTTGCTTTGCTTGTACTTCAGCTTGCCACTCATTTGCTTTACTTGCTTTACCATGCATTAACTGGCATAGAATGAATTGATGAAATCCCTCTCTCTCATTCTCTCTAATGCTGTTTCTACGGGAGCTGGACGATGGAAGTGTTCTCGTCCGTATTCATATGAGGTAAAGATAGTATTCCTGAAGTCTTATAAAATTCGTCGAGTATATAGCTTACCATCATTTAAATAAGTACTTACAAGCTTAAATTTTGAATTTCACGGTAATTTACTTATCCAGTAAAAATTGTCAAAACATTGTACATACTTCACGTGTATGATGCTGAAACGAAGAAATTATTAGCTAATACAAATGTGTGAAACAATGAAGTTGTACATATAAATTATCTTATAGTTTTATTCACTTGATCTCTCATGCTCTATAAGTGGTTATTAGGCCAATGAAGATCCTGAGTATTCGATACTAGCCAAAGTCGAACTGAAGAAGATCTTTAACTGAAAATCGGTATGTATTGCTTCTTAATCATTACTACTACTACATTTTTCTTCCAAAACTTGAAGTCCAATGAACAGAAGTTTACTTACCAATGTAAATGAGTTCATCTAGTGTCTAATGCCCGAAACTTCAATGGAATAGGCATACCACGTCATCTATGGCAGCCATTTAGTAAAACATTTTCGATTAATAATAATGATTGCTCTAAAGTATTTGTTGTGGTGTTTGAATTTTCAGATTAAGGAAGTGAAGGAGATGAGTTTGTCAACAAATCAAGAAAAATCAGCGATGAAAATAATGAAGTGTAAGGTAGAGGGTGATCATGGCCCGAAATGAAGCCCAATTAGAGGTGGGCCTATTGACAAAACAACTCTTGTTGAGCTTAGCCCAATGGAGATTCGCACTTTCTTGCTTCAATTTTGAGTCCATATTTATATCATCTCTCATGTACCTATCTCTCTAAACTCCATAACCAGCAATAAAGCCTGTTGGATTTAATTTCAAAATATAAACACTGAAATATGTAATTCACCACCGAAATATGTAAAGGCACAGAAAATGAACACTCCAAAACTAGACATACAAAAGAAAAGTAAATTTGGATTGAATTGAAAGCGAAACAGTCATTCATAGAATGACACCACAATTTATTAGTAGTCATAAACAGTATAATAACTAGACACAAAGTTGTCAGCTCGTAGGAATCACCCCATGACAAATTTCATCTGGGTAAAACATAAATGCTATACATCAGTTTCTCTACCCCTTCGTACCAAAAAGACAAAGATCATCACCCATGTCAACAACTTGAACAGATGGTTCATGATGCCTCTCCGCTGGGCTTTGCCATCAACTTCCATACACTCAACATCCCAGTTCCATCACCGGTGAAAAAGAGGCTATCAGGACCTATTCCAATTGCTCTAACTTCACGTTTCGAATAAATCTTGCCCCTCTCGATGAACCTGAGGCAAAAATATTGCACTTTTAAAAGGCAGTACAAAAAGAGAGACAAATATCCACTATGATAGATATGCCTTACAAGATTGCACGAAAATGAAAATACTTACGATGGCAACTCATACAGGTGAACCGAATCATCGTTACAAGCACATAACAGAACTGGTTTACCATCTGGATCATTCAGCCCATGAAGTTGAAGCATACCCTATAACAAGCAAATTACAATATATCATATCAATAGATTACCTCGGAAGTAAAACCCTAAACCAACAGTAAGAAAAACCTTAACAAAACAAATCCAGAACTTTTCAGTCTGCCACAAGCAATAGTGGAACACGAAAATGTAAACATTTGTTCATGCACAATTATTACGCTAAAGAACAGAGCTGGAAAGTGAAAAGCTGGCACTTGATCCTTCGATTATAGAATGATCATAAATCCCATAACAGAATACTATTCAAGGACAAACATGTTTATCCATTTTTTGTTACTCTTCTCTTCTTTTCTTTGTTCTACTTTTCTAATTCCCATTTCAATGCATAATGCTTACTTAAATGCCAATAGGTCAAGGGAAACTTAATCCTATCGTATACAGATGCTGCCTGCCTTCAAAATAAGTACTTGTGTAACTTTTGATGCAAACAATCCAGAAATTTTTAATATTCAGTTAACATCCTAAATTTTCATGTAGCATGTTAAGCTCCTGAGATAGTAATATAATAGGAAACAATTGAAAAAGAAAAACAACATACATGTTCTTCATTCTGCGTATAAGCTACATCCAAATTGCCTCCTTCAGTAGCAAACCAAACTTTTATCGTCTGGTCCAATGAACAAGATAATAAATACTGATCCCAGCAAAGAAGTGACATGACTGCATCAGTATGCCCATCTAATGTAACAACCGACTGTAAGGTTTCCAGGTCCCAAACCTGGTTTAATAGAGAGATCATGTAGAGATTAGAACATCGGGGCAACAAAAACTTTTAATGACTGAAAAACAACAACAATATAGGATTTCAACGTCTAGTCAAACAAGGCCAACAATAGATTAATTCTGTACAAACCATTGTAAAAATAAGAGTAAGGTCTAAAATGTTCAATGTGTCCTCTATTAGAAAAACACTGTTATAACATCACAATGGATGAAAAAGTTAGTAAATTCTGTACAAACGCCTACTTACCCTTATTGTATTGTCCATAGAACCAGAGTAGAGCCTCTTGCCACCAACAGCTAAGCAAATCACAGGACGAATGTGCCCTTTTAGAGATGCAGTCAGTTGAAAAGGATTCTCAGTTTCAGAACTGCCTTTCCAAGCCCGAATGTTCCCATCCTTGAAAACCCAATAAAACAAATAAATATTTAAAACCAATGTAGTGACCAAACAGATTATGCAGTTATAAAACCACAGTAAAATGTCCTACAACAAGATGAATGTGTAATTCTAGAATTAAAAACCAAGACACGGTGAACATCAAAATCTGTAGCCATAAATATAACACTTAAGCACCATAATAAATCTGTCTCAACAATACACTGATACAATTACAAACCCACTATAATGATGGGTCAAATTAGAGCTATATTAAAACTGTATCAGCTACAAAAAGAAAATCAAATTTGCTCCGTTACCTGTGCTCCAGCGAAAAGCATTTCATCAGCAACAACCATGCAATAAACTTGACCAACGGATCCATCAATCCTAAATTCAGCTGATGATTCAATATTCCATGCCTGTAACATCAACAACATCTACAAATTTAGCTTGTACAGAAAGGAGAAAGCAGATTACAGTGACGAGAGACAAAAGAATTTAACCTTAATGACATTCGGCATGCCCACGAACACCCACGGGCCCTCACAAATCAACGACCCAACTTCAGCATCAAGATTGATCACACTAATACACTGACCAGTATGACAGTCCCAAAGTCTGGCTGTTCCATCTCTACTGCCTGAGTAAAGCTTGTCAGAACCTAAAGGGAGGGCTATCCCGCTGACACACTGTAAACATTAAACTAGGTCATATGTTGTCCAACCACAAAAATTAGAACTGACATAATTTTCTTTACTTGCCAAAAACAGAACAAATATGTAAATATATGAGCATGAGTATATTATACCTTCTTGTGGCCATCAAGCTTCGCCAGCATTGTGAACCCATCCCCGCGAAACCAAGAATGTAAAAACTGGCAAGTATCACCTTTTACACAATCTCCAGATGCCCAGTACTCACAAATCTTTTCCATCTTCTTCTGAGTACTACTTTTAACTCCTGCCGAAGAAGCCAATGAGTTCTTCAGCCCATCACATTTGGGAGTCTTCCTGGTTTTATTTTCCGAGTCCGTCAAAACACATACATTCTTCGGAATATTATACTTGGAACTCTTCCTTGGCCGGTCAACATGTAATTGTTTTGAAATTTTAGCGTTACCAGAAGGGGATGGTGAGTCTGCATGCACAAACCTACAGGGTTTTCGGTTGCACCTTCCAATAGTATAGAAATAACAAATATTGCCATTGCCTGATTGTCCTCCTCTTGCTCCAAGTCTATTTAAAACCGATCTTTCCCATTTATTATCTGCAAATCTTCTGGATGCCTTGACGTCCATACTATAATAAAGAAAAATATAGAGAGGGAATCAACAAACATTCTCAATGATATCAACATATCTAACTGGTCCTTCCACGAATGCCCAAACGACTAATGTAAGGGCCCCTTCAGAGAAGAAATCCAATATAGCTAAACCCACAATCTCACCTGTACCGTCCGATTCAAGATAAAACTAGAATGTAGCATTACTTATCAAACTGAGAGAATCCACAACGGACACCAAAATACCATGGATCTCCAGATCCTTTGATCCTCCAAATTGCATGAGAAAAACCAAATTTCCAATAAAACCCTTCAATACAACCTTAAATAGATCCTCCAATTCCAAGCAAACACAACCGGAGTTCAGCCAGTCACATAATAACCCATAAAAAACCCTAAAGTTTAAATCCTAACCCTAAAAAACCCTAAAATTTAAATCTTTTTTTTTTTTTGCAAGGAAAAGACAACATAATACAACTAAATCCCTAAAAAAAAACCTTAAATCCAGAGAGTGATAGGATGTTGCAATTCGAATTTCGCACATAATCTTCCGCGAAAACCCTAAACTTAAAAAAAATAATGATGATAATAACAGCAAGAAGAAACCCTAATATATGTCGAATCAGATTTGATGGTCATAAAACTGGTGATCCAAGCTTCTTTAATATAATTGATCGAGAGAGACAGCAGCAAACCTGAGACAGCAGATCTCCGAAACGGTTCACAAGAGAGACTGAGAGCGCTTTTACGAGTTGTGATTGTGATTAAAAAATCGCTGTTAATGTGGCTTGAGAGCGCCGTATTTATAGCTTTACTCACCTGGACAACGCGTTTTCCTTTTTTCAATGAAAAACGTGTGGGGGGTCATTCTTGGGATAAAATAATTTAATATTTCAGTCTTAGTTACTTTAAATTCAAATTAATTTTCAATAGTTCCATGCATCAATGTTTTGTTGAAAAGTTGAAGCCTTTTGTGCATCTTATCATATCGATATAATAATATAGTGATTGAATAAATTGTAAATAAATAAACATGCTTCTGGCATGCTATTTAATTTTATCATCTAAAAATAATTTCTTTGTTACAAATATTCCCTGTTTTAATAAATGTAAAGTTTCATTTTCATGTAATTTTGTTTCACTTTATAACAAACTCTTAGTATTCATTATATTTTATAATAATCATCAAAATATTTAGATATACCGTAAAGTATATAATCTTTTTCTTTTTTTTTTGATAAAATAAAGTACATAATCTTTGTCCTTCAATTTAACTTATGAATAATAGCTATTGTGCACCCATTTTGTAAATACACCCCTTTGAATATTATTTTAAAAAATTATAATTTATAATTATGATTCACTTAATAAAATGAAATTATAAAAGAAGTTTTCTTTTAAAAAAAAATTACAAAAGGGGTGAGCTCATAGTTTTAGAGGGTTGTAAATATCCATCCTCTTCTTTTTTTATCTTTTTTTTTTTTTGACCCACGAATATTTGCACTTGCATACTCAAAATTTGAGTGCGTTTTTATATCATTTTTTATGTAATGACCTCTCTAAATTATGTGATCAACACTAAAAATATCTTTTGAATTTAATTTCAAATTTAAGAAAAAAAAAAAAGAATGAAATCTTTTAAACGGTGGGGTTTTAGACCTCATTAGATTTTTGTTCTTTGTTCAAGATTTTTATTGGTGTAGATGTCGGAATCATTTATGTGTCAAATGTAAATCTAATAGGATGTAAATCACTATAATACAATTTTGATTTGGTTAAAATTGACAAAGACTTTCATAAAAAGAAACAAAAATTTTTCCCATATGATTTCATAATACATCTCATTAAAAAAAAAAAATTACAACATAAAATCTAAAAATTTAATTTTTTACATTTAATATTTTCAATCTGTTTGATAATTTTTTAAGCAAAATATATTTATTGTACAGTATTTTTAGTTCAAAATCATGTTAATTATACAATTCAATAGATTCTCCGTTCAACAAATGCATTATAAATGTCCTTTAATATGTCTTCAAAATTCAACTTGATGAGTTGTGTTTTGTGAAAAATGTTTTGTAAAATGAAATCAAACACAAATGGATAGATTTGTCTAATAAACATTATCTATAGACTATACTTGTTCTAGAGAGATCAATACTTTTCTTTTAATTGCTCTTATCCATTGAATCAAAATTCAACTGATATAACTATTTAATACTTTTTTATTAATAACAATATTATAATAATTTCATTGACACCGATAATTAATGTCTATTGAGAACTACTAAGATAAACATTGTAGTGTAAAATCTACTCCCAAATAATAAAATATTTATTTTTATGGTAAAAGAAATACAAATTCTTCATATATATATTGATAAATATATATAGTGGGACTCGAACTTTTATCACAAATTTGAAGAATGAGTATTAATCACTTAAGTTATGAGTAAATATATTTTAAATTACTATTCAATACTTATTCATTAACTATAAAGATCATAGACAATAAGATTTATGTAAGGTAAAACAAAAAATTAGAATCCTACATTTGTCCCATTTGAAAAAAAATTAATAGCAAACTACCATTTAAGCAAACAAAAATGATTATCAAATAATAGAGAGAATAATAAAATCTCATCTCGGGTTTAGATAAAATTAAAAATTAAAAACATGTAATTTTTAAATTTTAATTTAAAAAATCCTATTGTAAACCATTTAATCTAAATTGAAATTAAATTAAACCTCGGGGAGCTTTTAGTGAAACTCCGTAAAACTAAAAAGTTAATTAAAATTAAAATATCGTTACCATAAATGAGCGGGAAGTTCTCGAGACGGTTAATAAACCCACGACGTTTCAAGACACACCAACCATCCAGAACCCACCACGTCGCCAAAAGAAGCCAGATCCCGCCACGTGTCTCTTCTTCTTCAACGACCTTCCTCTTCCAAACCAACCTGCAAAAATCCCCACCGCCCCCGCCCCCCCCCCCCAAAAAAAAATAAAATCAGAAACCCTAAAAACGATGTCGTATCAGCAGAAACCTTCTTTGTACCCGGAGGTCATTGACTCGAACCCCGACGCGCCGTCAAATCCACCTCTCTCGTCCTCCTCGTCGTCGTCATCGTCGAAGAAGAGCAATCTCTATCCCACTATCGACACGAGTGATTTGACAGAGAATCTGTTCGCGGCAAGCGACGATGCCGGTTTCCAAGACGCGCGGGATCGCCGTCGGCGCCGCCGATGGCCGCCGAGGAGATTCTGATCAAAGTCCCCGGCGCGATCCTCCACCTCATCGACAAGTCGTACAGCGTCGAGCTCGCTTGCGGCGACTTGACGATCGTCCGCCTGGTGCAGGATCAGAACACGGTGGCGGTTCTCGCCTCCGTCGCGGAGGAGATCCAGTGGCCATTGACGAAGGACGCAGCCGCGGTGAAACTGGACAGCTCTCACTATTTCTTCTCTCTCCGGCTGCCGCCTCAGCTCCCGGACTCCGCCGGTGGCGACTCCGACTCCGACCTGTTGAATTACGGACTGACGATCGCGTCGAAAGGACAGGAGAGTCTGCTGACGGAACTGGACGCTATTTTGAAGGAAGTGAGTTGCTTTTCTGTCCAAACCGTGTCGGAGGAAGCGACGGCGGCATTGGGAGGAGAGATAGTGAAGGATACGGCGCCAGTGGAGTTGGAAGGGAAGAAGAAGGAGGCGGTGGAGGAGAGTTGTACGGCGTATTGGACTACATTGGCTCCTAATGTGGAGGACTACAGCGGAACCGCGGCGAAGTTGATTGCGGCTGGTTCAGGCCAGCTGATACGAGGGATTTTGTGGTGTGGAGATGTGACGGTGGAGCGGTTGAAGTGGGGGAATGAGGTTATGAAGAAGAGGTGGGCCTCTGGTGGAGCGGATAGGGAGGTTAGCCCTGAGACATTGAAGAGGATCAAGAGGTAAATTCGATCACATGGTGTCGGGAATTAAGTTTCGATGGAAAAGAGAATCAAGAAAGGGAACTTGATTTCTCGAGTTAGACGAAGGAATTCAGAAAAGAATCAGGATAGGGAACGTAATTGCCCGAGTGAGATGAAACAATTCAATTTCTTTTCTAGTCTTGATTTATTGTAAATTTGATGACATAGTGACGGAAATCAAGTTCGACAGAGGAGAAAATCTGGAAAGGAAATTTGGTTTCCTTGGATGGGATGAGGAAATTAAGTTTCTTTTCTAGCAAGAAAGTGATTCATGTGTGGTATTCACATCCTGAGTTTTAGTAATATATAGGAATTGCAAATCAGGAATCAAAATTCCTGATTTGTAGACACATTGAATTTATCATATTTTGAATGGTCATTGATTATAACATCGATGGTTTTGGTTAATTTTTTCACGCAGGGTCAAGAACATGACAAAGATGACACAGCGAGTGGCCAACGGGGTGCTCACTGGTGTCGTCAAGGTGTCCGGATTCTTTACAAGTTCGGTTGCCAACACGAAGGCAGGGAAGAAATTTTTCAGCCTACTTCCGGGGGAAGTCATCCTGGCATCACTGGATGGATTCAGTACGTTACGTAATTTTTATATGCTTTCGGTTTTGTGATGAGTTTGATATTTGTATGAAATGTTGGATGAGTACACTCCTTTGTGTTTATGGTATTTAGTGTTGAACATCATATTACAATGTGTCTGCTATCATTTTGATTGTGTTGAATCTGTACCAGAGGTGTTTTATGGGCAAATAATTTGTTGGGGGCATAGATTGGTTTGTGAATGCTTCCTAAGTTTTTTAAATATCTAGGATTGATGTTTCTTTTCCGTGATGGATTTACAATTTTAAGATCTCTAGAGTTAGGACATAGACATCTATTTGAAGCAGATTACGTGTTAAGAGCTGACAATTTGCATGATGATTCAAGTCTTCAAACATGTTACTGCCATGGAGTGAAATTCAATGGAAAATCTAGTTCGACTATAAAGAATATCAAATGACTGGAATAACCTTCTTGATCTCAGTGTATATAAAATGCATTCTGAGTGCTACTCAAGTGACACTGCTTAATTCTTGGTTGTTGACACCTACTCATATGCACATTTTAGTTTTAATAAAATAATGAGACAAATTGATTGATATCACAACTATTACTTTTAGTTGATTTTATGCATGCTTTGATATTTATATATATATAATTTGTTTCGTTGAATTGGATTTGAATCTTTCGGCTATTGGATTGGATTGGTTATTGGGTTCTAGAAAGTCCAACAGATTAGAATCGGGACACAGTCCTACTAACTAAAAGGTGCAATGCTGGCCTGTAATCTCTAATCATGTCTTACAATACTGCAAACTCTTAAGATAAAGTTTGAGATGTTTTCTAGGTTGTTTTAATTGGTCCATGAATTAAATTTCCTTAGTTAAACATTTTAGTAGTTTGTCAATGTTTTCATTCGGTGAAGTTTGTAACCCAGGGAGCCATATACCTAAAATAATACCCACAAATTTCTTACCAAGGTTGTGTTGTAAGTGACATGGGTTTTTTGACTACCTTGTAGAGTCCAATGGTCCTCAATTCACAGCTTGGTGGGCAAAGAAAAGTCCAAGACTTGTGGATATGTTCCTCATCTTGGCCAATGTTTTCGTCTATCATTTTTCTTTTGAAAGAATGTTGATATTCTGCTAGATTGGTTAATCTTTCAAGTTTGTCACTTGAGTGGATGTGGATTTAGAATGGCTTTGGAATTGATGGGCCACTGACATTCACACTGGATAGGAATAATGATTTTGTTGTTGATTATCATGAAGATTATAGGCTCATAGAATGCTAAAATTTTGCCATGTTGGAGTGGATTATAAATATGGATTTTGAATGGCCTTGGAATTGATACGCCACTGACATTCGCACTGAATTGGAATAATGAGTTGGTTGATTATCATCATGAAGATTATAAGCTTTGGAATGTGGTGCTGGACCAACATATCTCTTCGTTTTTCAAGTGTACGTTAGGAGGATGCCTTTTGAGTATATCTTTGAATCTAATAATTAACAGAAACGCATCGGATATGGTGATTTTGTGGACATTGTTAATCTTCTGCTTCTTCTGGGATGTGTCTTATTTGCTCTTTGTTCAAAATTGGACTCTTTGAAGAGCCAATTTTTGAATGCTTATTAGTCCTTAGATCTTGCTTTATAATTATTGATTGTTTGATTTTCATGAAAGCAGACAAGGTATGTGATGCTGTTGAAGTAGCTGGAAGGAATGTCATGTCAACATCATCTACCGTGACAACTGAATTGGTCAGTCACAGGTAAATTTGGGCTGATTCATATTCACCATACTACTGTAATAACTACAAAACAATAAAAAGATAACTGGTCAAGAAAAAGGGGAACCGTATTATCCCAGAAAACATGGACATGAGAAACAAACTTTGACTGCCTTTTCAGGACCAAGCCAGCCAAAATGCACCTTGCCATTATTTGATGTCACTAATGACCTCAAACATAGTATTGATTTGGAATCTTGTTTCTGATTTCTTAATGTCCTTATGTTTGTGTTGTGTGACAATTTCAAGTTTTAATTTATTTAGAGTGTTTTAATGTTACTAACTGATAGGTTATGTCCAATAATTTATCAACATACTTTACATGCGACCTCTTTTATCTTCATTATTGTTATTAAGTGCATGCTATAAATACTACTGTGGTAAGGCTTAACACGAAACTGATACTCCCTTTTATGAAATCATCTAAAAATCCCCTCTACTGTCCCGTTGAGTTTTGAAAATACTTAAATCTTGTCTTAATGTGACTGATTTAGATACATAATTAATAATTTGGTGGCCTGAATTTGTGAACATGAAGAGATGGGCAAAAACAAAATTCATGAACATAGCATTATATATTATACTGTGAGACAAGTTAAACTATGGAGTGTTTTTATTTATTATTATTATTTTTTTTTTTCTGGTGTCCTGCAGGTATGGAGAAAAGGCAGCAGAGGCCACAAATGAAGGACTAGGTGCAGCAGGGCATGCAATAGGAACAGCATGGACTGCATTCAAGATCAGAAAAGCACTAAACCCCAAAAGTGTGCTAAAGACAAGTTCCCTTGCCAAATCTGCAGCAAAGGCTGCAGCTGCTGAGATGAAAGCCAAAAAAAATTTAAAGTGATTCTTGATGGGGAATGATTCAAAATCATGAGTGGTCCTATCCCCAATTTTTCTTCCTTTGTTGTTGCTGTAGATATAACTAATCTGCAGGTGAAAAATTGAATATGATGCTGTTGGTAACAGAGATATTCTTATTCCACTCTATTGTTGTATGTGTTTCAATTTGATGGAATTGTATTATTGTTGCAAACTGTTGACAGAATTTGTTAGAACTGACCAAGCCCTTCACTGTCCCTTTTTTGTGTAAACTGTATTCTTTTTCTTTTTTTATAATATCACCTAGATAAGTACGATTCAAATCAGCATCCTTGTGGTGTATAAATCGTCCTGATACAGAGTTTTTGCAACTCTCATGGAATTGAATTAAATTCGTCTATATTCATTACTCAATTGTATGGCTTTGTGGTATCTAGTGGATTTTTTTTTAATTTTTTTTTTTTATATAAGTGGTTAAAGAATATCTTGAAACTTGTTCTTTCATTTGTGAAAAACATTTTACCCCAAAAAAAAATCCTAAGACAGTCTTCAATTATTTCCACGTTTTTGAACCATTGCATTTTGATGTTTCATTATTTAAAGTACTCTTCCTTTCTTTTTTTTTATTTTACAAAATCATTGAAAGTGACAATTTTTTTTTTCCTTTCTATGTATACCAAAGATGATATTAGATGCCTTACGTGTTTAGTCAATTGCCCATATCAAATACATTATCCAAGTGAATTTTATTGAAACCACTCTGATAATTGGTATTAAAATCACTTAAAACCAAAATTGAAATCATCTTGATAGTGATTTTTAAGGATCATTTTACATTGAATGAGTCATAAGGTTATTCAGAAACCTGTCGAGATCAATTATTATTTGTACAATCAAAATATCCATTTTCATACTTGGGGGACATCTACTCTTAACAATAAAAGGAAAAAAACTTGTAAATGAATTTGGTAAGACTTAAATCCTAACCATTAAAATAGATGAAGAGATATATAACAACTTGAACTAAAAAAAAAAAAATTATATTATATTAAATTGTATAAATACATTCGGGTAGCTATCATATTTTCCCGCTTGCATACTTATATTCAATTGACAATATCAAGTACATGTTGGATGTGATGATTTTACTCAAATTTCGTTGGATTACATTGAATTGTATAAATGCAATCTAGTGACCACCATCTAGCAAGTATTATTGGTTCTCCACTTTCATATTTCTTAATATCCTTTTCCCAATAATTCATTTCTCCAAGACATACACAAATGATATATTCCACTAACAATGATCATCACTCTTCAAGGAAATTTTTTTCTTGTCAAGTTACTTGCGTATGAAAGGTTTGTTAAATTTAATATTGTTGTGCATCCCTAATTGGGTTTCTAAATTCATTTATAAACTCAAAAACTCTAATTAATCATTTAGCACAAAATCTTCACTGGGGCCTAATAAAAATCGGAACTATTATTCGTTGTGCCTTTATTTTTCATTTTTGGTAATACATGTGAAATCGTAATCTTTAAAACATTGAATAGACAAAAGTCATAATATTCTTTATGATCATTATTTTCTTTCATGTCTTGACTTTTGATTCTATTCATCCCACTTAGAATCTAGACTCATAGATTTTAATTTAATTTTTTTTCACTTTTCTGGCAAATGGTACACAGTGCATGATCATCATTGATCACCCAAATCTCTCATATTGTCCTTGAAGATCAACACCCCATCAATGGCTGTTGATTTTTTCTTTCTTTTTTCACATATTTTAGACCACTAGTGCATCTCATTTGTCGGACAATTTTAAGCAATTATTCTTTTTTCTTTGTCAATTCATGAACTCACTTGATCATTTGTTTTTGATCCTTTGCTTTATTCTCCATAGAAATCTATTGATACCATAATCATAATCTCAAACAAAATCATGTAATCTAAAATAACTCTAATCATTCAAATTGGGCTTTACTCCAAATTAGTGCCAACATCTTTGCAATGGGCCTTTTAATTTTTACCATTTTTGTATATGAAACGGTCCCAAAATCCACGTGAAAAGTCCATCAAAATTGGTGGAGTAACGAGGATTTTCGACTAATTCAATTAAATGATGCAGTTCATAAGAAGAGAATCTACACTGTATAATAAGTTAATCTACATCCTATATCTTCTATTACTATTACGATATATGGCAACATGTTAAGATCACAATAAAATTGTATGATGCATTGTGTTGTATCTAAAATTTTTCTTTATATGAGAGTAATGCATTCATTATTTTTGACTCTTTATATTGATTTGGCCAAAACAATATTTGTGAATTGGACACGGGGAGAATCAACTTAAAAGAAAAATAGATGTTGAAAAGTTTCTTTATTTTGCATGGCTTTAATTCTCATCCACTTAATGTAAACGTAGCGATCATTATAGACTCGTATCTACATTATGTAATGAATCATATGTACACAATTTATCAATCTCATAAGTATATATCATATACTTCCAACTTTCACTTTTTCTTTTGATATAACATCTCATGTTGATTTTTTGTTTGAACTTGATCTCATCACATGATGGTAATAGTCTTTTAAGAGAATTGTTCTTTGAAGGGTAACTTTTGTACACTTTTCTAATTTGGTTGCATTAGAAAGCAATGGTCCATTCTTAAAATTACATAAAGAACAAAGACTCTTTCTTATAAAAGGTATTTAATGAATCTTTTGAAAATTTTAAAGAAGATATTTAGCTTTTTTAAGTTGAGATTTATGATAACTTTCATAATTTAAATTAGAAAAGAAAATCAGTTGATAAAACTAAGAATCGGTAGGATCTGTATGTAGGCAATTTGGAAGATAAGAAGTCCTTTTTAAGTGTTATAATCGTCAATAAAGTTAAATAAACAATAATCAAATGATTAACTATGGATGCAAAGCCAGTACATAATCAAAACATTAGGGCCTGATTAGTTGAAGATACGATTAAACCTGTAATTAATCCTTTCTACTTTTCGTTTTAACTGCTATAATTATTTCTTAATTAGCTCCAAATTAATCACCCACCTGCTTGTCCCTCCAACATATTTGTTAGTCCATTAATTGCTTAGTCTAGTACATTTGAGAGAATCATAAACGCAACATAAAGTTTAAAAATTAAGAAGACTCTTTTATTCTACATAAACCAATAATTATAATAATAAATATGTTTTTGCCTAGCTAATTCATGTCTAAGTCTATGTTATTTTTTGAAGTATATTACTTTTTGGCATGACAAATTTAATTATAATTATAAAAAATATATAAATCCAGATAATAACATAAAGATTTATGTAATAACTTCTAAATAAACAAAAAGAAAAACATTCACCAACATCCTGTGAAAATAAATATTAAATATATAAATTTGAAAGATAAAGTCGAAGCAAATAAAAAATTAAGATTTTTTTTTTAAAAAAAAAAAGTAAAAAGACATTCTCAAGAGAGAAGTGAACTTGAATGAAAAGAAAAAGACAGCCCACTAGTTGGTTCTTTTAGCAAGAAATGCAAGAATACATACAAAGATGATATTCTTTTTTTTTTAGTGTGCTATCTTTTCATACCTATAACCACAAGAACAATGATCAAAATGGTGTGAAGTTTTATGAGCACTAACTTATTTAGTTGCTTCAATGGTGAACAAGAAAAAAAAAATCAAATCCTTTTCGAGTCTATTTATGCACAAATTTAAATGTAGAGTATAAATTTGAGATTTTCTTTTAAGCAAATGTAAACTTGTGGTTTATAGTTGAAAACCGAACATTAATTTATGATAAACAGCATTCATCACAACACCTTATAAAATTTTAAAAAAATCAAGATTAAAAATGGTACTTATTCTTATAAAATAATAACCATTAACCAAAAAAGGGTGGGATTACACTAGTAGACTTTTTAAGACATGAATGATCATGGATCAGTGAGGTGGAGTCACTAAAGCAAAGTTCTAGAGGATGAAACTGTACATGTCATGTCTAGTCACACTATGTGTGTGTGAGCAATTTTCCATATGAATTGTATTCTAAAATGCCACCATCACATTTGTCCTTATCGACAATATATACACACACATATAAATATAAATAATGGATTCTTATCATTTGTCAACTAACCCCACTTGCACTAATTTCGTGTGGCCGAATGGTTTTGCATTTCACTTCATTTGGCTTTAAGGATTGAATAAGATCCTAAAAGATAACAATGACTTTGATTTAATGGGATGATGAAAACACTGACATGAAAATACCCTAATGGAAAGTAAGCAATTTCAATGAACCACATTGATAAGGAGTGTGGTTGTTATATTTGTTTGTTTCTTTGATCAAGTTCTGTTATTTAAATTTAACTTTTTTTTTTGTTATAGTTTTTTTTTTTATAGATATATAGTGTTTGTATTAGAGTTTCCAATTATTTGATGAATATCTAAGTATTAACTTTTATAATTTTATTTCTAAATTTTGGTATCAAAAAAATTCTATTAATCTCATCATAGAAATAATTTTAATGAGAACATATTTAGATTTGGTTTTTTGAAATGACACTAAGACATGTCATGGGTTTATCTGGACTTAATATCAAATATTATAAATACGGTTTGAATTGTTACTCCCACTTGATAATAGAAAGATTTACTCTAGAAACCTTTTAGAATCAATTATTATTAGCACAACCTAAATAGACTTTCACAATACAAAAATGAGGTATATATTCTCTTAAGATATGAGATAACTATTCTCACAATACAAGATAAAAGGTTTTCCATTGAGACCTATCAAGATCCTTTAGCGTAACCTACATAGTTAGTCTCATAATGTAAATGTGATTAGGTCTTCCTCCAAGTTTGAGTCAAACATTACCCCTAAAATCACACTTATTTTAATGTGTAAATCGATATTTCAACTCTTATTATAGGTACAATTGGACTAAAGTGATATGATTTAAACCTATAACCTTAATGTCAATAATGCAAGTATAAGAGGTTTATAATTAGCCCACCTAGACTTTGTCGTACGATAATATGTTATATATTTATTTTCAAATATTCTCTCAGTTAACTTTACAACCGATTTGTGGTTCATAAAAAAACAGAATTTTATTAGATGTATTTAGTTGTTAAATTATGATAAATATTATACTTTCATACTGAAAGTTGGGATTTCAATTATGTAATAACTTATTTGTGTCAGTATGTATATAGTTTATTTTAGATTTAAAGTGTTTACCCTTTATTTTTGTTTGAACCTCAAACTTCAACCACTATGTATCTAATAATTGATACAACTTTCCTATATGGTAACTCAATTAAATTATGTATATATATATTTTTGTACTTCAACTTTACTATTTAAATTATGTAATTTTTTCTTTGGTTCTAAACAAAATAAGTTATGTTTAAATAACTATTTTCGTGACATTACCTAACTTATACAAACTAAAATATCCACATAAAAATGATGCAACAGTTCCAAACAAAATTGTAACCATTTGAGCTCTCCAAATTGATTGTTTTTAATTAGAACCTTACTACTCACACTTATTGATTGAATGAACCACAAACATAAAAGAGAAATTACAAAAATAGCCTCATTTTGAGGTTGAAGTTGAAAAATAGTTTTTTTTTGAGATTTTTTATTTTTACCAAATATATTTTTGTTTAAAAACAGTTATTATTTTAATATTTTGAAAAATGAGTAGTATTCAACTTGAACTTGAAAGAAGAGTTATTTATAAAAAAAACCCTACTAAGATAAATCCACTGTTGCTAATCAAAAGAAAAACATTAATTAAACACTAGCTCACATCAAATCTCATCAACAACCCCAACAATTAGATTCCATAAATTTCAGTATCAACCCCATTTTTTAACATTCATTTTCATCTCTCTACCATCCCCCCAAATCCCAATTGGAGCCATCAATAACAACGACAGCAGCCACACACACACACTCACAAAGCGAATCACACCCCTCTTAAAAATCTTTCAATGTGCTATGGTCCCTCAAATTTTTCTTGATCGATCGGCTAGTATCACTCACACACACACAATTACACCTGTTTTTGTAAGTACGAGGTGCTGTCTCTTTCCACAACCTATCGGCTACCTCTCTCTCTCTCTCTCAACAATACATTTAACAATTTCCTTCCTTTTTCTTCTCTCCATTTGCTAATTTTTATATGAAAAAAATGTTTTCGAATACTATAGAGTAATACCTACCTTCTTGTTAGGAGTCTTTCAACATTCTGATGAGGCCATTTTTTTGGTGGCTGCTTCAAGCCAAGGAAAAACAGAGGGAAAAAAAAAGTGGCATAAAGTTGTTAACTTTTTCAACTGTGGACTACCCATTTCATCAGATTAACAAATTCCCATCTCAAGAATGTCTTTTTAACATTTTTTCAACGTTTTAGTCACAGTGTTGTAGGCAAAGATTTGGGCTTTGAAAGCTTTTCTTGAACCATACTAGCTATATAGCTTATTACACTCTCTACACTTCAAAAGTCTTCAACTTTGTCTGCCAAATGGGTCTACCTTACTCAATGGAGATATTCTTAGAATTCAACCCTGCAAGATTTGTTTTGTTTCTCATTATTTTGAAGATTTGTGCTTTTATTATGTTCTTCTACAACATACTTTTTTTCGTTTGATTTGGCAAAACATATCTATAGAATCTCTCTCTCTCTCTCTCTCTCTCTCTATCTTTTTGTCTTTGGGATTTCTTCAATGGATTTTTAAAATGGTTGAAGTTGGATTTTGAAAGATTTGTGCTGGCTAGCTACCTTTATATCATGCAGTGTTTTTTTTTTTTTTTAATCTCCTTTCTATTACTATAATATATCTTTAGAATCTGGTGGCTTGTTTGAAAAATATATTTATATATATTTTTAAAAAAAAAATTGTGAAAAGAAGACAAGATGTGGCAAGATTATGGTGGATGAGAATAAAAATGAACCACACTTGCTCTCTATAGAAATGAAATTGCATGCAGGTGTGGCAATGATATTGTAAGACTTACTTGCATAGAAGTAAAAGTGGAGGATGACACAAGAAGCAGTATATAATTTTTTTGTGTGTTTTTATAGAACACCACCCCACCACCACCACCTCCACCACCACAATCTCTCTCTCTCATTTTGAGACACATAAACACACACACAACATCAAAAACAACAACATCATGTAATTCTTTGTGTAATGAGACCCTTTATGGTAATACTGTCAGATAATTAAATGGCAGATCATCATAAAGCAACAACAACAGCAGCAGTTTCTTTTACTTCCCAGATTGAAAGCTCTCTTTTTTCCCATCAACAAACACCAACAACTAGTCCAAGTCCCCTCCAAGACTTGACAATGGCAAGTCATCTAAGAAAGGCGTTTGATAGAGTTTCTAATGGTGTTGCCACCACCGCAACCACCAACACCACCACCAACTCTACTAATAGTTCCACCAGCAGAGCCCCACTTGGTAGAAGAATGTTTCGTCGACATGTTGATGATCATGGAGATGAATTCCAACATGCAGCAGCCAGATGTCTGTCTTCATATTACAGTGTTTTTGTGGCCAGACTTGCTATCATGGTTGGGGGAAAATTTCTTTCTTTATTATTATTATTATTATTTTTTGAGCTTGAACATGCAAACTTAACAACTTTAGTCTGTTTTCGTTTTGTTCTATGTTGATATGCTCAAACTTCGATGGTACTCTTGATCAGTATACACACACACACACACACACACACACACACACTATGTGTTGCAGAGTAAAGTCTGTTTTTTCTTCTCATTTTCACTGACTTGCTACAAAAAGAATTGTTTAAGTTGCCAAAACAAGATATGTATCCATTTTGATATGTGGTTGGATTTGAACTTTTGAACTCATGATGTCTTTTTGCTTGATGGATATGTTTTGTTGCTGTTGTTGTTGGTGAAGGTGATGCTGGCCATTTTGATTGGGATGCTCACTATATTGACATGGCATTTCACCAAAGTGTACACCACAAAGTCCCTGGACAACTTGGCTCATGGTCTTAGATATGAGCTTCTTCAGAGGCCTATTTTGAGGATGTGGAACATCCTCAACTCCACTTCAGAGATTACAACGGCTCAAGTCAAGCTCTCAGAGTATGTGATCAGGAAATACATCAAGCCTGTGAATCAAGCAGAGCAAGTTGAGGTTTGTTTGTTTGTTTGCTGTAGTATGTGATTGAAGTAGTTAATCAAGCTGGATGTTTTATGTTATAAAGTTGTGATTTTTGTTGTTGCAGCTATATGAAGTGATGAGGGACGTGACATGGGCACTATTTGCTAGTCGTAGAGCTCTAAATTCCATAACTATAAACTATAGAAATGGGTTTGTCCAGGCATTTCACAGGGATCATAGGAGTAACAACACCTTTTATATCTATTCTGATCTCTCAAACTATTCAATCACTACTGGAGGGCCTTATGATTCAAATTTGTTGTCTTCGCGTCAAGGCTGGAACGATCAGTCCATAAAGGGGAATGTTTCTGCTACTTGGTATCGCGAACCACTGGATCCTATGACTGGTGAGAAGGTTGGCAAGGCAACTCCAGTCCCTCCGGATGATCTAATAAACATTGCAGGCCTGTCACAGGTTCCCGATGGTGTGGCTTCGTGGCATGTAGCAGTGAGCAAGTATACTAATTCGCCATTGCTTTCAGCAGCATTACCAGTTTGGGACCCTTCCAATACAAGCATAGTGGCTGTTGTTGGAGTCACTACTGCACTTTACAGTGTAGGCCAGCTCATGAAGGAACTTGTTGAGGTCCATAGTGGGCACATCTATTTGACCTCTCAAGAGGGTTTCTTGTTGGCCACTTCCACTAATGCTCCACTTTTGAGGAATTCAACATCAGGGCCCAAGCTTGTAAGGGCTGTTGATTCTGAGGACCAAGTGATTCAAATGGGGGCACAGTGGTTACAGAGAGAGTATGGAAACAAGCTCCCACCAGGTCATGTTGTACATGTACAAAATGCCAAACTTGGGCACCAGCAATACTACATGGACTCATTTTTTCTCAATCTGAAAAGACTGCCTATTGTAAGTTTTATTGACACATACTTTTTTGCATTGAATAAATATTTGGTGGTACATAAATAGATACTTAACTATAGGAGGTGACAATAATCATATATTTATTACCACATGCTTGACATTAAATTTGGGTTCTCCTATTTGCAGGTTGGGGTTATCATTATTCCAAGGAAATATATAATGGGGAGAGCAGATGAGAGAGCCTTCAAGACTTTGATTATACTCATATCTGCATCAGTATGCATCCTGATCATTGGCTGTGTTTGCATATTGGTTCTGACTAATGGAGTGTCTAAAGAAATGAAGCTGAGAGCAGAATTGATAAGCCATCTTGATGCAAGAAGAAGAGCAGAGGCATCAAACAACTACAAAAGCCAATTTCTGGCAAATATGAGGTGAGTAGTCTGTACATTCACACACTAATAATTCAATAAAATATTTAGTGATGTTAGTGGATACAGTATTTGACTTTCACACAATTAACCAAATGGGATTGCAAATATGGTTGTGTTACAGTCATGAGTTGAGAACACCAATGGCCGCGGTAATTGGGCTGCTGGACATCCTTATAGCTGATGAAGAATGTCTCAATAGTGAGCAGTTTTCTGCTATTACACACATCAGAAGATGCTCCACTGCTCTTCTCCGACTTCTTAATAATATACTGGATCTTAGCAAGGTGAGTTTTAATGAAACTGGCCTAGTCTGGTTACCAGCACTATATTACTATATTGAATTTCATGTTTCACCTCACTCACACACAGCCCCTTGATGTGAATAAGTTAAAGTATGCTTCTTTCTTATATTGTTAATGAGAAAGAATATCAGTCTATCAGTGTTTACCTGTTCATTGTTGACCAGTTTAAATATTAAACAGGTTGAATCTGGGAAACTTGTCCTGGAAAAAACTGATTTTGACCTGGGAAATGAAGTTGAAGGACTAGTTGACATGTTCTCCGTGCAGTGCCTAAACCAAAATTTGGAGATAGTATTAGATTTTTCTGGTATGAGTTACACATTTATTTGTAATGGGAGAGAACCAAGTATTACTCTAAATTCTCTGGTTATCAAAATTCTGACTCATTATTGTTACATATTTTTCTCATTTTAGATGATATTCCAATGAAACTTCGGGGGGATTCTGCTAGAGTTGTTCAGATATTTGCAAATCTTATTAACAACTCTATCAAGTTCACTGAATGTAAGTGCAACATAGTTCATATTGCACATTTTTCTCCTCGTGATTTTGCAATACTATATGATCTCCTTATATAACCTGCTTGCTTTGATTTAGTGGTAGCATGAGGTTGAGGACTTGACATTGATTGTCAATGCATTCACAAGTAGACGAGTTTTGTGTGGATCTAACTCACTACCTGTCCTGAATTGGTTACAGCTGGTCACATTGTTATTCGCGGATGGGTTGAGAATTGGAATGCTTTTGATGGTACTGGCAGGATCACTCTTGACCAGAAGAAGTCATGGTGTGCACTTAAGGCAAAGTT
Organism: Dimocarpus longan; assembly: GCA_022984855.1. NCBI lineage: Eukaryota > Viridiplantae > Streptophyta > Magnoliopsida > Sapindales > Sapindaceae > Dimocarpus > Dimocarpus longan. The sequence continues at coordinate 1,942,204 of CM041019.1, read as the reverse complement.
CAAGCAGCAGGCAAGCCTTATAAAGAAGGCCTGCAAGAAAGAGAACAAAATGCTTCTCTCATTCGAAATTGATGACACAGGCTGTGGTATGAACCTCTGATAAAACATTGAAATTTTTTTATGCATTTGCTAAAGAAGATATTCCACTTGTGAACAAATTTACATTTGTTTGTTTCTTGTTCTGTTTAGGAATTGATCCAAGCAAATGGGAATCTGTATTTGAAAGTTTTGAGCAAGCTGATCCTTCAACGACTCGGCTGTAAGTAGTGCCTGACTTGATGATTTCATCAACACAAAATCATATTCAAATTGACAATTCAACTACAAACATGAACACTAATTCATCCAAAGTATAATAATTAGCATATTCATAGCAAAAAATAAAAAGAAGATTTAAGAGGTTTTTCTAAAGCATTTTTATATTTTCAGGCATGGTGGCACTGGTCTTGGACTATGCATTGTTCGAACCCTGGTGAGTACTGATTTTCAAGCAGATAATTTACTTTGTATGACAGAGCCACATCAAATGGATATTGCAGATACAAAAGCTTTAAACAAAGACATCTTTACAGGTTTTAGTAGACATAGATCTTAGTTAGTTCAATTAATCATCAGCAGTGCACAATGTGAAGGCTTCATTGTGAAAGCTCTTTCATCTTTTAATTATATATGGTGATTACAGGTTCACAAGATGAGTGGAGAAATCAAAGTTGTGAAAAAGAATGGTCCAGGAACGATGATGCAATTTTACTTGCTTCTCAACACACCATCAGAAGGCATAGAACTGCCACCACCTCCATTGAATATTATGGATAATACTGTGGTAAGTAAATTACAACTCTTTGGAGATAAAACATGCTAAGAGCTTTTTATTCAGCAGGAGAAATAAAAATTGGTAAGAGTTTTGAAGTGTAATTGTAGGCTCAATTACTCACACATACACAAAAGCTTGGAATCTCAATGGATATAAGGTGGATACGATAGACAATTCAAACCAGTTGAGTACACATTTTAATTTGAATACAGGTACTGCTTGCACTAAAGGGTAGCATGGGAAGACTGGTGATGTGTCAGTGGCTGCGCAGACATGGAGTGTCTACGTTGGATACATCCGATTGGAATCAATTGACATATATTCTTCTGGAGCTTTTTCATGCTAGGATTCATGCTAATGGCCTTGAAATGGAGCATTTTTTAAGTGAATCAGTGCAAGACGAAATGCCTACCATTAAGGCAATGAAGGATCCTATTGTCATCGTTGTGTTCGATATAGAAATCCTGGATTTGAGCACAGATATATGGAAGGAACGGCTAAACTACCTTGATGAATTCTCTTCATGGGTGAAGTTTGCATGGATGCTAAATTATGACACCCCCAATGCTATAAAGATGGAGCTTCGCAGGAGAGGACAGCCATTAGTGGTTAACAAACCACTATATAAAGCCAAAATGGTCCACATTTTTGACTGTGTCAAGAAGGAGTTGTTTCCTGAAACACAAAATCAAAGTCCGGATGATGTGAGATCTATAACTACCGGTAGTCCTTCCCTTAAAGAAGCTGAGGTTGCTTCCAACAGAGAAGAGGTTGGCAGCTCAGTTGTATCTAATTCTTCAAGTGCTCTAGATGGTGGGGAGACAAGAAAGACAAAAATTACAAGTTGTAGTGCCTCATTCAAGAACGGCTTAATTGAACTTGCAGATGCAAGTAGTACCACCAGGACAAATGGTCTGTTTCAGCCAAGGTCCATCCCAAAACAACAATGCCAAGATTCATATTGCAGGGAGCAGCCATCAATGAATGGGTTTCCTAAAGATCAAGTTCCTTCCAGTGCAAGTAAAGCTGTTGGTGAACAGAAATATCTTCAAGGAATACGGGTACTTGTGGTGGAAGATACACCACTACTTCAGAAAGTTGCAAAGGCAATGCTGGAAAGACTGGGGGCAATAGTTTTCATTGTGGGAGATGGACTGCAGGCGGTAGATGCTCTAAACAACATGCTTAGTGCAGAAATGTCCAGAAGGGCCTCTCTTTTGCAAGGATCATGGTCTGAAACTGCTCGTGAATCTCCTTTATATGACTTGATCCTCATGGATTGTCAGGCAAGGAATACATGAAAAATGCATATTTTTGCGAATTCAGTATCTGTATTTATACCTCCTTCAATTTATTTGATGAATATGCATGTCATGGTGTAACCTACTAGCATTTTTGGTTTCTGTTAATAACCAGATGCCAAACATGGATGGCTATGAAGCAACGAAAGAGATCAGGAAATCGGAAGCAGGAACAGGATTGCACATCCCCATTGTTGCTCTCACAGCTCATGCAATGTCATCAGATGAAGCCAAATGTTTGTCAGTAGGCATGGATGCTTATCTTACAAAGCCAATTGACAAGAAGCTCATGGTATCAACCATCCTCTCCCTCACACAAAAAACCACCTAACCTCATTACTTTTCACATCTCAAACACGATCTTGCCCAGCCAAAGGAAGTGACTAATTTTGTGCAATTTAGGAGAATTTATAGTTCTTTACTTCATTACCATGCAGCTTCAATTTCGTCCACGCTTTTGAATGCATGGACAATTTATGAATCAATAAGAGTTATTAGAACTAGTAGTTCGTTTTTGTAATAATTTATTATGCTTATGGAAGTTTTGTGTAATTAATCACTATGTTATACCTAATATGTGTATATTAAGTAGTTAAGGTTCACATTAAATTTGTTCTATTAATGAATGAAGTTAATTTCTGTATGCATATTTTTTATTTTAATCTTGTGCTAATTATCGCATATCAAAACTAGCTAAGCATGGATAAAATATCATGTCAAGGGACTCTGGAAAAAGACTCAAACCTTTTGAAGGCAGTGGAAGGCACTTTTCAAGTCTAAAATTGCATATGTAACACAAGTAAATATTATGGAATTTGAGGGTTGATGATATATATATTTAACACACAATATTAATAAATCAACTTTTTAGATTTTTGATAAAGTGAAATGAATTATTAGCTCTACAACTCATAAAAATTGTTTTAAAATCCAATATCAAGTATGCTTCCTAGTTTTCAACTTAAAATAATTTGAGAAAGAAGTTCAAATTTAATAGCAAAAATTGACTCTAAAATCTAGTATGATGAAACACACCATTAAGGCTGTCCAACTAGCTACTTTCATAATACATAATTAAACACGCTATTAATATGTCTCACAACCTAAATAACAATTCCCATAATAAATTAAACAACATCAAGATTCTATTCCAAATTGCATAGATCAAACACATAACTAAAATAGTTTAAACAATTATTAATATTGGAAAGTAGTATTCAAATAGTTACTAATATCGGAAAAACCACATCAACCAAAAAATTTACAAGAAATAATATCAAATTAAGAAAATTAAATCTTGATTTCGATGAAATACCGAGATTTTAAATTTATGAAAATATCAAAAAATATATATATCATAAATACTTTTAAAATAAGAAAAATATTACTAAAAAGCCAGTGACTTGTTGTCTAAGTTGCCAGCTTCACTCATCTAGAAAAGCTCACAGATAATTTAACATACATAAACAAGTCACAGTCTCCGGGAGAGAGAGAGGGAGAGAGAGAGAGAGAGAGAGCCATCAAGAAACCGAAAAAATGGCAAGGTACGATCGAGCAATAACGGTGTTTTCACCGGATGGACATCTCTTCCAGGTCGAGTACGCACTGGAAGCCGTACGCAAAGGCAACGCCGCTGTCGGGGTCCGTGGCTCGGACACCATCGTTCTCGGGGTCGAAAAGAAATCCACTATCAAGCTACAAGATTCCAGGTCTTTTAATTTTTTTGAATTTTTTATTATTATTGTATGTATTTTTTTCTTGTTCTTGTTTTTTCAAGTGGGTATATGCGTTAGGGTTTATAGATTCTAATCAGTGTCATTTGGACTCAAATTGTTGGGGTTTGATGTTACAATTTTTTAGTATGAATTGAATTTTGATGGGTTTGATGAAATTTATGTGCTTTCTATGATTTTGATATTAAAGATTGGAACTTTATTGTTCATGTAAGTGAATAGAACCATTAAACTTCGATTGGTAAATGAAATAAATATTGATAATATTAATGATGTTTTTGGAAGTTTAGAGAGTGTTAATGTGGAAAATGTGGTTGAGATGTGGAATTCTGGTGATATTTTTGATATTTTGAACCTGTGCGTATGTGTTAATAGAAACTGATACATACTTTTTTAAAGGTCGGTGAGGAAGATAGTGAGCTTGGATAATCACATTGCTTTGGCCTGTGCTGGGCTCAAGGCGGATGCACGTGTGCTGATAAATAGGGCTCGTATTGAATGTCAAAGCCATAGACTTACTGTCGAGGATCCAGTGACTGTTGAGTATATTACTCGTTATATTGCAGGGCTTCAGCAGAAGTACACACAGAGTGGTGGTGTGAGACCGTTTGGTCTTTCGACTTTGATTGTCGGGTTTGATCCATATACTGGGGTGCCGTCGCTGTATCAGACAGATCCTTCTGGGACATTTTCCGCTTGGAAAGCTAATGCTACTGGAAGAAACTCTAACTCTATGCGGGAGTTTCTGGAGAAAAATTATAAAGAAACTTCTGGGCAAGAAACCATAAAGCTTGCGATTCGAGCATTGCTTGAGGTTTGTTTCTCCTGGCATGTTTGTTCATTTGTTTCATGTAAAATGAATATCTGACTTTCTTGATGCCTCTAGCCAAGTTTTTTGACACACCAGTGCTTACACTTTTATTTCCGTTCTGATCGATAATAGTATAGATGGAGACAGTGCTATTAGAATTCACTTGTTTTAGAATGTTGAATCCCACTATTTTGTGTTGGAAAACCGAATTTGAATATTCAGATGTGATAGAAAATTTAATGACGCATCAGTTTTCCAAGAAATTTGTAAGTGCTCGATGCACATTTAGAAGCATGCAAGGGACAATGAAGTACATCTACATCATGAAACCAATAAATTAGTTTCGCATCAGAGCTTAGACATGCTGTGGTGATAGATTAGCAATTGTATGTCTTATCTTGAGAAGCCTAACTAACTTTTGGAACGTATCTTCGTGCAGGTTGTTGAGAGCGGGGGCAAAAACATAGAAGTTGCTGTAATGACGAGGGAGCATGGTCTCCGGCAACTTGAAGAAGCTGAGATCGATGCCATAGTAGCTGAGATTGAAGAAGAGAAAGCAGCTGCTGAGGCTGCAAAGAAAGCTCCTCCTAGAGAAACTTAATTTTTGCATTAGTTTTCCTCTAGTATTTCCGTTCTTTCAGGGTTCTGACGTTCTGTGTTGCCGGTTGATGTACTTCAGTCCATTCGGGCAATTTCCTTTACAACGTTGTTATTATGTGCTTTGTAAGGTTTGGAATCTGCAATCATAAAAACTTTAAAACAACACCAATTACAGCAGCAACAAATCTTCAAATGTGGTTTTATCAGTTACCATGTGTCTTTGTTGTGTTTTCCGGTTCTCTAAACCAAATTGAAATGCCGATTAGGCTAACTCTTATGTTGATGCAAATTCGGTAACTTCACTAGTGAGAGACCTCAGATGTAAAAACTAAACTTCACTAGGTGTGAAATTATTGCAAGAAAATCACATAGTTAAAAACGTTTAGATGGTTTATGTGGGATTCATGGGATGCTTAAGTTAGATTTTATCTGATGTGAATTAAATTTTTATAGTAAAAAGGATGAAGAAATCTTTTTGTATATTTATAGGTGTTCTTGTTGGTTCCGTCTCGTCACATATGCATCAAATATTCATATATATATATACGCATACATATATATATATTCCCTTCAAGGTAAGGAATTTTAATTTGTTGTTTAATATATTTTTGATTATTTATTAATATTTTGAGACAAAGGATTTAAAATATATTTAACCATTCTCGATATTTTAAAAAATTGATAATATTTTCGATACCTAAATAAATATTTCTACAATTTTAAATTTTCATTATTTTCAATGAATATGTACATTCTTACTTAATTGGAAGGTAAATGCTTAAAAAAGAGAAGGGTAAAATGGTAAAAAAAAAGTGGGTCCAAAAATTAGAAGCCCAATTATAAGTTTTGGCCCATGCAGGTCTCGAACCTGCGACCTTCGCGTTATTAGCACGACGCTCTAACCAACTGAGCTAATAGGCCAGTTGTTTACACCTTCACCGGTAAATACAAATCCAATATTAAACACGTTCAAGTCCGGACAAAATTGTTTATTTGGGATTGAAAAACCAAGCCAACTCCGAAACAAATTGGAACCCAGATAGAAACCGAACCCCAACGATGAAAGAAGACTACGAGGTATATGTTTGATGTCAAAGTTTGTTGCTTTTTGTTCAATTTGGTACCTTTTCAATACATTGATATCATATCTGCCACAAATTTCAGAATTTGATGCCTCATATATAAATTTATCTCTATGTATGTATATGTTGTATTGTAATTCACTTGCTAGGCTGATGAGCGAAAGCAAGCTGCAGCTGATGTGCTGTCCCAGTACTCCAAATTTGTTATGGCTTGTATTGGAAACCAAGTCCGCCCTTGTGACTTGAGGCTGCATTTGATGAAGGTATATATGTTAGTGTAATTTCTAATTAGAATTCGTGTTTTAAGTTGTTGTTGTTGTTAAAACTTATGCGTTTTTGTTGTTCAGGAGATTTCGGGGTTGCCCACTAGCTTGAAACGCGAGACGTCTCGCGCTGTGGCGTCCCCTGATGCAATGGGGGAGTCTTCTAGCTCAGGTACTACTAGACTTGATAAAGCAGATAGTTTTCGTACTAGATAGTTTGAAAGGAGGTTGTTCTGGGGCCATTGCTATGTGAAAAATGTTTGCTTTATGTGATCAATGTGATGTATAATGTTTTAAGGTTGTTGTTTACATTTTCATTATGCAGCAATTGGATTGTACTTGCCGTGTTTTGTTTCTAGATGTGTGTTACACATCATGCATAGTATGGTTGTGTGTGGATATGTGGTTACGATTTTGTTCACTTGAAGCAAGATTCTTCTCTCACAGCTTGTTTATGCGTCTCGAATGGAAAATTAGATATCAGCAACTTGCTTAATTCGCAACTTATTCCAATTTGGTTTCGTTTAGCTTGAATTGATTTGTTTAAAACCAAAATTAAGGGTTGCTCTTTGTCTGTTAGTCATCATTAGCAGCTGCTATTAGGCCTTTCATTTGAATTATTTCTTGTTATTAGTTTGTTTCTAAATGTTCTTAGATGCATTGTGCATAGGGTGTTTGTTTGCGGATAGATGGTTATAGATTTTGTTCACTTGAGGCGAGATTCTTCTCTCACAGATCGTAACTTGTTTAAGTGTCTCAAATGGAATATTATATATCTGTAATTTACTTGTTTTGCAACCTCCAATTCAATTTCATTTAGCTTGAATTTGTCCTAAATCAAATTAAGGTTGCTCTACGTCTACTAGCCATCATTAGCAGCTGCTATTAGGATTTTCATTTGAATTATCGCTTGTTATTAGAGGCTGAGATGAGGTGTTATGTATCAAAAACTTTAAGTTATGTGTACTCTTAGTCACCAACAGGTCATTTGCATGAATGGATAGTTCAAAGAGCAGTTAATGAGATCAGTTGACAATCAGTCCATCTCATGTAAAGGGCACTGCTGTTGTTGAATACAATAAGCAGTTCGGATATGAAAACTGAATAGAAAACTAGTTGAAATATGTTGCATGACATGATAATCTGAAAGAAAAGATTGAGCATGGTAAAATCATATATGATTCTGCTTCAAATATTTAGAAAATAGAGTAAGGTCAGTGCCAAATTCTTGTCGAAAGTGTAAAACTTATTCTGCAGTTTATTATGGTTATGCTGAACTCATACTGATAATTTGTCTCAGTGATTTCTAGAAAGATTACGCTTTTCATTTTATAGAAACATTACTTTTTTGAGATAGAAGTGAAATTGATCATATCAACGTGACAAAATGATATTGGTTTCAAATTTAATTGTACCAAAACTTGTTCCAAACTTCACTATAATTATGTAAAACTCAGATGGAAAATGGATAAATTGTGTGAATACTATAAAGGAAATAAGTTTGTAATACTTGTTGCTCACCGTCTCTATATGATATTGAGACAAAACCTGTAACTGCAATGAAATCAGTGTCCACTCTTACATTCTCTCTACATAGTTATAGTTAACGCTTTCCGTTTGTGACCTAATAGAAATGTAATATAGTGTGAGTTTTTACTTCAGTGTAAATAGTACTTTTCCTTAGTTATGGTCATGTGTTGTCAAAACAACGTTACACTAAATATTTGATGAATCTGCTGATTTAATACATTATCAACTACCGTTGGGTATGTCAAATGTGATTGATTCTGAAATTCGTGTTTCGTTTTTCACTTCAGGGTTTTTGCATCTTAGGAACTGAGCTCATTTGAGTGTCTATTGGCGTTATGAGTTTCTTGTCAACTATTTTCACATTGCTACAGCTAGTTGTCATAATTTTTTTTTACATTGGCATTCTAGTGGAACTTTCCTCCCCCCGAAATTAGACAAAAAATACAAGCAGAGAAAGGACTTTTTTTTTCATTATAGTTGGTGAATTTGTCCATAAATGTATGATATGATCCATATAATGTCTAGTGACATCTAATGTTTGAGTATGATCCATTACAGGGCATTTCATAATGATGACTTCTTGTTTCTGGTTTTTCTTATTCATTGAACTTCTACCGATTCTGTACATAGATATGTGTGTACATACATATAAGATATCGGTTTTTAAATACATAGCTCGATGGCAAAATTTTGCAATTTTGAATATGAAGTTGTTAAAAATGCTATCTGATATACAAAACCAATTATCTATAATTTGCATGAATAGCAGCAATCTCCAATTTTGTCCATCTAAAAATGATTTTGCTCTATAACAAATTATAATCTGCTCTATTGGTCATTTAAAACAACTGAACTTTGAAATGGACCCTAGTGCCACAATCAAGATATCATCGTCTTAAATGAAAAAAAAAAAAAAATCATTTATTCCATCAAATTATTAAAAGCATTACAATGATTCCAACATTAATGGTATCCATAAGGAGTTAACATTTCACCAGTTTAGATGGACAAACAACTTGGCATATTCTCCCAACCAAAGACGTGAGCATAATATTGACTTCAGATTCTTAATATTGACATCAGAGTCAAATCAAGGTTTATTGACAAGAATTTGGGATCCCTGCTACCTAAGTTTTACTTAGAATAAGGTGATTACCATTATCATGTTGTATGTATTCTTGAATACACATTATAGAGAGATATAGCACTATTTTTATTAATTTTGATCATGGCATATTGTATATTTTAGATTTCTTCGAATTGTGACTTGGGATTTTGCTCTGTTTCTCTCTCGCAATGTATATCATTTAGCATATGTCAATAACTCGATAGAAATCAGTTGATATGTTGTAACATAAATAATTACAAGCTAAAGAATATTGATGCTCATGAAATTAAGCTTTTAAACTTAAATGGGATGTGAAACAAATCGACATTCTTGTCATCGTTTGATCACATAATTAAAAAGAACTTGAGTTCTTATCGGAATAGTAGATTGCAGTACATAAACTACGAACCGTGTTGGCGATTGTTGGTGACTGTGAATTGATAAAAGAGTTAAAAATTACACCAAAAACATTAGAAGTCAAGTCATGGAAAAGATAATCCTATATGTGGAATTGAGAGGAAAACAACATGAATTTCGTTAGCAACATTTAACAAAAACCCTTTTTGTTTTCACTTAAACTCCTGCATAATTCGATTATTTTTCCAATGGTTTTTATATCCATTTGGTGTATGTACTATCTTTAGCTCTATCATTTGTGTTTAACAATAGTAACTTACATCGTATGTTACAATTATATCTAGAACAACATTCATTGTATGTTGTGAAGACCTATGACATTTTTAGCAACACAAACTTCAACAACATGAAGACCTATGACATTTTTAGCAACACAAACTTCAACAACATAAAGATGCATGTTGCTAAAACTTTTTAGCACACATATTGCTTGTTGTTGTGAAAAGCCTAATTTCTTGTGATCTTTTAACATTCACATGTCACCAATCACCATTAACACGGGAATCAAGGCAAACCCCTTCATTGCTATGCGTTGTTTGTGCTAGAAAGTCTGAGGAAGTGTACTCTATCGAGAAGTTGGTATGAGATTTCTCTTTCTCGTTCATCGATCAATCGAGGATGGCTTGGCTTTTAGATCATCACTGTTCTTCCTTGGTATGCTTATGTAGTAGGAGTAGGACCACCTAAACACAAATTATTTAACACACAACAAAAATAAACTCCTTATCCATGTATAGATTAAATTCATATTATATTAATTAGTGAACATTAGATTAGTGGCTGCAGTTTGTTAAATCCATAACACGCCAACATCTCGTAAAAAGAGCTTGAGACAAAGTAAATGAGAGTGGATTTCTTCATTATATTATATGGAAGAGATATCTCGTCCGATAATATAATGACGCCACAATAGTCCTAATATATCCGGGTGTAGTTACTGGGCCTAATAGTAATATTAAGTCCTTGAATAAATATGGATACCTACACTTGTATGTTTCAAGCTCTCTTAAGAGATATACAGTGATACATAATAATTTTAATTACAAATCTTAAATTGCAAACAAAATCTACTTAAAAAAAGAATTTTTTTTTTTTAATAAAGGATAGAATAATGAAGTTCACACTTAGGACAAAAATGATAATTTTTTCAGTTATATAAAATAATTTTTCCTAATTTCTTCAATATTTACATAATACTAAAAGAAAACAAGTTTCCTGCATCATATGTACTTCTATGACAAAAAATTTCACAAAAATAAACGTTTAACAACTTCAGAGAAAATACGATGTCCATCTCCATATGAACCATGAAAAGTAGTATATTAACATATATGTATATTAATTTGGAGGCTTACTTGTTACCTATTATACTCTGTAACTTAATAAATATAATTTCAAAAAAAAAAAAAACTTAATAAATATATATGATCTTCTCCCTAGACATCCGCTCTTACTTGGATATGTAGTTGAGCGCCTTCTTTTTACTATCCAGATTGAGGTTCAGATCTGACCTTACTCCTAAATATGTAATTACTGACGTATATCTCCTTTATGATGCAAAAATAGCTATCCAGACTGCGTTAATGTTGGTTGAGTCAAGTTTCAACGAACTCCTGTAAAAAGATGACAGGACAATAATAGTTTAGACATCGATGACGGCAACTCTGGCGACAATGAAAAAGGCCATGCCAGCCAGCCCTTTTGGAGACAGCTCCGGTGGCTTGTTAATTGACAGCAGTTTCATAGTTTTCTTGGTGAATGCATGCGTTTGAGTTGGCCAGTTAAATGGAGGTTTTATAGATGCTGTGAAGCGGAATCTTAAGTATGTGGCATTGGATCATGTCGATGACAAGCCCCATATAATTGGTTGCATGTAGACATTTGAGATTTTAGAGTTATCATGTTATATCAGTCAACTATTCTATGATGATGTGTGGACTATATATTCTTCTTTTTCTTCAACTTTTTGCTTTTCTTATCATTCGTGATTGAAAATTAAGTGATTACCTTTCATTTTTATGATTCCTGAGTCTGCAACGCATCATAGACAACCAAATTAATTGTCCATGAGCATCAACAAATTGCTTGAAAAATAAGTTGATGCAAATACAAAGCATCTCAAATGTCACGCCACAATGCAGAAAAAGAGAGCTTGAATGACCGGAACGAAAAGAACAGCCCTGCTAGTTGATTCTTCATCATGAAATTAAAGATCATATTCATTCATCTATGTGTATTTTATCATATCGATCCACTTTCACAATATTATACGCATATAATGATTTTCACGTAGACTTCGAAAAATTAGACTAATAATATATCATGTCATATATATGTTAATTAACTTTGAGATTAGGTGTAATGAAAAAATAAATTGCAGCCGTCCACTTTAAAAGATAAGGTGAAAATAATATTGGATTTATTCGCTGTATTGTACATGTGCACACTTTTACTAGTTGAGTGAGCTTCCACCTTTCTTTTCATATATACTTGTGATGAAAATTCAAGATCACCATCTTAATTTGTTCATAATCTTACGAAGTGTGGGAAACTTCTCCTTAATTAATATGCTATGATTAGGCTATATAGAGATCATATTTGTAGTATTTGATTTGTCTAGATTACCAACAAACCACCTTAAATCAGACCACATCGTAGTGGTTGATCCACTTCAACTACTTTTTGCTTTTCTTATATTACATCATTTATTCTTTAATCTTTTTCATTTTTCGATTTTCATGACTTAAACAATGTAATAGTATCTATCATTAAAGTTAAACTCCACATCATCTATAACGAGACTAATAACTAATTACATGTGTCCTGAAACTCCAATTTTATTAATCATTGTCTACTCAATCAAATAATTCTACAGTCCCACTTAAGATAATAATTAAAAAAAAGAGACATAGAGATCTTAATCATTTGTAATTATTATGTTTCCATTAATATATGAATCTAATGACCTGAAAATTATGTAATAATTTGACTGAGTGAATTCCATAAATATTTTCATCTTATAATTAAAAAATAATAATAATAAACTTGAAAGACAACATTGATGCAAAGAAAATGTATACAAAAGGAGACCCATGATCGGAATAGAAAAATAGAGTTTATATGTCAGAAAGGGAAAGAACAATTCCACTACTAGTTGATTCTTCATCATGATATCAAAGATTACATTGATCTAGAATACCATTCATCAACATATATATATGTGTGAGGATTTTAGGTATTTTATCATATCTATCAAATTTTATAATATAATTAAATTAATCTATACACACGTAGAATTTGTGGCTATCTTATTATATCTATCAATTTTAATGATACAAATTATAAATATATATATATATATATATATATTTCAAAGCTGTACACTCCTTACATATTATGGGATTCTATATATATAGAGTCATCTTTCAATAATACATACAAGATATATCTGTCAAGTTTTCCTGATGTACCACATATTACTAATAATTGTAAACTTTGTGATCAAGTGATCATGGATAAGAGGCTGCCACCGTCTAACTTAAAAGAAAAGGAATACGTAGTGAAAAAATTCTTGAATATGACACATATGACATTAGTTGCTTAGCTAGCTTACCTATACAAAATCAAAATAATTGAACTCATTTATGAGCAATATTGGTGAAGAAACAAAAATCAAATACAGTTGAATTACTATATTTAAATTTGTGTTGGTTTATGTCGAGTAGAGTATGAGCTGTGTTGCGAAAGAATATAACAAAACAATAAATTATCATTGTACATGTTTATATTAATAGTATTAATCACGTATGAAATGATCCTTTTTATAGATAATAAAATATTTCCAAAAATATAACTCGAATTCATAATTTGAAGAGTGCAACCTTGATGTGTATGTCATTGAACCAATATATATAATAAAATATTTCCAAAAAAAATCAAAAATCAAAGAATAAAATTTAAACAAATCAATTAATTAACTATCAATATGAACCACAGGGCAAGGCATCCATGTGTATTATTTATGTATACCGCAAAATATATAGTATTATGGTTTAGTGAGAGTGGAATCACAAAAGTAGAATGTTAGATGATGAAAAATAATGCTCTATCAAATCACTTTTCCATTCTTTTTTTTTCTGTCTAGTCTATCTAAAATTTTATTTCGTAAATGACTTTGACATCATTTGAAATTTGGTTGATATAGAAATTGTCATCACAAAAAGAAAATTAATTTTAATAAGTAAAAACATGCATACATTAAATAATATGTAGTTGATTACAACGGCTGTAAATCTGAATTTATTCACTGGGTCATGTATTGCTATTTAATTCTTTAAAAAAAAAAAAAAAAAAAACTCTTGATTTACTAAAAGTACTGTAAATATTCCTTACATCTTTAAAATCTTCAATAACACTATGCAGTAGGATCTTGAAGTATACATGAATTGAGCGTCGATCAATTATATCACATTTGAACAATATCGACCTCAACAACCATCCCATGTCACTTTCTACTCTCCATCATATCTAATATGATGCACAAGCTTTATCACCTAAAGCACAGCAAAGACTTATTGGCTTATAGCAATCTAATCACCTCTCCTGCATCTTATATCCATTGATGACTTGCAATGAGCAACATCCTAGAAGTTCTCAATGTCCAAATAATCGGTTATACTAAGAAAGAATTCGTTGTCATATTGATTGTCTGTGTCCAATCTATAACCAAGAATGAAATATAATATAATCAAGCTTATGATAGAATTATATCCTATATTTGGCTATGGTTTGGACACAGACCAATCCATATGGCAACGAATTTTTTCATATAGTATAACCAATTACATATTTATTGAGAGCTCCTAAAATATTAATTGTATTTCATTCCAGTAAGCCTTTGAGACTTATAAACTGTTCAGAAATATAGCCAAACAAATCAGAAATAACAAGCAGGAGAGGACAAGAGGTGTTCAATTAGCATAGATTTTCCGTCCACAAGAATGGTTGCTTCAAGCCATTGTGGTCATCAGCCCTACTCTTCCCAATAGAATTCTTGCCATGGTAAATCACCTTAACACAAACACAAACAGGAAACATTGTTAGCTTATCATATATATGATTGTTTGTATAATTCTAGATATCAATCATCAGAGGTAATCAACCTATATATATTTAATGAGAGTTACTCTTTTTCTCAAGCTTTCTAACTTGATAATTACAACCTCATCATCTCCTTCATATGTGGAAATTATTATTACCCCTGTATGTGCTACCCAGTAGAAGCTTTATTACTACATGTAAACTATATAGCAAAATAGATGTTCTCTAGATATTATTTATGCTAGTTTTACGTGATATTATTGTGGAAGATGGATATGCATGGAAGGTTTGGTGAAATTTATAAGTTATGAATTGGAATGTTTGTTGCAGTGATATTTAGGCTACTTGTAAGTCGTCCGAGCTAGTTGAATATTACTCAATTATTTGGCTCTGGGATGTTTTTCCGCTCGTAGAAGGATGGATCATGGAGGTGTGCTTCAGCCCAAGTAGATTTTCTTTCCGAAATTTTGACTGGATCTTATTTATTCCTTTAGGGCCCATGGTCCATATCAGATGTCTAAATTTCTCTTAGCTATGGACCATCTTTTTTTGCATAGATTTTTTGCTCTTTAAAAAACTTTTCGAGATTGATTGATCTTAAAAAATCATTATAATTTACTTTGTTTCAAACTCTCTTAGGAGCTAGATATGTAGCGATATATAATAATTTCAAGTGCAAAGCTTAAATTGTAAACAAAATCTACATAAAATGAAAATTTTTTTTATGAGATAAAATACGTACGGAAGTACACACTTAGGAGAAAATGAAATATTTTTCAGTTACGAAAACAATTTTTTTCTAATTTCTTCCAGATTTACATAGTACTAAAAGAAATCAAGGCATCGTATATACTTCTATGACAAAAGAAAGCAAAATTTTGTAAAAATAGACATTTAACTACTTGAAAGAAAACACAACATTCATTGCTATATGAACCATGAAAAGTTGTATATTAACATATAGATATATTAATTTGGAGGCTTACTTGTTACCGATTATTTGTAACTTGGTAAACATGATCTTCTCCATAGACATACATTTCCTCCATGTTGCGAGAGTAGTTACCTAGATTGTGTTAATATTGGTTGATTCAAGCTACATCAAACTCCTGTAAATATAATAATAATAATAATAACAAGACAATAATAGTTTAGCCATTGACGCGGCAGCTCTGGTGGCAATGGCGAAAACCAGCCAGCCCTTTTAGAGACAGCTCCGATGGCTTGTTAATTGATAGCGGTTCATAGTTTTCTTGGAGAATGCATACGTTTGAGTTGGCCAGTGAAGTGGAGGTTTTATAGATGCTGTGAAGAGGAATCTTCAATATGTGGCATCGGATCAAGTCGACGACAAGGCCCATGTAATTGATTGCATGTAGACCCTTGAGAGTTTAGAGACTATGTTATATCCATCTACTTTTTTATGATGATGTGTGGACCACCACAAATTTAGTGAGAGTTCTGTAACAATAAAAAAGAAGAAATCTTTTTTTTCCTTTTCGAAAGATTAAAAAGCTCAGTTTACTCCAAATAAAAGTGCTAAGTTTAAACTTCAAAACCTCAATTGAAGATGAAATGGAGTGGCAGCGAGAGATGGTGAGTGAATGTCTACAAAGAAGTCAATAAGAGATCAAGGGGTACGTCTTTGATGATGTGGGCAGTGGGCATTGAGCGTGTACTCACTAGATGAGAATCCAAGTTTTTCAAATTTCAACTAGGCTACAGATGGTTGCTTGAATCAGTTTCCACATTATACAACCTACAACTAGTACTATTACGTGGTTGTCATGATTTTATTCAACTGCCAACGAGAATGCACAATCTAATTAATTTGTTAGATTTGGATATCGAAGGAAGTGATATAAAGTAGTTTCCACCACACGAATCCATCGAGTCTCCAGAGAGCAACTTGAACAAGTCGATAACGAACACTTCTTGTGCAGAAGTTAGGATTGAAGAGAAGAGAATAAAAGTTCCAGTGAGCAGTGGGCACATTATTTAAAGTTTTTCAAGTTTCAGTGGGCAGCGGACACATTATTTCTCTAATATAATGAAACGAGTATAAATTTAATAAATAATATATTTTGTACTTGGAATCCTCTACCATAATCCATTGGCGTTTCTTTTCTTTAATTTGATAGTTGGAACAAAATTAAGGTTTAATAATCAATAAGTGCTGATTTACTTCTATTTGGTTTTGTCCTTAATAGTCCTTTTGTTTAGGCATACTTCTGTAATGAAAAAGTTTAGTAAAATATGAGTGTATGTATCATATTCATGGGTAGTAATATCAGCACCTAAGCAATAAAGTAGATAAATTATTAACTCTGTCTTTCATGGAAGATATAAAATAATATAAAACGCACTGTACTTCTATAAATGTCAGTTTATGAATAACAAATACTTCATAAATATTGATAATAGTTTGTAAATAAATACCATAATTTACTAAAATTAAAACTAAACATAGATATCTTACCCTTTTTTTTAAGCACTAAAAAATTGGTTGTGAGTTTTACTAGCATGAAAGAATTAAACTTATATTTTCTAGCATATTTTTACTGTTCAAATTTTTAAACGTCAAAACTGTTCAAATTTTTAATTTTCGACACAAAAAATAAGACGCAGGGCGTACAAACCCAAAAAGAAAAGCACAGACATAGGTCAGCGGCTCAGCGCAAACCTAAAAAAGAAAAAGACAACGCCAAAGTGTCCATTTTAGACATGATCACGGTTCGATTCGGTTTCGAATCGACGGTTTTGGTTTTAATAAAGCTAGAACCGAAACCTTAACTGAGATAAAACAGTTCCGGTTCGATTCTGAAACCGTCGGTTCTGTAACAGTTCCGATTCCGATTCTATAACAGTTTCGGTTCTGGTTCTGGAACCTTTTTTTAAAAAGACAATTTAAAATTTAAAAATTAATATTAAACTATATTTTAATATTAAAAAAATAAATCTATACACAAACGAAATAAAAAATTTAATTATTTAAAGAGCAAATTACTCACAAGATATTAGCATTATTATAATCGAAAACTATTTTTATATTTTATAACAATGATCTCTCCTATTCTCCTTTGATCACGTTGGAGTGTTGGACCGTTTAATATAACTGAAAAATAACAAAATAAGGTAAAAAGACGAAAATACCCTTAATTTATAAAATCCATTACCCTCGTTGACTCACTCTTCTCTCTCTCTCGTCTTTTTCTTCTCTCTCTTCTTTTCTGTTTCTCTGTTTTCTTCTCTCTCTTCTTTTTTATTTCTCTGTTTTCGTCTCTCTCTCTCACCTCTCTCTCTCTCTTATCCTTCTTCTCCTTCTTCTCTTTATTTTTTGTTTTCTTCACCAGTCGATCTGGGTTCCAGAACCCAGATCGACGTCTGGGTTTCCACCTGAAAACCCAGACGCCGATCTGGGTTCTGGAACCCAGATCGACGTCTGGGTTAACTGACGTCTGGGTTTCCATCTGAAAACCCAAACGCCATCTGAAAATCCGATCTGGGTTTCCAGATGAAAACCCAGACGCCATCTGAAAACCCAGATCGGGTTTCTAGATGGAAACCAGATCGGGTTTCCAAATGGAGACCCAGATGCCCGTCCGGCGTCTGGGTTTCCATTTGGAAGCCTAGATCGAAAACCGATCTGGGTTTCCAGAAGAGATGGGTTTTCGGATACGGAACCCAGTTCGATTTGGGTTTCCAGAACTGGGTTTCCCGTTTCCTTTTGGATGATTGATTTTTACTGTTTATTGTTGATGATGATTGTGTTTATGATGGTCAGATGGTGTTGATGATTGTGTTTATTGTAGATGGTATTGATGTTTTGGGTCTGTTTGATGCTAGATTAATGTCTCTGTTGAATGTTGATGAACCAAAAATCCAGATATCCTTCGATCTAGGTTTTCTTTTTTTCTATTTTTTTCGTTTTTTATTTATTTAAAAACCGGAACCGAACCGGAATCGAACCGGAACCGCCGGTTCAAGGCACCGGTTCCAGTTCTAACCGCTACAGTAACGGTTCCGGTTCGGTTCCGAACCGGAACCAGAATCTTATGTTCTGATTCCGATTCTACTGACCCGATTCAATTCAAACCAGACGGTTAGAACTGAATCGTGTTCATGTCTGACTCTGCTCAATCCAAAAAAGCCAAAAAAAATCCCATATACATCCATCCATCCATGTTTTGTGTTCATCCATCATCGGCTGTCTTCAACAGCATCATTATTCATCCATTTCATCCATTCTCTCATAATATCATCAATTACAACCATCAACATCCACAAAAAAAAAAAAAAAAAAAAAAAGAGAGATAATTCATTTCATCCATTCTCACATAACATCATTAACAACAACAACCATCAACATCCACTAAAAATAAATAAATAAATAAAAGAGATGATGAAATAAAACAAAAAATAAATAAATAAATTAGAACCATTCTGGGTTTCATCCGGAACGGTTCTGGGTTGAAACGAATCCACAACTATCTGGTTTTGGATTTCAAAACTCTGAACCAAATAATTCTAGATTCGACGAAACCCAGAACCAGATAACATATTAAAAAAAAAAAAAAGAGAAGATGAAAGTCTGGTTCGTCACTGACAATAGAGTAGGAGGCTTTGCTGCTGCTGGTCAACAGCAATAGAGGATGAAATAGCGAGGAGACAACAGGAGAGATGGAGGAGCATGAGAGAGAGAATTAATAGAGAGAGAAAGAGAACCGGTAGAGAGAGAGGGGGCGGTAGAAAATGAAAGAGAGGAAGAAAATTTAGAGGTTATAAGTGTTTGTGTTTTTTTTAAAGAAAGGTATTATGGTCATTTTATTTAAGGAGATGTTAGAAAAGTTTATTCAAATTCTTTGATGTTAGTTAAATATTACACCAATTATTTAATGCTATTTATCGTCATTTATTCTATTTTATAAGCAGAGTGCGTTTTAGGCTGTTGTGTGTTTTTAGTGAACAACGATAGATAGTTCACATATTTTGGTGTTTCAAATAAAATTTTTAAATAAAAAAAAAAAAAAGTTCATTTTCGAAGTCAGATCTACCTATAAGAGTTCAACTAATTTTAGTGCTATGGACTGTAGACTTTGAGATTATGTAATCATGGTTCGATAACGAGTACCCATGAACAACGATAGATAGTTCACATGTTTTGGTGTTTCAAATTTTTTTTTTTTTTTTTTTTTTTAAAAGTTCATTTTCGAAGTCAGATCTACCTATAAGAGTTCAACTAATTTTAGTGCTATGGATTGTAGACTTTGAGATTATGTAATCATGGTTCGAGAACAAGTACGTTTTCCAACAATCCACTTTTAAGAAACTATTGTGTATGCATTAAGAGAGGTTTATAGTAATATTATAGATCAGGATATAATTTGATAAATTTAATTAACTGATTATAATTGTATTGATTTTGTTTTCTTAATTAATTTTTTGATGTCTTGTACCACTGTATATTTAATTTATTTTGTTCCTGTCAGAGTGAATTTATTGTAAGACATTACTTTTGAAACTTTGATACCATTTTGTGGCTACAAAAATTTCAGATTATCACTTGATTTTACTCGTTTCACACTAATATATAATTCATTAATTTTCTTTTTAAGGAAAAAGGACTTTAAACATTAGCTTTTATGCATCAAAAGGTGGGTTTTTAATTAATTGTTTATGATATATCAAATTAATTACACTTGAGACTTGAAGATTAAAAGAATATAAAATGTCTACTTCAAAAAAATAAAAAATAAAAAGAATATAAAATGTCTAGAAAAACAAAACTTATCCTTACAATTCAGCACACTAAAATCACTTATATTTCTCGAGCCTGATTATGTTATGTTGATAATAATTCTTACTTTAAAAGTTTACTTAATTATAACAATTTTATTTTCATGATATTTTAAAGTCTCTCTCATATATATATATATATGATATAAATTTAGGACATTATCAGATCAAATAAATATATTTATCATCATATTTTAACATAATTATATATCCTTAAGTGGGTTTTTTAATAAACTAATTTTCCATTATAGAACCAAAGTTTAATAGTTATCATTAATTGGGTTTCATTAACACCTTAAATGTGATCACAAACTTTGAATTGACAAAAGTAATAACATAACATATATTCTTCGATCTCTTTTCTTCAACTTTTTTATTTTGTTGTGATTCGTAATTAAAAAGTGGTCAGCTTCCATTTTCGTGATTCTCGAGTCTGTAACGCATGATAGACAACCATTTATTTGTCCATGAGCATCAACAAAATGCTAGAAAAATAAGTTGATGCAAATAAAAAGTATGTAAGTGTCACTCCACAACACAGAAAAAGACAACTTGAATGACAAGAAGGAAAAGTGATAACATGATATATATTCTTCTTTTTTCTTTCAACATTTTGCTTTTCTTACGATTCGTGATTGAAAAGTGATCAGTTTTCATTTTTGTGATTCCTGAGTCTACAACGCATGATAGGCAACCATTTAATTGTCCATGAACATCAACAAAATCTTTGAAAAATAAGTTGATGCAAATAAAAAGCACGTAAAGTGTCACTCCACAATACAAAAAAAGAGAGCTTGAATGAGAGGAAGGAAAGGAATAGCCCTGCTAGTCGATTCTTCATCATGAAATTAAAGATCATATTGATCATATCATCTGTAGATATGATATCATATCTATCAACTTTTACAACGTTGTACACATGTAATGAATTTCATATAGACTTCGAAAAATAAGACTACTAATTATCACATATTATGTCATATATCTGTTAGTTAACTTTGAGATTAGGTGTAATGCAGACTGCGACCGTCCACTTTAAAAGGAAAAAGAGAATAATATTGGATGTATTTGATGTGTTGTACATGTGCACTCTTTTACTAGTTGAGTAAATGTACAACATTCTTTTTATACTTGTAATAAAATTCAAGATCATCTTAATTTGTTCATAATCTTATGAAGTGTGGGAAACTTCTGAATATGTGAACTTATGATAAGGTTATTTAGAAATCATATTTGTAGTCTTTGATTTGTCTAGATTACCAACAAACCACCTTAAATTGGACCATATATCGTAGTGGTTAATCCAATTCAACTACTTTTTATTTTTCATATATTGCATCATTTATTGTTTATTATTATTATTATTATTATTTTCGTTTTTCAATCTTTTTGACTTAAACACTATAATAATTAGTCTCGTTATAGATGATCTGAATTTTAACTTTAATAGTAGAGTCGTATAATAAATACCCCTCTCCAATTTTAATCAATTGTAATTATTATGTTCCATTAAATATATGAATCTAATGACCTGAAAATTATTTAATAATTTGATTAAATGAATACCATAAATATTTCCATCTTATGATTAAAAACTAATAACAATAAACTTGAAAGATAAAATTGATGCAAAGAAAATATATACAAAAGGAGACCCACGTGTGAGATAGAAAAAGAGGGTTTGAATGTTAGAAAGGAAATAATTCCACTATTGGTTGATTCTTCATCATGATATTAAAGATTATATTGATCTAGAGTACTATTCTTTAACATATTCGTGGGGTCTCTAGGTATCTTATCATTTCTATTACCTTTTGCGATATAAATCTCTCATGATATAAATTATATATATATATATATATATATCTCAAAGCTGTACACTCCTTACATATTATGAGATTATATAGACTCATATATCTTTGAACAATATATACAAGATGTATCTGTCAAGTTTTTCCTGATGCACCACATATTACTGTTATTTGGAACCTTTGTGATAAAATGATTATGGATAAGCAAGCTATCACCGTCTACTTTAAAAGAAATTTAAGGAATTTAAGGAAACACATTGAATGACGCATATGACATTAGTTGCTTAGATAGCTTAGCTATACAAAATTATTTAAAATAATTGAACTCATTTACGAGCACTACTGGTGAAGAAATAAATATCAAACACAATTGAGTTACTATATATATTTAAATTTGTTTTAGTTTATGCAGGGTAGAGTATGAGATGTGTTGCTAAAGAATAAAACAAAACAATAAATTATCATTGTACATGTTTATATTAATAGTAATAATCATGTATAAGATTATTTTTTTATTTGATTAATAAAATTTCAAAATTTAGAAAACGTGGTAATTTGAAGAGTGCAAATATATACGATGGGCATACCATTAAACCAACATATATAATAAAATCTTTTGAAACATGGAAACATATTATGAATCAAATAGTAAAATTTAAACAAATTAATTAGTTAACAATCATGAACCATAGCACATGGCCTCCATGTATATTAATTTAAACAAATTAGTGAGTGTGGAATCACGAAAGTAGAATGTTAGAGCTAGGATGAAAATATAAAAGATGCTATACCAAATCACCTTTTTTCTGTCTAGTCTATCTAAAATTTTATTTCATAAATGACTTTTACACCATTTGAAATTTGGTTGATGAAGAAACTATGGTCATCACAAAAAGAATATTAATTTTAATGAATAAAAACGTGTATACCTTAAATAATTTGTTGTCTATTGTAAAGGCCGTAAATATAAATTTATTCACTAGGTTAAGTTTACTATTTAATTCTAAAAGAATCTCTTGATTTACTAAAATTATTTTAAATATTGTTCCTTACATCTTTAACATCTCCAACACTATGGAGTAGGATCTTGAAGTATACATGAATTGAGCCTCGATCATTTATATCATATTTGAACAATATCGACCACCGGCAACAACCATCCCATGTCACTTTCCACTCTCTATCATATCTAATATGATGCATACAGCTTTATCACCTAAAACACAGCAAAGACTTGTTGGCTTATAGCAATCTAATCTCCTCTCCTACCTCTTATATCTAGTTACTTGCAATAAGCAACAACATCCTAGAAGTTCTCAATGTCCAAATAATCAATTATATTATGCAAGAATTCATTGTCATATTGATTGTCTGTGACTAATTTATAGCCAAGAATGAGATATAAGCAAGCTTATGATAGAATTATATCATATGCTTGGCTATGGATTGGACACAGAACAATCCATATGGCAACGAATTTTCTCATACAATATAACCAATTACATGTTTATTGAGAGGTCTAAGAATATTAATTGTTCCTCCTTCCAGTAAGCCTTTAAGACTTAGAAACTGTTCAGAAATGAAATTAAACAAATCAAAATTAACAAGCAAGAGAGGAGGTGTTCAATTGGTGGCATACATTAATTTAGGGATATTATAAAAAAAACCACGTGAAAAGCAAACTAATCGAGAACAGGCCCTAGTTTTTTTCTATTAGATGAACCGCTCCCTATCAGTTAGTGTTAAATTCGAAGAGTATAAGAGTAATTGGATGGGTAATTTCATTTATTTTAATAAAATTAAATAAATAATTAAAAAAATAAATAAATAATGTTTTCAACTCTCTCTCTACTATTCTCTCTTGCACTCCTTCATCTCTGTCTTTACCATTCTTTGCCTAGGCACTTCGTCTTCTTCTCATTCCTCCATCTCTATCTTTCTCTCGTTCCCTGCATCCCCCTCCAGCGTCAACGATCAACCCGCACCCTTCTTCTCCATCTCCTTTTTTTTTTTTTTTTGGGTTATCTAGTTCTAGATTTCAAACTCAGTTTTTTATTTGGGTTTTTTGGGTTTCAATTTTTTTTTTTTTTTTGGTTTTTAAGTACTCAAAAATGTTTTGTTAATTAGTTTTTTTTTAATTTTATATTTTTTTATTTAATAATATTATTAATCATAACTTAAAAAGTATTTCAGGCATTACATAATTTTGAATGGTATGATAGACATTTTATAAAATCTTGATAAGAGTATTTTAATCATTTTATGGTTTTGGATAAAAAATATTAACTTTTCAGATGGAAAGTTGACGGCAAAGAGCAGTTCATCTAATAAAGAAAACACCGGAGGGTCTTCTTAATTTTTTCACTTTTCAAGAGGAATTTTCATAATATCCCTACGTTTTATGTCCACCACAATGATTGCTTGAAGCCATTGTTTTCATTAGCCCTACTCTTCCCAATTGAATTCTTGCCACAGTAAATCGCTAACACAAACACAAACAACAAACATTGTTTGCTTATCATATATATGTAGTTTTGAAAAATTCTAGATAAATCATGAGACTAAACAAACCTATATATATTTAGTGAGACTTAATCTTTTTCTCAGCCTTTGTAACTTGATAATTACAACCTCATCATCTCCTACATATGTGGAAATTATTATTGCCCATGTATGTGCCACTCAGCAGAAACGTTTTCACTAAGTGTAAACTATATAGCAGAATAGACGAAGTTCTCTGGATATTGTTTATACTAGTTGTAAGTGATATTACCATGGAAGATGGATAGGTGTGGACGGTTTGGTGAAATTTATAAGTTATGAATTGGAATGTTTGGTGCAGTGATATTTAGGCTACTTGTAAGTCATCCTAGCTAGCTCGTTGGATATTACTCCACTATTTGGTTCTGGTATTTTTTCGACTTATTATCCAATTTCCGAATCCATGTGCAAGCCTATCAATGATTGATGTAAATGAAGGGTGGAGATTAAAACAAAATATCATGGTCTTGTAATATCAGTGGTTGCAAACTTACAACATCAGTGGATCTTCTTTGATGCCCTTTTCACTCGAGAATGGTCCCGCCCGCTCTCATAAGGATGGATCATGGAGACTGCGCATCAGCCCAAGTAAATTTTATTTTATGAGACCAAAATTTGGACTAGATCTTGTTTCATTCTTTCACCCCTTCAAAATTCCATATCTGCTGTTTGAATTGAGTGGCGATATATTCTCACCCCCTCAAAATTGTATGTACACCCCAAATCATTAAACATTTTTTTTTTTTAAATTCCAATATTATCCTTATAAAAACTCCTTAATTTTAATATTATCCAATGTTATCAACACAAGCTCTCACGTTTATTCCACGATACTCCAACTGCCTTTTAATTTGCTACCACGATTACGAGGTCGAGTCCTGTTGCATTTAGAGCTCTCCATCCTAATATTCAAGTAGATCATCTTTGTCGAAGACTCTCTTACCAGTAGTCAAATTCACGTAGTACTACAAAAAAACAGGTAAAATAATAAGCAAGGTAGTGACTTGAGGTAACAAATTAGAAACAAGTGACGTTGGATGTTAGCTGATTTTGCGACCGGTTTTCTGGACTTGGTGCAGGGTCCAGCCGGCGGGAAGATTTTTGGAGAGAGTGTGGAAATG
This sequence comes from Dimocarpus longan, assembly GCA_022984855.1. Classification (NCBI taxonomy): domain Eukaryota; kingdom Viridiplantae; phylum Streptophyta; class Magnoliopsida; order Sapindales; family Sapindaceae; genus Dimocarpus; species Dimocarpus longan. The sequence continues at coordinate 1,916,176 of CM041019.1, read as the reverse complement.
AAAAACAAGTGAAAAGAAAAGAAAGAATGATAACGGAGATGGCTTGTATGCATTGTGGCAAAAATCTTGAGGTCTGTGATTGGATAACCAATTGTATATATTGTGGAAAAATGTTTTGTTAAAATTAATGAGATTAATAAAGATAATATTGGAATTTTAAAAAATAATAAAATAATGATTTGGGGTGTACATACAATTTTATAGAGGTGAAAATACCGTCGCTCATTTAAATTTCTCTTAGCAGTCACCTAGTCACTCTGAACATCTTTTTTCAATAGAATTTTGGCTCTTTTATCAATTTTTTAAATGAAAGTTTTCCAGACTGATTAATCATAAAAAATATGCCGAAATTATATATGTCCATATTGGGTTTCTATGAATTATTTATCAATTTAGCCGTTATTATTCTCCTTGAAACATCGACTACTTCACAATCAAATATGTCAAATTAGATTCTTCTTCTGCAGCCCTTGGCCCATGCTTTTTTCCTTTGGTTTGATATCCATGGGAAGCATCCATTTTATTAAACCCTCCATAGATACACCTTGGAACTCCATTCATCAAAGACAAGTTGACAACACATTTCTCCTTGAGGAAGACAGCCTATCTTCCCCACCTGGCGCCCACCCCCCACACACCCCCACCCCCTTTTTTTTTTTCCAATCATTAGGTAATCCGATACCAATAATTAAGGGTTGGTCAGAACTTATTTAGATTAGATATTTTTGCATGATAAAAAAGCTACTCGCATAATATCTGCCCCAATAACAAAAGAAGCACACATACAATTAAATATGCACAGTTAGAGGCGACCTATCACAAATATGTAAAGAGAAACAGGGATAAAGCTAGAAAAGCTTATTTTGGAAATTTTAGGAGGCCCAATAAAAAAATATATCATATTTAAAGAGGAGACAAAATATATTATATACATGAATTTGAGGGTTATATATGTAGTTATTTAAGTAAATTTTATTTTTTTAAAAAAAAATGGGTGTGTCATTGCCCTCACTAGCACCCCCACAACCCCACCTCTAAAGGGAAAAGCAATAACCACTTGAATCATATGTGGATATATACTTAATTTCTTTATAAGAACACACAACCTTTTAATTTCTTTGGAGACACAAACCTACGACATTTTCTTCCTCAATAAAACTCTCCCATTTCAGGTACATATTTACATGTCTTCTCCATTTTTTGGTGTGTATTTTAGATACAAGTCTAAAAAGAGATCATGACCTAGAAAATTTAGTTCATAGTCTTAAAAGGCATGAAGAATAATAAGATAAGATGGATGGTTTAAAGGCATGCACTTTTATATATAGTCGCATAAATTCTTGAACAAATTAAAGCAGTGTGCAATGGAATCAATAAATTATTAAAGATGGTTGTAACTATCCAATCAAACTTTTTTGCTATTCTTCAAATATATTCCTGATAACATCTTGTCTACTTTACATCCTTAGCTGTCTTTGTACGTTACATCCTTAGCCATCTTTCTCGATCAAATTTAAATAACTAGTTTGTTAGTTACCATCAGATCCAAAATTTAAACAACTTTGACAGATAACAGATGACAGATACATATTAAATGCTTCCTACCGTATTAATTACTATCAAACCCAAAAATTTAAGCTAATAGCAAATTGTTCAACTATAATATTTAAAACTTGATATTATGATATATTAACACAATTGATGAAAACATGCTCAATAGTATTCTTTTACAAGGTATACAATGACAGTACTTAATTATAATGATTAATTGCAAGCCTGTTAATTAGATCTCCCAATGTTTGAAATGTTAGGAAGATGAACAAAATTCTTCTTAAAAATATTAGGAATACTTGGAATTGCTATAGGCTGTATGAATATTTGAACATCAGCAATGAAGAAAAAATTAAAGTACGTATAAATCACTACAAATCTTTCTTGTAATTTATTTTGTCATAATGCATCGATTTAAATATTATATAACATAAGTTTCATTGAAAAAAATATATTACTAACTTAGGCTCTATTTGACATGCGAAATAAGAATGCAATGAAATAGATTGAATTGGAATAAAAAATTCCTATTTCATGTTTGGTAGACCTTAAGATCGGATTAAAACTTATATCATATCATATATGGTGTAGGTTGGGATTAGATTGAAATAAAATTAATTTAATTTTTTTCATATAAAAATTAATTTTATAAAAAATTAGGGAAAAAAAATCACATTTCATCAATATCATTATCTCCCATAATTTAACATCATCAACGTATAGTTAATTAATAACATCAATTCAATTCATCAATATCATCATCTCTCATAACAACATCAAAACATAGAGAAAAAAAAATCAGAATAGGGTGTTTTAATCGAACCCAAAACCAAATGGTTCTGGGGTTCTAGGTTCATAAAGAACCATCTGGTTCTGGGTTCAATTTGCAGAACCAGATCCTAACTCAAAGAAAAAAAAAAAGATAGAGAGTGTTGTAGATTCCATGAATGTGTGATGAGAGAAAGAAAGAAGATGAAAGAAATGGAGATGGATGGAGAGAAGAGAAAAAAGATGGGAAATAAGAAATCTCATTCTCATCCAAAAGCGTCATGATTTTAGATGAGAATGAGGAATCCCAAAAGAATGGGAAATGAGAGAGTCTCAAAACTATTGTTGTACAATTGGTTTCCAAACATAGCATTTAAAAAATTTGAGATTTTTGAATTTCAAACCCACTTCCATTCCTATGTGTGAAACATGCCCTTATTGATTCGGTAATGCAATTGAAATATATAAATTTGGATTATAATTAAAATTTGAAAAAGTTATTTAAAAATAAAATAAAATAAAATTCTTCTCACAACTATCTATTAATATTAATATTGTGGTTATATACTTACTCTATGTCTACAACGTATTCTAAACGTTTTGATGGCGGCAACCAAAAATGTAAATTGGAGTGTCATAGAGTCATACATAAGATTCCCAACTCATTTGGCTCTAATTGCATGTGAGAACCAACTTGATCAATCTCGCATCCATGACTCAACCAATTTGGCCAATGCAACTCGAGATGACCCGTCTTGACTCAAAGCAGCCATTCCTTCATCTCTCTTCACAACTACACGTTTCCTGACTGATTTACCACACTCCGAGTCCATCAACTCTCTAACTCGCTCCTCCACCTCAGCAGAACTCACCAACCCGCCGCCGTCCGACTCATTCAGGGGCAAAACCAGCTCCGATTCCTTCACCAACAACTCCTTATTAAACTTTTGCTCCGCATACAGCGGCCATCCTATCATGGGTACTCCAGCGCAAATCGATTCAAGCACAGAATTCCACCCACAATGAGTCAAAAACCCTCCCACCGAGTCGTGACTCAACACTGCCGCCTGTGGGGCCCACGCCTTCACGACGAGTCCCCGATCCCTGGTCCGGTCCAAGAAACCTTCAGGAAGCAGCGAATCCAGGTCAGGGTCGGGTTGAGAAATCGGATCCTTGATTTGGTTATCTAAGGGTGGATTTTTTACCACCCATAAGAATTTATGACCGCTTCTCTCTAACCCTAACCCTACTTCTCCCAATTGTTGCTTTGAAAGCAAACCCATGCTACCAAAACACACAAACAAGACACTTCTACTTGGTTGTGAGTCAAGCCATGTCAAGCAATCCATCCCAGAACCATCTATGGTCTGATCCGTCGTAATAGTTAATGGTCCGATGCAGTATACCGGTGGTGATGATGATGATGCTGTCAATGCTTTCACTGCTTTTGGCTCGAGAGATTCGAACGTGTTGACAATGATTCCAGTTGATTTTTTCAAGTGGACTGCGCACTCTATAATGTGTAAACACTCCGGAGTGTCTCGAACAAGTGTTGACTCCGGCATGTGAGACAAAGGGACCGGTGGCATGCATGGGAGGTCAACGAAAGTAGTGTTGAGATCTTTGAAACTTTTGTTGGTGTTTTTGTAGATAGTTGGCAAGTAAAGGAACAAAGCGAGGCAACTAGCACCGGAAGTGAAGAAATAGTAGGTGGGGATGTTGAGTTGGGAGGCGATTTCTAGACACGGGAAACAAAAGAAGTCGATGATGAGACAACGGATGGTGAAGTCTGTGGTGAGAGATTTCAGGACTTGGTGGACATGGGGATTGACGAGATGGTAATGATCAAAGAGGATTGCACGGTGACTGGAATAGGAGTTGGGGTCTATGGGGATGGCGGGGAGCTGGTGGAATTTGATGGAAGGGATGGCGGCGGAGATGGCATCGAGGTTCAGGGCGGTGGGGCCGAGTTTAATAGGTGGATTGGTGACTAGGATGTTGATGATGAGTGATGGGTTTTGGGTTAATATCAGCTTTGCTAGCTCCACTGCAGACACCAGATGGCCTCTGGCTGGTAAAGGATAGAAAACTATGCTTTCCATTGATCTTGTACCTCCCTGTGTGTTGTCTATTTGTCATGGAAATTTATATATATATATATATATACATATATTATTGTTTAAAAGATTTTAATGAAGAAATGATTTTAAGAATCAATCATAATAAATAAATAAATATTTCAAAACTAATAGTCAAGGGTTTGTTTGAATTATATATATGTTGGATCAAAAATATGTATTCAAAAAATATCGGACAGATATTCTCTTATAATGAATATAAAGAAGAAATATACTAAACACTTAAACTAATGAGTGGATATACTTTTAATACCTTCGAGAAGTTAAATAAGTTTTGAAGCTTGTGTATTGACTCTTAATTATCTTTGTATCATTCTTTATTAATTTTTGGTCATTATCATTTTATCTTCTAAAATTAAAAATAATATCAAATCATTTTTAGTGTTGAAAATAATAGATAAAACAGTTCAATCATTAATTGAAATAGTAAATCCCTCGATAAATTAACAAATTCATCATTCCGGAGGGTAAAAAGGTAATTGGGCACATGTGAAATGGACTCCAGCTATTTCCCAAAATATAATTTGTTAATTAAAAGAAAAAATAAAAATAAATTGAAAACCACTTAGAGTATGCTATGTGTTAGGTGGTTTCCATACCCATCCATGCATCTGGTTCATCCCCACCCATTACTATCCCACGTACATGTCTCTCTGCCACTACTCTCTCCCTCTACAACCAAAACCCTCACACCGATCGACTTTCTACAACCAAAACCCACCTCAGTGCTTCTTCTCAACCGTCAGTCTCTCACACCCTGCTGCTGCTCCTCTCGGTTTCCACAACTCATTTTCTTCTTCTCAGCCGTCAATCTCGGTGGTGTTCTGTTTCTGCTTAGCCATCAGTCTCGGTGGTGTTCTGCTGCAGTGTTTTGCTTCAATCCTCAACCGTCAATCTTTTACACCGACGATGTTTTGATACTGCTTTCAATGGCGGGGTGGCAGTGTTGTTCATCGCGGGCTCTCGGTGGCTTCTTAATCATGTGCCCTCGGTGGCGGCGGTGGCGGTGTTCTACTGCTGCTCCTTTCCAGATCTTCGAGCTCCATGCTCTAACTCCATCTCCGGCACACCGTCTCCTAACCTTCTTGTTGTTTTTTTTTTTCTTCGATTATTTTTTGTCATTATTTTTAATTATTTGAGATTAATTTGGGTAGCATGATGAAGAAGATTATTATGGGTTTTGGTTGGTTTAATTGAGGTGGCTTTTGGTTGTAGAAAGTTTGATGGTTTGAACTGGTTGTGGTTGAAAAAGAAATATTTTTTATTTATTTATTTTAATTTCTTTACAATTGAATTCAAATAAGGATTCAAATTGGATTTATGTTGGTGAATGGTGAAGATTTGGCGTTTGGTTTGAATATAAGAATACAACCCTTCTTTTTTTAATATTTTTAACTGTTTTTAATTATTAATTAATTATTTTTTTAATTTTACTGTATTATTTTTTAATTTTTTTTTATTTTTCATGAAGATGGAATTTTTTAATTTTTATTTTTTAAGTTAACATATTTAACTTTATTTAATTTTTATGAAAATTTTTTATTTAATTAATTTTCATTTCAATTATTTAAAATTGTAATTTATTTATTTCAATTATTTATCTTTATTTTTTTATTTTTTAATATAATAAGGGTATTTTGATCTTTTATTGCTTTTTATCATAAAATCATTAAAATGTTGCATAGAAATCAGTTTTGACCTATAGTAGGGGATTTTTTTGCTAATATTTAAACAAATTAAGGTAAACGGAAATTATTTTTCATTTTAAGGGTTCTTAGATTTTTCCCTAAGTTTTTTAAAGTTTTATTAGATTCTGATTCACATGCTTTTATAGATGTATCAAAATCACATTTTAAAAGAAATTTGAAATGATATGTTCGAATCATTACAGAACATATCACTTCTATCACTTTCATTGCAATTGCACATATGCTTTTGTTGATTGTTATTCTTGTTGACATGTGTTGTCAATTTTCATAAGTTCGAATAATGTTTATGATGGTCATAAATTAGATAGAAAAACCTAATTAATCGTAGCTAATGTAATATCCTTGAAATTGTATATATACCACTGATAACTTTTATTCTTGTTGATAAGAGTTGTACCAATTGTCATATATCTACTTGAATGATATATATGATGGTAGATTAAAAAGAAAAATCTAATTAATTATAGTTAACGTAATATTCTTGTGGAATTATTGAACTAACAGTCCCATATTAAGGGCTGGCACATAAAGCAATAGATTTTCTAGTCATATATAGCTCATAGTTAATGTTATAATCCTTCTTGTTGGGAAACGAAAGAGTATTTGGTATATCGTATCTTTGCCAGTGCTTCTATTAGAGGTACTACTTTTTTTGTGTCGTATCAGTTAACAAACACCCTATATAAAAATTATAAAAGAAAATTACTTTTGACGGCCATCATACTATATATGCAGCCTAGATGACAAAAATTGAAACTCTTTTTGGTCTCTTTTAGTGGTTATATGTAGTTCGGTTGATTAGAAAAGCAACTGTAATTGCGCACACGTACTGGTCTTGAAATTCACCACTACCCACATCAAGTTTGGTAGATATAGGTTTTATTAATAGAGCCTTAAATTGACAATCAAAGGACAAACTTTCCGTCCAAAGAAAACTCTGAAAATAGAAAGTAACAAACCTTTCAAAGACGAACTGGAATCAACCCATAATGGAATTACTATCCAAATTTTCATGTCCATCGAGGGAACTGAAAACACAAAACAGAAGCATGTGCACAGATTATTATCCTAAAGAAAACAAAACACAACAAAAATTGGTAGATGTACCATACTTTAAAGAAGTATATATATAATTAGTCATGCAAATGTATATATGATTATAGCTAGGAGCTCCCTTCAATCCAATACGTGGACAAAGTATGCGGAAGGAGTTGCTCCCACACCATGCGCCTGGCTAAGCTCAACACTAGCCGTCCTTTATCATCGTATTTAAGGATAGCCCGGTGCATGAGATGGCAGCTCTAGCCGCTTCTCAGCCCTCGGTATTGGATCGAAGAGGAGCTCCTTAGCTATAGATGTGAAACAAAATGCATAGATGGAGCATGCATGTTCCTTCACTCCTTTTCATCCTTAAATAGAACAATTTTCAATAGGTTTTGAAATATTGAACATGTGATACGCAATGTTCACGGGAATTTTTTCCTTTCTTTTGAGATATTCGTTTAGGGGCGTCTCGAGGTTTGTCCCCTTTCAAGTTCTTGCTCTTGATTCCTGGATTCATGTGAGATCCTTCCTCGGTTTCGTATACCTCTTAAAATTCCGATTCTGTGCAATCACAAGCTACCATACATGAAAGCACGGAACCTTGACAGTAATTGATCCTTGTATTAGAATACATACTGGCTTTACATCATCATAATGCAGCGTGATGCAAAACTTGATTTTTTTTTTTTTTTTTTGTTTCTTTAATAGAGTAAATAAGTTTTGGACAATCCTACTTTGTTTTCTCATAATATAGGTTGTGAAATCAGTTGTCAAATATATGAAACCAAATATCCTGATCACTTAACAAGTTTTTCAATAGAATCATATGTGTTGACTGTCCCGGAGGGTCAACATTTATTGGGGATATGTTCTGGAGATCCCAACGAATAATTTGTGTGAGGGCTGATCCGTAATCGTTGAACCTCTTTTTGGTCTCGTAGGATCGCGTTCGAAGTAGAACTCTTAATCTTATAGGTTTTTTTGGTGCATAACTCTACCACCAAACTGATTCAGTTTGGTGATAGGAGTTATGTACCTAAAAAACCTATAAGGTTGAGGGTTTCAATAATTACGGATCGGTCCTCACACAAATCCTTCGTTAAGACTTCCGGGGACATACCCCAAACAAGTATTGACCCTTTGGGACAATCAACATCATCCAAAATGTATGATTAGGACGTACACAAGAAATTTCATAAAATTAGATAAAAATTTTCACCTGTGTTTGGAGAGGCTTGGTAGAGATTCAAGACTCAATCTCATCATGTTTGAAAATTAATTGAAATCTTGCTGCCATAGGATTTTTCGTTCCTAAATGCTATTATGAGATTTACGAGGAAAGAAAATAACTCATTAATAGCACTGATAGCTTTTGGTTTCTGTTTCCTTCACTTTTCTTTTTTTATTGTTTCTGTTTCCTTTACTTGTCTTTTTTAAATTCTCTTGGTGATGCACTTTCAACGTTTTTTATTTCTCTATCCCTTTACTTCTCTTTTTTCAATTTTTTTTGTTATTAATGTATAATAAAATTTTAATCCAATCTCAACTTATATCAAATATAAAATAATAAATTTTAAATTCACTCCAATCTCGTCAAATCATAATTCTTTCCAATCTCATTTTTATTTCATTTCTCATCCCACATGCTAAAGAGGGCCTTATAGTTTTTTCATAGAAATCATCCAAAATGTGTAATTATAATTACACACAAGACTATGAGATTAAACACATTTTGGACTTGCTAGCAATTAATAGTTTCAATTCTTTATTAATGTTTTAGTTTTTAGCTTATGGATTATATTTTTTTTAATTAACATTCTTTGAATTAGCAGGAAAATAGTCTAAGCTTAACGAAAATGACACTATTATTACACGAAGGCGTGACGTACTATTTATTGCAAAAACTTGAATCAAGCTTTGTATGTCTTAACAGTATAGCTATCTCATTGGGTATTTTCTTGAAACTGCTATTCATGATCTTGTCACATGTACGTACAGTAAAATTTTGTCATCTTTTGCTGTATGTAATAAACTAGATTAATTCGAACTAGTTTTATAACTTCCCATAGTTGGCAAGGGGCATGTTGCCATCACATATATTTCGGATGTCTACATCTAATATATTTCAAATAAAGAAACAAAAGAAAATATAAGCATGCATCTCTTTGCATCAGGATGATGTAAAGCTCGTTGTATTCTACAAGAAGACCAACCAACTAGCAATCAATGTTCAAGGTTCGTGCCTTCATGTATGGAAGCTTGTGATAGCAAGGAATCAGAATTTTAACAGGATATGGCTGGCTGGATCTGATTTCGACCCAGGAATCAGGGGAAAAACCCTCAAGAGAAGACAAAATCTTGAAACCCCCAAACGAATACCTCAAAAGAAATGCAAAGATTCTCGTGAACGTTATTCATATCACATGCTCACCAAGGAAACTTGACTATGTAATTCAAAAGCTTTTTTGAGAATTGTTGTATCTAAAGAAGCAGAGGAGAGTGAAGGAACATACTCCAAGTCTCAACCACTTTGCTTTTATATCTAGTTATAGGAGCTCCTATTCAATCCAATATAGGGAGCTGAGAAGCTGCTAGAACTGCCATCTCACAAGTCAAGCATGGTGTGGGAGCAACTCCTTCCGTGTTATTTGTCCACCTATTGGATTGAATGGAGCTGCCAGCTAGCTACTTAGTATCTTAATTTAACATATTTGTGACTTCATTATTACATCCCCAAACTAATTTACATTTACTCATGACCATGTTGTCTTTTGTCTCTCTTAGGACATGAATCAGTCCACGTACACGCTTTTTAAATATGTATCTTAATTGGAAGGAAGATATGGATAGTGATTTTACATTATACATTGGTTGTATCTTGAAAAGACTTCAAATTTCAATTGTGTACACAATATTATGCTTCTGTTTCGTAACTATGTCGTTTAATTTGTTTTCAGGATATCGGCATCATTGTATCAAGTTGGCATGAGTTTTCAAAAAATCCTTCTGAAGCAGCTTATTCAAGTTTAATTTTCTTCTATTTTGCTTGTTCGTTATTCAATAGACGAATATGCATGTCCAATATATATATGCAATGTAAAGAAGATTTTTCGTTCCTTTCTATTTTATTCTTTAGATATGGAAATGAATTTTGTCCTTGCATGGTCAGTTTAATGCTCTACCAATACCTAGCAAACCTGATGTGAATAGAGATGCATTGCACAATAATATAATATCTTATCAATTCAATTACAACCTCTAAAAGCAACTAGAACGAGTTGCAATGTTTTTGGTTTAGGCTGCTTTCGATAGTATGATAGCCAAAAGTATCTTTCTTTTATCATTTTCCTAGCGTCATTTGATCGTCTGATAGTCTCGACTTCATCACTTTATTTAAATTCTTCTTACATGCATAAAAATGCCCAGCCCACTCATAAGGTGGATCATGCATTGAGGTGTGCAACTCGCACAGAAAAAGTACCCAAAATTAAAATATTAATATTAATCAGATTAAAGTATTGCAACAACTAATTAAGCTGTTTGGGTTTCTTATGGCAGTCCATTACTCCTTATATTTCATAGTTCAACTCTTCTAGCAGCGCATGGATTTAGAGTTGTAATACCCAAATATTTGGACTTTATCATTTTGTAAGATGCGTTTTATTAGGAGAATAGAAGTTATATATACATGTAACACTTACAAAACATGCAGTTTGGGAAGCTACAATTGAGTTGAATAGTTACTTTAACTCCTTTTATTCATAACTATAACATAATGTAAATTCTAAAAATTTCAGGATTATGATTAACGGGAGTAATCCAGCTTTTCTAAAGCTTTAATTATGATTAGACATTGGGATGAGAGACAGTTGAATTAAATCGAACATATATAATAAAATTTTACACTTACTTTATGCACGAAGGTAGACAAAAATCCTTGCGGATCTCTGCAAGTGAATTTTCATCTTTTGGATTCATTGTCTAAAAGCCCAAGAGAATATGCCAGACATGAAAAGGCACCAACATGTGAAAGCATACAAAATCAAAGGCTCACACTAACAGTTACTTCAATAGGCATGCACACAATAACGTAGTACAATTAATGGTGAGTCATATTGGGGAAAAAAAATCCCCATAAACCATCAAACTTTGTACAAGAACTATATATTACTTTTTTCTTTTGGGCAAATCTCAGCGGAAACGGGGAAAACTATATTAAATAAGAAAATAAAATAATGATACTTAGCCAGGGGAAATAAGAAGCCTAACCCCTAGAAAAGCAAAAATTAGTACATAAGCAGAAAAGGCATTAAAAATACGTGAGAAGAAATAGCATTAAAAACATGTACAACGTACATCATAATAATGAAAGAATAAAAAAGGAGAACACTTAACTAAATGTGTAATTCAAAAACCACCGGCATCTAATTACCGAGAGAAATTTCTTCAAAACATTGGGAGGACTATTCCACTAGGTAAAATTCCATCAATGTATAAGAATTATTACATAATCACAAACAAAAAGCAATTAAAATATAGAAAAATATTGAAAATCTCCCTAAAATGAAAAATAATATCACTGAACATCATTTTTTAACATAAAAAGTAGATGATTTTACGTTAGTTTCATTTTCAGATATATTTTAGTAATATTCTAATAAATATGTTAACTAACAATCTTATCAACCTCAAATTAATCCAAATCATTCTTCAAACCACAGATCAAATTATCACTTCTGCCTCCGGAGGGATTTGGTTTAGGTCAAAACTAATTAGTGGACTTTTCCACCCGAAATCTTCCGTGTACTCTTCACTACTGCTAGGGAGTTCATTAAGATCAATCATATCCAGACTAGTACCCTTCTCTTCATCTGAACTTTTAGCTTCATTTACAAAAGCAACCAACTGTTCATCAACATTGATTGATTGTAGCTTCTTTTTCATGTGTTTACGGCGACAGAGGTTCCTTATGTCTTCAGCTCTTTTTCCAGGTACCTCCCTTGCTATCAAAGACCATCTTTACAATAAAGAAAAAATATACATACATCAAAATAAAGTTTTCTTACCAATTAGCTAAATTTTGGGAAGTGATTAATAAAAACCATTGTATAATTTAGAGACTTACTGGTTACCAAGTACACAATGTAACTTCATAACAAGCTCTTCTTGTTTTTCAGTGAAACTTCGACGCATGACATTGGAGAGGGAGCTCTTACAACTCACACGGTTGTCACCTTCAACACAAGCTAGAAGACACAGCTTGTTTCTTTGTCTGGTCCACTTGATGTGATGATCTCCACCACATCCCCGGCACTGCAGGAACTTGGCCATAGTGAAACCGGAACTAATTCGGAGTACACGTTGTGAGTTGATATAGGAGTGAATTTGAATTGAAAATTGGATGAGATTTTATAGAAGTTTTGTATACCTACATAAATGCATGCGCCACTCACAGATGGAATCAAGTGTGCTCGGATTTCGAAAATGTTTGTCACAATAATGTGTCACTTGTCTGGGTTCATATCATAGGTGCCTAAGTTAGTGATCAGAACAATTATATATGTTATTGGCCTCTCGTTTCTCAGCACAATTATATGTGTCTATCATTTGTGGTTTTCAAAGAGAAGAATCAGAAGATGGAAAGTAACGCCAAAATATACAGATCTGTAAAGGTATACACGGTGGTACATACTAAGTACTCATTGTTCTCTAAATAAAAAATTGAATCTTGATTCTTTAATGGTTAAATGTATTTAAGGGATGAATTTTTTTCCTTTCTAACATTTTTTCGCTCATAAGTCATATAATATATTGTTTTTATCATTAATACAAATAAATCTTCTTTATGACAAAGCATCATATCAAATGGCTAATGCAGTTTTTGTTTATAATGATCTATTGGTTATTTTTAACTATTGTGTTGTTGTTGGCTTCTCCACTATTTCATATTTTACATAATTTTTAAGAGATAAACGTAATTAATTTATATCTCTATATTGCATCTTTAAAAATATGACTTATAGTAGCATAAAATGCTCATTTAATTTGGTAATGTATTGGATTGAAGTCATCCCCACCATAGGTGCTGTCTCAAAAAATAATCTTCATTTAATATTTTATTAATGTCTTCTTTTGATCAAAATAAAAAGAATGTATAAGATAAAGATTAATTCCTTAAGAATCTTATTTAATTAAAATAGACTTAATTTCCTACAATTTTGAACTTCGGTTTGAGTGATAAGACGCTCATTTTTTTTTTTTACATGGTCCGTGTTTCTTTGACCATTCGACAGCAGGGAGTCTTTGCCATCTCTGATTAAAGCAGTGGTGACCTTTAAAATTACTAGACTAGAAAGACATTAGAAGAGAAATATCAGTACTCACATACATGCATGCTGCAGCAAGTCACTCCAGATTGAATCATGTGTATTCATGTGTCCATTGAAATTTGATAATAAGTAGAAATTAGGGACAACTATTAATATTGCAGCGGTTGTCTGTAGGGTGATGATTTCAGCCAACCTTATAGTCGATGTATATGCATTTTGTACAAACTTATATGATCAAAGAAGAAAAGAAGATGCTTATGTGTTGAGTTTCATTCAAGTCTGATTCCAAGATGATTTCCATGTATAAATACTCCCTATTAGTATATATAACCAGTTTAACTATAATCTTTTGACATTAATTAAAATCAATATAAATATAAATTAACGATAATCATTGATTGGCTTCCCATAAATCTGAGTCCAAAATGGGTCATGCCGAAATAAGTAGTCGGAAATTAAGTAGGTAAAGCTTTCTAGGATTCTACGGATTTTCACTCCTTATGCATATATTTTTGACATATTTAGCATCTTTTTGGACCTATAATTTCTGGTTTAATTAGTAGATTTTTTGAAGTACCGATGGGAGTCTCACTGATTGTGGTGGAGGTGTGCAAGGACCAATATTAACATAACTAAGGTACATAGATACAACTTATAAAGTCACAAGTTACCTTTATGTTTGGTTTGTTTTAGGAAATTGCTTTGTCAAGAATTTTGTCATGTAACCAATTTTTGCAATGACAAACTTTATCTAAATATCATCATAGTAGTCTGGCTATATATGATCTTATTATGAGAAAATTATATATAATTGAAAATTAACAATAACATATATAAAAATGGAGTTAATTTTATACACCAGGAGGGCCTAGTGTTAAATCAAGATCAAGTTGATTTAACTTGACAGCCTCATTGGTGACCTCTCTAGGCTTCCAAAACATATAATCACCACATGACATATCACTAGTGACCACTTGATCATAGACTATGTAGATCGGTTCTTGAGGGATCCCAAAAATTGTTCGTTTAATCGGCTGATTACTCCATGGATTAATACCTTGGCTAATCAACTTCGGCTTTATTTTACGCCAATAGTGGTTCCTTAGATGGTTTTCGGTTCTTCCCGATCCCATGATTTTGGATATGTCGCCCCACCTATAATTAACAACAAACATATAATTAATATTGTTTCTAAAAATGTCATGAACCACTTATATAGTACATTAGAATATAACTATCATAAAATCATCACAAGAGTACATTTATAAAATTGACTTTTGTTGTAATATCATAGAAAATAAAGGTTTATAAAAACACACTTTTCACCAAATTTAGCGTGTAATTTAATAATTTGTTCTTCTTCTTCGACACTAAACTCGTCGCGATTGATACCAGGACGTAAATAGTTCAGCCACCGATTACGACAACTACGATAACTCCGACAAATGCTGGCAGCTTTTGGTACATGGGTCCAACTGCCCGGACCATGAGCTTCTTCGATTGCGGCAATGAGACGTTCATCTTCTTCCTTGGTCCATGCTTTTCTCTTGGCCATGGCTACAAGGCAGCTCTACTCTAATATTAATATACTAATTGATATTAGTAATAGTAGAGTGATAAAGTTGCGAGTTGGAGTGTATGAGATTTTATAGGAGAATTTGTTGTCTAGATGCATGAACCAAGTACAGTCAAAATCAGAAACCATGTGCATGCTTTAAAGTTTAAAGTACACCTTATTGGATACGAATTATTGAGGGTTTATAATAAGAATCAAACTTTGTGACTCATCAAGATCTCTCCCATCAGGAATCCCATAGAAAATTGGAACACAAAAAATTTTACTAGTGCTTGTACAGTTGTACTATACAAGTCATCTATTTCGGGTAAATATGTAATGGAAAGTACTTAGCCACCTGTCTTCAATACATGTACTTGTATACAGAGATTGAGTAGTTGAAATTGGACCAAATCTTATTCAAAGGTATCTAGATTTTGATGTTATATAATTTTAAGTTATAGTTTAATTTAAAACATTTAGTTTAGAATAACATTACACTGTCTACAATATTATTTAATCTTTTATTCAAAATAATATAATAAGTTGATTTTTTATCACAGTATTTGGAGAATAACATCATTATTTCAATTATTCATTATTAGAGTATATATAGGCTTTAAAAGGACTTTAACTTCAAGTAATATAATTGATCTATTCACCTTTTTTGGTTAATAATTTTAGAGTTTCTTACCAAATTTCTACTATAAGAAAATGGTTCAGGGACCATAATAATTTATTGAAGTAATGCAATGTGATTCAACAAATTGTAAGAGAAGCCCTATAAAAAATGTATAATATATGTATGTGTGTATGTGTGTGTATATATATATATATGTGCTTTTAATATGTCTCCAAGAGGAACTCTTTATTGAGAAATAAATTCTAAAATCTTTCAAAAAAAAAAAGAAAAAAAAAGAAAACTCATAAGGAAGGAACCACTCTGATGTGTGTGTATATAACTAGATATATAACTTAGAGGTAACGTAATTGATCTGTTTACTTTTTCCGTTAATAATTTTAGAGCTTCCCTATTAAATTTGGACTACAAGAAACTATATATGTGTAGTTTCAATTTCATGGTTTATGGACCATAATAATTTATCGAAGTAATGCAATGTGGTTCAGTAAATTGTAAGAGAAACCCAAAAAAAAATAATATATATATATATATATGATTTTAATAAGTGTCCAAGAGGACTCTTTATCGAGGATTCTTAAAAATAAAAATTTGTGAGGGACGAACTCTTTTGGTGGGTGTGTGTATATATATATATTCATTTTAATGATCAAGGTATAGTACTTTCAGTTAAGATTAATTACTACATATGTTATTCCGAAACTATTATTATAATATCAGGAGACATCTACTTTCAGGATATAAAAACTCCCCAATACTATAAATATGTATGAACTAATTACTCAAACCTCTATATATAACAAGTGTGAAAATGAAAAGACTTAACCGCTCAAGTCATAAGGTGGGGTGCTATATTTTGTAGGTTTAGTGTATTAAATTGCAATGAAGCATTTGTTGTTGCTGTCTATTCTCCAATTCATAGCTCCGACAATAATGCTCTTAGCAAGGAAGGCCAAAGGTTTTCATGTTTTTGGGGCTGTTGTGGCTCAGCTTCTCAAAGAATATTCAGTCAATGTGTGTTCAAATTTGGGAGGAGAAACAAGTGCTCTCGGAGTCATAGAAAAAGAGAGAAAATCAGAGTCTAGAGTGATATTTTAATAAAAAATGAATAATGTGCACTGTAATATTCCTCTTATTTATGTTAGAGATATTAGAAATCCAAAAATATTACCAAAAAAAAATAAAATAAGTGAACAGCACGATTAATTGGGGGGGCTCGTTATCAGAATGAATCGGGTTACTTATTGGGCCTCAGTGGAATCTGTGGGCTCAATTACCAACCGATTTCCCCCAAAGTTTACGAAGTTTTCTCATCTGAAAGCCTCCAAATTAATTAATTACAATTAGTTAGAAGACATTAAATTATATCAAATGAAATTTAAATTTAAAGATTGAGCATCAGTAAAATTTTGTAACAAAAAAAAAAAAAATTCTCACTCTCAAAGAGTAAAATAAGGTGACAAATCCAGTCATAGTCTAAATTTTATCTGAAGTTTTATGTAAGGGTATGTTTTTTTTTTTTTTTTTTAAAGATTATTTCTAATGAGAACAACTCAAATATGAGACACTATCAAGGTGAATGAGTATGTTAAACAATCATATTATTTTGAGCAATGGATAAAAGTTTTGATGAAATGTTTACGTATCCATGGGAAAGAAAATAAATAAATCTTGACCATGCAAATTTTTTATGCCTAGAAGTTATTAATTTACGAAATATTAAGGGAAAACTAGATGGAAACTGATCTGAACCTATATATACATATTTATCGTCCATAATGATTATTACTAATATAACTCTTTATCGGGAAATTTTTTGTACTGTTGGTAGTATATATGCATTAACACAGGAAAGCAAAAAAGAGACAAATATAGTTATATGTTTTTTTTTCCCTCATAGTGAGAATACTCATTGAAGCGAAGGGGAGACATGCACTTATTAATTCTTAACAGAAGAAGAAAAAAAAAACAAAACAAATCTACATGAATAAGATTAGATATTTTTGACAGAGAAGACATACATGGAAAAAGATACATATTCGTTCTTAATTTAACTTGTTCATGCATCAATAACCTGAAATGTAAAAGATAGTATAGTAGTACTAGACCAACTATTGTTTCATTTTTGAGGCAATGATTTTGAATCATTGTGTGACACTCAATAATGTATCCAATACTTCCAATCACATACTCAAATATTCTTCTATAAATTTATCTCATCTAACTCTCAACCCAAGAAAAATCACATCTACCAAATTCTTCCATCACACTTACTACTATAGTTACATAGCCAATTTAGATGGCCAAAATTAACCAAACCCAATTAGGTCTCTTGTCGAACCAATGTAGTTCGAGCCTAGTGCAAACCATAGACGCACCACTACCTTTGGTATGGTCCATACTTCGTCGGTTTGACCACCCACAAGCCTACAAGCAGTTCATTAAGAGTTGCACCATGTTAAGGGGCAACGGTGGCATGGGAAGTGTACGAGAAGTGATGATCATCTCAGGCTTGCCTGCGACAACTAGCACGGAGAGGCTTGACAAGGTTGATGATGACCTGCATGTCATGCAAGTAAGTATTATTGGGGGTGATCATAGGCTCCAAAACTACCATTCCACCACTAGTTTGAAAGAGATAGATGGAGGGCGGAGGACAATGGTGATGGAGTCGTACGTGGTGGATGTTCCTGCGGGGAATAGCGTCGAGGACACATGTACGTTTGTTGAGACGATAATTGGGTGTAATCTTAGGTCATTAGCTAGGGTTTTGGAGAAAATGAGTGCTGATCATGACTTGTAAAGTTTATGGCAGCTATGTGACATTGGATAAATGTCATAGTGCATGTGAGTTTGTGATTTGTAGGTTTGCTTTGTATTTGGAGGTTGTTGTATCAGTAATAATCATTATAGACCATAAATATGTACGTATAGATTGATATCAGTTTCCGTCTAGTTTTCCCTCAATATTTCGTAAATCAATAACATCCAAGTATAAATGATTTGCATGGTCAAGATGTATTTATTTTCTTTCTCATCAGAGAAGTACTGATCCTACAGGGAAAAAAAAAAGGCTTACATACCCTCAAATAAAATTTAAACGATGACCGGATCTGCCACCTTATTGTTTTTGTGTTACAAAATTTCATTGATTACGGCTCAATTTTTAAATTTAAATTTCATTTGATATAATCTAATGTCTTCTAACTAATGTCTTCTAACTAATTGTAATTAATTAATTTGGAGGTTTTTCATCGATTTGAGGTACATCACTATAAAATCTCTAGGAAACTGGACCCAACGGATTTTACAATTTTTGGCCTGGGCCCTTATCGGTAAACCTTGGGCGAAACCGGTTGGTAATCGAGCTCACGGATTCCACTGAGGCCGAATAACAAACCCGACTCATCAAATTCTCCTGATTTGCAGGCCCAGCTCAATTAACCAAGCTGTTTAAATTTTGTTCGTAATAGTTTTGGATTTCTTAAGTATCTCTAAATAAATAAGAGTATAAGATTACATTGTACAAAATTTTTTATTAAAATATTTGTCTAGACTCTGATTTTCTCTGTTTTTCTTTTTCTTTTTTTTTTTTTTTTGAAATATTTTATCTCTTTTTCTATACGACTCGGCGAGCACTTGTTTCTCCTCCCAAATTTGAACATACATTTGACTGAATATTCTTTAAGAAGCTGAGCCACGAGAGCGCTAAAAAATGGAAACTTTGGTCTTCATTGCCAAGGACATTATGGTCGGAGCTATGAATTGGAGAATGGATAGCTACAAATGCTTTGCTGCAATTTAACATACTAAACCTGCAATATAGAACCTCATTTTGTAATTTCAAAATAATAATAATAATAATAACTTCATTTTGTAACTGAAGCGATTAAGCCTTTTTTTTTCTTTTTGGCATTCATAATAGAGATTTAAGTAAAATTTATAAAATAGTATTTGATAAATACAAAAATTCAATGTAATACCAAGAAACTAAAGTGAATTGTCTTAGCACCATTAATAATCATGAACAGAACAAAACGATAATTTGCAAACAAATCACGTACTATAGTTCACGAACATTATAGTAAAAAGTTCATTAAAACAAAACTCACACTATATTGTGAAGTTAAAAAATATATATATTTTTTAAAAAGAATATTCTTTTATATACATCTACTAAAAAAGCGAAACATGTAAAAATACATGAGAATAGGTATATTAAGTAAAATTTGTAGTACTTAATTTCAATAAGTCTTAATAATTAGATAAAATATGGGATTATTCTAGCATGATATGAAGTTAGTTTTGATAAAGATTGAAAAAGCTTAAAATTGTGTGTAACAAAATAAGCTAAAAATTAGAAGTAACTTCACTCACCCTTCCATATTAATCTCATTCATACTAATCTTTCATATGTTTAACCATGATATCATGCATATAAATTAATTTACAAATGATCTCCCCTCTCAATTCTAAATATTTTATCCCAAATCTAATAATGGGCCAGTATTGGGCTTAGAACCCGACCAATGCCAAAACAGTAATATAACGCAATTACACTCAATCGGGGGGTCCGGATATGAAAATGAACAAAAATCCCCTTGTATTATTGGTATAGTCTACGCCAACGGCTAGTAGGTTTAAACGGTAACTTCAACGGTCGAAAATTTCAAAAGTTTCCTCCTAAAAACCTCTCTAAAATCAGACTCTTTCTTCTTCACTTCTCTGCCTCCCTCTCTCCCTCTCTCTCTCTCTCTCTCATCTCTCTTCTCTTGTAAATTATCAAATTATCAACAAATAGAAACTGAAATCTCACTGTTGTTTTGATAAAAGATGCTGCAAGATATGTGGAATGCTCCTCCTGGTTTCATTAGGCCCTCCAAATCGGCTCCTTCTTCACCAGCCAAACCTATTGGGGTACCGAGAACCCGGTCCGAGTCCTTCCACGCCATCCACAAGGTCCCAGTTGGTGACACTCCCTACGTGAGAGCCAAAAATGTGCAGGTAAGGGAAAAATCTTGATGGGTTTTTTGAAAATTCACGTCTTTTGATTGTTTTGTTTGACGGGCGTTTTGTTCTTTTTTTTTTTTTTTTTTTGTGGATTTTGGTTGTTTTAGTTGGTGGATAAGGATCCTGAGAAGGCAATACCATTGTTCTGGGCTGCTATCAATGCTGGTGATAGAGTAGATAGTGCATTGAAAGATATGGCAATTGTGATGAAGCAGCAAAATAGGGCTGAGGAGGCCATTGAAGCTATTAAATCATTGAGGAGTCGTTGTTCAGATCAAGCACAGGAGTCTCTTGACAATATTCTTTTGGATCTTTACAAGGTTTTGACAATTTAAACATGACTTTTTTTGTGTATTATTTGTTGTTGTTTACATTATTAAACAAGCAGTGATTTTTTATTTTATTTATTTGTTCTTTTTTTTTTGGTTTTTATATAGAGATGTGGAAGACTGGATGACCAAATAGCACTTTTGAGGCACAAGTTGTATTTGATTCAACAAGGGCTTGCTTTTAATGGAAAGCGCACCAAGACTGCCAGGTCTCAAGGCAAGAAATTTCAGGTCTCTGTCGAGCAGGAAGCAACGCGGTTACTGGTAAGAATTTGCACAATTATCAAATCTGTTATGTGCCCTTCAGTGTTTGCTACATTATTGAAGTTTGAGTCATGTTTAATTTTTTTTTCAGGGAAACTTGGGGTGGGCATTGATGCAGCAAAACAATTACATTGAAGCGGAAGATGCTTATAGGCGGGCACTTTCCATTGCTCCTGATAACAACAAGATGTGCAATCTTGGTATTTGTTTGATGAAGCAAGGGAGGATTAGTGAGGCTAAAGAGACACTAAGGAGCGTGAAGCCAGCAGTCGCGGATGGTCCTAGAGGGGTTGATTCGCATCTCAAAGCCTATGAGAGGGCACAGCATATGCTCAAGGATCTTGAGTCTGAGATGATGAATAAAGGAGGAGATAGAGTCGAGCAAAGTAGGCTTTTCGATGCCTTCCTTGGCTCGTCATCTATTTGGCAGCCTCAGCCTTGTAGAGACCACACAGTTTTGCCTACCACCACCACCAATGCAGCCAAAAGTTTTGATGATTTTGGTGAGGAGAACATTGATTCCAATACAATTACGAATCAGATGGTGGCTGTCCCTCCTCCTCATCAACATAAAAGTGCTGCAGCCAAACAACTTGCTGCTTCTTATGGGAACTCAATGCTGCCCCCAACAACAGCAACAACAACAAATGCACTAGTCAACAAGAATCATCCTCAGGATGATTTTGCTGATGAGAACATTAACATTACTTCCAATACAATAGCGAATCAAATGGTTCTTCCTCAGCAGAGAATTGTTAAACAGCTTGCTTCTTTTGGGAACTCATGGAACATTGATGCCCCGCCATTTTATTCATCCAAATTCATCAAGGACCCAATTGGGAACCAATTTCATGAGAGCCTGAAGAGAACAAGGTCTGGAAACGCCACTAATTCTATGAGAGTGAATGACATCGGAGAACAATATACCAAGCCTTTAGCTGTAGTAGAACCAGAGAAGACTGAAAATAAGATGAGGAGGAGGCTATCTCTTTCATCTGAAGAATCAGGAAACAACAACAAATCAACAGAGTTTTTGCCTGATGACGAAGACTTTGAAGAGGCCATTCTGGCTGCAGTTCTAGGTTCAACAACAACAAACGAAGCAGGGAAGAAGAACGCTGAAACCAGCGACACATCAGAAATATTTCAGAGGAAGATCGATAAGAGACTCAAAGTTTTTCAAGACATTACTCTATCTCTAAGTCCTAGAGCCTAACCCAAAAAGTCTTGTGTTTAATAATAATTTCCCTTAACTAAGTCATTTGATCCATAAAACAAAATAGTTTTAGGTTGGAGATAAACTTGTTCTCCTTGACTCCGGTTCCTCCTGCAGTGGAAGGAGCATGAATGAAGAATTCAACGGTAAGTTCATCAGATGGTTGCAGTACTATGGTATTTTGTAGAATTTTGAGGGAGAATTTATCACTAGAGATGAGCGAATTCGCTATAAATATTCTTCTATGTATGCCTGAAATTAAGGCACTATTTATTTTTCTGATTATATAATAACAACTTTGATGTCTCATCCATCTCATGCCACATTTCCTGCTGCTTTTTGACTTCTTTTTCACACGCACAACATGAAGAGAAAATTCAATATAAAACCCCACAGCAAGAAGAGAATCTTTATTATATAATCCTGTAATTCAACAATGTAATTCAACAACAATTCCTATATGTTTTATGAGATGACAACGCTTCATTTGCAGAGAGATGATGACCTTCATTGGTGCAATTTTCTGTAAAAGTAACAGAAAATCACCGCAGCTGCAGCAACAGCGATGGACCTAACAAATAATACTGCCTTACGGCCTGAGGAAGATGGACTGAAGCCCAACTCAGAAAGCTTCTTGTGTGACATAGCATAATCCGCGAAGAATTCATCCTCATCCTATCATAAAACGTAAAAGGGTCTTCGTTAATTATGTCAAATATCAATTGTGGTGTAACCCAATAGAACTTAAATATTGTACATCAGCTTGGATGCCATATATATTACCTGTGCGTATTGCTTTACGTATCGACAAAACTCAGGATCCTGCAGTAGAGCCCAGTCAGTAGGAAGTTTTAACAGTCCTGTTGATTCTTTTTCCAAAAGCTCCCTGATCACAGTAATCATATATGTAAGTTTTACGTATATTCACGTTTCATTCTAAGTGAACACGAACTGATTTTACATAAAGTTGTAAGAGATTTTATCATACACAAAGAATGAGTTGTCAAACTTCAAAGGATCCTCAGTCCAGGCGCCATCAAAGCCTGATCTTTCTGGATGTGCTCGTCCCTACAACGCAAACATAAACAAAATAAGTAGCGTGTTATTTAACCGTATCAGAAAATTAGCTGCAGAGTTGCATCACTAGGAAAAGTTACCAATGTGTGACCCCCAGATAGTGCTACAATGTCCTTATCAGATAGCCCCATCCGATAAAAGACATCCTTCAAATGATTTACGCCTGGAAATTAAATGCATAAACAACCTTGAGACATGCAAGTCAAGCACAGAAATGGATTTAAATACGGATGGTGACGGTGACAAACCTTGGTGCGCATCAGGAAGGCGTCCTTCTTCAGGAGATTCTGTTGAATCCTGATAGCAAATAGCACAGAATATTAATACTAGGCAAGATAATTAATTAATGCAACTTCTTCTCTCAATAACTTACCATCCTGCCAGGAGCAAAATCAATAGTCGGTCCACCAGTGACCTCAACAGCGACAACCCCAGCTAGCTGAAAATCCAAATACTTTTGAAAATTAGAGTGAATAAATATTTAAATTCACTAGTACCATATCAAATATTCATATAAAGAAACTATCTAGTCCATCTAGTATAGAAAGATACAACCATAATACCCGTTACAAACTTGAATTAACGTCTAACACATTACACGAACATAATTACATAGAAATATCTTTATACATATACCTGATAATTTCACATTCAAGCTGTCACGCCGCAAAAATTCAAACAGATATAATCTCCTATATTATTAACAACATTTCCAAATTAAAATACAACATATATTACCTGATAAAGATCAGCATATGTGATTTTTGGATGCTTGGCCTTCACTGGCTCTGGTACCAAAACAGAACCCATAAACAGTTTTCTCAAACAAATCACATTCAACAAATCCAACAAAGGCATTACGAACTCTACATACTAAAATCTGAACTCACCACATAAATCTATAGCAATCTTCAAGCCCTTATTGGCGCTATGTGTATACTCTTGCTCAAGCCTAATAGAGCCATCCGGTCCACCAGTCTTTGTTTTAGCATCATAAGTCCCCGCGTCGTGCCACCTGCATGCACATTTCCATTAAAAACCCTCCTGTCATTCAATCAAAACTCTCTCGCACAAACACACAACATAAACATAAAATGCTAAAAACTCACCAAGCCAATGAAACTATTAAAAAAACAAGCAAAACGAAAGAAAATTTACGCCAAGCGTAGCATTATAGGAGCGCATTGCTTGCTTGAGATCAAAGCGCGAAGGTCCCTACGAGCCTTCTCTATCTCCTTCAAGTACTCTGCATCCACTGCAATAGTTCCCACCATTTTTGTCCTTTTTTTGAACTTTTGTTCTCTTGATCAACGACACTAAACAGAAAAACAAAAACAATCCAGATAGAAGAAACTGAAATGGAAAAAGATGAAGTGAGTATGTCCGCAAATTTGTGAATATATAGAGAGGAAAAGAATCAGAATGAAGAGTTGAGTTTGGTTTTTGTATGTGTTTTTGTTTTGACAAGAAGAAAAGCAAAGCATTGTGTGTGTTACGGTTTTTTTGGCTTAGTTTGAGAGGGAAGCGAAATGCTGACTTGGTTGGGAAGGTGTTTGAGAGCGTGGAGAGGACAGGCCAATGAGAGAATTAGAGATTGATGAGGTGGACCTATTAGCTGTCGTGTTGGGGGTCAGTTAAAGTGGGTGCGCGTGGGAGTGCGGGATGGGTTGTTCCTTTTATTTTCAAATGATGAGTTTTCTTATCTTTATTCAAATTCGGACAAGTAACGAACTGGATAGGCTTACGTGTCCTAAAATGATTTGTTGGTAGTGTTTGGACCCCACAGTTTTGTCAAATTTGGGCTGTGATTGGCTTGTGCTATTGATGGAGATCCAGCCCAATTTGGAACAAAGTTTTAAGGGGTGTCAAATTGGATCGAATTAATACTCCGAAAGGCACCTCTCCCACCCAACCCGTTTGCCTCCGAACAAATGACAGGGTTTGAGTACTGTTATCTATTAAAAAAATTGATAATTTCCTACTGACCCACGTATGTATTGGCAAAATCAACATAAGTCCCTCCAATTGATGGGAAGTTTCATTCATTCCCCCACATAGTTAGGACTTAGGAGTAAAGAGTTGAGAGTTGAAATCCAAACCATATCATAGAATCTAGATCATGTGATCCTTGTAATTATCAATGTACTTATAATATCAAATAAAAAGCAGATCGAATTAATACTAAACCTTTGTTTCTTGATACAACGTGTGTTTTTTTACAATCGTTCAAAAACTTACTGCTAGGATCAAATAAGACCGCATCTAAAATATAAATTTTAAACATCTAAGTCAAATTTAAATTCTAATATAAAGTTTAATATTCAAAATTTTGGGAATTAAAACTTGAGCCAACCAATCCGTTTAACATCATTATAATTCTTTCATATATGAATTATCGATTATTGAATGTATTCAGAGAATGAGATTTGTTTTACTTTTAAAAAAAGTCAAAAGTAAAATAAATATTAGTTGTTATATTCGATTGAAAAACTAACCATTCAGATTCGGATAAATACTAAAATCCTGACAATTTATTTGCACTTGTTATGTTTATATCACTAGGGTAAATAACTTATTTCGAAGTATTCTCCACCTATTTAAAAAAGAAAAATGAAAATGGCATGCAAGATACGTAGTGCGCAATGCCTTTGCATTTTTAACTAAATCAAAGGGTGTTTTTGTAGTGGGACTCATGATGGTTGTGATTGTGATCTTATAGCTGCATGTGACAATTTTTGTTTAAAAATGAACATTTTTACAGCTAGATGTGATTTGGTAAAGATATTTGGATTTTATAATTGGTTGCAAGTTGTGTTGATTCTATTGGACAAACCTATGATTCGTGCAACTCTGCAGGACAAACATTTTATGTTTCTAGCCACAACTAGACAATAATATTTAAGATATAATTAGCATAAGTATAAAACCAATCACTACAAAAATATAAAAAGAAAATACTAAATAGACGCAAGAGAACATTCAAAATTAAGTGAAATTCATCATTTTTATTTAACTTTTTCATTCAATTTTATGTTAACTGTATTATTAACTTTAAATCCAAATATTTAGTAATATGTCTATATAAGGTTAATAAAAATATTGGATATCGACGTTACTTTAAAAAAAAAAATGTAAACATGAAATACTCTTTGTTCTGTTTTTTATTCCACTGCACAATTCTGCATAAAAAGGTTAACTATTTAATACTATAGAATGCATGGCTTCCAATGCAATTGCAACACATGTTTTGCTACCTTTACATTGATATATATATATATATATATATATATATATTTTTTTAAAAATATATATTTTATGGGAACAATGGAACTGATATAAAACGACACCGTCTGCTCTATGCCTTAGTAATTCCAAGGTCATATCACATCATGTAACCCCTATGACCTATCCTGCTTTGTTTGTTTATCAAGCGGATCAGTGCTACTTCGAAGGTTGTGTTGTACTTTCCATGATTTTGTTCAAACATTAAATTACACAAGTCACATTCACCGTTTGTTAAATAATTGTGTATTCATCGATGAATCCATGACTAGAGCCCATATATATCATCGTTTGATGAATATGTACGTTCGCAAGATCCCAACTCGAAGTGGATGAAAAATCTAAATCTAAAATAAATAAACTGAATTTCAATATTTAATTTGATTTTATTTTTATTTATTCATTACTTCGATTTGATTCACAATTTAAAAAAGTTTAAATTAAAATTTGAACCAAACCCAATATTTAAAATCGTTAAAACAAACATTATACTTACACGGATAAAACAATAGATTATAATCATGTTATTGACTTTGATAATGATTCATATACATGAACTATTCTTTTCTTTTTATCAAAAAGCATGAACTACCCAAAATTTCAAAACCTTTTATATGTTTTAATCTCAATTTTATCAAGAGTACATGTAGAACCACTTCTAAAATTGGTTTTGAGCAAACGTGTTTTTCTAACTAATAATTGCACCGTTTTTAAGTGAGATGGTGCAGTAATGCCACCCTCATCTATCTAGCTTTTAAAAGGTAGATGAATAAGATTTGAGTATTATGCTTAGGGGTGGACGTTTTTGGATTCGGATTGGGTTGAATTGAAAATCTTTGAACCCAATATGGATTGGGTTAAAAATTTTTCAACCCAATAATAATCAGGTTAGTTTGGATTGAGTTAATTGAGTTAGATTTAATCCACCACGAAGGCATAAAAAAGTTAGTTAGTAATTCTTTTAATCTTAACAATTTAATTATAAATAAAACAAATATAAATGAATATTCAATTATTCAAAATAAAAGGTTTAATCTACCGCATATATTATTCTTGATCTTCATCTTTAGCAAATATTCTTCTAGAAAAAGAAGAAAAACTTGGATTTAAAACTAGAGATGGACATTTGTTGGGTTAAGCTAGGTTTGATTAAAAATTTTTCAACTCAACCCAATCCAATTTAATTTTGAACTCAACCCAACTCAACCCATCTCAATTTTTTTAAAGATTTAACTCAACCCAACCCGATAAAAAGTGGTCGGGTTGAATTGGGTTTGTCGGGTTGGGTTAGAGATGTTCACCCCTAATCATGGCTCACAAAGTATGGGTAATTTATTCACTTAATATGGATAGGTCTCTCCTACTTTATAGATATATTATTTTAGATTATGTGTTGAAATTTTATATCAATTAGAACTCAATAATTATTTGGCTTATTGTCAAAAAGTTAAAAAAAAAAAAAACAATTGCACCGACCATTGGCATTTCCAACTTGTATATCATTTCATTTACAAACGTCACTAAACACACACCATTTATACCAAAAAAGCATAAGCCCCCATGCACGAAGACACTCTCGCTCTCCGTCTCTCCATCATTCAAATCGATATTACCGTATTTACAGTGATGCCCGTTGAAATTGTCTGACATTACCAAAAATATCCCCACATTTTACCAAATTAAGACCCCTAATCTCCAAGGACACCCCATCAATTAAATAACATACCATGTCAGAAAACAAAATACCAAATACATTAAATAAAATTCCTCCAGCATTGAGCTCTCTGTCCAAAGTCCTCTGTCTGTGCTTCCACACCACCTCTCTCTCTCTCTGTCCCTCTTTCTCTCTCTCCTCCTCCTCCACCAAAGGTACAAACAAACAAAGAAAGTAAAAATTCTTCCAGACATGCAAGAGTGAAGAAGACTTCCTTGAACAGTAAAAAAAGATAGCAACTTTGATGGGTTCTATCTTCTTTGCTAGTACTCTTTGTATAGTATAGTACTGCTACAAAAACAAAAAAGAAAAAGGAAAAAAAAAAGAAGAGTCAGGTTTTTTTTTTTTTTTTGAAACTTTTTAGACCAACTTTGAACAACAAGAGCTGCTGCACAAACAAGAAAAGATCAAACCAGCGGCATTTGCAGGAGAAACCAAACCAACCCAAAACCAGATACAAAAACCATTTTTCGAAAGTGTTTTTGCTTTTTGTGTGTTTTGTAGTGGTAGAAGAAGAAGAAGAAGAGAGATGGGGTGTTGTTATTCAAGAATAGAGGGAGAAGAAACAGTGTCACGATGTAAAGCGAGGAAGAGATACATGAAACAGCTTGTGAAAGCGAGACAAGCTTGGTCTGCTTCACATTCAATGTATCTTCGGTCTCTTCGTAGCACTGGTGCTGCTCTCCTCCATTTCTCTACCAACGAAACCGCCCTCCACCATTTGACACCACCACCTCAACAACAAGTCTTGACACCACCTCCGCCTCCGCGGAGTCCTGGTACGGACACTACTTGGACAACATCGTCAATCACGGCTTCCCCAGCCCTTCCTCCACCGCCGCCTCCTCCGGCTTCCTCCACGTGGGATTTCTGGGACCCTTTTGTGCCGTCGTCTTCTAGGTCGGTTAATGAGGAGGAATGGGAGGAGGAGGCGCTTACTACTAGGACGGAGAGCCTGGCTCCGCCGCCTTCTTCTTCGGTCGTGAGTAGTGGGTTCTCGAAAGATAACACTAGTGTGAGTCACGAACTGGCTATGGTTGTGTCGAGAAATAGTAAAGATCTTGTGGAGATCGTGAAAGAAGTCGATGAGTATTTCATCAAAACCGCTGATGCTGGCGCTGACGTCTCTCTCATGTTAGAAGTCCCCAGTCCTGCTTTCTCTTCGCAAATCAAAGGAGGTAATTTGTTCCAAAAAATTTTCATATAGTTACATTTCGCATTCATGTACATTTAGTCCAATATTATAAAGATTTGAACATTTTTGTAGGAAAAGTGTACAATTACGGATGCAGTTTGAGTCCAACATTATGGACATGGGGTTCGAGTCCAAAATTTGAAAAGTTTGGACACGAAATGATTGTCAGGAATGGGGACATGAATGCTAGTAACGGCCATTGTTCTACTGTGGAGAGGCTCTACGCTTGGGAGAAGAAATTGTTCCAAGAAGTCAAGGTACAAAATTTGGGGGTGTTTTAGTTTCAATTTGGTGTGCTTTTGAAAGGGTGTGTGTCTAATGTGGTTGTTGTTGTTGTTAATTAGGGTGCTGAGACTATAAAGATAGAGCATGAGAAGAGGGTGGGGCAGCTGAGGAAATTGGAGGTGAAGAGAGCTGATTATATCAAGACTGAGAAGACCAAGAAAGAAGTTGAAAAGCTGGAGTCACAAATGATGGTTGCTTCTCAGGCTATTGAGACTACTTCTTCTGAGATTATCAAGCTTGGAGAGGCCGAGCTCTTCCCTCAACTCCTTGAACTTGTCAAAGGGTTAGTACAGCTAACCAATAGTAACTAGTCTTTACATTCACGTACTTCCAATGACGTAAATATTTGATCCTAATTCAACAGTATTTTTTATATTGGTAACACCAGAATCCAGAATATTTACTGCATTGTATTGGACAAAACTGGTTTCAACTCTTTCTCTTTGTTTCATGTCTTGAAACTTAGTAGTTAAGACCTATGTCCAACGAACAGTTCACGTGACCTTTGTAACATCATTTTCATTTTTCCAATCCTGGGGGCAAAATCTAACGGCTACTATTATGTGGTGGTGACACCTTCAGGGATCTTAAAGATCATTTACTACCATCCACACAATTAGAATTTATTCTGTTTGAAAATTGAAACTAGTGTTAAAAAAAACAGAAAGTTATACACACACACTTTGGACCCTTGATGGTCTAATTTGTAATTTTGTTTTTGGACAGGGAATCCTTTTATTGGATTGGCTTCTCTTTCAACAAAATATTTATTTTCTGTTTACATGTGAGAAGGGTCTAGTTGTTGTTATTTTTTTTTTCCCCTCCTTATGAGGATATCTGCAATTTTTTTTTTTTTATATTAGAATTAGCGAGTTACTATGTTAAAAAAAAAAAAAAAAAAGAATTAGCAAATGACTGTTTTCTGTTTTGATTTTAGCATTGCAGCAGAAAAATTTCAATGAGATAAAACAGTACCTAGGATGTTTTCGCAGGAGCCAATCAGTGAGACTTTGGATCACAAGATTTGTCTATTATTGTAGACTTTATAGTACAAAATAGCTTTTGACTGCTTCTATCTACTAGACCTCCTTAGTTACTTGCTTTTGTTGCAAAGATATTCTATTGACTACAACTTTTCCAAGGACAGTATCATGATGAGGAATGGCCAATTGATGACCGAAAACCACATTCTCTTGATTAATTTTTGAGTCTCTCTTTGCCTTTAGCATCAAGCTTCTTTTACTGTGTTTTTTTTTTTTTTTAAACTTTGTCTTTCGCTGTCTTCCAAGGATGAAATATCAAAAAATGTGGTCCCTTGATGGTACATTGCAAGTTGATGGTATGTGATGTTGGGTGGAATTTGAGCTGTTCTAAACAATATTATACATGGCAATTAGAAATCATTTCAAGAAGATTTAAGCAAATCCAGTGAATACCCTGTTGACATTTCAAGAAGATTTTAAGCAAATCCAGTGAATACCCTGTTGACATTTGACAAAAAGGTGCCATAATCTAGGTCTGTTGACTATGTATGACATTAGACTGACGTGGCAGAATAATTGTTTGGGATTTCAAGTTAGACAGATTCTTGTAACTTATTTGCACTGACGTTTTCTTCAATAAAGCTTAGAATCATTTTAGTCTGTAGTGCTTTTGATTGTTTGTTTTTTATCTCACTTGAACAATATAATGAGTTGCAATCAACGGAAATTTTGCTTGGTTTCTAGTTTGATGTGCATGTGGAGAAGCATGTATGAAAGTCACCAGGTCCAAACACACATAGTTCAGCAGCTGAAATACCTGAACACAATTCCATCAACGGAACCCACATCAGAGATTCACAGGCAATCGACTCTCCAGCTTGAGCTCCAAGTCCAGCAGTGGCATCAATCCTTCTGCAACCTAGCCAAGGCTCAACAGGACTACATCCAGTCCCTCACAGGCTGGCTCCGGCTTAGCCTGTTTCAGTTCTGCAAACACCCGCTTTCAAGAACTGGTCTGGAATCAGGAATTTACTCACTTTGTGAAGAATGGCACCAGGCTGTAGACAGGATTCCAGACAAAGTAGCATCCGAAGGAATAAAGAGCTTCTTGACCGTGATTCATGCAATTGTAGTTCAACAAGCAGAAGAACAAAAACAAAAGAAGAAAACAGAAGCTGCATTTAAAGAGTTTGAAAAGAAAACGTCTGAGCTTAGATCATTAGAGAACAAGTATGGACCATTTTCAGTGCCTGAATCCTCTGGCAAGGACCCCATTGCAGAGAAACGGGCAAAGGTGGAGATTTTGAGAGCTAAGGCCGAAGAGGAGAAGTCTAAGCACGAAAAGTCGATTAGTCTGACAAGGGCAGTGACAATGAACAACCTGCAGATGAGTTTCCCCCATGTCTTCCAAGCAATGGTAGGCTTTTCAAGTGTGTGTATGCAAGCATACGAATCCGTATACAACAAAGCCAAGAGTATTGATCAAGAGCATGATATGAAGAGGCTACTACCTTGAAAAAGTTGAACCTAGACCGAAACTTAGGAAAGCAATGGATTCATAATTGGTTTTTTTGTATATAGAAGACATGCACCCAATTTCAGTTGCTGTGAATTGAAGAACCACAGAGAGCTCTTCTGTTTGTAGGATTCGCCTCTTGGCAAGTCCCTGGGATGCAAATTTTGTGCAGTCTGTGACAGTGTTAAGATCTAGGGGCTCATTGAAGTAGAATAGTACAGGAAGTGTCAAAAACTTTAGTATTGAAGAATTTAGGGAGTTTTTGAGCTGGCTTTTACAGACCTTGTTTTTGTCATAGGAAAGTGTTTCCAGTGCTTTGAATCTTAAATCTGTCTGGATTTGCATGTTTATTTGAACAAATTCGATGTCTGTTATGATGATCAATTCTCTAGTTTAGCTTCTGAGAGGCCTGAGAAAATAAAACTTCGATTTTAAAATGCTGTGTATTGAAATTTGAATCAGGATTCAAGAGAAACTAAAACCTGTTTCTTCTACAACTTTAATTTTACAACTAGCTAAAACCAATATATGAGTAAGGTTAGACATCCCAGCTCATATTTTAACTTGTATATCGACTTGTGATGTGTTAATTGATAAATTGATACACAATATAAGTGTGATACAAAATATGGGATGTCTAGTATTACAATGAATGCATATACAACTTGTCAAGATGCAGGTCAATAGCATTTGAGTGAATGCAGAGGTTCCTCAATCAACTTAGGGCCTAGATGCAAATGCAGCATTACACTTCCTATGTAACCAAATCAATCTTTTATCGCCTTTGAGAGAGAAGAATGTTTCTCTAGCATTGGAGTTGTTGCACAGATCAAGAGCTGCAAAATAGACTTGTTTTTTGATACCTAGCATGCCATCCAACTCTTTGATACAATTCACGATAGTGTATCTGTCGTTACCATGGTTGAAAACGGACATACTCAGCCTCAAAGCAGATGACATCTCAAATGTAGCTCCAGCAATGGCATCATCATCCATCCCCTTTCGACCCCTTTTCCATTAGACAACAATTGAACTAGCTGTATCAGGTTGAAAGTCTGGATCATCAGCCATTTCCTTATCCACTTCCTCAGATGCTGATGAGGTTTCCTCACAGATTGTACTCAAGGGCTTCTCTAGATAAGGAAGCTAAAAACGACCCCTCCCTCGATTTCAGCTAACCACGACTCAGAAAGTATCGAGCGTAGTTGTCTGTATAGTGGGCAGACACTACTTCTTATGGTTTCAGCGTCAGCATGTCCCTAAAATTTTCTCACAGTTGGTGATGGACAATTATCAAAAATACATCAATCAATTCCTGTCTAACTTTGGTGAAGCTCAAGCCTATAATGTGTACGACCATCATTGACTTGTCAAGAAATTAAATAATTTCAAATACTAAATAAACCTCTGGAATGAAAACATAAGTTAAAATGACCCGATAATAAGTTTCTTACATCTATATCAGTGAGATTGTGTATTAATCTGATGAAATACTGAAATTATTACATCCGAATCAATGAGACTAAGTTCATCAAATGAAATACAGGAATTATGTCACACAGTAGGACATTGGCGATACTGAAAATTAAAAGAAGATTTACTACCTGAATATACTCAGACCAAAGTTCATCACTGGCTACAATAGCCCCTGTTGGTTCATCCCAACTGAATTCACTTACGTCAAGAAGTGATTTCTCAACAGCATATTGTCATCTCAAAACTGAATATCTATTCTCAAGTTGCTCTTTGTCCCATTTTAAGGCAAGTTTTGGTATAGAAGTCATCACCTAGACACACACACTTCCAAGCTTTTTTTATTGAAAAAAATTCCTCTTCCTATTCCCTCTTTGAACTTGGTCCACCATCAACTCCACAAGCATCTTACTCAAGAAACCTGTCCACCTAGCCCTCTGCTGCTGCTCCTGATACTGACTCAATTGCCCTTTTGACCTTGTAGTAACTCGGCTAGCTATATACAAATTTTTCATCAACACAAAACCAACCATCCCAATTACAAATATCAAGATTGCTCAACAACCCATTCCACATGTGGGTGGTGTGTTTGACACATAAAGTGTTCAAAGTACAAACTTTAACAATATTCAAAGAGAATGCAAAAAAGGGCATTGAATGTATCAGAAACACAAAAATCCATCTTTATGAAATGTGACGAGAATGCATGTAACGTGAGCGAGTCTACAAAACAACTTTCTTTGGCTTGGAATTTAAAAAACTAGTGATCCATTAATAGTATGTCACAGGCTAAATAGAAAAAACAGGTGTTACAAAAATATGTGAAGCACTAGCAAAAAAATAGAGAGAGAGAGAGAGAAGTGGTGCGCCTTTTAAGAATCTGAAATAAAGAGGTTTGCGAGATTATCGACTCAAAGTCGTATCTTTTGGTATCATCTGACATCTATCTTTGATTCTGGGAAGTGGGTTTTTCAGTAAGCAGACTCCAAGCAAGTAACTTTTCGATTCGGCTTCATTGAGGTTTAGGACTAAAAGGTCATTTCAAACAAAATGTGGTCCACTACTCCATCAATTAACATGGTTCGAAAATTTACATTTATGGCTGAAAAATTTACACCATGTATCATTTGAAAATTTACTTATCTTGACATGATATCAATACGGAGAGATGAAAAGAGGGGTAATTCTAATACTCCCACTTATTTAATTCAATCGTTAATTATCCCTTATAGTTTAGATAAATTTCATTTTCCTTTTTTTGTTAACTTTATTAATGAAAAGTTGATTATAACAATGACAATGCATTAAAAAATGAAATTGTCCCTCAAAAAATTACAAAAAGATCAATTTACCCTCAAAGTATTTAACAAACAATAATACTAAAGGTTATTAAAATATAATAAAATAAAAAATAAAAAAATATATTATTATATTGAAACCTAGATGTTTTTGGGTTTGTTTCCAACTCCAAACCGAAATTTATTAAAAAATAAATGAAAACACAGTGTTCTTCTTCAATGAAGAACATCAAAGAACAATGTTTTCTTCTATATTTTTTTATCAACAATAACAAACAATTTGGAAACCACATTTCATTTGAAAAAATTTGAAAAAAAAAATGAAAAACAGAAACTATTCTTCATTCGAACCCAATTTCATCATCTCAATCCACTATATCAACTGACCATCATCAACCCATTCATCAAAATCATCATCAACATCAATCCACCATCAACACACAATCATTATCAAAAAAAAAAATGAAAATAAAAAAATTGAATGAGACACAAATGAAGATTTGTGTTCAA
This sequence comes from Dimocarpus longan, assembly GCA_022984855.1. NCBI lineage: Eukaryota > Viridiplantae > Streptophyta > Magnoliopsida > Sapindales > Sapindaceae > Dimocarpus > Dimocarpus longan. The sequence goes on along the minus strand of CM041019.1, from coordinate 1,880,290 downwards.
AATTGTTTATTTTGGTTAGATTTCGAACCCAGAGATTCGTATCTAGATTTGACTTTGAACCCAGAAGTTCAAGTCTAGATTCGATTTTGAACCCGAACACAAACATCTAGGTTCAATTTTGAATCCAAACATTCACATCTGGGTTCAAAGTCAAACCCAGATGAACATTTGGATTCAAAATCAAACCTAAATGATGATGCGTTTAAGAAAGAGGAGAGAAGAAGAGATCAAAGAAGAGAACCTAAAGAAGAAGAGAAGTCCAGAGAAAGGGAGAGAGAGAGAGAGAGAGAGAGAGACGTGTTTTTATTTATTTGTTTAAAAATATATAATCTACTGATGTCACAAATAGTCTACACATGACATTCATGTATTTATTCAAAATTTTTTTGAACTTATTTTACATTAAATTAACAGTTTTACCTTTTTAAGTTAAAAAATCAAACATTAATTTTTAAAGTCCAACTTGACGACAGTAGTTGATAAACAGTAAAGAATTTTTTGACTATTTTTATAAACTATATAGGGGTTTATAACAATTTTTTTTAAATCAAGGGATTTTTTTACAATTATATCAAATAGAGGGGAAATTAAATTTATCCAGAATAAGAATACGCCACTTGCCTTACTAAATGTATTATAAGATTTATATCCTTATTGAAAACTATAGTGGTACGAAAATTGTCATTACAAGTGCAAAGAAAAAATGTGTTAATTACTTAAATTAATGTAGGATATATACCGATTTGTATTTGTAATTGATATGCGATTATCACTCTAAGATATAAATATAAATTCAATATTTGCTCTTCATTCAAAAGTTTTGTCCTGTCCCTTATGAACTTGTATATATTTTCTAAATCTCTTCTTATATCTATTTTTCCTAATTTTATCGCTCAAAAATTAGAGTAATTGGCACATAATTTCTTTTATGAAAGTGCTTTTTAAGTTGGTTAAGCACGTTATTTCAAATTGGTTATCCAACCTTTTCAACTTCCACGAGGCTCACCTTCTATCGACTTTAATGACCTGAGAGACCCTGACTTAGTGAATTAACGTTTCTTCTAACACAAAATTGGGACACAAGTTGTAAATCGATATATCTATGTCCTTAGTTTCAATATACTACATTCAATTTGTATCGATAAGCTTAAGTGATGGGAATTTTCTCCCTGTGTTTCTGAGACATGTCCAAAAAAGCAAACAATGGTAACTTTCAGGCATGAGTTTCCAAGTGAGATCCATAATCCATGAATCCAACTGCATTACCATTTTCCTTGATTCCAAGCCTTGACAGACCCGAATAATTAAAAGAATATTTACACGATTTTTCAAAGAAATTGCAATCAGCAATGAATATTGACAGATGGGAGAGACCTTCCAACGGATTGTTCTCCATCAACCTATTGATGTTTCTTACCAATCTTCTATTTCATCATCAGAAATCTCACGTTCCTCATCATCTAAGCTCATCGTCGCCAAACTATTGTCTTCTGTTTCATTGCCTTGCATCAACACATTGCGAGACTTGAGACCTGCAGATGCTCTATATCCAAGCCATTTAAGTACAGGTGCTAACTCAGTAGCTATAACTGATACATCGGATATGCTTGATCCGTTGTAAGCAATGAATCTGTTCTTAATCAACTCATTCTGCAACAATACATTGAATAAAAAGAAAATGTCATATACAAAATAATGGCTGTTGATTTGATGATAAAGTCATTGTACTGAAATTCATTTTTCATCCGCTTTTGGCAAATAAGGAATTAGTTAACAATTTGCTTTTCCATATTTGACGACATAATCTGCAATTTTACATTCATGCAAATATAGCTCTATTTATGGATTTCATGGAAGCTCTTAGAATTGCAGAGACCTACCAAAAAAAAATAATGATAATACTGTATTTAAATAGGACAATAAATTTCTAAACAATTTTCATTACCAAATAGGGCTAAATTAACAACATTGTGCATAAAAATTGAATGCACAGGAAGAAGAAATTTGAAGCTCACCTTATTACACATTGCAGATTGTTCAACTTGCCAGAGCTTTGGCCTACGAATGGCATGCCACCTGCATGTTCACATAAAATTGGTCATACAATCATAGACCATTGCTCATGACTGAAATAAAAGAAATTTCATAACTAGAAACCTAGATGGCAGTGGATGGGAATTTCCAAAAAGCACTCCACGGACAGCAACCGAAGCTGCAGCTGACTGTAGAACATTCTCTGCCTCGTTATATCTAGCCAGCATTCCCCGAAAAGATGCGAAAAGCAAATCAGCGTCACCTAAATATGATGCCACAGCTGATGCATCATCAATTGCTTCCTCACTGATAAATTCAAGAACTACAAGAAAATTGTATAAATCAGTTGGTGAGAGTGGTATATGATTAAACAGAACTTGCAAGCAACACAGATTCCATTTTGGGAGTGTGTGTGCGCATGTGCAAGTCTTATCTGTGACTCTGTGACCTTGCCTGGTGGATCGGTGATTGCATGGGGGGTGTGTGAGAAGTCTGAAATTAAAAATAGTTCAATGTCTTAAAAAAATCACCATTTTCATGGAGAAAATCAGCAACTGGCCTTGCTTGCCCGTGTGCTTGACATAGAACCTTTTCAGGAGCCTCCATTTTGAATGGTGATCTAGAATATTTCCCCGCACGTGGAATGTGTCTTGGTCTACAACAAAACAGTAGCTCAGATTCTTTGTCTACAAGCTAGGAAAGTTGCCCATTCTAATATTTTTTTATGGAAAACCCCGTAAGTAACTTCAATTATGACATACCCATTCCTGCTACATTCTCAGTCTCTCTTTTGTTGTGTAGAAATTTCCCTAGAGCATGAAATAACGAAAGTGTCTCATCCCTCCCAAATTGCATAGAAAATCCATTGTCTGAAACATTAAGCTCATCTGCCTTCTCTTTTGAGGAACTAAGACTAAAGTTAGATGATGATAAATTAAAAGTTCGATCAGGTTTCATACAGACAAGCTGCAAAGATGTAATTGCATGTCTGATGTCACCTCCACTGGATTTTGCTAGCACATCAATCTGTTCAGTTGTCAGACTACACTGCTCTTGTCGGCATATTCTAAGAAGAGTCTTCTTAATGGAATTATTTGTAATGGGATTAAAAGCAATCTGAAATGGACAAAAGCAGCTAAAATTGAGCATTTTGTAACATCATAATCATATAACTGAGACTACATCTGTTCAAGAAAGTAACCTTACAAGCCCCAGCGGTTTCAAGAGATGACTGAAGCTCTTCAAAGCTCCGTGGAGTATAATCTCCTGAATCAGCTTTGCCACATTCAGTTACTACAATAGCTGTTGGTATGCGAACTGATCTCACAAGAAGGAGCAAGCAATTTCTAAGTCTTTCAAAAGCATATCTTCCATTAGTCACGGGAAGATCATCAATTACAAGTATAATCGACGATCTTGATTCTCCAGGAAAGGATGATGTGATCAGTCCATACTTCCTAATTCGCTCAATAAAATTTTCAAACTCATCCAACTTAGACACGTACTGTACACCTAACAGTAGACAAATATGTCAAAAACAGCATCCACCATTAGAAAGTAACAGATTTTAATCATTCTAAGGTTTTTGGTAAAACATAAAAATGGCTGTACATCTGTCCTCAAAAGAAGTTTGTTTTCATAAATATTGCAGACAGTTTAACTTGAAATTAATCAATACAAAACCACATGATCAAAATTCGTTCAACAGGCAATTATATTGGTCAATTAGTTTCTTTTGCAAAAAAGGAAAATGCCAAAACTTTCAGAAGTAGATTTTTTTTTTTTTTTTTTTTTCCCAATCAAACTAATAAGCATCATGTAATATAATAGGTATCATTCACAGAAGATTTATACACTGTCAACCCCAAACATGGCAGGATGTGATACCAAAAAGCCTTAAGCCTTTCGGCATGACCACAGTGTTCCACTCAATTTTTGTCTTCATGAATAATATTTACTTGAGTTACCTGAATTACAATTATGCATATGCTCTTGCCAAATTGTAGGTGTAGGAGCGTTCCATTCATATAATCTGGCTCCAAGATGGGAAGCAATTACTTGGACAGTTGCCTACAAGATAAGAAGAATCATTTGTTGCAAATCAATGGAGCATGATTAAAGTTGTGAGCTAAATTCAATAACAGTACTAAATCGTATACCAGAACCATGCTCATTTCAATAAGCCTCTTTCTCTACGAGTTAATTTTAGCAGACTATAGAACAGAATGACACAAATATATGCACAAAAAGTTGCAACAACATGCATAGCACCTCAGTAGTTGGGCAAAGAGAGTTGCAACCACAAAACCTAACAACTTGATCATAACATACACAAGAAAATCGGCACCAGTGTATAATTAGTCAAGCAAAAAGTAGTCTTAAATCATAACATGACATCATCATTGAGTAACAGAAGTACACAACATCTAAATTTAAGATTCAATGAAGAACCATCCTTTGCTAGACAAATTTACAGAATAAATCAAAGAGTTAAAACATACTGATTTTCCAACTCCCGCTTGCCCTGTGATGACAAGAACATAATTACTGAATTCATCCTGCAAGAAAACAAAATAAGACAAGAAAATTCACATGCAGGTATTTCATGACAAAGTTTAAACTCAACTTATTACAATCTAACCAGCAAATTGCCAATAGATTACCTTATTTCTCAATCTTTTCTCAAACCACGTCTTAATTTCTTCAACCTGCAAACACGAAGGAAGATAATTAAGATAATATTAACATACCCAATATAAAATATAAACACCATAACCTTCTTTTATAGAAGGAAACAAAGGCCTTAACCTTCTTTTTGTGAACAGCAAGCTCTTCTAAAGAACGGGGCTTATATTTATCAACCCACAATTCATTCGTTCCACTCCTTCCAGATCCTAAATCATGTTTCCATTTTCATTCAGCTTTGATGGACCAATTCAAAAGATGGGAAAACTATAGAAATTAACATGTTGCAGCTTCCAGATCAACGAGAGAACAAAACACTTTTATACAAAGAAACAGAAAAAGCCCACTTAGCAAAGCTAAATCGAATAAAAATCATAAAATACAACAATGTCATACCGGCAGATACCTTGAATCCATTTAGAAGTTCGTCAAAATCTTCAAAAGACACTCCAATCTGCATCGTACAACCATTCCTTGAGGGCAAACACAATCAACAATTTTCTAACACAACAAATCAACCCAATATTCCACAAAGCAAGTTCAAAGTTCAATATTCTCCATTTAATTTCTCCAAAAATTTAATGAAATCAAATAAAAACAGTAACTTTTCAACAACAACACAATTATTTCACTATCAAATAATAAAAATATAAATTTCTCTACTAAAAATTTGAAAAAAGAAACATAAAATCCTCGAATAACATGAAAAAAAAAATCAAATTCCACATCACTCACATTACTAGATTCTTTGCAAGACCGAGGTCCTGAAGAAACACGAGACTTCTTTGGCAACCTAGGGTTTGTACGAGTAACTAACGCCTTTGATTTCGACTTCACATAGCTCCGATTCAAACTCAACGCAGCTTTATCATCTTCATCGTCGTCCGACGACAACACAACCACGCCGCTCCGCTTCCTCATCGCAATCGCTGAAACGAAAAACAATAATATTAACAAGAAATGTTATAAAATTGTACGGACACTGGAAACTCGTGAAAAAATAATCGTTTTTGGAGATTCAAGGGAGCGCAAAATGCAAAAACCCTAACCTTTTGAGAGCGAGGAAGCTTGTCGAGCTCGTCAAAACGGCGCCGTTTTTAGGTGCGAGCGAGAGCGACAGAGATGGAAACTCGTAGTTTCGCAGTGTCTATATATATAGAGAGACAGAGAGTGGAAGAGCGTGTATGCGTGTGATTTCGCGGGAAAATTGGGAGGTGAGAAGCTTACTTGGGAAGTTAAGGAGGGTGGTCTTATATAGTGTGTTGATAGAACGTATTTGATGTTTAGTATGTCAATGATCCACCGTTGGATTTGTTTTAGATAGAGGGTTCGGATTTTGGCAATGCTACTCTGCGATATTTAGAAGTTTAGCATGATTTCTGAAGATTTACGAAGAACTATTTTTCTTTTTTATTTTTTTAAGGTTAATTAGTATTTAGAAAACAGTCGTAATTAAAATGAAAAATTTATCTGAGCACAGTATTCATTTACGATGTGAAGTAATTTAAGACATTTCAATATATATTTTAAATTCTCAATTCACATTATAATCTATCCGCATCGAAAATGAAAAAAAGAAAAAAAATCATATTATATTCATAACATATGAATTGTCATTTTAATTAATTAAAATATGGTTGGTGAATTTATATTGTGATTAATGCAGATTATTGATAAAATAATGTACATCTGTCGTACTTATAACCTTTAAAATTATAAGTTTGAATTACCTCTCTATTTAGATTTTGAATTTATAGTAATAATATAAAACAAAATATCAATTGATAATATAATGATACATCATTGAATTGTAATATGTAGTGGTCGAAATTTACATCATGGTTCAAATTATTGGGCCTAACCTATCGATTGGGCTGTCATTATTGATTGCCACTGTCAGTAAAGGAAATTATTCATATTAAATGAATTACAAATGTTCGAATTATAAACAAATGAGAAAAGCATCCGGAAAATCTCTCAAAGAAAATATTACCTTTCCCTTCGACACAGTTTATTTCCTTATTAATCACTCGTCCATTTCCTTGTTCTATTCCGCTACAATCTCCACGGATCAAGGAGTTCACATATATAAATAATAGGGCTTGAACACAAGCAAGGGAGAGGCACGATTGGCGGCATGAACACACATGTTCACATGTCCACATGTCTTTATGAGACGGCAGTTTCCTCCACCACCAGATATTGTCCTTTTCCAGCCGTCTCCCCGTCTCATCTCTGCTGGTCTGCGTCACTGCGCCACCGGATTCCGCTTCGCCCTTGCCGCGCCACGTGACCAACTCCCCTTCATTCCCTTATTACCGCTGTCATCGTCGAAGTGGCTCACGTACTGCGTGCAGGGCCTGTTGAACGGGTTCAATTTCACCAGCTCCTCTCCGTCGACCATCAACACCACGCTGACATCATCTCTTATATATGCAGGTTAGTCTTCTCCTTGCGCCGTTTACATCGTTATCAAACTCTTCTCGCCCCCACTCTGTAGTTGCACATGCCATTATCACAAGTGGCGATGCGGCTTCCGTCGTCGGTCAAAGCAGGTTCAGTCACTTACTCTAATGTTATATCGTGCTAGCTTATATTATATCTCATATAATATTATGAATGTTGCAACATCATCGTTCCGCATACCAGTGGAATCATGGCTCAATGTTATAATATATTATTATACTCAAGTGCACAGTACAATGATGATCAGCTGTACGTCATGGCTAGTGATAATAATATTTATTATTTTATATGCTTGTCATGTTCAAGTCGCAGTTCTCCAACATGGTCACGCCTAATACTGCTCAATTATATTAATGATACAATTATCATTATTATATATTTGCTATTCTATTTACATGGTCAATCTATCCTTGTTTGCCATCCTTTATGGTTGATTAGTTAATTATATAAGCTTGATTGACAATCGTCGTGAGATTATTGTACATATTTGGACTATTCAGTTTATATAGAAATATATTAATCTGGTTTCTATTAGCTTGATGGCTTTCCTACGAAGTTGGTCTATATAAATTAGACTACAAACGATGCCTTATTTACACTATCGTTATGCTACGCGATCCTATGGACACTCGCCTCCACGCTCAAAGACATTTCCTGACAAACACGTTCCACCAACCGAACTCTGTCGTTGGTGCTAGACCACCATTTACTGAGCTGATCAGTGCACTAGTGCCTTCGTCGGCCTATTTTTCGCTGGCCTATATTCTAACCGTAGATTGATATCTATTGTTTATTGCTACTTTTACTGTCATTTACTCGCTTTTACTTATTTTTACATCGTTAACTGACTTAAGTATCGAAATATCTTCGATTGACACCCCATCAGTGTCAAGATTGTCTGCATTATTTTTACTTGATTTATGCAAGACACAGGTTGTTAGGTTTTAGGAAAATTGACTGATAAGACTTGTTTGAAGTCAACATATTGCTGTTTCAACTCTACTACATAATATAAGTACTATGAGGAATACTTCGAGCAGTGCACATATATACATCTAACCTCTTGAACATTGTGTCGTGGTATTTGATACTAGGTCTAGTGGTCTATATTATACTTCATGATTTATTGAAGTTTTTACTAAAATTATCCACAGGGTCCTAAATCCCTATTTGAGGAGAGATTTTAAGAATTTTTTAGAATTATGGATGAGGATGGGGTTGGAAATCCATCCCTAAAACCCCAATAGTAATGAAGATGGGAAAAGCACCCCATCTCCATTTCTCCATTTCCCCATTTATATATAAAAATATTTGTATTCAAATAATTAAATTAAATCTAATAATGTTCTTCATTTCTTTTACTTATGATTTTATCATATGTAATAATTTTATATTGTTTGAACTTTTGTCATGTGTTATGATTTATATAAGAGCATTATAATTGTAATACAGTATTGTGAATTTCATATGTTAATATGTTGAAACCAATAAATTATTTTGTGAATTATATTTTTAGTTTTAATTTAAACGAGGTGAAAAGAGGATGTGAAAAATTAGGGAAACGGGAGAAATGGGGGAACCAACAAAGGGATGGAGGAACCACCCTTTAATACCCCATCCCCAATTCCCCAATATGGGGATTTGGGATGTGATAGGGGAAGGGGTGAAGGAATAGGAATGTGAATAAAGGAGCCCACCTCCATTTGCGTCTATTAACATTTCTAAATTCTCGATTGTATTGTAAAAACGAAAAACAAAAATTAAACATAAAATTAACAAAATCTAAGTTCTCACACATTTTTAATTAACGTTGATGTATTTAAATGAATTTCCTATTAGTATTAGTGGAACGATCAAATAAGGTTTTTAATACTCGAAACTTGTGTAAATATTGAAGATTTTTTTTCACAAATAAGATATCAATTACATTCTAAAAATAGACAATATAAATTAAGCATAAAGATGAAAAACTATCAGTTCCCCACATTTTCGATCAATGTAAATTAATATTTTTTTAATATTACCTGAAAGATCAAATAATGTTTTCAATGCTCAAAGCTTATATAAATATTAGAATTTTATTTTTATAAATAAGATATTATGAAAACAAACAATATAAATTAAACATTAAATTAAAAACTCCTAATTCTCACACGTCCATTTAGTGCTGCATCTCCTTATGATGATGCTTTACAGATTATAGTTTTATATTCTATTTCATTTCCTGGTAAAAACATTTATTAAGTGACCACCTACTTGTCAACAGTACTCTATCCTTGAATCAAATAATGATCCTCAGGAATCTCAGCCTGAAAAGTGGCTAATGCTGTGATGATTCTGGTTATTTAAACAACCACTGGTAAAGTCTCAAACTAAAGCCTCTTTTGCTTGATTTTTTATTTTTTATTTTTTGGTGCTAAAGAGTAAAGAGCCACCATGGAATTAAGCCACATGAAATAATGCAAATAAGATACCTATAATTTTACAATTTTCGTTTAAAAGATAAATCACTGAAAGATAAAAGTCGTAAAATAACTGTGTATTAGTGTCGGCAGCACCAACTTACTATGATATAAATAATGGTTTTTCTCAAATTGTCGGGGTGCCAATAGCCCCACTGTTTGCTAATTGTGCTATACAATTTTAGTACCAAAACATTATGTCTGTGTTATTATATGAACGTGTCTTTTTCTCTTTGGACAGTATGATTTTAAGAAATTAAAAACAAAGTTTTTGAATAGAAACAAAAATTGTTAAACCATTTCCATCACTGGCTCAACACATGTTGGAAAATGTTATTAATAGTCATTGTAGTAGCTTTCGACAATATGCGAAAAACGTTGGGATTATCTTGTTCTAATATTTGATTAAAGAGTATCAGTAAGTAAATTAATCCATTTAACAATATATACTAACCGCAACCCAACAAAAGTAACAGATTCTTCAAATGTAATTGATCGATCACATCAAATATTTACATCTTATGGTTTAATATTATTGGTCTAGTCCGAACGCCTACATCTTGGATAAAAACAATCAGAAAAGTAACTTTAAATTGTAATGTGACCTACAAGAGTAAGAAAACATAAAACAATTGTATCATACAGTGTGATATTATGGATTCGAATATATAAACCAGCATAAAGAAACTTTTCTCACATAAGAGCTATCCGGCTCCCACCATTACTCAATAGAGTCATCATGCACAAAATTCGAGCTGTGGCCCTCCCCCAGTTAGCATTCTCGAAGCAAAACACATCACCAAAGTAGTCGGATCATGTTTTCCATTTAAAGTTTGATTGAACTTGATGGAGGGGCCTGTCACCCATGTCTAATAGCATGGTGTTAAATTCTAAGTGGATTATGATCTGATACCACTTATAAGAAAGATTTTCTTTTTTTCTATTTTTTTAAGTTATTGAAACTTACTCAAAAAATAATCGGGATCATAGTGATAAGATATTAATGATATGATCTGAATAAATAGTTTTTATATTATTAGGAATTATTCATATCTAAGCGAAAGATAACTCATATATATGACAGAAAATTCAGTCATTTTATGAATGGAGGTGAGATGTACGCATTAGAATTAACCCATAAAATTATGGGAGAGAGTGTGATTCTTTATGACTCAACAGACCCTCCTTGCACCTCTTATAAGGAGAATTACTATATGGACACATGCCTCACCTAGCACTAGACATGTCTCACCTAGCACTAGACTTGTATCATTCTGTCTTCTATTTTCTCATCAGTCCCATTCTAAATCAGTGAAAGAATAAATGCACTTTTTGAGAATCTAACCATCAAAGTATGGGGGCAAATACTTTACTTTTTCATTTTATTTTTTTTGAAAAAAAGACGTAATCAACACCATGCTCTAGATTTCTCCTTATCTAAACTTTCCTACTATTACAGTATAACGATACGATACATATGTTTTTTGAAAGATTGATTTGCGAACTTCTAAATAGCAAAATTCCATTTGTATGATCAGCAAATTTTTTTCCCAGGGTCAAATGCCTCTACTTCAACAAGCACTACTTGATTTAATAAGTTCCTCAAACTTGCTTGAGGGTTTCACCATAGCAGACTTTGGCTGCTCTTCTAGACCACACCCTTTGATTGTAGTTTCTGAAATAACAAGCTTTGTCTACAAAAGGTGCCAGGAACTTGGTCGGTCGCCCCCGGAGTTCTGGGTTTATTTGAATGAGTTTCCTGGATATGATTTCAACACAGTTTTCAAGTCCTTGCCGGATTATCATGAGAAGTTGCAAGAAGAGAATGGACCTGATTTTAAGCCATTATTATACATTTCAGGTGTTCCTGGTCCTTCCCATGAGAGGCTTTTCCCATCCAAAAGCCTCCATTTTGTGCACTCCTCTTCTACCCTGAATTGGCTTTCTCAGGTTTATCTCCTTTCGTCTTTTAAATTCTGTAAATTTGAGTTTTTATCTGAACATACTTTTACCTTACGATTATATATACTTATTAAACAAAATTATTCATGCACTTATAGGTACCTCCAGAGCTGAGTGACAGAGAAAATACATTGATCAACAAAGGAAAAATATGCATTTCAAAAACAAGTCCACCTGAAGTAATCAGGGCATATAGGACTCAATTTCAGAGAGATTTCGCTTCTTTTCTTGAATCACGATCGAAAGAAGTAGTTCCCGGAGGACGCATGGTTTTGACATTGATAGGCAAGACAACTCCAGACCCAGCTCCAGATGATGACCAAAGCTCTCTTCTCTGGGATTACCTTGGACAGGCTTTCCAGGATTTAGTTGAAATGGTATGAGTTATGTTGTCTTGTTTTAGAAGCAAAATCGTTCGCTTCCCTGAACGTTTCAGGAGAGGTTTCTGACGAATTTCAAAAATCGTTCAGCTTCCTAAACGTTTTAGGAGAGGTTTCTGACAAATTTCAAAGCCAGTACTACTAATAAGAGTCTTTTAATGTAGGGACTGATTGAAGAGGAAAAATTGGACACTTACAACACACCATACTATGAACCGTACACAGAAGAAATCAAAGCTGAGATAGAGAAACAAGGGTCCTTTAAGCTTGATCATCTAGTAATCAATTCAATACCATGGTATGGCACTAAAAATGGACCCGGAAAAAAAGACCATGAAAGGGCAACAACAACTGCTCAAATGATTGTAAACACCGTGAGGGTGGTCCACGAGCCAACGATTCGGAGCCATTTCGGGTCCGAAATTGTGGATAGTTTGTTTCAAAAGTTCAGTGAAGCCATAGCTGCCGCCGAGACAAAAGAAGTGCAACATGTTGGTATTGCTGTTTGTGTGACTAAAAAATGATTGATTGAACAACTTGGTTGATTAGTACTTCTTCTGTAGATTTTTCATGATGCTGTATGTTTCGTCCTTGCTTTTGACATATGTGTAATGTTGCATGCCACTGCATGAAGAATCTACGATCAAATTTAATTTCTTCCACTTGCACATTTTTAATTTTTGGTAAAATCTAAACAAGCACGGTTTATTTTAATGGATACGAAGACGGTATCAAAAAAACTATGCTGAGTTTTTAGAGGGAAAACTTTTAATACGTGAGAATCGTATCGTCATAACCTTTTTTATTTCTCCTCTCCTTCTATCATCACAGCTTTTATGTTTAAAGTTTTCACCTCTTCATTTTCTAATAAACTGAAACTTAGATTTTAATGAAGTCGGTTAAATCGATGGTGCATAAAAACTACAAGAAGGTTACCAAACTTTTTCTTTTGAATCAATTATAAAATTATCGAGTAGGCTATAGCAAATTTGATCCTTGACTTTTTATTAGTTACAATGATCTGACTCTACTAATAATATCACATTAACCATGCTATCACAGAATTTTTTTCAAAATATAAAACCATCTGCAGGAGTTAAATTCCATTCTCACCCACCAACTTCTCCACACAGCACACTTGACCTTTCAGTACTAAAGCTTAACAATAGGCAACATGCTACAAAAAAGTTAATAATTCAGTCAGTATCGACCTTTCAATATAACCAACTATCAAATGTTTGAATCAACAAACAAAATTTGTCCCTTCTTTTCCTTTTAAATTTCTCCCAAAATTTTTTACTTACCACATATGCTTTCATCTTCCAACGGCCGAGCCATTCCTCTCACGTCCGTTTGAAAAAAATAAAAAATAAAAACCAAATCCAATTGCAACTCTCCTATAATAAACCCATAACATATATGTGTCAAAAATATCATTAGATTGTCAAATTTATTTAAACTTTTTTTTAAAAAAAATAGTAATAAAATTTGAGATATTTCGATAGACTTTTTTATTAATTCTCGTGCTATCACGATTATTTTCATATTTTAAGATTATCACCATAGAAAATAACTTTGAATTTTTTATACTCTTAAAAACGTAATAATATTTTAACTACTATCTGCATAAATTTAATCATACACCTCTCTATTTACAAAAGGCTCAATTTCCACTTTATCGAAGAAAAAAGGTTCAATTGCCACCAATCATATTTATAAATTTTGATAGATAGTTTAAAAACTATATAAATAATATCTATCTCAATAGATTCCAACATAGGTCTAATATATATATATATATATATATATATACTTTTATCAAATTAATATTTATTTATAAATTTGACTACCTTATCCAACCATTAACTTTACTCATAAATTGAAGTCCTTAAATTAGTTGTAAGGGTGATTATTGAAACTTGAAATTAATCCAAAAACTTTAATTGATAGATAAGATTAGTGATTAGATAAACTAGCTAAACATTTTATTCATTTATCAATGAACAAACAAAAATTATTATTGTTGTTAGTGAAAAAAAAATTATTATTGTCGTCAAAAAACAAAAATTATTATTACTATTATTATCATTATCATCATTATTATTAGGAAAAAATCTAAAACACTCCCAAAATGAAAAATAATGCCATTTAACCTCGATTTTTTGAAATATTAGTCAAAAACCCCAACAGATGGTGGAAAGGTGGTTTCCATCCAAAAAGTGAATGGCTTTCTCACAAAACCTCAAAAAAACTAAAATGCCCTTACCGTACAATATTAAAAAATTTTAAAAATTAAAAAAAAAAATTACAAATTTAATACGCAGATCATTTTCAAATACAAAACATACAACTGAATTGTAATTAGAATGCAACCACAACCCATCAAAACAAGGTGACCTATACTCACCAATGTTAAAGGCTGACAATGGAGGGGGCCAAGAGGCCTCCTCAGAGAAGCAAAACCCATTGTTGAAAAAACGTGAACTAGATAGAGAAGAGCTAGTGCTCCGTTGATTGCCGATAGACTCTACCAAAGCCTGAACCACTCATATTTTAATGGCCCAGAGAAGCTTTAGATATCTCATTCAACATCTTCATAACCTCTTCCTCTCTGTTTCTTTTCATTTTCTCTATTACTACAACTCTCTTCTTCTCCTTCTCTCCTAGATGATTATACATTATTCAAAAAATCCAAATCAGATATAACTCAGAATCAATACAAAACTCAATTTATTTTTTTATCCAATCAGTTCTTCACAAGTACACAAATTGAATCCAAAATCAACACAAATGAAAATACAAACCCAAATCATTCTAAACACAACAATAACTTTAATTAATTAAACATACAAATAAAAATAAAACTTTAATTAATTAAACCCAAGTCGATTTTCAATCACAAACAAAACAAAAAACAAAAATTGAATGTTTCATTGATTTTAATTGACATAGCAATAGATCAGTTAAATGAACAAATAAGTGCAAACACATGGAAGATAGAAACTTGTTGGAAAAAAAACAAATGCAATCCATGATAATGTCAGTAACATGTGCTAAAAGAGTGAGAGAGAGAGAGTGAAAATACTTGGGCCATTTCGAACACCAAGAGAGGTAAGTGTAGACTCAGGAGAGTTCCTTAACTCAATTCCAATTCCATCAGAGATGTTCAACTGAAGTGACAGCATCATCGAAATCGCCACCAGTAAACGCTCAATCCTTCCGATTCGTGTGCTGATTTCACTACTGGATGGTTTCTACGACCTCACCAGCCTCATTTGGTATTATAATCAAATTGTTTCTCACCTATCTCTGCTGCTCTCCCTACCAATCTTCTGCTTGTTGACAACGATGAAGTCAAAGTGGTAACATGTGTTTTATTTTTTTTAGGGGGAAAAATCATTTTAGTCCCTGACTTTTAGAAAAGTGTCAAATTTTTAACTATATTTTCTAAAAGGACGAAATGAACCTTAACTTTTCGAAAAAGTGTCAAATTAGTCCCTCTCATCAGTCAACTAACGGTCAAACCTAATGAAAAATATGAAAAGACTAATTTAACCCTAAACACTATTAAAACAGATAAAAAGATCATTATACCCTCAAATAAAATAAGATATTACAATAATATATAATTATCAAAATACTCTTAATGAGTTGCATATAATTTTCATAAAGTTATAGTTTTACCCTTAGAAAATTTTTGATTAGACGTAGTTTTGTTTGAGGATCTTATGTATATTTATTAATTGTAAAATTATCATTTTATCCTTACAATTAAAAATTTTCATTAAATCTTTATTCATGGGTGTGATTTTTTTTTATTTTTATTTTTTTAATTTCTACTTTAGCTTGTAATTTTTCTTTTTTCAAAATTTCTGCTCTAGCTTTTAATATTTTTATAGTTTTTGCTCTTGCTCCATCTGTTTAGTATTTTTGTTGCATCTATTAATTTTTTTCAGTCTATAATATTATATATTTGAGATCTACATATTTATAGTATAATTGTTATATGCTTTGAGATGATATTCATATTTAACAAAATGATTTTTTTTTAAATAATTTTGTCGAACGAGATTTTTTTTTTTGAATTTTTTCCTCATTTGTTTTAAATGATTTTTTTTCCCTTATTTTATCTTTCTTTTACATCTTCCTCCATTATAATTGGAAATACCAAATTTACCCTCATTTAGTATGCTATCAGTTAAGTTTGACTGTTAGTTGACCGAGGAAATGGACTAATTTGACACTTTTATGAAAAGTTAAAGTTCATTTCGTCTTTTTAGAAAATATAGTTAAAAAATTGACACTTTCCTAAAAGTTAAGGATTAAAATAATTTTTTCCCTTTTTTTTATTAACAAAATGCCATCAAGTTGGAATGCATGAACCAGTTCAACTCCAATTACCTTTATAGCCTTACAATTAATGGGACTGTCAGTTCAATAACGAAATTAAGCAACCATATAACGGTTGGGTTATTTTGACTAATATTTTCAATTTCAGTGATGGTTTGGTATTATTTTCAAATTCAAGGATTAAATAATAATAACCCTTATTATTATTATTATTGCCACTTTGCTAACCGAACAATAGGTCCGTAACTTAACGGTTTACGGTCCTACCAAAACCAATCGTTGGCGCCCGCCAACACCCTCACCTACCAAACCCCCCCAGAATCTCTCTCTCCTCTTCTCCAACTCCCTCACACGATATGTTGTTATTCAATAATTTAAATCCACCCACCAACCTCACTCTCACATTTCCTTTCCGGTCTCTAACCCGATCCGACCCGACTCCATGGCCTTCTCCACCGCCAACTCCTTCTCTCCTTCTCTCTCCTCCTCCTCCTCCTCCAACCTCAAATCACACTCCTCCCTCTGCTTCCGCCACTCTAGCTCCCTCCCTCTCCGCCGCTCTCCTCTTAAGCCGCCCCAGTTTAAACGGACCGCCAACCGACAGAGTCTGGTTATACAAGCGAGTGCGGCTCCTGTGATGGACCAGTCGGTGATGCAGTCCAGCTCTAAAGATCCTACCATTGTTGATGTCGATTTGGGCAACCGCAGCTACCCGATCTATATCGGATCCGGACTTCTCGATCAACCCGAGCTGCTCCAGAGGTATTATTTGTTGTATTTTTATTCAAATTTGAATCTTTTCTATTCGATTTAGTGTAAAGTTGAAAACTTTTGGATTGGTAGGTGAAAAAGATTGTTTCTTTTTGGTTAATTGTGTTTATAATGTTAAAAAGATTTGTCATTTGATGTGTTAACAGTTAAATACAAGTGAATTGAAAGTAAATTTGATTGAATTATGGTGGTTGGTTGAGGTTTTTTTGGTAGTTGGAGACGCAAACAGTTCAAAGGCTGTCATTTTTTCGACAAGGAGGGAGTTTTAGGGATGCTGGAGGACTAATGTAGTTTTGTAGATTGAACAAAGAAAACGAAAACGAAAGCAAATTCGAAACTTGAAATGCACAATGCGCATTGTGCATTGTGTGCTGCTATACTTTCGGATTGGTTTATAGTTTTTTCATGGTTAAACTGTTGTTTGATAGGCATATTCATGGGAAGCGAGTTCTTGTGGTTACCAATGATAGAGTTGGGCCGCTGTACCTGGATAAAGTTACAGATGCTTTGACTAGAGGGAACCCGAATGTTTCAGTTGAGAGTGTGAGTTTGCCGGATGGTGAAAAGTACAAGAACATGGTAGGGTGTTTTATGGTTTTGGTTGATGGTTTTGTTGTTGACGTGTAGTGATTGTTGAAATTGAAGGGATTGTTGTGTTATTTTGGTATTTGATAGGAAACCCTCATGAAGGTCTTTGACAAGGCAATTGAGTCGAGATTGGACCGGCGATGTACGTTTGTTGCCCTAGGAGGTGGTGTCATAGGTGATATGTGTGGTTTTGCTGCTGCTGCTTTCCTTCGTGGTGTCAATTTCATTCAAATCCCCACCACTGTTATGGCGCAGGTCATTTTTCATTCATGGCATGTTTTTTATATGGTCTCTTTTATAGTATTGTTTTGTTGATGTTGGTTGTGTGCCTTGCTATAGGTTGATTCTTCTGTTGGAGGAAAAACCGGCATAAACCACCGTCTTGGGAAGAATTTGATTGGTGCTTTCTACCAACCTCAATGTGTGCTTATAGACACAGACACATTGAACACATTGCCAGACAGGGAACTGGCATCAGGGCTTGCAGAGGTTATAAAGTATGGACTTATCAGAGATGCTGAATTTTTTGAGTGGCAGGAGAAGAATATGTCAAAGTTGATGGCAAGGTATAAATTTCTCTGCAGAAATTATTATCAAGATTTTTGGCATGCTGCTTTTTTAAATAAACACTACGTTAGTTGAAATTTCTTTTAATTGGTGTGGCTCTAATCATGAATGAGTACATTGGGACTGGCGCATGCAGGGATCCTAGTGCATTGGCTTATGCTATAAAGCGTTCTTGCGAAAATAAGGCTGAGGTTGTGTCCTTGGATGAGAAGGAAAGTGGGTTGAGAGCAACATTGAACTTGGGTCATACATTTGGTCATGTAAGTTTGTGATTCTGCATTAAATTAATTACTTTTAGTTTGCAAAATTAACATACTGCTTTTACGTTAGCATCTTGTATAGACCAGTTATGTTGTGTATGTGAAGGACATATATATTAGTTTGTAATGTAATGTCATAATTTTCTCCATGTCTTTCCAACCTCAGTATTAAAATACAGTATTGGTTTTTGAGTCTGTTTTCTTCTCATGTTGTGGTATATTTTCCAGGCCATTGAGACTGGGTCTGGATACGGGGAGTGGCTTCATGGAGAAGCTGTCGCAGCTGGCACGGTATAGCATCTTCTATAGTTGTGTTATAAGTTTTAACACCTTACATCTCACACTCAGCTTATACTGAACTTGGTGATGTGCTTTTTCAGGTCATGGCCGTTGACATGTCTTACCGACTTGGTTGGATTGACGATTCTATAGTGAAACGAGTGCTTGACATTCTAAAACAGGCTAAGCTACCCATTGCACCTCCAGAAATCATGACTGTAGAAATGTTCAAGTCCGTCATGGCGGTAAGACATCTAGGTTGCCACTAGTTTCTAAAGCTCAAAAAGTTCTCTCTCACCATTTACATATTTGTACCCTTGGATTTTTCAGGTTGACAAGAAGGTAGCTGATGGGCTACTAAGGCTTATACTTCTGAAAGGTCCTCTAGGCAACTGTGTATTTACAGGTGATTACGATAGAAAAGCCCTGGATGATACACTCCACGCATTTTGCAAGTCCTGATTTCAAATCCATGTTCATGTACGTATCTTAATGGTCATGCCAGTAATATGTTGTAATTTAAATTGGATATGTTGTCTCATCGTCATTCTAAATTTTTAGTAGCAAAAGCCATTGTCTAGTTGTAATTTACGTAGTTATACTTATGGCACGGTCAATAAACACGCTTGTTTATTATTCTATTGCACTGTGCTTTCCTAATAACGGATAGGTCTTTTCCTGTACTACGAATGGTGTGCAATACATGAAGACTTGCAAGGATGAATCATTGCTTGATTGTTCTATTGGTCATTATTCTGTGCCCGCATGTGTGGTTAAGACTTTCTGGTATGAACTTGTTTTCTTTGTTATTGTAGAAGAGAACGGAAACTTCTACGTGACTGGTATAATGAACGAAAGGAGTGACACTAAAATTTGTCAGCATGTCAATAATGAAGGGAAAAGGATAGAAGATTACAGTAATGACTAAACTAACAAACAAGAAATCTCATGATCCATTTTTTAATATGGTTGGATTTTTAACAACAGTGTCAAAAGTCCCTATATATATGATATCCTGAAACAAGACTCATATTTTCTGGATCCAATTCCTGGATCTACCGTCTGTGTTACTAAGAACTAGCCAACTGCAATCTAAATCAGTCCCATCTGAACTCTTAAATTTTTTTGTGATTGAAGACTTTATTCATCTGACCACAGTGCACTTGTATAGCCAGAGTTTTTTGGACATTCGGGCACAGATCTCCCTCATTGAAAAGCAACTCATCAAACGGAACAGCACACCCGTTTTTCCCAAGCAGTACTGCTCAATCGCAACATAACCCCAACAATTAGTACAAAGCCAGTATAACAGAATACAGTATATCATTGACATGTTAGAGGAGAGAGTGTAACCTGTTCAGCAACTTTCATGGTATTGGTGCACTGCAGTTTCCAAGAAAGAAATTTCCACAAGCACCAAATGGGTTACCATAGCTTGCAAAATCAACCTTAACAATCTCTTTGTTCTCAGGACACATCAAGGCAGTTTAGTTTTTTGGCATCATCAACAACAATGTATATGAAATTGTCTTCTTTCCTCCATTTATTGACCTGCGCAGGATGAGTTTCATCTATAAAGCTACAGATTGTGTTCCTGTGGGTAATCAGGATCTCAACACCATCCATATTTCCTCCCATTTCCTCGAACATTACCAGTAAATTGTTCGTTGGCTTAACGAAAGCTCTGGGGACATGGTATCTGATATGTACTAAAGTGTCAAGTTTGTCTCTTCATAGACAAAAGAAAATTATGATGCAATACTAACAGAGACTTAGAAGGCCTGCCTAGAGCAGAGTGGAAAGATGACCAGTAACGACCAAGGCTTTTACCATTGATCCACACCATGCCTTTCGACTTGGTTCCTCGCTCAATAGCAAGCGGTTCATTTCCTTCTGGCTCATCAAAAAAAGCCTGCAATGAGAAATACAATAAATGTCAGGACAGACAAAGAACTTTCATATATATGCAGTAACTTGACAAAGAAGTTATCTTACGGGGAGTACTTTGTACCACGTAATAGCTCCTCCTGTTGAATTAGCTTTTCTCCATTTAACCCTGTGGGAGCCTCCCTGTGTATAAACACATAGCTTTTCACCCTCCAAGCCTACCTGTAGTATTAGTAGAAACCTGATAAGATAATTTAGGTTTATCATAAAAATTCAAAACTGTCTGATTACCTGATGACCCCAGCCATTGTTAGTAAGATCAATAGTACCAAGATTGAGACCTTGGATTGCTACAGAACGAACTCCAGCATACCTACATTCTAAGTAGACTCCGCCATCCTAATGATCAGAAAAAGATTTAGCAGTTCCTTACGCATATAATTAGAGAAAAACAATGAAAAACATTACCATTAAAATGACCCTGGAAGTTTGTCATTACTGGTGGACCGTCTCACCCAAAAGTGATATATTGTTGATTCCAATGTCGAATGTTACTGGCTTCTGTAAAACAAAGCTTTCCTTTATGTCGGTTCCATGTCCAGATGCTTTAAACCAGTTCCATACGGTCACAGTTTGTTGTATAAATCATCGATTCTCGTTTATTAGACACATTCAGAGATGAAAGTGTTACTTACGTATTCTCCATTTACGAATGCATGCATCATATGCCTGAGATTTGCAACCACAAGGACTGGAAGAATGCCTATCCGGAAAGGTAAGTCAGAACAATGCACTTGAATGCTGTGCATAAAAATACAAACACCATCATTGACACAACAAAGCTATACATACTTCACTGAGTAAAATCTCTTGAAATGCCAGTTAAAACTAGCACACCTGCTAGTGTACCACAGATAGTCAGTAGTGTCCTTGATCAAGCTCTAGAGCTTGGGGCCATTTCCTTGATGGGAGATTCTTCACAATTTGGTGCAACATCTCTGTATGTTTCCCACTTGCTCAATTGGTACTCACCTTGAATGAAGTAAGACTATAGATCTCTGGTCTTGAGTTCGAGAGGTGGAAGAGGCGAAGAAAAACCCTATTAGAGACTGGGGACAGTACTGATTGAGTGGGCTCACGGGACAAACCTGGGCCAAGGCCCAGTATAGACAAATCACGGACCCCACAGAGATTCTTGTTGGCCATTTCTGATTTCTGGTAGCTTCTTGCACTGTGCTGTGCAACCAGCTATTTATACCACAACAAAATTTTCATTATAGGCACCCAACTAGGAAATTTAAAAGAGACTGAAAAAGCAATTGTTACCGTTCAAGTATTGTACACAATGGTTTTGCAATCAGGGAGAATGCTTATAGAATGTTGGGGCAGGTAATATTTGGCACCCCTGAATGTAGCAGTTTGTGACATCCTGCTGTGATTGTTACATACAAATGCTGCACATCTTTTAGATTTAGGCTCTTCAAATGTACGAGCCTGCAACATGAACTCTATAGTTTAACATACATAAACATTCCATTTGTTGATAAATGCTTCTTCAGGTTTTTCATACGGAAACTCACCTCTATATATGGACCCAAAACCTCAACCGAAGGTGTCCCCCAAAGCAACGCTTTCTTGCGCAACTTCAAAACAGAATGCAAGTCTCTTAGATGTCCCCATTTTGGTTCCCTTAACAAACCTGGAATCACATTACAAGAAAAACTTGTTAGAAGCAAAAAAAATTTGTGTCACAATGAGACTAGACTACCTTTTAACAGTCCTGACCATATTCATCGATGGGGGTTTCATCTTAGTAACGAGTAGTTACAAAAGAAGAACCTGGCCTTCCATAATTTGTACCACCATAATACTGTCAAACAAGAATACACATCATTACAGGAAGAGGAGCAAGATATTGACTTGAATCAAAACACGTCAAGAGCTTAATGGTCTGGCCTTGAAGATGCATACCATATAGTAGTTTGCAAGAGAACCATTCTTAGAGAAGAAATGCGCAACTGAGAATGCAAGATCCTCAGCAGTCCTTTGAGATGGAGGGTCTCCAAATACTCTATACCTGTGACACACAATGATCTCCATCAAAACAAACTCGAACACCTTCCAGGTCTGCCAAGAAGTTACAAGCACGGACTCACTAAGCAGTCCAATTTTCTGTCCATAAAACAGGCTTGTTTTCTTTATTTGGGCCAGTGAAAGAGTCTCCGCAGTTTCTTTCATTGCATGTATTTATCTGCATTCAAGCAGTATAATCATTTTATCCAAAATCAAGAGGGGTTGATTGAACCGTGGTTGTGTATGTATACCACTGGGTCTGGGGCATCATGTTGCTTGTACATCACCCAGGGGACTCCAGTTTTGAACCCGACAGCCATAGTTCCCGCCCATTGAACGTATCGTGTTCCATATTCCTTGAATGCAGTTTCAATCATACTGTATTCATTTTCAATCTGCATAAACCGATGAACAAATGTATATATATATATACATCACCAAACTTCAAATTTGTACTTCTATGTAGAACCTAATATGAGATAATAAAATAGGACCACATTGAGGAGCATATAACTTCTCCTTCGTCATATCTACTATAATTTTAGTGAACCTTTTCATGTAGTACTACACCAGACAAAACATTCAAATTTGATAATTGATCACATCACACTATGCAAATTGTTGGTGGACGAGCACGATGTTTGATCCTTACCTTGAATGGTGGATTATCCGTTTGAAATGTGATATTGGGGACTTCTCTCAACCAAAATGGGAATCCACTGGCATATATTGGAACCAGAACACAGTGACCAAATTGTATATGTGTTCTTCAAAGAAATTTCACTACCAAAATTGCATTTTTATTTAAAGTTTATTTTCCCATGATTCCATTCAGCCTCAATGAATGGCCCCACTCTTAAGTGTTGCAAACATACCATGATCACCAACCATCCTTATAAATTTGGTCAGATTATAATTTCCTTCAAAATTGAACTACAAATTTATGATACACCAAAAGAAAAAGCCCCCGTTAACAAACACAGAATCCAGGATTTCCCGATAAAACTATCTTCGCTACATGTAAGTAACGTTACCTGGTCTTGTACTGGTTCATGAACATTCCAAAACACATAAGTCTGAATCACGTTCAATCCTCCAGCCTTGGCCTTTTACATCTAAGTACAACCAACCAACCCCATCGACAATATCCTCAGTCAATTAACACATATAACATATCTACATTTGGACTGTGACATATAATATAACAATTGACAAAACATATATGAGTACTTCAAGAGGCATCCTGGGATAATGGATTGACCCTGAAAAGTGAAGCTCTCTTCTACCATTGATGATCAATGAATGTCCGTCATATGTCACGCCCTTTTTCAGGTTCTTTCCATTAACAACACCACGTGAAAAAACCAACAAAAATGAAACAAAAACTGCTACTGAAGACACTCTACTTAGTGTTAACATATTTACATAAAACTGCACTAGATTGTGCAATCAGAATTAGTGGAGTGTATCACAACTTCTATATATATATATATTATACATGTATAGGTACGCAAATACACTTGTACTTGGTGGATTTTCTGTGATGTAATCTGCAACTTCAATGCATGGTATAGAAAATGTGCTAAAATGTAGTGAAAAAAGTTGGAAATAGTGTAGTGAAAAGAGAGGAGAAACAAGTCCTGTCATGTACACTAACGTTCACTGTATTGATTTTTTGGTTCAGGTTCTTTCTCATACATTTCTTCTTCCGTTCTACTGCTCTTTGAGTCTTTTCTTTGAAAGGCCTGAGGGGTTGCTTAATTTGGAGGCTGACCAGTTCATCAAACTAAAATTTAGAAATTGAATGATTTAAATTTGAACGGACATATTTCTAATATTGTATGATAAACGTGTGGATGAATTATTCTTCGTTGTTAATCATAAGTTTCAAGTATTTTTAAAATTAAATAAAATAAAATTTTATTTTTAATGTACGACTCAAATATAAAATATTGTTACACTAAACGAACACTCTTTACCATCATTAAGTCTTATTCGTCATTATATTTAATACAGTGTTACTTACAAATTAATCCTTTTAATAAATTTTTATGTGTGAAGAGTTAACTTTTTGGATATAAAATTTCTATGAAGTCAATTTTCTTCATAGAAAATTTGTTGAATGATAATGACTTGCTTGATGTTACATATATAGATAGACAAAATAAAAGAACAAAATAGTCTCAATATGATTTGTTATGGGCATTTTTGCGATCATAAAAAATAGGCTGATAAAGACTCAGTCATGAGCCCAGTATGTCATTTTAATGGAAAAAAAACCCAAGGGGCTGGTCCAATAAAGCTGATCGTTTATATTACTGTGCAGCTGATTGTATACCTGATGACATGATCGCATGGAAGTCTGATCGCATGTTATGACCACTAAGTCAGTCTGATCGTGGTCAAGAACTGTTCGATAGTATTATTCAAGGGCAATCAAAGCGATCACGAGGTCTTCTCATGTGATCGCTGGGTGTGATTGCAGATCGTTTGGATAATCTGCTCACTGGGTGCAACATCTGGTTGCTTGAGTAATCTGTTCGCTCAAGGTGCTCACTAAATTTGACCAGTTGATCTCCTAATAAATCGAATCAGTTTAATTCAGAAAATAAGTCAACTTGCCTATTTTCATGCAAATTGAATCACGACATTCTCGGTAACTGTTGCAGATACAATGGAGATAATTTTGGAAGATATTTTTTCAATTAATGTATATTATTTTTTGCCTTATCTGTAAGATTTTTAAACTTATTCAAATTGTAACATCACCTCTATAAATAGAGGATCAAATTCATTATAAAAGACGACGAAGGAAGACATACATACTATTACTCTGAGAGAATAAGGGTGACAGTTATGGACGTAGGCCATTACTTTGTCGAACCACGTAAAAAATTATTGCATTTTATTTGTTTTAGTCTTGGTCATACTTGTCTCGTCTGTTAGTTGTTGTTTCGCAGGTATTGGGCTTGAAGAACTGGATTGATTAAAATAAGGTGTCAACATGATTATAAACACAAATTCACCATTGCATTTCTAATTTAATCTCATGTACACAAATTCAAGAACAATATAATACAATTAGGGTTGATTTGATTTA
This sequence comes from Dimocarpus longan, assembly GCA_022984855.1. NCBI lineage: Eukaryota > Viridiplantae > Streptophyta > Magnoliopsida > Sapindales > Sapindaceae > Dimocarpus > Dimocarpus longan. The sequence continues at coordinate 1,854,426 of CM041019.1, read as the reverse complement.
ACTTCATTGTTTTAAAAAAATTAAAACATGAAGATTATTGAAACTCTCCTAAATCCCTAGATTATAATATAACCGATTAACCATTTGGGTTGGTAAGAAAAACCTCATCAAACTAGTAATCAATGGTGATATAAACTATAGTTTAAAAGGTGGTTAACTAGCTATCATGTTAAATAATATATCAAATCATTTTTCTTCCAACACAAATAAAAAATCTTTACATCTAATCTCATATCCACAATACTCATCAAAACAAAAATCTCTTCTTATCATAAGATTAGTTCGATCTTAGCAAGTTCAGGTCTACCGTAATTAGAATCATTCAATCTCAATAGGATATGACAAATTCCTTGCTATTCATGTCAGATTATCTAATTAATAATAATAACAATAAAATTTGCATCACTTTAATAATAATAAAAACTCCACCTCACCCCACCACTGCATGGACCAACCACAACGCCACCTTCAACCAACCAATTCAATCAGCAACCCATCAATCAATGTCAACGGCCGAAACAAACCAAACCCAACACCACCTCCCTCCCCCCCCCCACCCCCCCGCCAAATCCATTTTGCCCTTTATCCAACCAACAACAAAAATCCACAACACGTGGCACCACCAGATCACACCTTCCAACTCATCATCAACCGACCTCCACTTACCACCTATAACAAACAAACAAACCCCCTCACCAAAAAAAAAAAAAACCCAGCCCGAGTCAAACCCTGCCGGGTCAGGCCCGAAAACCAGGCCCAAACCTCCGAAATTCAAGAGAGGACAAAAACGCCAAACAAAAGCATAAAAGCCAGCGCGATACGAAACAAACGAGTTTGTTGGCGAAGACAGGTTCGCTCAACGAACGCTTCAACGGCAAAATTTCCCGGCCCCCAACAAAACGGTTCGTTTTCTTTTCAATTTCTCTCTTCCACCACCACCACCTTCTCATTTTCTCGTCAAAACAAAACAAAACAAAACCGATTCCACAAAACATCTTTTCTCATTTTCCTGTCTGCAATTTCAATAATAACGATTGTTGCTTTCTGTTTTTGTTAGGGTTTCTTTCTTGCAGTTGAATGGAGAAATGAGTAATTGAGGAAGAGAGACTCTTGTTTGTTTGTGTCTTCGTGAGTTTTCGTGTCGTCGTCCTCAGGTGTCAAGATCTGGGGCTTGGGTTTCTTGAATTTGAATTTGAATTTGAATTTTATTTGAATTGAATTTTAATAATAATAATAATAACAAAAAAAATTAAAAAAAGAGAAAATGAGCGCGTCGAGGTTCATCAAGTGCGTGACGGTTGGTGATGGAGCTGTTGGCAAAACCTGCTTGCTGATTTCTTACACCAGCAACACTTTTCCTACGGTAATCTTGCTATCTATCTATCTTTTTCGCTTTTGTGGTTGTAAATGTGATTGGTTTTGATGTGTGGTGTGGGAAACAGGATTATGTGCCGACTGTGTTTGACAATTTCAGTGCTAATGTGGTTGTCAATGGGGCGACTGTGAATCTGGGTCTATGGGATACTGCCGGTAAAATTATGTTGACCTCTCTCTTTTTTTTTTTTTTTTGGGTGTATGGAGATGTTGTGGAATTTTGTTTCTGGGATTTATTTGTTTGTTTGTTTGTTAATGTGAATAGGACAAGAGGATTATAACAGATTAAGACCTTTGAGTTATCGTGGTGCGGACGTCTTTATTCTTGCTTTCTCTCTCATTAGCAAGGCCAGTTATGAGAATGTCTCCAAAAAGGTGAGGAGGATATGGCATTTCTATGCCAAGATTGCATTTGTCGATAATTTACATTTCATAAGCTTTTATTGAAACTTTTTATTATTGCAGTGGATTCCAGAGTTGAAACATTATGCACCTGGTGTTCCAATAGTTCTGGTTGGAACAAAGCTTGGTAAGTTTTTTTTTTTTTTTTTTCCTTCTGTTTAAGTTTCTCATTTGTCCTTCTCCAAAGATATCTTCTTTTTAACGTTTCTTAATCTTTTGTACATGTATCTGTTTGGCTCTGTAACATTTTTTAAATCTGAATAAGCCCTTTTCCGATGCAATCACAGGTCTTAGTTAGTTTTAGTCAGCTGTTTTTGTACTGAAATTTTGAGTTATAATGTGCATGTATGTGTGTGGGTGCACGTGTATGGGTAAGGGGGGGAGAGAGAGAGTGAGAATTATCAGCAGGGGTGATGTTTCGTATTTTGGATTATTTCTTGTTGCTTTCAACATTACGAATTTAGGATATCACATGCAAACTAGGAGAAATTTGTAGCAAGATTTGAATTATGCATTGTGGAAAGTGTCTTTTTCGTGTTTCCATGCAAGGAACATGGACTGATACTTTAAGAAGATGAAGTGTAAGAGGGTCTTATTTAATTGTTTGTAGTTTTTACTCATACTTTTTCAAGTCATTCGATATAAAATGTTGAATACTAAACATTAGAATTGTTTCAAATTAGGATATAAACTTGTTCGTCGCAGAGGTTAATTTAAAGTAGTACTGTTACTGCTTTAACTTGTTTGCTGCATAACCTAACGTATGCTTTGTTTGTAAGGCCCACAAAGTGAAGAACTTTGCTAGTTATATCGTTATTTATTATATCTTAGTTGTTAGGACTCACTTCTTATTTTCTGAGTGGATATTCTAACTAGGTAGGTGTATGTTATAAAGTAATAGTACTTAGTGTCTTATACTGTCCGATATGCCAGATCTTCGAGATGATTCACAGTTCTTTATAGACCATCCAGGTGCTGTGCCCATCTCTACTGCTCAGGTAAAAACCTCTGATTCATGCTTTCTAACATATTACTTTGGTATTATGTTTTTCTTTTGAAAATTTGACAAATTTTTTTTTCTCTGCAATTATATTTTATTTTGTTTTCAACATCTCTATTTTTGAAGGGAGAGGAGCTGAGGAAGCTGATTGGAGCACCTGCTTACATTGAATGCAGTTCAAAAACACAGCAGGTACTATTTATATAGATACTGATATACATTTACCTAGTGGAATATTTCTGTGTTTGTTTTCTGTTATTGTGGACATCTATTGAAAGAATCTGTGGTTGTGTTACTGCAGAATGTGAAGGGGGTTTTCGATGCAGCCATCAGAGTCGTTCTTCAACCACCCAAGCAGAAGAAAAAGAAGAGCAAAGCACAGAAGGCATGCTCCATTTTGTGATTCAATTGGTGTAAAGAGACCACGACTTATGTCCTACGCATCATATTTGCCCATAACGCATCATATTTGCCCATTTATTTCTTCCTTAGCACTTGATGAAAACTGGAGGCCCTGTTTGTTTCAATGGATAATAGTCAGGATCTTTATGAGAAGAAGAGCATTAGGTGGTTTGGCATTGGCATTGGCAATGGCTTTTCTCGGAATTTGTTGTGATCTCTAATTGTTGGAAACGCATTACATAGTTGCCCACCTTTTCTTGACTACCGGTTTCGAATATGGTTTTTATGTATTAATGGATTCGAATTTCCCATTTACGAAAACGGTGTTTTCTTGCTTGGACGTACTTATATTTATTTATATTGTTTTTAAAAGGCTTGGCTAATGTTTGCGGTGTCATATGCTATGCTTAATATCTCAACTACTTGCCAATTTTCGATTCGAATCTGTTGGTTCTATTGGTTCTTTGTTCTATCTAAGTTGTCTCTCAATAATTCTTTCTCCCCATCTATTACATAAAATTCCTGGAGATAATGGCTTAGCGGAGTCGTCTGTCAATACAAGTTGTGGCTTTCCAGGGTCTTTGCTTGGTTTGTTTGACAATTTGCGTTTCTGGAAAGGAATATCCCAAGTGACCCTGTGTGTTTTATGTCATTTTAATACATTCAATCTACCAATTAAACCAGCTTGAACTCTGCTGGGCTTGATTGAGACTATCAAATCTGATCATTGAGTAGCTTCCTGGTGATGAGGCCATGTAATGAACCTACTACCAAACTCAAGTATGGCTGACCGCATAAACTGTGAATGGAAAACTGCAAGCCTGGAATGACATTAGAGAAAAGACTCAATAATAGTAGAATGATACCACAAATGTGTAAGAATCTGCCATGTAAATTCTGCTAAGGAATACATCCCTTGGCCACTCTAAGAAAGGCTTACCATCAGTTCTCGGAAGTTGGGAACATTATATCTGAAAGAACCTTCCAAGTAATTAGTGTTTTGCACATTGTAGCACTAAGTTGCTACTCAAATACAAGAGATTGGAAACTGAAGTTAGAGAGAGAACGAGTCAACAGAACAAACAAACTAAAAACATTTTCAAATTGCATAATAATCTACAACTTTCAGTTAAAATCATAATCATAAACCTAAATTACATTTATAGTCCACTTTGTTGTTTTGCTATAAGCACATGTCATTTTTACTTTTTTTTTTTTTTTTTCTTTTTTACTTGTTTTATTATTATTCTTTTACGTAGAACATTTGCCGTTTATATAAATTAACCATGATAATTCTCAACTTGTATTATTTATAGTCATTTTTTCCTCACTGTTACAGTAATGAAGTTGCATATAAAATTATATAAATTCTTAGGAAGATCAAATCACTTGAGTTACTTCATATCTCACAGTTTATAATAATAATCAAGATCATTGTTAGCAACGCTTATTAATATCCAAGTACACCCTTTAAAAGGACATGTGTGCTTGCATCTCCAATGTCGAGAACTTGAAATCTCTTCAGTGTAGAGTACATAAATAAAGTTCAAAATATCCTAGATGATACCCAGATAAGGGAGTGAAACATTTTGATAGGGCACACTTTTGCTCTCCACCATGGTAGAAACCAAAACACAGTCTTGTGGTAAAACTTCAAAGCATTTTAGTTTTCTTTATTGGTTTTAAAAATGTTACCTGTACATATTATATTTTTGTCTAAGTTTGAATAGGATGTGATTTAATGTGAATCCTACATGTCGTTATTTAATTATTTATATTTGTTATAATTCTCTAATCAGATTGATTTACTAAAAGAGTATATTTATACTTAAAGCTCGATAAACAACGGTTCTTGTTACTTAGTTTACGACAAAATTTACAACAAAATGAGCTGATGCATGCGTTGGTGAGAAAAAAAAAAAAAAAAAGAAAGAAAAAAAGAAAAAACTGAAAACTTATCAATTAAAGTTGTTTGCAGGCAGTCTTAAAATCTCCTAAATCCTAATGTTAACTGAATACACCCTCCAAGTATATTCATGCTCTTATTATTATGTTATATGCAATTTGCTTGCATATATTATTATAAATTATAATATACATCAATTGAAGGCTTTTTTATTTATTTTTTTGACATAACATCAATTCAAGTTTTGTTTCTTCGATAAAAGGTGAAATTATGATCCTTGTTTATTGCTTTTTTTCTTTCCTCATTTGCAATTCATATACAAGCCACGCACCATGCCTATGCTTGTTATTGAATACACTATTTTGCTTATCATTAACATGTGTATAACTGACTAAGTTCATATTATTTATATATATATGTATATAAAATTTCAATGATCAGTGTTTTCTGTTGACATTCGATATCGGTCAACTAAGGTTCATCTGAGTCCAGTACTGCAACGAGTGAAATACAAAGGAAACAGATGAGAAAGGTAAAAGGAAGAAAAGTAGACATCGAATTTTTAGAGTAGTTTGGTCTAAAGTCATGCCTACGTTCACTGTTTTTCTTACTATATTTTGATAGAATAACGGCCATCTCAGTAAAAGTATTTCTCTCCTCCTTTTACAATGAATTTCCTCTCATATTTATAAAGAATATGAGGTGCTACAGTAATACATAATAAGATTTAATACAATAAATTAAAATGAAATAATTAATTACATTTAATGAAACTGACATTTGTCAGGTCAATTTTGTCAAAACATGGGTTTAAACGGTAACCTCATGCTGGTTAGGTAAGATTTCCTTAATCCATACTGTAATTTCTGACGGGGTTGACATGTACGATACGCCTTAAGCTATATTCGGTTTGACAGTTTTAACTGTAGTTAACTTGTAATCTGAGAGACGTGACATGAGTAAGCTCTTTAGCGAGAAGGATATCCTATCAAGCTAATGAGCGAATAAGGCTATTTACTGAGTTGATCTCATTCCGGACTGCTGACCAAAATGATAAACGAACTGGATGACGTTCTGATAAATCAACAAACAATCTATCTCATCAACGGGCTCATACACGAGATAATAAACGAGCATATACAAAAGGCTGAGCGAATGGACAAGCAGAGGGACGGGTAGATTGCTGGGCCTTTGGTCCTTGGGCTCATCCTCTAGGCTTTTAACAGTCCATTTGACTTGATCGTGAAAACACTCATAACATCTTCTAATTTTAAAAAGTTATGATGAATCAATTAAATTTATTTATTGCATTTGAATTAAACAAGAAAAAAATTTTGTTTTTAGAGAGAAAATGTAATTGATATATTTGATTAATTCGTCCTAATTTTTTGAAGTTATAAAGTACTAACTATAAAAGTTTTATATATAAATTCAAATCCTATAGACCATTACTACACCTATGTAACGGCTCCCTCACAAATGGTATAAACATTAATATGTACCTTTTATACTTTTTAAAAATAAAATTATGCAGTCTCATAGAAAAGTATAATTTCTATAAAAATAAAATTACATAAATTATAATATCTTGAAAACAAAAATAATATATCTATACATATTGAAATTAGTTCATATAATATTCAAAATTCAAATCCTACAAACAATCACTATACCTATGTAGCGGCTCTCGCACAAATGGCATAAAAATTAGAGTGAATTATACAATACTTCCCCGAGATTTGTCTAAAAACAGATGAAAATATAGTTATTATTTTATTGCACAAAACCTCTATACTTAACGTTGATTTTTTTTAAGATCTAGACAGATCTTCAAATTAAAGATTTGAAATCCAGATTTTCAAGTTATAATATTGAGGGTATTATAGGTATTAGTCTAAAATCTTGGTCAAACCATTAAATTTGATGGAAGTCAACCGATGACATGGGAGTTTGGTGTAATAAAAGGATAAATATATTTTTATCTGTTTTTTGATAAATTTAAGGAGATTTCGTGCAATTACTTCTAAAATTTAATAGGCAACTTTTACGGCTTTTAAATATAAAACTATACAAACTCATATAAAAGAATAAACTTTGTTAAAAACAAAATTACGTAAATTATAATTTCTTGAAAATAAAAATAATTCTAATTTCACCTAAATTTGGATTGGGTACAAATTCCACTTACCCAATAACAATTAGGAAAACGGAGAGGCAATTAATATAAAAAAATTGAGGAAAAAAAAAGGGGCAATCAAAGTTGACGACTTTGATTTTGAGTGTAGAGAAAGGAAGCTGTGGTGCGGTTCCCCATTACAATGGCCATTGACAAGATGCACAAGACCATGACTTTCACTCATGAAGTCTTTGAGAATCAACATCAACAACAAAACCCAGAAGCCACAAACCCTAACATGCCCCAACAACAACAGAAAAACCCTAACTTGACCCAACACAACCCACAATCACCCACCAAAACCCTGGAATTGGATCCAGAACGTCCACCAAATTCAGACCCAGATGGGCAAATTGGAGTGGATCCCGACGATGATGACGTGGAGATGATCAGTTCTGACGTGAAGTTTTTGAATCAGGGAGAGGAAAGGAGAGATTTTGAAGGAGAGGGGTTTGCGAAGGAGGTGGTGGGGGGTGTGGCTGAGAATTTTGTGGACTTCGAGGCGAAGAGAATGGGAGAAGAGAATGGAAGGTTTTGTTTTGATGGGAAAAATTTTGTGGGTGGGAGTGACATGTTTTTGACGAGGTGTAATGGTTTTGATGGTGATGGTGTTGAGTGTGTGGACTTTGAGGAGGATAAAGTGATTGAAGAGGTTGAAGATGGAGAGGAACAGAGAGGAGGAGAGGAGGAGGAGGAGGAGGAAGATGGGGAGGAAGAGGAAGAGGAGGAAGGAGAATTTTCTCTTGCAATGGAAGGTGAGACGTCGAATAATCTTTTTCAAGGAATTGAAGCCATGCAAGTTCCTTTCAGTAGTTTGTTTGGTTCTATGGTTGAAAATAATTCAATTCAAGCTAATTCTTCACAATTTGTTAATGGTCATGATGATAATGTGGTTTTACGTAGTAATAAGCGAATGGTAGGTGGTGATGATACTGAGATTTTGTATGTTAATAAGCGAATGAGGACGGAAGGGTTGGATTTTAATATGATGGGTGGAGGGTTGGATTTTGATATGTGTATGCAGCAAATGCAGCATTGTATGGGGAAGGCAAGGGTGATGTATATGGAGAAAGAGCAGGCGTGTGCGGAATCAAGCATGAATCAGCAGTTTTTGCTTAATGAGTTGCAGAAGCGGCAGACCGAAAGTCAGCAGTTGCAGGCCACGATTGAATGCATGCAACAGAAGAGACAAAAGGATGTTTATAGATATGAGCACGAGGTTCATCTCATGGTTAATTTAATTAAAGGCTACAGAGAGGCTTTGAAGGACACTCAAAAGCAGTTTGATGAGTACAGAAAGCGTGTACACTGTGCGCAACTCAATGAAGATGAACCACTTTATAAGGATGTTGGTGGAGATGGGGGTTTAGTTCTTAGTGTCACAAAGCTGGAAAAACAGGGGTTGAAAGAAGAAGAAGAAGAGAGAAAGAATAGGCTGTTGGTTGAGAAGATAGTTAAGGACTTCGAAGCAGAGTGTGTGCCAAAATTTGAGGCACATAGATGTGCGGTTGAATCTTTGCATAACAGGTTGTTAGATGTTGAGAATCAAATAGAACCGATTAGAGAATTGATTGCAAAACGAAGAGTTTTGAAATCTTCAGAATGTGATCCAAGTCAATGATTTTTCTGGTTGGTAAGTTGAGTTTTTGTGTCATTGGTATGTGAAAGAAGAAAAAACTCATTTTCATTCTGAGTTAATTTAGCTTTGTTTTTTCATTCAGTATATTTTTATATTCTTAAGCCATAGTTGAATGCTAAGATAGTTACAGACAGATACCTTGTCAATGGAATCTATTGTAGTCTAGCTGCTTCTATATTGGAATAAAAACATATTTGCAATGCATATGCCTTGCTTAGAGCTTCTTTGTGTTGTTTTTGTGTGTAGATTAGACAACTAATTGCATAATTGACTGATCAATTTGTGCTAATCTAATATCAAGATGGAAAAGATCAAAATAGTGTGGATTATTGCTAACCTTGTGTACAAAAGCTTTTACCATTAGACATACAAAGTCTTCAATTAACCACTTTGAGTTCAATCAATCTTAGTACGAATTAGTTTGGAGTAAATTATAATCTATAAGCTGTAACCAATATTAAATTCTCTTTTATATCGCATCTTGTGAGAGATTTTATGACCTACTGTGTAATCTCTGTTTTTGTAGCAACTGGGATTTGCTCTGCTTGCTATTTGACCAGGCTTTTTTGGATAGAATGTTGGTAGGTGTTTTCTCCTATGCTGAATAGTAATTGTAAATGACACTTGTTACGGTGTTTTAAGAAAACAGAATGTGCTACATAATGAATGATACAATTGCATTATAAGTAAACCACCCACACCCTTCGTTGTGTTGATATGTTTGGGAGGAAAAACTCCCATTCTTGTGTGATGAAATGCTGTAGCATTCTATATCAAGTTGGTAGTTGTGACTGAGAATTTGCCAATTTAACTAAACTCCAGTTTCGAACTCGAATTCGCTAAGCGATTTCGAAGAATTTTTGAATTATCAAAAATATATATATATATATATCTGAATTTTGATATGTACATTGTCAGAGACGTATACGTAAGTTTTTGCTCTTCTCAGAAAAGTAAATATACTTGCGGTTATTACTTATTACGTGCTTATTGTTACTTGCAATATGCATCTGAGCCAATCACCTTGATTATTCCTGAATGCACTATTTTGCTCATGTAACTTGTGGATTACAAACTACTCTCAAATAAGAGCACTAATCGTAAAAGATATTTGGTTTGTAACTTTGAACCTTTTGCTTGATGACTGCAGATTACTGCTATCCTCTGCATCATTTATCATTGGTTTTGATTGAGCAGTGGGAACTGTTCTTGCCTGGAATTACTGTTATTGCTTGGATGTTGTGAGGTTGTCATGTAGAATTGTGGACATGTTACCATGACTCTTGTTGAATGGAAACTCGGGCATGAAGGGATGTAGAGGAGCTTTTGGAATGAATAATGGGTACAGAGTTGGAGGGGTTTGATATGAATTCGAAAATAGAGGGTCATTTTTAAAATAATGTTGAAATTGTAGGTGTTTGGCTATTATCATAGAAATGGAAGGCTACAACTTAACCAAGGAAAAATTGAAAATCAACCTAGTATTGGTCTCTTGTTAAACGCAGATAGAATTGGACGTTATGATATTAGAAATCAAATGAATAATGTTATTATATAATTGTTTGTCTTAAATAATTTAATACTAATTTTTTATTGGTTGGATAAGAAAGAACTAGTAGTTAAGAAAAGAACAAAAAAAATTGAATTTTATATAGTGTTTGATATTCATAACTGGACATTATTTTGGTTGGAACGATTTATGTCCATGTAAGTGATTTTTTTTAAAATATATATGATATAATGATTCAAACATGAGATTTAAATGAGCATTCTCTGTTACCATAACCAAATTGAACGTGGTGAAATAAACCCTTCTAGATTTTTGCAATTATTGTAAACATATACAATAGTGCATTGCTTGGATTTTTTAACGATTTAAATCAAACATGACAATCTTCAAACCTGTGGACAGTAGGAGATCATGGACCCAGTGTGATCGAGGTCATACACATTTGATGAGCCCCAAAACTCTTAACTAGGAGACTATCCTCAGAAGCATAGTTGGGCGGGTTCAAATTTGATTACGCAAATAAAAATTTAATCAGATTTGTGTTTAAATAAATAAATCAGGTCTCTTCTCTTGATTGACCGAAGAACTGGCACATACAGTGTCCCAAAGAATATTAGTTACATGTTACGTGACAAATTAAATGATGTATCATTAGCTTCATATTGATGTGACTTGTTAGAATCAAAAGCTGTAACTATGTACATGTTGCTACATCACTTCTCAACAAAATTCTTTTTAGAGTAATGGTTATATGTATGTATTTAACAAAATTCATCTGGTTGATGTTTTAAACATGCACATAGCAATCCATACTGATAATATATAAAATGTTATTTATAGCCAATAGAGTAAGATACATATTATGTAAGAATATGAAAACCGAATACAAAAGTCATAACAGATTAAGTTGACGCGTTCTAACAGTAAATCCTTCACATTCATTTATACTAATGAAATTGTGAATTCGACTCATGTTTCCTACCATATAACCATTGAACAACTTAAATAGAAGATGCATGACCCCAGTATGCATCTCCTCTGTAATACATAGTCCCTATCAACTATGTAAATGATCATGGATGTAACAGAGCGGAAAACAACTTCATCACAAGGAATAGTGAGACCCTTCTCTTGCTTGAACCCGAACTCCTCTTCAGATTTTCCAAGTAAAGCTTGAAACTCAGGGTGGCTCAGACATGATATAGGGACAATGTGTCTGCTTCGGTTCTCTCCAACGTAGACAACAAAATGGCCTTTTGGTACGTCACCAGGAAGATAGTCACCTGCTTCGTCGCCATAGCTGTGTTTGTTCTTCACAAACTTTGTCAATCTCTTTAGGACTTGCATGAGAGTTCCTGCTTGAATTGGCTTGCTTGATTTCTTGACCTTCATTGTTGTTGATGCGGGTGGCGGTGGTGGAGTAGTGAAGTTTAGAAAAGAGGGAAGAGTAGTGAAGGTTATGGTGAAGAAAGAATGTTGAAGGTGTTGGATAAATACTTAATGGAAAACGAGTATGTGGGGTATAAGACATTAAACTTAAAAAGTATAATATAGAATTTTCTGTTGATCTAAACTCTTATTTAGTTTTTAAAGATCTTCACATAATTTTTATTAAAAACACGTGATTATAATCTAATTCCTTTCATACATACTCAATTAGTAATTGAGTAGTTTAGCACTATCATTAGAATATCCAATTTCAAAAAGAAAAGAGTATTTCGTGGGATATTATTGACGAGCATGTAATGCTTTAAATTGTAGGATATCAAAACTGTTATATATGGAAGGACAAGAAGGGGTCCATATCGTCTACGCCTAGTTTCCATTGCATTTTTGTTTCTACAAATGTAGCACATATCATTCAAAGAGTATTGTCGTACTGGGTATATACAGTCCAGTTCCAATCCATTATTGCTGAGTATTCAACCACTGAGGTTTGTCTGATTTAGTAGAATATTTCTGAGTACTCAAACCATGTTGCTGCAATCGGTGCATAAATTAATATACATGATAATGCTAAATCAGGCTTGAATTAGTCGCAAAATTTTGTCCATGTACATAATTCAAAATTTTTCAATAGACATATCTGTACGTTGATGGTCACATAGATGGATTTGATAGGTGGGATTTCCTTTTTAAGATGCCACACCAAAAGGTATACGTAACTCTCTCTCTCTTTCTATTTTTGTTGTAAAATTAATTACAGCCACCGTAATCATTGCGACCGGCACGTCTGTCCTGCCCCCAGTCAGCCACACATACCCAACTGACTCAGACAAAATACAACGCAATATGCCTCTTCCAGCTAAACCAGAATTGACATTAGGCAGTGTGGGTTTGTTATTTATTATGGTCTCATTTCATATGTTAATAGTTGACATTAGTTAATTACTCGATTATAGAGCAAATTCTTGCTTGTAGATTAGACAACAAAACAAGTAACGAAAACTGAATTCAAAACATTAGATTTGCTTTCTCATGAATCTCACTAATTTAATGATATCTAAAGAGGACGTTCAAATAGAGCCATAACATACCACTCAGCATAAAGAGATCCATTTCTAATTTCTATTAAAATTATCACAACGATAAATGTCCAAGAATTTGTGTTCAATAGCCATCTCTTTGATTCCAATCAATCTAAGAGAATAGACAAACGAACATTGCTTCGAAAATGCATCAAGTTGAACCACACCAAACTTTTTCAGTGGAACACCTCACAAGTCACCGTTATTTGTGTAAGCCTGCACCAAAACAAGTCAACTACAGCCTCCACAATAGTGGGAAACCGAAATGACATCTTATTCATACAGCGAGTCACACCTTGATAGGCTCGTATTTTTCACCCACTGCACCACCTTTCTGTTTCTGAAATTGTATGTACCGCAAAGTGCTAGCTAAGAATGCATCTGCAGCTGGATCTGCTGTGTTCGAGTCACTTTGCATCTCAGTCGTAATCAACTCGATTAGGCTCTGGATTGTGGCAACAGTTATCTGTGGGTTTCCCTTCTCAAAGAAATAGAGATACCTACAGAGAATATGGTTAGAATTCTATACTGTAGAAACTAAATAACCAAATACAAGTTCCAATGCCACCGAGGGTAGAGACATTACTTGTTCAGTATCTCAACAAAAAGTGTGACTGATCCAGTGCTACCTCGTGCAGCATTTGACATTTGTTGAGCAGCATTTGCTATTCTTAGCGCACGCTTAAGGCAAAGCAAGACCCTAGTTCAAAAAGCAATAAACAAAACCTTGAAGATCTCAATCACAAATGATGATGGATGAACGATTAAACAAAATTTAACAATAGTTAATAATCATCATTTCCTTCGACAATATCTATTTACAGAATCTCATTCCGTAACCCTGCCCCCCTAACCCCAACCAAAAAACAAATATCAGCAAATCATTTGTACTCAGACACAGATAACACCCATATTGTACAGTAAGTTACTAGAATAGAGTTGATTTGACAAACAGAGCTCATAATGCATACAAGAACCAACAAAATCCAAAGCAGACATGTTGCCATCCATGCATATATGCCGTTGCTTGGTAGTAAATCACCCAAGTGATGCACATATTAATGGGCAAGCATGCGGATGTATAAACAACAAACCTCTCTCCATCTTTCATGTTATCCTGATCATCGACCCAGAAGAGATGTGAGCATGCATAGACAGCTCTGCACTGATCAGGCTTCTTTAAGAGCTTTGCAGAATACTGTCCAAGGATAAAATCTTCATTAGAAAAAAAATAGCTTATCAAATTCCATGAATATAATGAGATGGTCCAACAATTACCCCTGTAGCCTTGTGCGTTAAAGTATCTCTATTCTCTACACCAAATACATGCATCCTCTGAAGAGTCCCTATAATTAAATGGATTGCTGTCACCTGTGCTCTGGAATCCTACAGCAGAAAACATTTTCAACTTAAGGAAATAAGTAGAAATTACATTGTTTCATAGCAGAATTATTGATTTCTCCAAGAAAAAAAAAAAGGTCATTCTCCGGACAGGCGAAGAACATACTGAAATTTCTTCTTCATACAGTATATATGCTTGGGTGAAAAATTCATATGCCACAGGTTCCACATCACAGTCATTTGCAGCCTGTTTAATAAGCAATAATTCAGAAGAACAGATTAGGGGTACAAGTAGCTTCAACAACTCATCCTCTGAGCAGAAGATAAAATCACTGCATACCTCTGCACACTGCAAGTACAACCGTAACGCCAATTCAGGTGCTGGAACACCATATAACGTCTCAATTGTCTGAACAAGCAGCAGTGAACATGATTAAATATACCAATAAAACAATATTATACATATAGAAGTGTAAAAAAACACAAAAGAGATGAGCCTTTTGAACCAACTTGCACACTGTAAGTCTGTAACAACAAATAGTCAAACACTATGCAACAAATTATGAATACACATTTGAGCTAAATGAATCCCATTTCTTAATAATCCATCTATCAACATTTAAAGAAACTTTCCTCGCTTATGAACGAACGATCTATGGCAGATATAGACATAAGAATACAGCTGCCAAAAGTTTTCTGCTTAACCTACCTACTTTCGATAAATATCTAATATTATCCACCTATCATTCCAAAATTTCTCGGCTTAAATCCTATGAAATATTGCATATACACAGGAATCATGTGTGTAGCTCACACTTGATAGCTAAGTAATACCAACTTAGACAGCTAAATGCTGGAAAATTTATAATATCGGCCGACTACATCAAGTGATTGGAAATACTATAAACATAATTAAAATGACTTAGAGCCTTTGGTATTATTCCATTTAAACTAACGATGATTGATGACAGATAATAATAAGCTACCTGATTCAAAAGCTGAAATATTTTCTTTGGTGTAGTTGACCCTTCTCCAAAAGGATTCTCATCAGGGCCTTGAAGTTGACGAACCAGCTGTACATCATAGGCACATTATGTAAAATCAGAAAGAATTTCACCTCACAAAAGCAAGAAAACACAGAGGCTATCAGTGAAAGCTTGTTTGATCATCCTAGCCACAGACTACTTATGTTTCTATAATACTCTTTTAATTCTTTTGTACAAGTTATTTTCATGCTCATATAATGCACTCGATGAAAATTAGCACAAGTAACAGCATCCTCTACATGCCAATACCAATAACTAACACAACACTTATCTTAGGAATTAAAAAGGAAAAGCAGAATCAAAACGTCAAACTTGTTGGCATTCACATGAGCTGAACAGACAGCATCACACCTTAAGAGAAGAAAAAACAAGGGGAGGAATAGTAAATGGTAGACGCTTTGGTCCTCCAGTCAAGATGTGCTTCCTCACTGTACATATGACCTGCAATTCAATAAAGGATTATGGCACTTCAGAAGATATACATACACAAATTCTTATAACAAAGGAAAACAAAGTAATAAGCTCATGAAAAAATGCAAAATATATATATATATATATATTACCAGAGGAACAAATCATTATTACAATATAATGATATTTTCTTGGTTAAGGTAAACTAACAGCAATTTATAATACTTCAAACAGAGACACAGCATTTTGTAAGATTTGTTCTATTTTGCACTACTCAGTCAATTAACTCACAGAAATGGCAAACACTAATATTCCATATTCCTACAAAATTTATCTGATTCCTCATTCCTGTATACCATATGGAGTTTTTCTTCTAGTCCAGATCAAGGAAGTTCAATTTTATTTAATAATATTAAGAACGATATTAAAGTTTCCAACACTTAAACACTATCCATTTATAAAATACATAACAGTCCAAGGCAAATGTCACCGTTGCCTCCTAGGCTGTAAACTCCCTTTTTGAGGTCAGCCACGGGTAATGGGAACAAAAAAAACACCAATTTAAAAACAAATAATTGAAGAAAAGAACAAATAATGTACAAACTCAAAGAAGTTTTGCTCAACCAAAGCAACTAGATCTTCATTTTTTAAAAATAAAACCAAACAGATGCACTAAGAATTCAAGAGCATTAAGGTAAAACAATATATGCACATATATGAGAGCTACCACCCAGGGATATTTCTCCAAATCAAATACCTTGAACATCTCTTCCGGATCATCATTATGAAGCATCTGAATAAGACGAGCAACAGAATTCTGCTCTTCCTTGAAGTCCTCTTCATCAACCTGAATAATTAAAAACAGGTATAAAATCAATTTGGATCAGAGAGACTAGTCTATTGTTCTGATTTAATTCTTGAGCATATTAATGCAAAATAGTAATATATCCAAAGACCCGGATTAAGAAGGAAATAGCATACATTGTGCAATATTAGAAAAAAGAATGATGCTTCTGTAATCATCCTAATTAATGTGACAGGTAAATAAATTCCAATTAACCTCATCATTGAGACTCCCATCCAAGTCCTTAATAAGCCCTTTAATTAATTCAAACAAGGCCTCAACCTGTAAAACAGAGACACAAATAAGGTAAATAAAAGGGAAAACAAAGACATTAGTTTAAAAAACCACATCAACAGGAAGCATGCCTGAGACATCAGGACCATTGAGTAACCGAAAAAATATACCTTGTCAGCAGTCGATATATGAGAGTGGTTTTTCATGATGCTTTGAATTATAACAGTAGCCATGACTTTATTTGTTTCACTATCAAGGTATTCCATCATGCAGGGATAATTAGAGAGCTTCAATACAGTGACAATGTCATTATACTTCTCCAGTGGAGCACTTAAAAGTGCAACAATCTGCTTTGTTGCTTTGTTATCTTGAACTTTTCCTTCGCCAGAGAGTTTTTTAACACAAGCTCCCTAAGGAATAATAACGACAATAAAGCAACTCAGTTCTGAACTTCATTAATTGCAACGTTTGTGATAGCTGCCCGTAAGCAAATTCTTATTAGTTTGTGATATAATATAAAAGCAATCTTGCATGCGCTGCTAGGAAACTCAACAAGTAGAGAGCTCACAAAGTTGCACACACTAAATATACATAAAGAAACCCAAGTTATTATCTTCTTTATCAGAAAAAACCCAATTTATTATCTTCATGATCAGAAGATACCCAAGTTATTCTCAGACACTACAAACCTTTTCCATTCCCCTCCCAACCACAACTTCAGAAAGTAGATTTTACACATGAAAATTATATCTCAACCTGATAAGATTTAAAAGTGGTACAAAAACGTTGGATAATGTATGTATACATAGCCAAAGAATTCACAAACAACTGACACCAGGTTTCAATAAATTATATATTTATTGGAACAAAACGTCATTATATGTAGTTTGATAGGAAATTTGAATTTTGCATTGAAATTGCAATTTCTTATTAATTTGTGTTATAATATAAAAGCAATCTTGCATGTGCTGCTAGGAAACTCAACAAGCAGAGAGCTCACAAAGTTGCACACACTAAATAATATGCATAAAGAAGCCCAAGTTATTGTCTTCTTGATCAGCAAAAACCCAATTTATTATCTTCATGATCAGAAGATACCCAAGTTATTCTCAGACACTACAAACCTTTTCCATTCCTCTCCCAACCACAACTTCAGAAAGTAGATTTTACACATGAAAATTATATCTCAACCTGATAAGACTTAAAAGTGGTATAAAAACGTTGGATAATGTATGTATACATGACCACAGAATTCACAAACACCTGACACCAGGCAACTTGTTTTCAATAAATTTGATATTTATTGGAACAAACCGTCATTATATGTCGTTTGCTAGGAAATTTCAATTTTGCATTGAAATTGAAAGCAGGTGTTACTTCATAGATGTTTTAGACTTTTAGCACTACCAAGGAATGGGTAAAACTACAGACAGACAACATGTAAACTTTTTAAGTAATCATTTGTTTTATAAACCAAAACATGCATATCCAAAGTCAGATTATATAGAAGCATACCAGCACTTGATCTGCATAATCAAGCCGCTCGGGGTGGACATGGAGAATAAATGTAAGAAGTGATGAATACAAAGTTACAGCTCCAAAGATAGGCATCTCAACCTGCGCCTCAATAACCTGTATCATCATCATATACACATTACAAATCCCATTTTCCAACCACAAAGACACAAAACATGAAAAATAATTTCTTCAAGAAGCGGGAAAAAGGCTAGCAAACTATGTAGAAAAGCACAAACGAAATTGTCCAAAATATCTAACGAAGTGGGAAACTAAATGTACAAGCTATTAAATGATAACTAATTGATGACAGAAAAAGACCTATCTATTTAGAACAAGAAGAATAATTAGAGGAAATGAGCCATTAAAACAGTTATTAAAAATGCTTCATTAAGAAATATCATCTTCTATTGTGATTTTCGGAAACATCAGCTTTGGTTGGGTTAGACTCAAAACGTTAATGGACACACCTATTTTCAGCTAAAGCATTAAAAGGGACCTTAACCAAAAATGGAAAAGAAAAACATGGCATATTCAACATAACATCTCTGATTTCATCTTTAAATTCTTCAAAAGAACAAGCATAATTTACCTTCCCAATGGCATTGTTCAATTTGGCAAAAGCTTCTACTTGCAGGAACTCAGGTAACACTTCTGTACTTGAAGCAGCATAATTTGAAAGCCTCTCCATTAATCGGGACAGCACTGTTTTGATGTCAACAGATGGCTGAGAAGCACAAACACACAAAAGAAGTAGCGAGAACCAAAAAAAAAAATTAGTAAACTCAACTCCATTGCATTTATGGCATTCATATCACTAACTAGGCCAAGAAGCTTAATAGTTACACAAAGGATTAAGTCTACTAATCATCAGAAACCAGAAAAACAAAACATTTAACAAATAATAATGAGTTATGGTCAATGAACTCAAAACCAACAATGGATACTATATTACACACCTGAAGCTGGGGGAAAGCATCCAACAATACTTCAAGAGTTTGTAAATGGTACTCATCAGGAAAGACTTGAATTATACAATCCATCAAGTAGTATTGTGCAAGTTCATCTTTGCAGTTGACAACCTGTTAATATAATGGAAAGCAACATTCATTCACAGATATTAGCAAATGGAAAACATATTATAATTGCATGGAATATATATAATCCATAATACAACAGACCTGCTCCAAAACTCTTGGAAGAACAGTTTCTTTGTACATCTCAAGGTCAATGCCCTCTATCTGACTCAGGACATGCAAGTTCTTTCCAACCTAATGAGAAAAAGGGAAGGCAAATGCAAAGCTCTCCATAAGTGTATCCTGAATTGGGGGCAGAAGATTACGGCAGAGAAATTAACCAGTTATGGGTTACTGATATTACAAGATCACGCAGCTCGCTCCTTTCTTTCTCGCGTTTTTCCTTCTCCCGGGCAGGTCCCTGCAGACCAGAAAGCCCGACAGCAAGCCTCAACTCAGGATCAGCTAAGAGTATGAATGATTCACAAGCAGGATAACACCTGCATGACCAGAAATCATGCCCTCATGACACAATTTTACCTCCATGACATGCAAGAGATTGTGGTACATGCACGTGAAACATGAGAGCAGGTAACAGCCCATATATGTTTAAACCAACCTGATGTTGCATCCGCACCCACAATTTGTTCATCTCAGTGAAGTTTTGGAGCACAAACTCAACAGCATCATTGACCGTGTCAGCATCTCTGCAGAAAAAAATAAAACTATCTAAACCGGGTCCATCTTCAATAGATCACTACATTACCGATCCAAAATATAAAATAGATGATAGATTTATAGAGCTACCAACATAAACTATGCAGGTAAACAAAGAAACAAAAAGGAGGGAAACAATCGATGGTCAACTCATTTGGAGTGCATAATGTGTCAAATGGTCCATCGTCAAAACTGTGCAAAACCATTGTCCATGGACAATTCTGCGAATCGCCATTGCTTCATCAAAGAACCATTTCAGTTTTACTTTTACCTTACATTTTTCATATCTTCAATGACTTTGAAGATACACAAATAGTAAGAAGAGCACTGCTATCACAATATCCATACTAAGAGTCGTTCTCTCAAATCAACCAATTTTCAGTGTATTTTATTTTCCCCAAAATTCATATCTACAATAATTATCTCCATTTGAACTAGAATGAAATTAAAAATCTGACAGATGCAGGCTCAATTTACTCCCACACAATCAAACATCAGCCAATCCAACTTACCTCTCTCAGTCTCAAGACCACCAAATTCTCACCATTAAACCACAACAAAAAATAAATGTCGAAAACTCAAAACAAACTACCAACTTCCTTACCCTTCATACTCGGAGCCAATGTCAGGTAACTTATCCCTGCTAACTTGCGAAAGGTAACTCCTCAAAAAGAGCCCACGTACAGGATTCTGAATGCCGCGACACATTTCAACAAGATCTTTAAGTACTTCCTTTGCAGGCGCTTCCTTCGATTTGATATACACCGATCCCACAGTACACAGCAGATACCTTACATGAATAATAAAAACTCGTAAACTAATAATAATACACTAACACAGATAACTTATACGCACATGATAACAAAAATCGTCAAGTTGTGCCAAATTACAAATTGAATAGAGTTTCACTCACAATCTTGGCAATATGTTGCCAGCATGCTGCACAAGCTCATACAGATCGATAATAGAACAATTGCGACGCGCCTCCTCCTTGAAGAACATCTCCAGCTTCCTCAACTCATCAAACGCTCGCATATCTAAAAATACACACACACACATGCACTCAAATCAAACATTTCATTCTCCTAAGATCACACGGTTAAAAAAACAAAACACCAGTTCGAACACGAAACAGAAGATTTCGAATTTAAATACATGAAAAACACTGGTTTGAATTTAGAATCACAAAATCAAACAATTCACTCTTCTAAAAATGAAATATTAAAAAACAAAACAACAGTTCAAACACAAAAAACAGAACATCTCCAGCTTCCTCAACTCATCAAACGCTCGCACATCTAATACACACAAAATCACAAAATCGACCATTTCACTCTTCTAAAATTCTATTCTCCAGTTCGAACACGGAAAACAGATCATTTCCAACTTCCTCAACTCATCAAACGACAGCATATCTAAATATACACACACAAAATCACAAAATCAAACACTTCACTCTTCTAAAACCATATATTCAAAAACAAAACACCAATTAGAACACGAAAAACGGAAGATTTCTTTGAATTAATCGATCCAATCCAAGTATCCAACACCAGTAAAGATTAGATCAGTGAGAGAGACGACTTACAGAGCTGGTAGTACTTCTGTGGAGAAAGCTTCGAAGTCCTAAGCTCAGACAACATCTGAGCAGAATATTTCAAAGCATCTCTCAGATTATTCGAGTCCTGACAAATCAAAACAAAATCACGATCCATATTCATTATTTTTCTTCCTTTAACAACGCTAAATTAGGGTTTCACTAAGCGAATTCATGAAAGAGAGACCAAAAAAAAGAAAAAAGAGGAGTCGTACCAGAGCGCGATGCATGAAGAAGGCGTTTTGTTGAAGGCCAGCGATGCCGGCGGCGAGCCATTTCTCTTCGTCTTCGACTCCGTCAGCGATCATTTTTCGGTCTCTCCCACTCCAATCGAAATGCTTCTTTGTTGTTATCGAGGTTGCGTTTTGACTCTGCTGCGAACTACGAACCTCAACTGTCTGTCAAGTATCTCCCTCTCTCTCTATTCTGGATCGGCGAGTTCGCGTACTCTTGAGGTGTACTTTTTGATTAGATCTGCACCGTCCAGGTGGTTGAATCTGGACCGTTTGGTTTTGGATTTGTGTAGATCGATTGTCGCGTGAGATATTCTAACGTGGAATTTGTTACCACGAAAGATTTGAAAATTACAAAGTGATTATTAGATATTAATTTTTTAAAATTTTTATTTCTCGTCTGAGATTGAGTTAAATAAAACAAATAGTTTTGCTCCTTTTATTAAAATTTTACAGAATGGACTGGGCTAGAGATTTAATGTCCATATAAAAGTTATTAAAGTCTTATAATAATGCTAAATTTTTTTAAATTTTTTATTTAAATTATATAATATACGAGTTATCAACATCATATAAATTATAAAATAATATAATAATTTATACAACGTTAATAATTAATATATCATACCATTTTGATTTAAAATTTGAAAAAAAAAAACTTGAAAAGTTTAACATTACACTTTTTCAATATAATAGTTTAAATAAATAAAAATAAAATAAAATAGATAAAGACCTTTTTAATTTACCCTGTATAGTTAACAATTTAGTATATTAGTCACACCTGACATAATTTTGCAATATCTCTCCACATTTGAGTTCTTAACAAACATAATTGGCAAAATTATTCTTATTTGTTGTCATCTTAATTAAGCACGTAATTATATGATCACGGTTCCCAAATACAATTTTTGCTATCAAAAGTAGGTCGAAGTTGTCTTGGTGTAGCATCAGCAAAATCAGGCTATTAGCATATTTTTACGCAAAATCTTTCCAAGTTTTTTAATCAAATAGGTTCTATTACCCCAATAACGTTAACCATAATTCAGAAAAAAATAAGAAAAAAAGAAAATTAAGATGAACCAAATTTCCAAGCCCCTTGTATTCATTATTTTAAAAAAAAAAAAAAAAAAAACCCTTGTATTAGTCAATTACTAAACAACCCCGCACCAAATAAGCATGATTTCTCTCATGTTATAGGCACCGCTACCAGTTTCACAACAAATTCTTCACCAAATGAGTCCCTTAAGGAACTTCCTCTGCTGCAATTCAGAACACTTTTGTGCCTTCTTTTCTCTTCTCGTTTTGGCGCCAAATAAAATGAGTGCCATAAACATAACATCCTCAATTTGCTAGCCACCATTCTACAAGAAATCGCACTAGTTTCCATAAATTTTAGTTATTATATTACCCGAAAAAAGAATAGATGCAGTGATACATTCACATTTTCATTTCCTACAAAAAGAATAATTCGCCTTGGCCTTGGTGTGCCATTGTTTCGCTGCTACCATTCCCGCGTAGAATTCACTCCACACGCGAAGCTGGTTCATAGGCAAGGATGGTGCCCTCCAAATCGCATGAAATGCAGCTGAAATGCTGACAATAAACTCTCCTCATGCTTTTGGCACAGAGAATTGCACCACACAACTTTACTGGCAGCGTTAAAACTCCAGGTTCACCTTCGTTTTTGGGAAAATACTTCAATATGGCACTGTGAATGGTAAAGCATGTATATCAACCTCGGGCAAGAAGCAAGCCTGTGGCCAGGTAGTTGTGTTTGCATGACTTGAACATACAGTACCCTTCTCACATTTTCTGAACCCACACTTTTGGTTCTGCTTCGACTCAAACAACCAATCCTCGTCACCAAAATCAGTGATTTCATTCTGCACTGTAGGTGGAACCCAGTTCCCAATGACACTTCTGAATTTTAAGGCCAAGTCAGGTGGACAGACACCACACAAGCTCGACGCTTGAGACGTGTCCTCCTTTCGAGCACAACTTTCTAATGCTCCCGTGGAGCGTTTTTCATCATTGTGTCTTAAAGTAACATCTGGACAAACCTTAGTGGAAGTAGAACAGGGATGTTCTTCCCCGTCTCTGCCTGGTCTACAAGTAGGTTCATGCATCAGATGAATTGAGGGATCATCAGTTCCAGGGGCAATGCAAGGCCGCTCTTTGTTGGGTAGCACATCAGGACCTTTTTGCCTTTGGAGAGGCAACCGGATCCGGATAATGCTGCCTTCACATTGATAATAACAATTTTAAGAAAGAACATCAGTACCCATGTGAAGCAAACAAACCCAACAAGTATACAGCCTCCCCAGCATAAGGGAGAAACACAAAGGCACTCACCAGAATTATGCCCACCATCAGGGGACGAGCTCAACTTTTGTCTTTTTTGGCTATTAAGAGTGCTGTCAGAAGAGTTCTGGGATCCAACAGGATGCCCGTGTTCTTCAGTAAGGCCACTATTCTCAAGCTGTTCTTTTTCGTTTTGAGATTTATGTTGAAGGTCTCTTCCTTTCTCATTTTCACGGTTCTTCTTCTCATCCCTGTGCCTTTTCTTATGACGACAGTGCTTACTTTCAACCTCTCCATTTCCCCGGTGGGACTTCTCCTTTCCTTTTTTATCCTGCTCTTTTTTTTCCCCTTTTTTATCTTTCTTCCTTTCTTTCTTCGCCTTCTCTCCTTCTCTTTGGAGCTACAAATCATGAGTAAACATCAATTCCAGAACTCATTGATGTGAGCATTCCCAAAAACAAGCAAGCTTGAGCAAAGACATGGAATTATATGAGTATGACTCATACAACAGAATGATTAACTATATTGTTTGGTGCATGCAATGCAAAAACAACCAGAGAACCGACACACCAAAATCATTCGTAACAAAGAAACAGCTAACACAAACAAAATGACCTCCAATGCCTATAGGCACAACTAAGAAAGCTTACACAGTTTGAAAACATCAACCTCACTTTCCATTGTATTATATTTAAACATTCTTATAGAATAATATATCTATGCATTCCTATGGGTGTAAATTGAAGCAATCTGATTCAAATAAACAAATTTCTCTCATAAGACCATTCAAATATATTACAATTGCCGTTCAATACCCCATGACTTGTGCTAAACTACTCACACTATAATTTGTTTTATTTGATAACACTTCCATTACAGCAAAATTCTTATGTTCCTTTTAAAATGACAAAACACGTCAACCAAATTATCAACATCAAGCATCCAACAGCTCTTAATAGTTTATGTCGACTCTATTCGTACTCTGGACATTATGCCTTGAAGAGGACTCGAACCTCCACGCTCTTAAGCACAAGACTCTCTAAATCTCGCGTGTCTACCATTTTCACCACCAAGGCACCCTGTACTATAATCATATTCCATACACTAAACATCATTCTCAATTACCAAAACCAACAACGCCGACCACCCGCAATGATCCAAACAAGCAATCTAATTGTAAAAAAACATGTTATTAGATAAAACACACAACCTACAAAAACCCACAAAGATCCTGAATATAACATGTACTCTCTCCGGATACAGTCCTACATCTGCTATACATCAGTAAAACAGCTAACACCAACCTTGTTTACTTTTTCCGGTAAAGCCAGCTAAAAATCATAGCAACACCACTTGATTTTGTACAAAACTAGCTTCATGAAACTCTTAGGCATCAATTCAATTAACGATTTCGTATAATTGTATAAATAATTGATTCAAGATTGGTCATTTTCAGTTACAAAAACATTGTCAATCCCCACCATATATACAAGAAAAGGGTCCAATAGCTTAGCTTCCATTTCCATCAGTAGCTTATAAACCTTAATACACAATAGAAAAACCCGAATTCGAGTTCTATTTTGACACGATTTTTTTACTTTAGTGTACAGATAATCATCATCAAAGATGCGAGTAGTAGTAGTAGTAGTAGTCTAATTGAGAGTTGGAACCATATAAAATAACCCAACACATCGAATCGAGAAGCGATGGAATATGCTCAACGAAACAAACAAACCTTAATGGATTCAATCAACGCCTCATCGCGAATACCATTCCTTACATATCCCGGAGGCGGATAGGGAAAGCACCGGGACATCCTCAACCCAACAACCAAACACAAACACACAAATACAAACTCAAGATCTGAACAAGCAAATAGAAAACCCTAGATTTTGAAAACCTCGGGAAAAATACAATCGATTGCGTAGGTATTTTCCCGCCAGAAAGGAGGTTTTGGCTGCTCTAGGGTTTGTGGTTTTGGGGAAAGCGAGAGGGAGCAAGACGAGATCCAGAGAGAGAAAGGAAATGGATCTGAAAAGCGAGTCTTTGAAAGAGGATTGTATGGGGAGGATGGGTGGTTATTTATAGAGAGGATTTTACACGATTTAGGGCTGTTTGGTTTTGTTGCTTGCTTGTTTGGATACAGGGATATTGAGCGACACGGCGACGCGTGGAAGATTCCCTGGCTTGGTTTTGTTTTGTTTCGTTTCCGCTGGTTAGGCAAGCAATAGGGGATTTGATTTCGGGTCTGTTTGGAAACGGTGCTGGTATTGTCCTCCTCGACGCTACACGCCTGTAATGGGCCTATTTTGATTTCGCTGTTGTGAGTTTTGTTTGCTCATGGAGAAACCGAGGAATTTACTTTGTTTGGTACCATAAATAATTTTTGAACTATTTGATTAAATGAATTTAGATTGATTTTAAATATATAATTTTTTAAAACTAATGTCCGTCCAATAAGAAGAAGAAAATCTATTAAGATCAATCATTAGTTATTTAATTCAATTCAGATATTTAGGGGGGTGTATCCAATCTAAACTTTTAATGACTTTTATAAAATTTAAAAGTTTTGGCGTATTCAATACAGACTTTTAAAGACTCTACAAAAGTCATCTGGTATTCAATATAGACTTTTAAAGATTTTTATAAAGTCTATAAAAGTTAAGGTATATTCAATGAAAACTTTTTAAGAGTTTATAAAAGTTATGAGGTATTCAAAATGTCAATGACTTTTATAGAATTTAAAATTTTAATGATTTTTGTAGACTTTTATGTTAAATTTATAGTAATCAAGTTTTACAAATTCTCCTCCACTCCCCTTAAAAACTTTTGTAGACTTTTATTTTTTATTATAGAATCAAACCTCACCATCATTTTTACATTTGAATCTCTTATAAATAAAAATATTTCACTTATTTTAAAAATACATACACACATATATATATTTCACTATTATTTTATTGTGAATTATAATGGTCAATATTTTTCTTCTTATGTTTAAATTGTTAGTTTTTTATTTAAACCTCTTCTTTTTCAAAGGATATCAATTTATTATTTTGTAAAAGATTTCAAGTTTGAATCAAAATTGAGGAGTTAGATATTGGCAAAATAAATTAAAAAAATATATATTATAATATATATTTATATAAATACAATACAAAAAAAAATGTTTAGATAAATATTGATTTAAATCATCTCATTATTCTTATAATAAACAATAGAACTATTATTAATAATTATATTGTAAGCTAATAGTTTATATTTTTTGTATATAAATTATGAAAATAGAATTCACAATGTATAAATAAAAATCTCATAACTTTATTGATGAAATTAATCAATGGAATATTTATTTTTTATATTACAAAATAAAAAGAAAAACCTCTATTTCAATTAAAAGAGGAAAAAAAATGAATATTTGATAATTTTTTAGCCAGTGATTAATTAAGAAAATTAAAATTTAAAATTTAATTATTTAATTATATTTATACATGTGAATTTTTTTTTTCCAATTTTGATGCATATTACCTTTGATTATTTAATATTTGGGGTAGGATAATCAATTTTAATATTTATAAAATATCATAAAATTAATCAGTTTGAATTTTGTAAAACATTAATTTTGATAGTTGTTTTCCACCTGTTTATTTACATTATGTCAAAAGAAATATTTTTTCATTGAGATGAAAAATATAATTTATAAAGTGTGTAATTTGCACTAATCTATTAAAGGAATATATTTTTATTTTAGCAGTAAATGAAAATCTATACAAGTTTATTAATATCTATTAATCTTCTTCATCTTGATCATCATTATTAATTAATGTAGACGACGATTTCACCTCATTTTTTTAGACTTAAGAACAAAAAAGAGAGCATACTAATGAATTGAAGACTATTATAACTGTTGATATGTGGAATAATGTTGAGATTATTAATAATAACGGACATAAAAGATTTTATTGTTCATAAAAGATATAAATTGAATAATAAAATATTTGAAATACTTGATGAATATAATTTTACTAACTTATAAAGTAAATATTATATTAATTAGTAAAAGTTTATTAATGTCTATAAAAATCTATTGGAAGTCTATGAAAGTTTTTGATATTATTTTTTTTAGAAGTCTATAACAATCTATATAAAGTTAATAAAAGTTTTTTAAAATGAATTCATAAAAGTCTTTAAAAGTTTTTCATAAATTCATAAAGTTATTATAAGTTTATGAAATTCTATAAAAGTCATTCATTAAAAAAAGTCTATAAAAGTTTTTTATAGTCATGATTGAATACACCCTCCTAACTTTTAATACTAAATAAAAAATTTCTCCCACACTAAAAAATATAACATTTTATATATAGTATCTCAATTATATTTTATATATTTTATATATATACACTACCGTACCATTCATTGGCATGCATACAAATATCCAGAACAACGATACTAAACTTTTCAACTCATATTATGATTCCTAATTTATGATTTATAAATCAATCCATTCGATAATTTTTGCAAGCACTATTTTTTCCACTACCTAGCTAGTAGCTAGTAGCTACATACCTTTTTTTCTTTTTTTAAAAAATCAGTAGCTACAGACTTATTATTGATACACATACTATCATTCAGATTATCCCCATTTAAATATGAAAACCAATAATACTTCACTTATCAACTCATATCATAACTTCTGATTAAGTATTTAATTCATATTAAATATGATAAAAAGATAAGTTATTATAAATTCTTCTAACAACTCACATATCCCTAATTGATATACAAATTAAAAAACTAAATTTAAACCTTAACACAACATTAATGTTAGAATTTCAAACACTATATTACAAGTTAGTGTATAGTAAACCAATAACGAGTCTATTGATAAATGACTTATCTCATTTATCACATAACTATGCAAGCAGTTGGGTTGTCATCACTGAACGCAGTAGTGTACTTCACTTCGAAGGAGCTAGCACGTGCGAGAGACGAAGCTTGCGGGTCCTGGAGCACATTTCGCACGTACCCAGGTGGGGCCTTCTTATCATACGCACCCGGTTCGTACGGGTGCCGAACCATATCGTACGGCACGTAGGGCCAGAACTCGGCCCTCTTGCCTGTCCGATGTCTGACACGTTGCAAAACCTTGTTGGGGTCCACATAGCCGGTCACAGTCAGCTTGCTCTGCTTGGGGTCTACTTCTACGTTTGTCACCCCCTTCAAGCCTTCCACGGATTTCTTCACTCTTCGCTCGCAGCCTTCACAGTCCATTTTGATCTTGATCTCCACCGTCTGATTGTATCACACCCAAACAATTCGTACACACGTTAACATGTGAAACTGAAAACACACACTACATGAACATGAACAATTATTAATTTGCAGCCATTATATGGTTTTTATCTTTTATTTCGATGTTTAGATATATATTTTTTTAAATGCAAAAAACCAAAAATCAATCATTACAAGTTAATTTTTCACTCATTGAGTAACATTTATACTTCTTTTTTTTTTATTAAATGATATAAAATATTTTATTTTTATGAAAAAATACCACATGCTTTATGGATTGTAGTATCAACGTCTACATTCCAAACATGATACTGACAAAATAAGCTAGTATTTTTTTTTTTATTAACATTAAGAGGAACCTCTTTTTACAATAAGAATTACCTATATTAAAAGAAGCAAATACCGATTTTTATAAACACATTGAATTCTAAATTTATAAAAATAAAATATATATCGACAATGTTTTAAAAGGAATTATAAATATTTTAAAAAGATATTTATCGCTGAAATATAGATAAATATATATATATAGAGAGAGAGAGAGAGAGAGATCCATGAGATAATATTTTTTCATCAACCTATGTACCTGCAATTGCTTTTTCTTAAGTTTCTTCACTCCTTTATCGCCAGACCAATCACAGAGATCAGAACAGTGTTCTAGGAAACCCATCACAGCGAACCGCAAAAGAAGTGCTAAAATGCTTCCTGGAAAAGTGATTTTCAGTCAAGGTTTTTTTATACAAAAGAAGATCAAGCAGATCCATTACGTTATGTATATGTGGACAAAGTAAGCACAGTACTGACAGCCGTAAAATTGCATGAGAGCGTGTGAGCGTAATGGATTGACACGTCAGTAGGGTAAGCACGTGGACGAATCTGGAAAGTACACGTTGCTTCTATGCTATTTTGTGCAGTAGGTCTTATCACGCATCTTGTTCTTGATTTGCCAATGTACATGTATGTTTCACTTTCACTCGTCATGTTTGGAGTTTGGAGTACTGTTGCGTTTTGTTGTAAGTTGGCTTGTGTCGAACTAGAAATCATCCTGGACTACTCTAGTTACTTCCGGTTAATAATTTGTAGGCTCCTTCGAATTGTATTGAAGTGTTTGATTCGTTTTATCAGGCTTTGATAAATCTCTTATATGAATATATAAAATGTAAGAGACGGGTCTAATGTTATTACGTATGATAATATCTATTAAGAAACTTCTGGTAGTTTTGACGGATTTTATCAGGTTTGGACACTTACTTTACCTTATTTGTATGAGCCATAAATTTTTTCTACAGGTAAAAAAAAAATAAAATGATAATAATAATGCATGGTTAAAAGATTAATACTAACATAAGTATTTGTTACGTGTGCTCATTTTCATAGTATCAATTATCAAATGGGGCATATTCCTTCCTAGTAGTATGGCTATATATATTTCAATTCATTCATTTTAATGGTGAAAGTTCAAGACCTTTCTAGTTTAGTTTCTCTTCATTACTGGAGTATTAGTAATTTTTCTTTTATTAAGAAAATAATTATTTATAATGAGAATACATATTCAAATTTTATTAGTAGTTAATTTCAATAGATCTTATCAAAATTCTGATAAATTCGGAATGAAGTTTAAGAAAAACCATCAAATGGATCCTTCAAAAAATCAATGTTTAAAATATAACTATGAAATGTCCAAAAGTGTCTGTGTTGCACTGGCAGCGCACTGCTAAGACCACTCTCGGTCTCTGGTTCAAGACACCACAATGCCACATTTGTGGCTGTCTTTCCCCACTTATATATGGGCCTCCCCCAACCTTATGTGAACTGTCCTCACACCTAAGTCTGGCTCGTCTTCTCCCAAATGAGAGCTGTTTCCAGACTATACTATAAAAGTATAATTTCGCTTGGTTTCAGTTGTTTTTTAGGTCAATTTCAGTAATAGAATGTAATAATAATAGTAATAATAATAAAACACAGCTACAAAATGAGTAATACTCAGAAGTAATTGGGTTGCATTTAGAATCACACATTCACACTATACAATTGGGTTGGTCTGACGGGAACTTTTTGGACCAAAATTCCGTATTGAATGCATGAAGTGGATGGAGAATCAATCAGGATCTTTAATTTGATGTAATTTGATAGGATCCTTGATTTTATTAATTAATTGATTGATTGATATGAGCTGATATAGTTATAGAATCCTTTATTTTTGTCAATTAATTGATTGACAAGATTTGACGATAATTGATTAATTAGTATAATTTGATGTTAATAGATTAGTTGTCGTATATGTTAATTGATTTATTAACATTTTATTCTTATTTTCATTAGAAAATTTTAAATTTAGAAGGTTGATTATTGCCTTTTTATCGTTGCTTCTGGTTACATATTTGTTCTTGAAGAAATAAATTCTTTTGAATGAGTGAATTGATATTACAAGGTAGGTACGGAAATGTTTTCTTAAAAAGTGACAATTAACGCATATTGGACTTGGGCAGTTTACAATCATTTATCTTGGTTTTATGACTAAACTAAAAGGTAACCAGCAACAATAACAACATAAAAAAATAGGACATAATGCATAAGTTTCTAAAATAATGACAAAAGTTTCAATAAGATTTACGTACAATATCACGTCTTTTCATTCAACAAAATTTTGTTATGTGTAGATATATTTTGAAAAATTACTGATCATAATAATAGTGCAGATATACGATAGGACATATTACTTTGAAGCCTAAATGCGAAGAAATTGGCAGGAACTCTGTGGAGTAGGAGCAAGAAGAATCGGAGTATTCAAT
Source organism: Dimocarpus longan (assembly GCA_022984855.1). Lineage (NCBI taxonomy): Eukaryota > Viridiplantae > Streptophyta > Magnoliopsida > Sapindales > Sapindaceae > Dimocarpus > Dimocarpus longan. Next base: position 1,822,150 of record CM041019.1, on the reverse strand, counting down.
GCACTGTCAATTGGGTGTGTGCCATCACAGAGAACTCTCTCTGGAGGCATAGTAAGAGAGCGCTCAGAACCTGCCAACCAAGCAGCACAACTCTTCAACACCAAGCTATCCTCAGTCATTGATTCTCTCAGGAAGAAAATCCCAGACTCCAGATACGTCTTGTTTCGATGTTTATAACCCCCTCCTTTCTCTCATCCAAAACCCTACTCAATACCTTAGTTAATTCCAACATCACTATTATTAAATCATCATCCTCATTCTCCTTAAAAGTCACATCTTTTGCTAATGTCATATGAAAGACTTCTTCCTAATCTAATAGTTTATTTTGAATATAAATCCCGTAAAATGAGAGAATCATTAGATAAATCACAATACGTTAGGGATTTGAAGCGGCAACCAGAGGTTGCTGTAGAACAGGAAAAATAGAAGTGAGCATTTTGTGTACCCGTTTGAGCGATTCACAAACATGCAAAGATGACGCCATATGCATATTCTGGGACAGTTACTACCGAACAGAGAAAGCTTCTAAGGTGTTTGATATCAGTTCTCAAGCAGTATATCAATGACCTTTGCTAAGGCCTTGTCTCATACTTTTGTCACAGTTGTTTTGCATTTCGAGCAAATCGAATTAGGTTGTCTAGTTCTTTTGTTTTGAACAGCTTCAGTTCTGGTTACTTTGGTTTTGGAATGCTTTTCTAGGGAATGCTTTTCCAACAAAATTTGAAACCAGTGGAACGTACATGCATTTTAATCAAACCTCAAAAGAAGGTGATTCATGAGACAAATTCCACTCCCATCAAACATTTTAAACAAACCTCAAAAGAAGGTGAGACACAGCTACCGATACTGGTAGACTTTTCAGAGAAGAAAACCAGCCATTCTTTCAGACATTATGTAGAAAATATACAGGTAACCAGTTTGAGATATATTATTCCCACAACCATCATCTAACTCTTTCAAATCCTAGAGCAAATCCAGCATTTCCTTATCACCTACCACCGCCCGGCAAAGCTACAAAATTGCAGACTCCCTATGATAACTACAGCCAAACTATAAAGACGGGAAACATACTATACAAAGATGGAGGGAAACAAGGCAATGAGATAGTTGCCATGAAAGGAAATCAACGAAGCTTGTTCTGAGCAACAGCTTGGCATAACTCATCCTCATAAAATAAAACTCGATTAGAAGCCAAAGATTTGCAAAGGGGCTTTGGCAGAACTGATGATACCATACATCTCGAAGGAAATGCTGAATCTTGGAAGAGAACAGCAGCAATTTGTCGCATCTCAATGGGTTTGATGCGAGAAGGTGGCCTGGGACCATGCCTTGGTGCTTTTGGGGTATGTGGACTTGCCATCAAAGCACCTTTTCCTTCACCCTTGCTGTAAAATGTACAAAAATGTCAAAAAATAAAAATAAAAACAAACATAGCCATACACATTATACATTCTGATAAGAGGAAACGTTAAACTTTAGATGCCAACCTAAGAAAAGGCCAGTGCTCAGTTGGCCTTGGGGTCATAGTTCTCAACATCTCCTGCCGCGAGCGATCTGGTGTGGTGTAATTAAAGTATATTTGCCTTGCAAAAAGAACCTGTCCTCAATAAGAATAACAAGGTTCATTAACTTAGACTACGAGTAACATCACAACCCACCCAAAGCACCGAGAGAGAAAGAGACTTACAGCTTTTCTAATCCTTTGTGAAACATGAAAGACTGCCTTCAATTGGTCGTGATGCAAGTGACAAAGTATTTTGATCTCAAACATCACAAAACAAGCATAAATCAGCACCGAAAAAAGAATCAAAGTATTTATCTTAAAAAAAAAAATCAATTAAACATGAAACTTTCTGGATGGCTGCTAATTAGTGTTATAGTTCTTTCATTCAGTGTTTTAATTATCTAAACTCCCCCCATGCATTAATTAAATCATCTATGCTGTACTGTCTGTAGACGTCTGCCACAACAATTTTGAAACAATTAAAAAGAAGCTTAAGCTACAATACCCTTCTCTGTTGGTCTCTCCACAACAACTATTGGTGAATATCAGTTAATCCAAATAAATTCCTCTACAAAGAATACACAAATCTTCAATAAACATAGTAGAATCTCCAATTCACCTACAAAAATTTAATTTTGTGTAAATACACCAACCCCTCCAGCATAAAACTGTAATGTTAAATGACTTCAAAAATCATCTCAAAACTCCTTTGTACACTTGTTAATTGTTATAAAAAAATTTCATCAAATAGCAGTTAATTACTATACCCCCTCAACAAATATTTTTAAAGCAATGCAAATCATATGTGATTTATCCACTCTGGTCACAAGTTTCCTTCAATTTCATAGCCATCAAATACCAATTTTGTATCTCAAAATACAGCAGCTGTTCAATGAAAATAGATGGACGAACACTAATTAACCCATACAAAATCCAAGATAACCACCACATAATTAATTTTTTTAACCCAAAGGCAGAAATCTCAATGCAGAATCTAAAACACTCAAACCACAATACCAAACTCCCAACTCTTAACCTACCAATACAAAACATATTCATTTATGTCCCACAAAAGAGACACAACCAAACACAATCATATCAACATATATAATCAAACATTTTAACCCAAACAGATAAAAATGAAAACAATATAAAATATACCAGCAAATCCATGGGAAGAGATTCAAGTCTCGAATCCGATTCACAACCTTCCTCCTTGGGCGTCCTAGGCGTCATCAACCACGTGTTCTGCTTCCGCAAGTCCACAGGCGATAACATCATAGGGCTTCTGTCAACAGCATTGCTTTCACTCACACTATCAACACCATCCAACTTCTTCGCATCCAACACCGCAACCCTTTTCTTCCCCAAGTCAGTACACGACTTGGCAGCAGAGGCCTTACTGTATCGAAGCTGAGCAAGAGCACCCGGTTTCAAATACCTGTTACTAGAGCTCCGCAACCGCCTTTTTTGCTTCGAATTTTTCAGCCCTCCATCCTTTGGCGAAACCTTCCCCATTTTTTTCAATTATTTGAATTTAATTCAACAATCTCCCCGCTTCTAATCAAATAAATATACTCTTAACAAACATAATCTTAAACGGAAACCTGAAGCAAACAATAGTTCCACATATTATTTCAATACAGGAACAATAATCGTAGATGTTCAATACAAATCATACAACAATATATCCAGAAAAAACCACAAAAATTGAAGATTTATCTTCACAAAACCCTAACTCAAAATTGATCAATCAATTAACACAACAACTCAACCAAACTTACCTGATTACATATCAGACACCGCCTCGATCGTCTTGAATTGATATTTCTACAAAACAAAGTCAACAAAAATTAAGATTTAATCAGAAACTGACTTTTAAATAATGTATCTAACACTAATGCAATAAATTAAAAGAAAAACGAAAAAAAAAAAAGGTTTTCAATAACTCACCAGGAAAAAAAAAGAGCCCAGCCAGAAATTGAAACCCTAAATCGATGATGACGAAATTGAATGACGAAATACAATCTATAACAAACCAAAATCGATTTTCTTTTCTTAACAAAATTTGAAAAAAGCGAAAAGTTTGATATCAGAGTTTTAGAGAGAGAAAATGAGTTTCTAGAGAGAGAAAATGAGAATATAGAGAGAGAGGGAGGAAGATTAGGAATTCTAGGGTTGGGTCTGATTTTTATTTATTTGAATTTTCATTTTTGTTGAGTGCCCGCCAATTTTTTCAATGCAGGCCGTTTCACAAAAGAAAAAAAAACGTAGAAAATGCGTGCAGACGTGGAAGTCTGTGATTAGAGGAGAGGCGTAGCAGGGACAGAGGTTGTTTTCAATGCTTGGGATTATGGACTGATCCGACGGCGCAGATTGCGTGTTGTGGATCCAGTTATTAGATTTGATTTTTTTTCGGATTAGGAGATTAGGTTTGTTTTTGTTATTTTAATTTTTAAAATCTTTGATATTTATTTTGGGAGGGAAAATGATTTTTCGGTTTCTCAAAAAAAAGGAAAATAATTTTTTGGAGTGTTTAGTAAATGACTGGAATATCCCTGTCATCCACCTCATTTTTCTCCTTTGTCGGTGGGCATGGTCTAATAGCAGCCGAGCAGGTGTGATTAGAAAGGAATCTAAAAGGAATCCAATGAAGAAATTATTTTAATTTGTTTGACTATAAAGTTAATCGGAGGGTGGTTCGGTAATTTCGGGTTTGGGTACGAAATTTAAGGCGGGAAAATCTCAGGCGGTGTGTGTGAGGAATTTAATGCGTGAAAGGACGAATTGAACCCTTTCACGCATCATTATTACTCGTGAGTGGAGCTTTTTGGGGATTTTATTGTGAGGGTATTGTAGTCCATAAGAGATCATTATTAAATCAAATAAAATAATGTAAAAGTTTGTCTACATTGATTTTGTTCTGATGTGGGACACTTCACTTTAACTAGAGTTGACAAAGTTACTAGTCAAGGTGACAAATAAATAGTTACGTTAAAGGCAGTTTTGGACTTGTAACAAAAATATTTGGATAAATCTTGTCCCCCACCCTCCCGTCTACAAACCCAACCCACCTCGCCCCGAAAACAAAGTTTTTGCTATGATGATTTTTAAGGTTACATAAATGCTTATATTTGTCAGAATCCCTAGATGATGATGCAGTTCGAAACGTAATATTTTAATTTTACTTCATATTAATAGGGAGAGAGAGACTCATATAAAGCGAGGAAAACTATCTTCCAATTAAAGGGACTTTTATCAACCTACTCGAGAGATCATACAAGTGGTGGAGATGTGGTAGTTGTGGTTGAGTTAGTCTTTATGTCGATTAAGTAATTATAAGAGATCATGCATGGTAGGATGAGTTTGTTGTAGTGTTTTTGCTCTGTTTGTTAGCATAGTCTTCCATGAGATAGGTGCATAAGAATCTTCTTTCATTTTCCCCATTAGCATCTTCACTAGAGGTGCCAACCCATTTGACTTTAATCTCCGCGTTCAGTCGGTAATTCCCTTTGCAAATGATGCTCTTGTCCAACATGGTTTCAGGTTGGGGAATAATAACTGCATCATTTGAAACTAGTGCTAGGATGATATGAAACATCTCTATCAAATTCTCCACCACTTGAAACACCATGAAACTTGAAGTATTATCTTTTAAAAAATAAAATAAAATAAATTCAATGTCATTGCTCAACGTATGATTTAATGGTAAAGAGCAAGGTTCGATACATACTAATAATAATAATAATAATAACAGAATTTGAGTTATTCAAGTTTGCTATTCGTGGTATCTGGACACCTTGTTGGAAAAAACAAGATTTGCCTGGGTATATTTTTCAAACTCATGTCTTGTATGCAAGATGTTTCTGACTATTTATAACAATGTTACAATGCTAACAAACAATACTAACTGTATGGATGACACAACTACCCCACTAAAGCTAAAAACTTGCATTTCGTGACATATTAACAGAACAAACATACTACACTAAACTCATTACACGATTCATGATCTCCTATAATTATTAAACAGACATAAGACTAACTCAACCACAACTACCACATCTCTACCACTTGAATGACTTGCTTTAGTAGGTTTATACTTATCATTCCTCCCCACTTTATAACCCTCCTCCCCCTTTCACCACTCGATGAAATTATCATGAGTCTTCAAAAAGCAAAGTTGGTCCTCCCAAGTCTTCGATCATAAATATTTATGGATGATGGCAGCGTTGACTAGGTACATATTTTTCATCGTAATAATAACACAAACCTTTTGCTAAATGGTCTTATGCCTCTTGACTGGCAATTTTTATGAAATCGGCTTGAGGATTTGAATTTAATTTCTAATGAGGTAGGGGTCCTAACACACAATCACTTAGATTTCCAGCTATCTTATGGATAATTGTAGTGATTTGAGTCTTGTATAGTGAATTAGTTTTCTTTTGCAATAAATTCCTCTATTTTATGTTTGTTTCACTTTAACATTCAATCGAATTTCGTTCATAGAACTGTAACAAAACATCTGATTAAAAAATTTTAGGGCAAGCCATCAACCATATGGAGAGCTTCTCAAATTATTCTTGATATGTAGTCATTATGATTGTTTGTTTGAGACATGTTAGAGTTTCTGATGGATCTTCATAATCGGTTAGACCAAAATGAATAAGGATAGCTTTGGTGAATTTTGTCTAAGTAAGCACCCCACAGAATTTCATCAATCATCGGTGCCATTGTAGGGCGATACCTTCAAGGTGGAATAAGGCCAACTAACCTGTTGATTGTAAGTAATGCCTTTAAGGTCAAAATACTGTTCTACTTTATAAACACAACCAGTAGGGTCTTCTCTATTGAACTTTAGGAATGACAATTTGGGATGATGATGATAGTTATAATTAGGTAAGGTCAAAGCCTAAGGAAGGTGGATTAAAAGTTACTGATTTTGGTAAAGATGATTCGACTGAAGCAAATAGGTTTGTGTTTGAAGAGTTAGTATAATGAGCTTGTGAAGTACGGAGAGCTTGTAATTTTATTAGAATCGTTTGTAGTACGGTGGAGATGTGATAATTGTGATTGACTTAGTCTTTATGTAAGTTAAATAATTATAGGAGATCATGGATCTTGGGTTGAGTTTATTGTAATCTGTTTGCTCTGTTAATATGTCATGAGATGCAAGTTTTTAGCTTTACTGGGGTAGTTGTGTCTTCCATGCAATTAGCATTGTTTGTTAATTTTTAAAGCATTGTAAGATCATTATAAATAATCTGAAACATTTTGAATGTAAGACATAAGTTAAACGTTCAAGTTTCTTCCTTATTTGCATATTCTTCTATGTATTATAATCCAAACTCATCGTTTGGCACTCAATCTTCTTCTTCTATATCAAATTCTTTCATAATAGATTTTTATAAAGATGGTTAACTAACAAGTGAACTTATATGAAATTATCTATTTTTTATGATAAACGGTACTCGATCCCTGTATCTATGGTGAGCGACAGGGTGGGTCTACCACTCAAGCAAGCCGCTTGTGAGTGTATGACTTGTTTTATTCTTTGTTTATTTTCTCTTTTAATTTCTAAAACTAATGGTTAAGAATTTATCGAAATTCCTCAAAGCTAAACACTATACAATATTGGAAATCTACTTTGTTACCATAAAAACAATAAAAATGGACTATATTGGAGTGTACCCAATATTAAACCTTTCACACTATTATTAATGACATCGTAGAATTATTTTATCAAATCGATGACTCAATATGGTGATTGAGTCGATATAAAAATACAATTTATGATCTCATGAATTTAATGGAGAAGAATTGTAAAGTGATGGTGCCGACTTAGCTATCAATTTGATTTAGAAGTAAATGTTTAGATAATAATTTGAAAACGTGTTTATTGTTCTCTATTGTTGTGGTTATACACTAGTTAGCTATACTACTTGTAATTTGTAAATAAAAACCTTAGGCAAATCTACAATATAAATAAACCAATAAACTTGAATTAACGTCTCACAAAGTGTGTCGACCCAAAACCCAATTAGTTGTAGCTATATTGCTGGACTTCGTCACTTGGACTGGCCCACTTAAACTTGAATGCTTTGTATAATATATTGGGCTACCAAGTTCCCTTGGGCAATTCGACCCACAGAACTTACAATGATTCGTCACTCAGGATCCAAAATTTGTAGCAGTGGCACATGTGACATAAACGTGAAAAATTTGGATGTACTTTTCATATCCTTGTGTGGTTTCAATTATATTTCATGCATGTTCTTTTTGTAGAAAATGTTGGTCAGATTGTTGCCATGTCATGATTTCTACATTTTTAGGTTTACGGTCAAATATATAATCGATTGCATGAGCAATTGATGCCTAAAACAATGTTGAAGTACAATGATTGCTGGCAAGTTTTTCTTCAAGAGAGTTACACGGTAATTTTACCTGAGTCAATTCCTTTGATTTCGCCGCTTCACCCTCCTTGTGGTTTCACCAAGATGTAATCGTACGTTACCTTGAAGCATATTATTAGACAAACAAACATCTTATCTATAAATAACTTTGATAGTTTGCTTATTCCTTTTTGGCATTGATGAATGTGCATCACTCCATTCATTGTAACGGTGAGAATTCAGATCTCACAAATCACATTTTACAAGTTTTATATGGATAATTTTATTCTCTTATTATATGGATAGTTGCTTCTTAATTACAATAATATATATTTGAATAGCGTAAGTATTAATTAATTCTAATGGGTCTCAACAACCTCTAACCCATATGGTATAACTTTTAAAAAGTAAAAATCAATAATTCAAGTAATTAAAGTTTTGTATAACCACTCATAACTCAAATAGTTAGCATAATTCTCTATTATATAGTGAAAGGAAAAAATAATTTAGTAAATAGATAAATATTCTGGTTCAAGGAATATTTAATATTTTCCTTTGTAATTTAATTTAGGATTGTGTTTTCAATAATAATAATAATAATAACTTTATTACACTTACATTTGCATTGACTAATCAATTTTAACTTATGAGTAGACTGTATACAAGTCATGTGAACTAATATAACACTGAAATTGGTGATTCAAAACTTACGAATTAATTTTGAGAAATATGATTAGTTAGGTTTAAAGTTTTCTATGAAACAAGGAAAAAAAAAATGAGAATAGTTTATTTTATTTAATTATTTTTTAAGTGCAAATAGCTTTTAAACTTGAATTTGAGTGAACTAATAGTTTAATTGCATGTTTTTGGTAAATAAATAAATTCGCTTTTATAATGTTAGTTTTGGTATTAGATTGGGTACTTATAGTAAAGTTGATTTTAAAATTTTTAATGATGGATGTATAAAAAAAAAAATTTGGGTGACAATATCTATGACATCCTTGATCGACTGTAACAAAATTATAAGGTAATAAAAATTTTTAGGTGATATAAAAAACGAAAAATTGTAGGTTCTAATAAATGTGTTGTATTACACGAACATTTTTTTTACTCAAGGAACAAAACATTCATACAGTGTGAGAAACTTTTTCATATATATATTTATATATTTAATGTAATAAACACAGTCAAGTAAACAGAAAATAAACATCTGTAAAGTAATTTGCGTACACGATATAAGAATAACAATTTCCCAATTAATTTAATTAGAGCAATATATAAAATGTCATTTTAATGCCAAAATCAATATGATTTTATATAAAATTTGTCTATATCAACATTTAAAGTTTAGTCTTAACGTGAAGGACAAACTAATAGCCAATAAAATAAGTTTGAAACAGGAAGACATTTCTTGGACGCGACAACTCTAAAATGGTTGAAGTCGAAGAAGGCCAAGTTGAAGTGATAAGAAATTGAAAGAAAGAATGCAAAAACAAGGACAGACCAACGATGATGACAGGCACGAAGCAAGCTTTGATGGACCACCAACACCACCACTCGACGACGTGTCGTGGTGTGCAAGAGTGGCATATATCAACCGTTTCATGGTTCACCTTATCTATCTATCTCTATGGAAGCCCTTAAATTGGCCAATAACATTTGCAAATCTAAACAATTTCCTAATCAAAGAACATCTAATATGAATGTTAGAATCAGTCACTTTCTCCTTCGTGACCACTGATTTTTCAATTAGTCAAGTTATCAATCGTTTTACCTATTTTTATTTGCTAAACGAACGTGTCACAACTTTTGTAACTTGGCTTAGGAGATAACTAATGAAGTTTATTATTCTATCTAATAATTACTTTAAGACAAATAAATTACAAGCAAAATGTGTGTGTATATATATAACGGTAGCCATCTGGTTCAAACCAAGTTTTAAACACTTGGCAGTTGGCCCGCTGTCCTACTTACGCCCCAAAGTTGATAAATTTTACTCACACATAAATCCAATCTATCATTTTCAACTATATATATATATATATATATATTAAGGGGTCCATTTTAATTTTTCACATTAAATCTCTAAAATATCGACACCGACACTGCCACGTAATTAACTAATGAATGTTTATACGCGGAAATGACATATAAAACTCTAAAACAAAATAATGAATAAATTAATCACGTTCACTGCAATAAAAGTGTGCAGACTTTTACACCGGCCCAAAAACTTTTGCTCCCTAAAAAGAAATTAAAATATTTTTACACTATAGTTTTACCACCCTGTATCTGTCAGCCAAATCCAATTCTTTTTATTATCTTAATCTAGATTTACCAACTTTAATTGTAGGAGTTTTAGGTTGATTTGTATAAATAACAATTCTTCAATGTTGCATGTACAATATAACACCACAATTTGTTTTGCTTTCCAACCTTATGTATAACTTGCTTTGTTTTCTAGCGGATTCTCTTGGTCACTACCAAATCACTCTTGTTTAAAATAATCAATTTCGATAAATCAAACCTAGTTTAATCAATTAATGGGTTCTATGACTAAAAAGTGTAGAGATTCCAGCTGACCTACTTCACATGTGAAGTCGTTTTGGCTTTACATGCTAATGATATTGCTACAAAATTATTCCACCAGCCCACATGTGTGTAGCATATCATGACAATTAGTGGACATGTAAAGCCTAATTCTGTACTAATTATTTGTTTATAACACAATCTTAATCGAGGTTTTGGAGTATTCATTGAGTTTATTATTAAATCATTATTAATAATATTACGTATTGCATATGTGCATTAGTTGCGTAATAGGGGTATCTGGTATGCTCTCTATTATATTATACCACAATGTGTTCCCGTGACAATAGAATATTATTAATACACCCGTGGTTTAGAGGCTTTTCTTTTTTAATTACAAGTTACAACAGTGTTCACAATAAGTGATATATATATATATATATATATATTGGGTTCTTAATAAAAATGATAAATTCATTTTTGTCAAAAAAGAAGTTCATTGTTTATGAATCTAAATGATGGTTCAATCTTTTTAGCTCGATTTACTTTGAGTAGCATTTCACGTAGATATAAAATCAACCTTGTGAAATGTTGCAATTTTTCACATTGAATTTTGGCTCTATTCTTGATAAATTGTAATTTATACAAAAATGGTCCAAACGATATTCAAATATAGTGTATAAGACATCGTTTAAAAGTTTTGCTCGAAAGACATTCGTTGTAGTAAATAACGTTAAAAATGAAGATAGACATATCAGCATATAGGTCATGATTTTTCACCTACATAAAATGTAGACTATAAAGCAAACTTAAGTGGTAAATGGGTTAAAAACTTCTTTTTCTTTTTTTTTTTTTTTTTTTTTTATTTTTTTGTGAAAAAACAAAATTTTATTATTTTTAGGACATTTTTAATTAACAATTTTCATACATGTATACATATATACATACATACCATACATATATATATGTGTGTGTGTTTTTGACTGTGAGTTTTGTTATTTCAATTTACGACAATTAAATTGATATACGAATAATAAATTTTACATCAATAATAGTCTATATAGATAGAAGGAAGATAATTAAATAAAGTTTATATAGTTGGAGATATTTTTAGTTTGAAAAGCGTACATAGTTGATAGTTGAAAGAGACCTAATTGACATTAAAACAGCATGTGACCAACCTTTAATCACCTTTCAAGTTATGTCCATCTAACAGACAGCTCCCAAAACAGAGAAAAGCACAAAATTATTTATCAAAAATTAGGGAGAAAAAGAAACTAATATAAATGAAAGACACCATCACACCTCAAACCGACAAGAGTCAATTGTTTCTTTGAGGTGCTTCTCCACCTAACTTAAATCGATTCTCGCCACGCCATATGTACTTTGTCTCTTACATTACTCTGTGCCTAAATTGGATTGTTAGGGACCATGTAGCCACCAAATTATGTGGCCTTTAATTGTCATTAATCACGGACAATATGCACAAAGTTTCCATTTTTCAGATTTATTTTCGGATGTCGAAAGGCAATAATAGGCCGTTCATAAATTTAAGGTGTTTCTTCATGCAAATTACGACAATGCTGCAACATATTATGATTCATTTGACTAAATCTTATCTATTTTTAAAGAGATAAAATTATGCAGATCAATATCATAAAAACATAAATACAATCATAAATCAAGTGAAAACCAAATCCTTGTTTTTCTAATTGAAGAATATTGGTGAATTTGTGTAATTTTGTTTTTTCTTATTGAAACCCTCGATCTTCTGTTAATATTTATATTTTCTCTTTGAAAGTTAATATTAAACAAATTAGAAATATCTTGAGACTTATTAAAATCAATCAATACTTATGTGGTCTGAATATCTTATAATCATATGTAACTATTTTCTCAATAAGAGAAGAAAACTACTCATAAATTTATAAAAATATATCCGATGAAAATCGAACCTTCATCACCTTGATGAATGAAAAGAATATACACAATCAACTATTTTTAGAGGAGATGTGTCTTAATGCTTACATTTAGTACTATGCATATTAATGCAATCTAAATATAATTATACCTAAGCCAAATCCAAATTTTGTGATGTTACCTAATATAATAATACAAAGTGAATCTATATCGTTTATGTTACATAGTAGGATGTGGCACCTTCCTTCTTCATTACCCTAATTAAGGTAAGCTATGGATTATGAAATTGTCGTCTTCTAAGAATTCTATTCATGTTAGTGGGATTAGCATTCAACAATCACTTCAATGCATGCCCCATTCTAGCTCTAGAGCAAACCACACTCGCATCATCAAAAAAAGGTAAAATTGGGAAGATCAATGTACAATTCACGACGAAAGTTTCAGTGAACCGTGAACCGTTTCACTAATTTTGATGCACGAACAAAGCAGACAGCCCACCTGCGAAACAGGTAAAGCAGAATAAAACAGACGAGCCACACATTTGTTGGTTTCCACAAAAATTAAAAACCAAGCATCATATATCACACGATAATAATTATAAAATATCAAATTATCTAACAACGTGTTTTTTTCTCGCTTTCATTTCATTTTCCTTTACCAGATTCTCTCAATCTCATTTGAGATTTCATTAAAAATGTGGCGCGCCATCTGGAAATGATTGAATCACAGGCCCAACAGCCAACCGTAGAGAAAGGCACGAGACAACGATAACAATTCGCTACCAATGCAATAATTTTTTCCACTAACATGTCACTTTTAACCATGCAAGTGCTCCTCAAATTATTGAAAATGTGCCATCACACATGGTGACCTTTGGGGTTTGGCTTTGGTTATGTATAGTTATAGAAAAAAGAAAAAGGCTTCTACGTCATTGGAATATCCCACCTCATCTACACATTTATCCAATATATAAAAATAAATAAATATATATATATATACAATATTGTTGGATAAGCAATAACGCAATATATGTTGGATAAGCAATAATGAAATATATGTGTCTAGATGTAACTTAATTCAATATCATTATCACAACAGATATGATTTTGCCTCAATGTAAACGTGAAGTAATTTTATTAGATGAACATGTAAATAACTATTCTTCCATTGATGACATAAGTCTTTCCTTCTATTCTTCCATGTCTAGGGTCGATCCCACAATTTGGCTTATTTCCATGCCTTTTCTATACCAACTACCCTATATATATATATATATATATATATATATATGCTACAATCATTGGCGGTCCATTGTGGGGTTAAGGGGGACACGTGACCCCCCTAAAATTAAAAAAAAAAAATGATAAATTTTGTATAATTCCAAAGAAGTAACAAAAAAATAAAAAATAAAAACCGATTTGCGTTGTACTGTTGCAGTCTACGCTCACTGTTACAGTCAGCATAACAGACCCTCTCTTTGTTCAAATTCCTTGCCCTATCTCTATTTTTTCTTTCTTTTTTTTTAAAAAAATTATTTATTATTTTCTTATTCAATTATTTATTTTTTCTATTTCTTATAGGATCAACTTGCTTTCCTATTTTTTACTTCTATCAGACTTAATTTTTCTACTTGTAATATTTTTCCTACTCCTGATTAATTAATATTTTTTTTCAATTTTATTCTTTTAATTCTCTCCTATATAAATACTATTTACGTTGACAATTTATAATTTTAGCAAATAATTTTTTTTTTCCTTTTTTCTTCTCATCTTTATCTGATATCTCTTTATTTTCACCTTGACATCTTATGACTTATAGGTTAGTCTCCTAAATTAATTACATTTTTAATTTATTTATTTTTTAATAATTTAAATTTAATATATATCTTATCAATAAACCCTAAAATCTTAAATTTTAAATTATTGTATTAAAATTATCCATGTATAATGTATTTTCATGATTCAATTATATATATATAATATTGTTTACTTTATAGCTTTATTTTATTTAGAATCAATAAATTATTATTATTATTATTTTTAAAAAAATTATTATGTTTTTATTTGTTATGAAATAGTTATGAAGAGATATATTAAAAGAAAATTATCACTTGAGTTTGAATCATTTTCTTCAAAGAAAAATTATGTTGAAGTCAATTTTTCAGATCTCCCTGCTAATCCAAGGTTTCGAATTAAAATATAGGATTATGATTCTAATGTTCGTGAGCAAATTCAAAGAGCATATCTGCTAAAAGGCCCTTATCAACCTCGAGAACACAATTTTTTTATAAGGCCTTTTGGACAAAAGTCTAGGCAATTCAATACCGTTTGGTTTACTAAATATTCGACTTGGTTAGAGTATAATATAGTAAAAGATGCAGCATATTGTCTAAAATATTATTTTTTTAAACCAGATATTGAAAACCATATTGTTTAATATGTGCCTCCTTGAACAAATTTTCTGGGTCCGTCACTGGCTACAATTATATTATTTTTGCTTTTCTCATTGATGATTGAGAGACTATTTTAATAGAACAGATGTTACCCACAAACTTGTTTAATAATATCATGATAATTTTTGTATCTCAAATGAATAAGATGAGGTTGATTCAATGACAAACAATATATAATCCTCTTACACCTATATAATTAAAACCGTGTATTAAACTTATAATTTACCCTTAAAGCTTCGAATAAATGTGATAACTCAAAAATAAAGCATGTCAAACGATAGTGAAACATGCAAATATCAAACATGTTATGTATCTTTAATTAAATAAGGGATAATCCCAAAAAATATATTGTAGTTTGAAAAAAATTGTTTATTTTACGATTTATGATTTTATTTATGTCTGAAATCTCCCCTAAAATTAATAAATTAACAAAAAATATTAATTTTGCCCCAATGAATTCATCAACAATCTATTATCATTAGATATATTATCATCATTTCACACGTTTTTCAGGTATATTTTGAGTGTTTTTATTAATATTAGGAGAATTTTAGATAAAAATTAAATTATATATGATAAAATGGATATTTTAACAAATATAATATACTTTTTCGGGATTATCCCTATATTAAATCAACAAATTACAAAAAGAATTTATGTCGTAAATGATTAATTATATGTGTTTTTTTAAACAATAATTATATATACTTTTACTGTTATATGATATAAACTTTCAACGACGAATGCATGATGCAGCAAATTACATTATAGATTCATTTTATAACTGATATAAATATAATTAGTTTATTTTTTAATATAATTTGAATGAAAAATGTTAGACATGAAGAAAGATTCGATGTCATATATTCTTTATTTATAATTTAATAATATATTAATATAAAAAGTCAATATAATGATTTTAATTAATAAATAAAGTTAATGATTAAATAATATAGTCAAATAAAAAAATAATGGATAATAAATTGTTATACTTTTTTTTTCTTACATATTACTTAAATTTAATTTTTTTTTATAAAATATTTAGTAAAGATAAAATTGAGCTAAGCATCCATATTCGTTGGGCATACCGTACACATGCGATACTATCTACGCTGGACGGCTGAAAAGCAACAGAGCGACTGACCGGATGATGATGTGAAAAGCGAGGGACACGTGTATCTGGAACGCATGTGCGTCCCGTACAAAAATGGTCCACATGGCAGTTGCCAGAGAACGGTGTTGAAACCATATCAATGCTAGAAAATGAATATTTCTGTTTTTAGTTGCTGTCCCTACACTCGAAATGACTACAATGTCCTCTGGTGCCTTTTCCAGGGATCATGAATATTTTCTTTGATTCTACCGACAGTTGAGCTCCATTGTTACGTCAACTGCCCATGCTAATGTGGGATCCAGTTATTCTCTCTTCATCAACTACAGTTGAATGGTGCACCAACTGGGTTTGTCACAGTCGTTTGAGCAGTAGCCCCCACCATTGACTCTCAAGTCGTCAAGGTTTCTCCACCTCCATTAATAACGGTGAGATTTTCTTTCGTATATTTTAATTATTTTTAATTCATGAGTGATTTCTAATTGTATGGAAATTATTTATTTTAACCGTACCATTAGTATTTTATGAACCTGATTTTAATTGTTTCTAGGTGAGTCCCAATAAATAAAAAAAAAAAATTACAATTGAATGGTTTATTTCAATTGTAATGTGTGTATTTAACCAACTACACTGCTTTTTTTTTTTTTTTTTGCCCTAACAAGATGAATAGGTAGTAAGTCTGTATGCTTGAGAATGAAATTGTTAATTCAAGTCATGTATTCTCATTTTGACATTTAAACTTGCAACAGTTAAAATTACCAACAATAATAACATATCTACATTAATCAACGATATTACAAAAATTTCTTTTTATCGGCAGTATTTATCTTGAGTTGAGACTACATAGATTGTAATCAATGGTTTTGAATTTTGATTATACTTCTGTCATGCTTTTAAAATGATCATTCCTGATAAAAATATTTGGATATTTGTCGATACAATTTTTTATTTAAAAATAAAAATAATACTAGACATTACAAATATGTGATTTACAATAAATATTTATATGGAATTGACATATGACACTAGTCTAATTAAATTTAACAATGTGAAAAACTTTTTAAATTTATCATTTTCTTATTTAATGGCATTTATTATTTTTACCATGACATATCTTATTAGATTGTTGCAAAACTACGGTGGTAAGATATATTTTCACTAGGTTAGGTGATTATTATATCCCCTCTTTATATCTTTAATAAAAGTCTGAGTTTCGTCATATATATTTATTAGTACTCGAATAATCGTTTTTCTCATTATGAAAGTAGGATTTTTGGTCACATAAATAATGCTTAATTTCGATATATTTCGAGCTGCTAAGTAGACTCTTGATCATTGATGTTAGTTAATCTTTATTATTCTTTTTTGAAGTGACTTTTAATTAATTTTTATTGTATAAAAATTTGGTGATGCAATTTTAATCATGCAAAAACGGTGTTGAGATGGTTGTATACAAAATTCCATGTTGATTTACATAATCAAAATCATGTATTAAAGCAGAACGTATATATTTTTTCAGAAGCACATTGAATGTATATTTCAAAGTAACTGTCTCTTGTACATTTCCAGCTTTTGCTGGTTGTTGATTTATAAAATTGCCCTCAGCACCCAAAAAAAAAAAAAGACATTGAATGTCATTAAATCCTAAGCAAAGTCCGCAAAACTGTCGTTATCATGCCATTAACTAGTCTTGAACGATTTTTCAACTAACAAGTAGATGAATAGAATGTCTTTGATTGGACATAATGACACGTGTGTTCCGGCCAGTAATTTCAATTCAATCCTCGCCAACAAAAGCAAAACAAAACATCTCGCCAGCTGGCGCCTGTGTACCTCCCTCTTCATTATCATCCATAGTATCAGCTGAAATCTCGCCAAACAGTCTGCCCAGTCTTCACGGCAACTGCAGACTCGTGATCGTATGAGACTATTAAATAAATATATATATATAAAAGGATAGAATGAAATAAGTTTTGACAACAACTTTAATTTAATTTATTAATTATTAAATTATAAATATTTTAATAATTTAAATTTATTCATGTATTTATGAATAACTCTATATAAATATATTTTCTTATATTTCTTCATCATTAATTATATCATATCTCCTCTCATCTATTTTATTAATTACAACTTTATATTAATATATTTCTCTCATCTCTTTTCGTTATTATATTATCTCTCTAATTAATAATATATATGTATTTTTAAAACATTTCCAATTAATATTAAAAATCAATAAATCAATATTATTCTCAATCATTGGAATTCTTTATATCTTTATTTTTTTATTTACTTTTAAATTATGTTATTTTTAAACATACATATATATGAGTCTTTTTTGAAATACTATTAAATATATATATTTAAAAATAACATAATTTAAAATTAAATAAAAAAATAAGATGTAAAGAATTTAAATGAGTGAGAATAATATTAATTGATTGATTTTTAATATTAGTTAGAAAAGTTTTCAAAAAAAAATATATAAAAATAATATTAATTCAGAGAGATAAGATAGATAATATAATAATGAAGAAAGATGAGAGAAATATATTAATATAGAGTTGTAATTAATAAAAGAGAGGAGAGAAAAGAGAGAAGAGAAAAGAGAGAAGAGAGGAAATATTATATAATTAATGATGAAGAGGGAGACAAGAAAATATATTTACGTAAAATGTAAAATTAAATTGTGTATAAATACTTGAATAAATTTAAGTTATTGAAATCTTCATAATTTAATGGTCAATAAATTGTGTCAAAATTTGTGTCTCCTGATCCTATCTCATATATATATATAATACATCATATAATCTACTAAAAATAATTATTACTTATATTTATTCATATAATTAAAAGATAATTAATCCAATAATGAGTTGAAAAAATTATTCACTTGTCTACTTTTATAAGGAGATACTATTTGAATAATAACTCATGAAAACTCAGCTCTGAAGATTGTAAAATATATTTGATAAGTGTGTAACTATTTATAACAAAAGATGAGGCGAAAACTTTTGTATTTTGGATGATTGATAAGGTATATTTTCATATATAATTTTGAATTTTTGAGAATATTTTTAATATTATCATCAATATTTTTATAAATTTACAAATTCGAATATTTTCATACCCTGAAGTAGGGTATCTCAAGGGCGCATTTACACCTAAACTACCTCTCAATAAGTAGAGGATTGAGTTATAGTAGCTTTGTAGATAAAAATGAATATTAATAGCCCACAAAATGTAAAAAAGTTCAATTAATTAGTGGATAATTTTTATAATATATGTGGATAGATCTCTTTCCCCTATCAAAGAGTATTAGTAATGAAGGTCTAAATTATAAAATTCTGATAATTATAATATACATTTGTACTATAAAAACAATTAATATATTTCATGAACACAATTTTTAATGATATTTTTATTTGCCATGATCTATCATGTTTAAAGAAATAATTTTTAATTATTTGCTTGATGGCATATCTGTCATTGCATGTGACCCACACCACCACTAAGTCCATGTTTGTCTGGGATGGTCTATGGTGAGAAATTGTCTGTATAATGGCACTTTAGTCCACTCACCACAACACCACAGAAGACAAAACAGCACCAAACAGAACTGTGACCGATAAAAAATGGAGAGATAGATAGGCAAACAGGTACTCAAGACTCTCGAGTGCTTGTGAGAGTGATTTTGAGGCGCCCTCTCTCTCTCTCTCTCTCGCTCTGTCTGTGCCCAACCTCCTCCAAATCCACTCACAGACAAGAAGAAACTGCCTTCTGCGCAAAGCAATTCTCTCACTCCCTCAATTCAATGCTCTTGACTTTTCCTCTCTCTCTTCACTTCCATTTTTTCTTATTTTTAAAATGCAGTGACACTGGATAATAGGTGACCTTCTCTCTAGCTTTAATTTACAATTTTTGTTAATTAAAATGTGATTAATTATTTTATATATTCCTCTTTTTCTTTTTCTAATTTTTTGACTTGAAAAAGTGACTGAAAAATTGAAGAAGCATAATTAATAATTTTTCAAAATTTTAGTATCTCAGAATCTCTCTCTTTTTTTGTTTTTGTTTTTGCAGCTGATATCTCTACTGTCAACTTTTATTTACTGTCATTTTATTTACAGTCAATCTGCCATGAAAACAGAGATCCGGTTGGAAAACCTGGCATTTATGGAGTTTTTCGCGGTTTCATCAATGAACTCACCTCAGCTCTGCTTTTTTATTGGATAATGCAACTTCAAATACCACTCAACAACATTAAAGCTCTTGTTCTTTCAACACAGTTCGTGTAGAAGAGGTAAAAAAAAAAAAAAAGAAAGAAAAATGAAAAATCAGTGTACAAATCTTTCAATTTCGTTATATTTTCAACGCTGTTGCATAAATTGTTACTTGTTATAGGCTTATAGTTAATTTACTGATTTAACAAATTAGTAAAAATAAAAAATACGTGTATAGAGGAATGAAATGTTGTGTTTTGCAGAGGTTTTGGTTTCGACCTACACGCAAAGATGGCTAGTTGGGAAAATTTTGGAGCAATCGCGAACGTGGCCCAGCTGGCAGGTCTTGATGCTGTGAGGCTTATTGCATTGATTGTGAGAGCAGCGAGCACTGCGCGAATGCACAAGAAGAACTGCAGGCAGTTCGCGCAGCATCTTAAGTTGATAGGGAATTTGTTGGAGCAGCTCAAGATCTCGGAGCTGAAGAGGTATCCGGAGACAAGGGAGCCGTTGGAGCAGCTGGAGGAGGCGCTGAGGAGGTCTTATGTTTTGGTCAATAGCTGCCAGGACAGGAGCTACCTTTACTTGCTCGCCATGGGGTGGAATATCGTGTATCAGTTTAGGAAGGCGCAGAATGAGATTGATCGGTATTTGAAGATCGTGCCTCTTATAACTCTCGTGGACAATGCTCGCGTCAGGGTAATGGATATTCGTTTTGTTGGTTGTTGGTTTTTTATTGAAAAAGTGATATGATGTAAATCCGATATGATAAATTTGTTTATTGTGTGAATCTAATATCGATAATGTATTAGTCACAGGTTTCATGACTTGATTACAAAAAAAGAGCCAATTGGACTAATTGGTGTAAAATGTGGACTATACGTGAATCCCGTTTTCTGATATTACCGAGCAAGACAATCTACCGCTCAACGATTCTGTGTTGGATTATATTTTTTTAGTTACATGCAACTCTATGATTTTGTTAGATGATATGATCAGTTTGCTGTTTGCTTGATTGACCTTTTGGTTTCCTTGAAGTTTGTTTGCATGTTTGTACGAATTGAATTAAGTTGATTGATATTCATGATCTGATATTTACAGGAGAGACTTGAAGATATTGAGAGGGATCAACGAGAGTATACATTGGATGAGGAGGATCAAAAGATGCAAGATGTTATTCTGAGAAGAGAACCTTCTACGCACGAGACGATGGTTTTGAAAAAGAATCTCTCTAGTAGCTACCCGAACATGGGATTTAACGAAGCTATAAGAAAAGAAAATGAAAAACTTCAGTTAGAATTGCAACATTCTCAGGCTAATTTGGATGTGGGCCAGTGTGAAGTGATTCAGCGTTTGCTTGATGTAACTGAGGCTGTTGTTACGAATTCTGAACCGGAGAAGAGTTCCCCAGTTAAAGCCTCCAAGAAAGTGGAGCGCAACTATTCAGATGCCAGTGATCAGAATGAAAGTTCTCCCAAAAGAAGTGACAGTCGAACAACTTCCAGGTTATTTTCTTTCAAATTTCCTGGTAGCATCATATGAGGTTGAATGCGTACATCATTCATTAAAGTACTTGTGTTAAGATGTGGCAGAGTCTATATGAAAGAACTTCATATTGACCTCCACTATAAGATCCCGGAACATCAAAAGATTTTCAAAATCCCTTCTATGTAATTTCTATTCATTTCTTGCACAGTAAACTGAGGGTGATCTCTAAATGTTTGGTGCGACATTTGCTTTCCAGAAACACATCTTCAGTTTCGTCAGGACAAGATCTGCTGTCACGTAGAGGTTCCTATCATGATGAAGAATGGCATAGTGATTTGCTTGGCTGTTGCTCGGAACCTCTTCTCTGTAAGTCCTTTCATGCTGTTTGTAACTTTTGCTTCTTTGTTGGAAACTCTTATTTCATAGTGTAGTCAGATGGTGTATGTCGCTGCCTTCTAATTGGTAATGGCATAAGTGAAAAATGTTTGCCACCACATTGTCATCTTGTATATTCTTATCATTTTCATTGAATTCTAAGCAGCTTGTCAACATTACAGGTATAAAGACATTATTCTATCCTTGTGGCACATTCTCAAAGATTGCTACTGTGGCAAATAACAGGCACATGTGTAAGTATTTCTAATTTGTGTTCTAATCTTTTGGTCGGTTTTTAACTTTCATCATTACTGGTTAAATTTACTTACATATGTAACAATCTCACTAGAGCAGCAAAAATTAGTACTGAAATATCTCGTTGTTTGTTAAGTGGTAGTGTCTTTCTGCAGGTCTCTTATTAACTTAAATTCTGAACGATGTTGATCTATTTGAAGTACCCTTCTTGGAAGGATCTCAATTCGAGGAAGTAATTCTTTTATCTTGGAGTAACATAGGCAATTTACTTAGAAATTGCTTGTCTAATTTTGTTTCTAACTAAATTGATTAGGAATATTTGACCTCTTTTGGGGCTTTACCATATCATTGTATGAAACTGACTTGGTTTACACAATTGCAACATTCAGTATTTAGATTTAGTGGAAAGGGGAAAGAACATAAACATATAAATTTTTGGTGTTGTAACTTTTATAGTTCGACATCCTTATAGTCATATTCATGGTTTTGATATTGCTTCAAAGCTTCCACCTTATGATTTTATCTTTATGATCAACAGCTTCAGCAGAAGCATGTAATGAATTGATGGCATATTCATTAATATTGTCATGCTGTTGCTATACTTGCTGTGTCAGAAGGAAGCTTCGCAAGATGTTGAACATTACGGTATTTTCTCTCTACAGTCGTGGCCATGATGATTATAGTGTCTGTACACCGTCAATCAGAAATATTAACCTGCTGAATGTTATTTTTCTCTGTTTGTGCGTGCCGGTTAAAATGTAACTCAATAACTGTTACCTTGGTCTAAATAGTAAAATATGGTTGAAATAATCAGTATCTAATTTAAGCCGGCTCATTTGAACATCTGTGAAGTGTGTATGCCTACAAAAGCATAGGAAAATTGCACATGTCTAATTGTTCAAAATTCTGACTCACTAAAATCTGCTTCCTAATGCTCTTTTAATGCAAGAGCATAAAGATTTCTATTTATAATTCAAACTTCAAGCATTAACAGCTGATCTTCATCTTCATATGACTGGTTTCCAAATGATTCTGCTACTTATCATCTCATCCTTTGGCAGGGAGGCTTTATTGATGATTTCCTGTCACATATGATGTGTTGCTGCTGTGCACTTGTTCAGGAGTGGCGAGAAGTGGAGATCCGTGGCATGTATGGTATGTGCTATGTGAGGGCTTGACATTTTTTGTGAGGGTTAGGCGAATCTGTGATTCTGTGCAAACCCAGTAATGCTGTGCTACTAATTTTGGTACAAATTCAATTTTCAGGTCCCGAGAAGACAAAAACAAGCCCTCCACCCTCACAGTTCATGGAATCATAATGAAGAAAGAAAGCTTGATTTAGCTGCTGTTTGGAGATTCATAGACTTAGCCATGTATAGTAGAGGTAACGGCTAGCTGCCACTATTATATAAAACTCATATTACTTCTGCGACCTGAATTTACCCACATGTAAAGTAATCTCCAGATTCTACACATGATGTGTCATAGACTGATTTTTTTCTTTAAGGTATAGTGTCGATTGAGTTTATTGCTTGATTATATAATTTATACACCTCATGTTGTCCAGTCATTCACTTTGAAACATATGCAATCCCCATTGATGAAATAAAATCAGGATAGATGTCACCATTTCCATTAAAATTCACATCTGATGTAGTATCCTTATAACTATGTCATATGTGCAACCACATCAGCCTGGTGTTCAGTCAAAATTGCAGTATGTCTACTGTTGCCCTCAAAAAACCGATTCCTGCTGAATCAAAAAAGTATTGCATATTTGATCTACCTATAGTCATAGGTACCGACTACTGCATTTTTCATCATTCATAGTTACTACTACAAGTGAGGAATATAAACATTACTTCTCATATGGGCAGTTTCTGATTCATTAGAAAAATAGACCTCTAGTTACAAGAAGCCAACCAGCCATCCTTCCATTCACATGCTACAGCTCAGAAATTGTTAATGGGGAAACACGAGACTGCAGTTTGTCCAAGCGTTTTGCATGTTCTGGTTCTCTGTTGTCCCTATGCTTTCCATGACCAACCCAAATAATATTCTAAGCGTTAGAGGGATTCTTCTACCTAACTACCTGATATTCATTGTATCAAGGCACAATCCAAAAAGCTACCATTTTAGGTTGCAACTCCTTTATCATATATTATTCTTTCGTTTTGGTCTTGGGATTTTGTTCTCGTGCATGATTTCCAACTAATGTGATCTAGCGCGGTAGAAACAGTACTAGCTCTTACGGTCATGTTTTTATAGGATGCAATCATGCATGTCAGTACCAATGCGTGACAAGTTGTGCCTTTTACCATTTCTGTTGTGCCATGGGTGAAGAACATTGTTGCAAAACATCTAACAATTATGATGACTATCATATTCGTGTTAGGGTTCGTCCAATAATTTTTTATTCTTATTTTTTTTTTTTAACTATTATAGAGTTAAAAAATAGTGAAAGGGAACAGGACTTGATCGTGTCGGCATGAGGATTTATAAATATGCATTTTAAGAATTTGTTGGGAAATCACAGTTTTATCTAGAGGATTGGGATCCATTAAACCAGGAAAAGAAACATCATTCTCAATTTATAATATTTTCTTATTTAAAGAAAAGTTACGATAATCTTGATATTCAATTAATATTTTTATTACTTTCGATATTCAATTAATATTTTCATCACAAAATTACAGTAATTCCACCAAAAATTTATATTTATTTACTGCCATAAAAATAGGCATCCCCCCACAGCGTACATAACTCGTGCCAGATTTTTTTGTTTTATTAGAAAATATAGATAAAATTATACTAAAACAGATAAGTTCCATAAAATTAATCACAAGTCCAAATAATTAGATCAAAAAATCATTGAAAGGATGATTATACTCGACCGAATTCAACGTAATCCAGCATCGAAGTCAAACTCGGCAAAGCCAACAAAATCTTCAATGCTGATTAATTTCCTATTAGGCCACTACTAATCGAATTGGAATTCTAAACAAACCCAGACTCTTCCAATGCCGACACCCCATGCAATCAAACAACGCCACGTACGCACTGAACAATCAGATTGGTCATGACGCACCTCTTCAAAACGCCAGAAAAATAATCCGACAGATAGCGAAAGCTAGTGTCAAGTACTTGTCAACAAAAAAAACGATGTCGTCAAAGGTGGATTCGAAGATCACGCTAGTCAGCTCTGATCAGGAGCTCTTCGAGGTCGATAGGGCCGTCGCGGAGGAGTCGCAGACGATCAAGGACCTGCTCGCCGACATCAGCGTCGGCGGCAAAGTTCCTTTACCAAACGTCCCCAGCAAGATCCTCGCTAAGGTAATCGAGTACTCCAAGAAACACGTCGAGGACAAAGCCAAGACTGACGACAGCAGCGTCAACAACGCCGCCGCCTCCTCCGTCGACGATGACCTCAAGAA
The DNA here is from genome assembly GCA_022984855.1 of Dimocarpus longan. Lineage (NCBI taxonomy): Eukaryota > Viridiplantae > Streptophyta > Magnoliopsida > Sapindales > Sapindaceae > Dimocarpus > Dimocarpus longan. The sequence goes on along the minus strand of CM041019.1, from coordinate 1,796,461 downwards.
CTGGGACGCTGAGTTCGTTAAGGTCGACCAGGCCACTCTCTTTGATCTTATTCTGGTTAGTCTCTCTCTCTCGCTCGTTCTTTGTTCTTTTCGTTTGATTAATTGTTTTCTTGTTAGGAGAATGAAAATTAGGGTTCCGTTGATTTTGTGATTTTTATAGAATGTCGTGATTATTGATTATTATATTATTATTATAATATGTATTGTTTTTTAGGCTCTAATTTTACGATAATTTATTGTTTAATTGTTTTCTTGGCTGGTTTGTGATTTTGATTTGCTTAATAAGTAGTCTCTTCTAGATCTTATTGTTTGGAAATAATATATATTTTTTGTTTACGTTTGGTGTTTTGTATGCGCTCGTGAACATCAAGTCTTTTTTAAACATGATAAAGGATTACACACGTGATCGAGTATTTTTTGTGGAACATAAAGAATCACACTTCTGATCGTCCAGTTGTTTTTGTTGAACATGAGAAGAATTACTTGCATGATCATGGTGTGTTTTAAACATGATAAGAATTACATGTGTGATCGTCGAGTCTTTTAAACATGATAAGAATTACACATGTAATCATCGAGTATTTTAAAGATGCTAAGAATTACACGTGTGATCATCTAGTCATTTTTGTCGAACATGATAATAATTACATGTGTGATTATCGAGGATTTTTTGTTGAATATGATAAGAATTATGCATGTGATCATCGAGTCTTTTAAACCTGATAACGGTTATACTTGTGAACATCTGAGTGTTTGTTGAAATAAGAATTACACTCGTGATCATCGAGTCTAACTTTGTCGAACATCATAAGAATTACACGTGTGATAATTGAGTCTTCTTTGTTGAACATGATAAGAATTACACAAGTGATCATCTAGACTTTTTTGTTGAATGTGATAAGAATTATGGAGATTGGGTATAGGAGGGATATTTGAAGGAAGATTAAGAATCTGAGTTTTCATGATCGGTAAGATAAAATTTAGTGGAATTAAAGTTTATGGTGGAGTGGATTGACAGTCCTGCATTGTGATTATAGTGATCTTTGTGTGGCAATTTGGCTGGTTTATGTGTTTAATTGAATGACTATGGTTGTGTTTGTGGTCTCGTGTGATCAAAGTGGTTTGTTGCTGGATCTGTAATTAGGTCCTCAACAGTCATCTTTGGCTATGTAATGTAAAATCAATTGACTTTTGATTGTGGTTTTCATCAGTGGATGTCACTGCAGTTATGGATGATGTTTTCAATGACTGTTGCTTTCTTCATCGACTGTTTGTGTCATTGGTTACTCTTATTTTACGATGGATTTGTTTTTGCATTTTACAGGCGGCAAACTACTTGAACATCAGGGGACTGCTGGATCTGACCTGCCAGACTGTTGCTGACATGATCAAGGGGAGGACGCCAGAGGAGATCCGGAAGACATTCAACATCAAGAACGACTTCAGTCCAGAGGAGGAGGAGGAGGTTCGAAGGGAGAACCAGTGGGCATTTGAATGAAGAAGATTGTGTTTTCATCTAAGTACAGTATTGTAATAGCTCCTGTACCATTCCCTGGTTCATATTAGTTAGTAGCCTAGCACCGGACTTTTACTTGGGTTGATTTGTATCCTCCTTTTCTAGTTGTCAACTCTTTAGAATTGTAAATAATAGCTGGATTCCAGTTGAACTGGTAGCAGTTGGTCATTGTGTCCGGCTTGTTAACTGGGATAATTTATGTTTAAAATTCTATCGGTTTTAATTGGGTGATGTGGTTTTGCTTTTCCGTATGTGCGTTACCCTTTATGTTATGGATGTGCTTTGCTTTTGTGGTCCTTGGTTTTCTGTTTCTTAGTGACTTTCTCACTACTCCTGTTCTGGTATTGAGAGGTTATTCATAGATGCAGTGGGGTTAGGACATGAAGCCAAAGATATGCTATTCGAGGGATTAGACATATATGGTAGTTACTCATATTGGATTTGGTTTAAGAAGTATGAAGTTGTATACCATATAGATCCCTTTACATGGTTTGTAGAAGTTGATTTAATTGTATTGTTAAATGTTGATGTGGATGCTGGTAGTTCTATCTATTTGAGCAGCAATGAAGTTTGTTATTGTCATCATCTCACTGTGAATGAGGATTCCAACAAAAATTGTATGCGATCACTAGAGCTTATAAGGTTTGAGTGGATCTATTAGAGTTGGCATGAACTTCGGTTCATTAGCAATCTTCATAGAAATAATTAAACATGGTATTATTTCCCACCAAAAACAGTTGATTGGCGATGTTGAATGCCGAGAACAAAAACATTTGCTCGAGTGAGTTAATTTTTGGAAATTGACGTGGTGTGCATAATATATCCATTCTCCACATTAAACAAAGACGAAAATGTTTGTTACTATTCTAAGTATCGAACTCAATTAAACGGAATTCTTGAAAACTGAAAGGATATATGTATCTATATATATATATATATAGTACTATTACTCAATGCATTGAAACGGTGTCGTATTACTCACCCTTCTAATTAAACCTCAATTGAGCCCGAATCCCACCGGTCAACAGAATTAGATGGTGAGAGTCAGCAAAACACTTTTGCAAGAAGCAGGGACCGGGCTAAGCAAGACACTCTCTCAGATTCTAGTTTGCCCGCTATCCAAACAACCCCTTAGGTGATTTTCTTCCCCCTTCAATTTTCCATCAATCCCCAAAAAAACTGTTCCTTTTTTTTTTTTCGTTACAACATTTTTTGGATTGGTGTTGTATGTCAGGGTATGTGAAGAATCTGGTTCCCTTGTCAATGATTCTATTGGGGTTTCTTTTCCTGTGAGTTGCTACTCTAGTTCATCTGCATATTCAATTTCTGGTTTCTGTGTTTTTGAATTTCAAGCTGATTTCTTTGGTAGCATATGTTTTATTTATCAGGCTATGTTTCAATGTTATCAGATTGGTTTGGTCTATTTTGGTCAAATGTGTAAAGTTATTTGTTATTAGGCAAGGAAGTAAATATCGAAAATATCATTTTGGTTGATGTTTTCGGAATTCTGTGCTATCAATATCAAAACTATCTTTAAGATATCAAATATTGATGATATACATCCATTGAAATGGATGTTTACTTTTTTATTTTTTGTTAGTTGAAGGCTATCAACTCCCCTTCTAGGAGCCATATACTAAACCTAAATGTCTATTTGTGTTTTATTTATGTTTTATGTATGATTGAATGTTAGGTAAGTATTCACACTTCTTAGGTTCGGATAAATGAATGTATATTGTTGTTCTTCTGGAGCTTGAATTTTCATGGATGCATCCAATTGGGTTATATATATATATATATTTCCTGATAATCCAGAAATCACTCGAAATCGCTTAGCGAATTCAAGTTCGAAATTAGAGCCTCAATTGAACTCTACAATCGTTGGGAAACAGTAAATTATGGTCTTTGACCATGTGGGTGCCCATAAAGGTTTGAACCTTAGATTTTGAGAGAGCAAACCCCAAGACCCAATTATTCTTGCAAACCATTCATGGTCATGGGTCAGTTGGGTGATATATATTATAATAGACTATTTCAACTTTAGGGGAATTTTTGTATTTTCTTATAAAAGTAAAATTGATATATCTTGTGGTTGAATTTTGACATTTGAATATAAAGAAACATTTGGACAACTTTAGTCGAGGACAAATTTATATGTTAGGTATGTGGTTCTTGGGGAATGCCGATTTGTTATGTGAAAAATGTTGACAAAGAAGGTTCTGAGAGTGGCTGATGTTGAGTGTATAAGATAAGGTGGTTGGCGGTATTAACTCCGTTGTTAATGCCATCATGTTACGATTATCCATGGTGTTTTTATTATTTAATCTTGACTGTTAATCATGTATTTGATAGATAAAGGATGGGATACCTTGCTTGGTTCCAAAGGATGGCAAAATACTTGATACGGATGACTCATTAAAAGATGATGGAGCTGATGATGATGCAATAAAGAGGAACTAAATCAGAGATATCGATTGTAGAACTTTGAGATATCATAAGCACAAAGAGGACAACTTGATTGGATTTTATGTTATACTCCTTCCAATTCTTGTATCCATGAAATGTTGGTGTATTCCTCTTCGTTAGACGCATAACACTATTTGTTTGTTGAAATTTCCACATGCAGCTTCAACTACTTGATGGATTTCATGACATATTATCCTATATTCAACATCAATGGTTTTTTTGAATGAGACAGTGATCTATTCTTTCTTTCCTACTAATCAAAACTTTGTGCAAGAAGTTTACTTGATTGGATGCTTAGTCTATATGCTTTTACTAATCTTCATCGTCAAGTGAGATTTTCATGTTGTGCAGTACTGATGTTTCGTTTAAGTCCAACTTTGAACTGATTTGATGTAGAACGATGAAGCTTGTTTTGAGGAAATGGATGTTTATTATTTTTAAACGAAGAGTAGAGAATGGTCAAGAGTAATTCTCTTGTTTAGGTGTAACTGCTTTGTGTTGAACTCTCCCAATCAAACAACCCTTCAATACCAAGCAACTAAAATCTCTTCGACACTATTTTCAACTAAAATCTCTTCCCATTAAATATCTACCACAAAATGTTGATCCTCCATTGAAAGCCAAATGGTTTTCAAGAAGTTGATCTGCTTCTACAATTTCATCATTCTAGGTGTGCAGCAGTCAAGAACTAAAGTGGCACGGTCATCCTATGATGTCGCTGCTTCAATCCATGAAGGTAATGCCAATTCAATCTCCCCAGGTGAATCATTCAAGGCTGAGAGTCAAGAAAGTGATTCGTGTTGTGTATGTTTGTCGAGATTGAAGGATGGAGAAGATGTGCGTGTTCTTCCTTGCTTTCATAAGTTTCACAAGACGTGTGTCGATAGGTGGTTCGATGTGTGCACCAGGACTTGCCCTCTGTGTAGGTTTTCAATGGTTGAAGAGGAGAAGTCTTTGAGAAGACAGGAGTTTACTGAGGAGATGGTCATATGGTTTTCTTCTTTTCATGTTGCCGGCTTTTGAATTTGTTGACACATTTGAAACCACATTTTCATATAAATCTACAGTCCTAAAAAATGTGGTGAAGTTAAATAGATAAATGTAGAAACCCATTTCTTTCTTATTGGTTTCGTTCTTGTCTTCGTTTTAAGACAAACACAAAAGAAAAAAAAAATAAAATGTGGAGAAACAACTTAGAACTCATCATGATTCATGATACGTCTTCGGTTGGATTTTGTTATAATTCCTCGAGTCAGATTTTATTATAGTAACTCAAAGGAAAAATATTAAAAAACAAGAGAACAAAAACAAAAAACAATAAGTTTCCATTGCCGGGAATTGAACCCGGGTCTCCTGGGTGAAAGCCAGATATCCTAACCACTGGACGACAATGGAGCTGATGGTGGATGATAAACTAGTATATTAATATACTTAAACATTGTATAATTGGCATCCATATTGATCTATCGAAGAAAGTATCAGGCCCAATTTATGATTTAGCATCATGAGTTGGTCTGTTACTGACATTCGAGGCCCAATAATTGAGTCAAAGACAACCAAAGTTTTTGGTGGGTCCATAATCATATGTCGTGCATACAAAAGCTCATTTAAAGTCCAATGTCCTATATGGCCCAAAGTTATACAAGCCAGTGACACGATTTGGTGATAAGAGTTTCTTGGCTTCCGCACTTTCTTCTAGGGTATGACCCCTCCTCAAACCTAGTCAAATTAAATAAGTGGAATTTTAGATAAGATTAGACACCTTTCCCTTATCAAACCTTAGCTAAACAAGTGGTATAGTAGATAAGATAAGACTCTTTTTGCCTGTAGACTCTAGTGATGGCACTTCATTCCATTCTATATCTCAAACCAAGTAACAGACATGTAATGTCAGGGTAGCCCACTATCCAAATTTACCATATATAAGCGAAACAAAACAGTTTGATTTTCAGTTTTCCTGATAACTGCAGATGATTTCTTCTCTTTTTATATGCCATTACATTATATGAGTTTCTTTTTGTCATACTTTAAGTTGGCTATCCATAACTATATAACGAAAAACTCAACTCAATTCAAAGGATAATCAAATATTATAAACTTTCTAATCACGGTCAAATAAGCAACAAGCTTTGGTTGGTATATATGACCCATATAATTAAAATAGAGGGCAACAAAACTTTTTAAATTTGTATTGAATTATTTTAATTTAGCTATCCAATAACATTTTTTGGAATACAGTAGGAACAACCTGAAGTTGGAATATTATCAAACTAAATTAACTCTCTTTGCTACCGAGACACAATGGGTGGTGGTAGCAGCCAGTAACATTATTAGACTTAGATTATTAGGAATGTTTATTGTTGAAACCCAAGTTATGCTAATTAAATATATAATGTATGAATAGTAGACCAAATTAAATTGTCTGTAGTACAGGCTATATTGGCAAAACCTTTTCCAATCATTGCATTAATTAGCTAATGTAGCTATAAACAATAGATATTTACATCTTCTAGAGCTTTGACTTTGAGGTATTTTAATCGAAGTGTGACAAACTTCTACACTCTGCAAGCAAATATCAGTTGTTTTTTGCCCAAAAACCATGAAAACCAAGTGGAAAGTTCAAATGTCTGGGTACTTCAAGTCTAGCTACCAGTGCATCAGCTTCTCCAATCCTCTTGGGGTTCAATATGACAAGAAAGCACCTCTGTATTGAAACGGCATACTGCAAAATCGCATATATAGATAATGTGAGCACAACTTAATTAGAAAAGAGAGAGAAAGAGATTAAATTTCATTCATCTTCTTGCAATTTTGGTCTAATTGCAACCAAATGGTTCCATTTTAAAAATAAATAGAGACATTCGTTTCATAAAAAATTTCTTCTAGTGATTGAAACACAAAACTCATAGAAACATCACAGGAATGAATTGCGAATGAACCCTAATCACTAATTAGTAAATATAGGAATGCAATGGGAATAAACCCTTATAACTAGTTAATAAAAGCATTGGATTAAGAAACGTGGAAATCACAAAGGATTGAAAATTTTCTTGTTAAATTTTTGTATTTTTTAAAAGTAATTTATATATAGTTTTCCTTATTATCTTTTGAGATTATGATTTATTTATCTTTCTACTGGAATATATTTCAATTTTACATAAATAAAAGTTAGGATTTACTTATATTTTTCGTCCCAATTGGTGAAGTTCGTGATTAATATAGCCATTGCATTGAGACATCCATTGTCTTTCTCTTACATTCTAGAATTCTTTATGTGAGATCCATACTTTTTTATTTCAAACTCCACTTCAAATAAAATTTCTAGTAAAGTGTATATATATATATATATATATATATATATATACTATCCTCTTATTTGTTATCTTTTCAATGTAAATTAAAGTTATACTATTTTTCTTTCAACTCCGCTTATAGATAAAATCTCTATAAGAGTGAATCTACTAAAAAGTATATTATTCTCACCTCAACCACGAGAAGGTAACCATCATCTTCTTCAGTTCCTTTGGGGATAAAAATAGGTTCACCAATAAAACTTCGAGGACGCACAGACCATGTACTTGAAGACTTGGTCACCACATTTAGCTTCACCACTGTATCAAATGGAAAATGAGGTAAATTTTGCCTACACCCAGAAGATGTTGCTGCATATATGCAAGTACTTTTCTTGCCAGAAAATATTGGGTTGATGACTGGAAAATCTGATGGGCTGTTCCATTTATTCAAGCGCTCCACACTACATTTTCGGTAGTCCCCATTAGAATCCAAATTGATAGAAACCTGTGTCACATAAAAATTCACTCAAGAAATAAAAAAAGAGAATACCGTACATTTTCTTTTGTAATGAATCTAAGTCATTTTCTGATGTAGATGTGTGAATTTTAATAAATACCTGACTTAAATTTGTAAGTGTTTAATTTGCTTATGACAAACAACTACAAACTTTAATTGCAACTCACTGTTATTATATATTACGTTAAATATTATTAGATGCATGTTGAGAATTTAAATCTTATAATAATAAATATCACCCAAATTTATATATACAATTACGGAAGAGAGAGAGCTAGCTAAAAAGTACCTGAACAAGATGAGGCAACAACTCATTTTCTTTTATGTTCATAATTGAAGGGTCTAGTCTCCCACTTTGCCAATTATATCCTACCAATACAAAGCAGCAAAATTTCGTGCTTTAGAACAAGACTTGAAAGCTTGATTTAACATGTTAATTTTGGTTATTGGTTATTGAGGTATTTTTGGTGTTGATTTTGGTGGCAATATTGACTCGTGATGTTGAACCCGTTTTGATGACTGATTAACGCAAGGTGGCGGGCCCTCTTAGCGCCAAATGTTTACGTTTAAATTTTGATCTCCTCTATTTTCATGATGTTAAAAGAGTCTTATGGTTCTATCAAACCTTGGTTCGAGGCATTTATGATTGAATTGTTTAGACGTCCACTTTGCCAATTTTATCCTACCAATTATACAAAGCCGCGAAATTTTGTGCTTTAGAACAAGACTTGAAAGCTTGATTTAACGTGTTGATTTTGGTTATTGGGCATTGAGGTTTTTTTGGTGTTGATTGTAGTGACACTCACTCATGATGTTGAACCAGTTTTGATGACCGACTGAACACAAGGTGGCGGGCCCTCCTTCCAGCGCCTAAGTGTTTGACATCTAAATTTTGATTCCCTCTACGTTCATGATGGTAAACGAGTCACATTCATAGGGGTTCTTATCAAACCTAGGTTCGAGGCATCTATGGTAAAGTCAAACTTTGGACGTAAACAACACAAAAGAAGAAAACAAGTCAACTCACCAAACATCTTTTGGAAGTTGAACCACTGGTAGGAGCAAGAGGCGGCGTGAATTTGAATCTCAGAATTTCCATGCACGCCTTTGACTTCAAAAGCATTGCCAACATGCAATAGCCACATCTGTGATGGAGCCTCCACTGGCACTCTCCAGTCTGGAGAACCAATAGATTTTCCATCAGGGGACCGAGGAAGCAAGTAAATGGGAGATGTGTTCTTACTAGGGTTCACTGACAAGGCTGATATCATTGGAGATAGCCCACCAACGGCTGCCATTGAACCTGCACATCGACACAACCTTAGTAAGAGTAAGTATATACGGAATTACGGATGCACACATATGTATTTTAACATTTATTGGGTCTTTAATAACAAGTAACAATACATTATCCAAAAATTCATTCAAATTTATTACTCAAATGTATGATTACATCCTTATTACATTATTTTATAATTAATATAGTTATTATAAATTATATTGTTATATTACATTATTTTATAAATAATATGATTATTATAAATTATATTGTCATATCATTTAAACAAATAATTTAGATAAAAGTAAAATATTAATAGTAGATTTTCTTTTATGAAGTGCAACTGTATAGTTATCATATATGATCATTATTATTGAATTCAAATAAATATTTTGTTACCGATGACATCAAGTTTGATGCGGTTAGCAAATAGTATGTAATGTGTGTCAGTGAAGGCCCAATCATGGATCATCAAATGGTCAGGAATCTTGAATTCTTGTTGTCGTACCAACTTGAAATTCGAGTCAAACTCTGCGAAAATAAGTAAAAACAGTACATAAAATTTTACTCCCCTTTTTTGTTTAAATATATAAAGACATGACATAAAAGGAACAAGCAGATGTATTACCGTAGAATGTAAAATTACTTCGAGGCAGTAACATATCCTCTGCATTGCATGACACGATAAGAAGTCTGTTTTTTCGAGGATCGATTTTGTAGTGTGACAACAGCCGCTTTGGAGGCATTTTAAACACTCCTATTATTAAAACAAATAAAATAAAATAATTCATTATTGCCTCAACGTTTCTATCAGAATAAAAGTCATCTTTAAGTGATCCTAATGTGGATCTAATGCCCTAGAGAATATACTCCATTAATTAAATTAAAAATTATTTTGTATGCTTTCTAAAATGTGGAAACAAATTTAATATTAAAGTCATTGTTTTATAGTATTTGTATTTCTACGGCCATTTTATAGTCAACTTTTTGGTTCTGCCAATATGAGCCATCAAATTAACTTATAATATGATATTCAATTAATTAAGTAAATTATTTATATTTTTCTAGTTTAAAACTCAAACAAATTAAACAATTGTTCAAATAATTGTATTTTTTAACTTTTGATTATTCAATTGTAATCAGCAGCAATACCAGCCTATATAATTGAATCATATGACCTTATTTAGTATGTGAGATTCAATACAATCACATTTATTTAAACCTAATTGCATATCAGATATGCCAAAAATAGGTATTAGGGTTTTCCTTCAACCAAACCCCCAAAACTTGAACAGAAATGTGTCGAAAAAAGCTTCTTTAAAATTAGTTATATAGCAAAGTGTGATCGAATCCAGCTTTGCTAGATGGAGAAAAGCAAAGGAAGATTGGACCGCTGAGCCTATGTATGGGCACCAAAGAAAAGAGAACACCACCATTTGCCAATAGCTTTGTATAAGCAAATCCTTATTCATATCTGATAATCACATAATAAGTTAAATACACACAAAAAAAATTATTATATTTCGTCAAATTCAAATTTGATTTTAAAATAAAAATGCTAATTTATGGTGTATTGAATACATTGCAAAGTCCAAGGTCGAAATTTAAATGACAAATGGTAAAATTCTAAAATCACATCCCCATTAAGGAAAAAAAATAAAAAAACAACAAACAAACAAACAAACACTATAAGTTTGAGTTATATCAAGAGATATATGCATCCAAATTGATCTGTTTAGATATTAACTAATTATGAGATATTTACCATGTAATTCATTGATTTAACATGAGATATAAACAATTTCAAAGATTATATATACGTACCATATAAAATGGGTTTCAATACTTCGGCTGCGAGACTCCACATGTCAACACCCCTATTGTTCCCTCCTCGAACACAAAAACTGTCACTGTCGCTGTCGCTGTCACCTTCTTCCTGGATCAAATCGAAACTATCAATAGTATCCAACGATCGAGATTCGATCTCGTAGGGCGCCCCACCCTCCCAAAGGCATAACAGCCGTCCACCCCATCGCACCACACTCGTATTGGCCACGTTCTTCATCACCTTCGTATTGCCAAATCTTTTCCCTCCTTTCAACACCGAGAATGGGCCCCTGTGAGTGAACCGCCACGTGTCACTATCCTCGTCGTGCTCCTCCACCTGCGCCTCCGTCTTCACGTACCTCGCCATGAACCTTACCTCTCCAGCTCCGCCGCCGACGATCTGGAATGCTCTCACGTACCCGTGCCCGTCCAGTGGGTGCACCGTCGACCCGTGGTCGTCGGAGAACATGCCCGGTCCGGCAAGGTAGTACGTGCCGGAAGGGAAGTCCGGCGGGACGGCGCCGTCGACGGTGCGTAGAATGACCGGCTCAGTCGTCTCAGACCGCTGCGAGACGAATAGGAACTGGTAGTCCCAGAAGGCTGCGGCCATCGAGTCATCTGGTAAACGGGTCGGGACTCGAACATCCCGTCCGGGTGTGGAAATGGTTATTGGTTCGACTAGCAGAGGTGGTTTGGAGGCTGCTGGTGGTGTAACATGACGCACCGCAGGAAGTGTGGTTACCGGAGAAAGGAATTTGTTGGGGATGATACGACATCGTATTGCGCTTGCATGCATTTTCAGGCCAACGTTTTTGTGAGTGCTAAGTTTTTTATTTGTTTTGTGAGGTGATATAAAGATTCAGGAGTGAGTTTGGTTTTCTTGAAGAGTTGACAAAGGTATATATAATATATTACACGTAAGAATTTGGTTTATATGTGCAATAAAGGAATATTGTTAATATAAAAAATCTTCTATGAGAGTCGATCATAACTAATGTGATAAAGACAAATAAATAGAAAAGGTAATTGAGAAAAAAAAAAATCCAATAAAAAAGGTAAGAGAAAAAAGAAGTAATATTATTTCATTTATCCGTTTTATGATATTAGTTGTGAGATAGTTTTCATTATTTATCTTAATAGAATATGTATATATGTGTCGAATAATTGTATGTTTATGTATGTATGATAAAATTTAGAACACATTTCAATAAGAAATATTAATGTCAATTCAACATGAATAATATAGATTTTTTTTTTTTTAGAACGGATAATTAATATAGAATTAAATTTTATATTTTTGACTACTTTGAGAATATATGTAATTTTATATTATGCCATTTATTGGTATTGGTAATTGATTATAATGTACATACTTAGCGTATATATTAATGGAAATAGAATATACAAAAATTGTATAATACACTTGAAAGATCATGCATATTATAACAAAATTTTGTCATATTTTACCATATGATGAGATTCTTGTGGAAGATACATCATTTCCTACATGGTAGACTCTACTATATGGGATACCAAAATGATAATTAATTAGTCACTTGATCGAATGATTAAATGGTGATTACCTTGAGGGTGCATTTGGTGAATGAGATTAAATCGAGCTATTTTATGGGATTAGATTGGACTGGATATAATTAATTATAACACTGTATGTATTTTGGTGTAACTTAGGATAGAAGTGAAATAGTCGAATCTTATGTTTGGTTTGATATGAGATTATACGTAAATATTTATGTTGCAATCACGATTGAATTAAATACTTATTAAATATAATTACTCTCCTAAGCATAAATAAATTGTTTAATTTATTTAAATTAAAATTCTTTCTATAAATTAAAATAAATTTATATTTTAAGAAATTAAATAAAATGAAATACAGTTAAATCATAGTCTTGTATTAGAAACACACATCCTTGTTATATAAGTAATATTTGATTTTATTTTTTTAAAAAAAAATATGAAGGAAGTATACAATTTAAAAGGAGGCAAAAATTCAATTTAGTTGTTTTATAAATTTGAAAATAAAAAATTATACATGATAGTTTATTAATTCTTCAAAAAAAAAATTCTTCAACAAAAATATTTTGAACAAAAATTAATTTTATTGTTGAAACAATACAATCTACACAAAACCAATACATTCATATATCATATTGATGCTTCCTCAACAAACCTAATCAAGAGAGTAGGTGCTAGTGGATAGAAAAGTAAAAATAAATGGAAAAAAATATTTGTTTAAGAGCTAATGAAGAGAGACAAAAAAACGAGTCATACTTGCGAAAAAATCTTTCATAAGATATTGAATTGGTATGATATGCTCATATTGATATGACATTTTAATAACAACATAACACATGATACAAACTTTTAGATAAATGTGTTTTTTATTTTTACATGTGATCTTTCCATAATAAAATGATATGTTTATTTAAAAACTAATCACATGTCAAATTGTTATTGGAATGTCATATTAATATCAGCATATATACTATATCAACTCAGCATCTCATGGAGGATTTTCTTATTACCTATAAGTCATGTTTGCAATAAATGATGTTAAAGTGCTATATAAATACTTCGGACAAGAGTTTTGAGTCGTTGGACAATTATTAACATAATTAAAGTGAACATTATCTTTTAGTAGAAGTAGTTTATCACTTTCTTTAATTCTAAGATATTAAAGGTTAAAGTCTCATTCTTATTTTAAAATACAAATTACAAATTACCACCCCCACCCCCCCTTCCTTCTCCCATCATTAAAAATAAAAATAGTTCAAGTTGGGTTTGTTATATTTGACGTAGGATTATTTCGGCATTTGGAATCACTAATCTCATCCCATTACAAGAAGTAAATTACTAGAAAACCTCTAGACATTTGTTTTATTACAATCAAAAACTACTTTTACCTTTTGTAATAATGACCTCTCTTCTACTAACGGTTTGATCATATTTGACCATTTGAGATAACTGAAAAATGACAAAATATAACAAAAAAGAGTAGAATATCCCTGACTAATTAATTTTATAAATTTAAAATTATAAAATAATTAAAATTTTAAAAAAATAATGAAATGAGAATACAAAAATTTTAAAAAATATATTTAATATTTTAAAAAGCCCACCTACAGATCCCCGTCTCTCTCTCTCTTCTCTTTTTCTCATTTTTCTCTTATTTTTCTTTATCTTCTTTACCGGTCTCTCTCACTCTCTTCTCCTTCTTCTCTTCATTTTCATTTTCTTCTTCTTTTGTCCGGATACCCAGATCGACGTCTGGGTATTGGGCATCTGGGTTTCTAAATCTGGGAATCCAGACATCGATTTGGATTTCTAGATCGAAAACCCAAACATTGATCGAAAATCTAGCTCGATCTGGGTTTCCGACCTAGACGCCCAGATATGAAAACCCAGATGGTGTTGATGATGATTGTGTTTATTGTAGATGGTGTTGATGATGATGTTCTTTGACTGTTTAATGATGATGGTAGTGGTTTTTGTTTGAAAATGACAGTGATTTTGTTTGTGTCAATGATTGATGATGTTGGAACAGACAAGTGAACCCAGAACTGTTGATGAACCCAGGAACCATGTTGATAATCGAACCATCATCAATTTTTTTTTTAAATTAATCTAAACCGTCCATCTTTGAGATGGATGGTTTAGATCCATTTGAAAATTTTTTAAAATAATTTTTATAGTTTAAATTTAATTTTTTTTAAATTTAAAATTATTTAATTTTTAAATATTTTTAAGTTTTAAAATTTTAAATTATTTATTAATTAATATAATTTTTAAAAGAAAATTAAAAATTAATTAAATTGATCAAAATACTCTTATTATAGTTAATTCTTACTATCAATTATAGTCAAATCGTTAGGAGAGGAAAAGATCATTGTTATAAAAGATAAAAGTGGTGTTCGATTATAATAAAATAAAATAAATGTCTGGAGGCTTTAGTAATTTGCTTTGTTCCATGACACAAAACACTGGATAAGGACAAAAATAGTCTAATGCGATGTATATCCCGTGTGCGAACATGCACTGAGTTGTTCGAATGAGCATTGGTGGGGTGAGTGGGTCCTACTGGAGATCTATAATGGAGGATATACGAGTCACATGACGGGACATTTGTACATAGAATGGCAGACATAAAGTTCCTCGTTTTCATTTCGTTTTTTTATTTTTTAAGGGTAAATTACATAAACTCGCTCTACTTTATATGAAATTACACTCCAGCGTTCTACATTAATTTAATTTTACTAACTCGTTTATCGGTCGATCATCATTAAATTTTAACCATTACAGTACAATTATTCTGTCTCTAGAGATAAATCTACCTTCAATATTTATTTTCTTAATTTTTAATATTTAATTAATTTATTTTTTTAAATATTTATTATTAAATATATAATTAATTTATTTTAAAAAATATTTATTGGTTAAAACAAACCCACCATTATTCGACGGTTTCATTTACTTTTTCATGAATTAATTAAATATTTAAAAATAAGAATATAAATATTAAAGATAAATTTATCTTTAAAAGTATAAACGTAATTATATTTTAACAGTTAAATTTAACGGTGATAAATTGATAATCATCTATTTAATGAGAATTAGTGTAATTAAATCAATAACTTGGGATAAAATGCAATTTCATATAAATTCAAGGGAAGTTAATGCAATTTATCCTTTTTTAAATCTCATTGTATGATAATGGCAATAGATATTTAACCATCTTGTGATTATTTTATTTCCCATTTTGATCGTTTGTTGCCTTCGACGATGATGATGATGATCATGACTTGTATTGTTTTAGTGGGTGGTAATGTGGGGTGGATATTGTAGAAATCACCCAATTCAAGTTTGAATTTTCTTCGTTAAAAATGGCCTTGTTTTGTCTCATCGATTGTGCGTTTGTGTGGCTTTGTCTCATACATCTTGTTTTGGTATTGTTTTGTTCCCCAGAGAAATTTGTAGTAGGCACAAATTGTTCCATTTTATGCCCTACATACTTCTCTATATATATATACAAAATCACATAAATATTCCATTCCATTTTCGATGGCAATAACATGAACGACCATTATGAAGATGATGAGATGATTGTCAATATATTGATAGATGCTATATAAATTCTCATAGTAGCATTTTATAAAAAAATTGGAAGAGTTAAGATTAATAATATACTTCTATGTAGATTTATTTGTAAACATATAAAAATGGGTTTGTTTTGTCTTATGAGTTGTGGCTTTATTTTGTGTTGTTTTGTCTCAAGGTTCTTTTTTGGTATTGTTTTGTTCCCTAAAATTTACAATGGGTTCAAATTATTCCAATTTGTGTCCTACCATATTTATGTGTGAATAGACAAATATTTCATACCATTAAGGACGACAATATAATTGCCAAATATGGTGGACATAATGATAAATGTTGTAGTATTCTCATATATATCATAACGGTTAACCTTACCTAAATTTATTTGTTGACATACGAAAATAATATATTGTTTTGTCACATGAGTTGTGCATTTGTGATGCTTTTTCCTATGCATCTATCTTGCTTTAATATTGTTTTAACTGTTCCCCAGAGAAATTTATAGTCGGTACAACTTGTTCCAATGTAATTATGTCCTACCATTTCATATATTTAAATAAACATAAATTCCCTTTTATTACATATGGTAAAAATATGATCAACCAAACCATAGATGCTATATAAATTTTCATATTAAAATGGTTTAGATTGACAACCATCTAATTATATGTAAATTTATCTGTTGACATACGAAATATAACACAAATTTTCGGAATTATGACTTCTGAAAACATGTGAAGTGTGAACCGTTTACTAGGGTTTAGCAAGAAGGCACTAGAAAATTATGATTGAAATTTAGAATGGGTTTTGATTAATATTATTTGAGAAGCTCGCTTTTCTCATAGAACAATGATGAGGGGTTTGATTCGCAAAAGTAGAAATCTTGAGATACTCCATGGAAAAGGACAAAAAAAATGGAGGCCACGTACCTTTTGTTGAAGAATCTGCCGACCTCCAAATATTAAAATATAAAATCAACGCTAATGTCATGCTTTTTAAATTCAACATGATTAATCACCACTTACCATAATTTTCTTTTTGTATTGGTGGAGAAAACCATTCAAGAGTTAAAGACACAACTTGGTTTATTTAGTTATATAATAAAATTATGTCATTGTATATTTACATATGTAATCATTTGAATTCAAAAAATATCTCATTTATCCGTTTATTATACATCTAAAATTATGTCAGTGTGTATTTACATATGATTAATTTGAATTATAAAATATCTCATTTATTGGTTTATCATACAAATATTGGAACACAAATGTCGAATGTGTGTGTACATGGTTTTAAATTCAACTAATTAATTGTCGTCACTTTCATTTTTGTACATGCATTTACTCGTTCATTGACTTTACCATCTAACTATTATGAAAAACATAATTGTGTAACTAATGCATTGTGTTTGTGCAAGCTTTTTCCAATTCAACTTTGTGGATATAATCATTTACACAAAATTCTATTTTGTATTGATGAAATAAACTATTGAAGAGTTGAAAATAAATTGTGGTTTATTCGTTGATCTGATAGAATCATTGTCGTACATATATGTAGATATGAAGTTGATTTTAAAATCACGTTGCTTATATACTCACCTTTCAAATACTTACAAACAACTTGATCAATTATCACTTACAATTAACGATGGTTGTAGCCTACATGTTTTTTCAATTCAACTTGATCGATCACCACTTATCATCATTTTCTCATTTGATTGATAGAGAAAACTTTGACCAAGAAGAACCGCATACAAAGTAATTTATTCATTGATTTAATAAAATCATGCAATATATGTATTTATATGTAAATTTAAATTCAAAATCACCTCACCATTCAACAACACTGATTTCCAATGCGTTGTATTACATTAAATTTGATTGCTCAACACTTACCATCATTTTCCATTTACAATTAAGGATGGTTTTCCATCAAAGAGTTGAAAATATAATATGACTTATTCATTCATTAATCTAAGAAATCATGTCATATGCATTTCCAGAAAATTGAATTCAATATCACATACATAATTAGTAGTATTCTACAAAGATGCATACTTTAAAAGATTTTAGTGGAGACAAAATGAGATTGGTCCAGTTGTAAAATCTCCCACATATCTGAAATCTCAATTCAATTGTCATAATTAAAAGAAAAAAAAAAAGTGGATGATTGTACTAACAACATGATTTTCTTGCTTCATTCGATTCTGTTTCTTATATTGACCATTGGATTTCCAAACAATATTAATACTAATACCAAGCTTTTAAAACTTTGAAAATATGGCAACAAGAGAATTAAGCTACCTTATTACAAAATTAGGATGCTATTTGTAATTTTTTAAAAGGCTTTCTTTAGAATCATCGAAGGAGATAATAGCGCAAGTTTTCTAGTAACTAATGTACGTAGACAAAAATAAAGTCCCTGTTACAGATACTTGGGGTTGCCTCGTTGATATGTGAACTGCTTGTTCATGAAAGGCAAAGCTATAAGCACAAGTTCAATTGAGCTGAGTTGTTCCCATAAAGATTTACTAAGATTGGGACCCAAATGAGTTTAGATTCCAAGGTGTTTTAGAACAATACAGAGCCTAATTAAGCTAAATTGTAACCAAAACAATTTACAAAATATGGGTAGAGCCTCTTTGAACTTGAATAAGCTAGATTTCGGCGCAAAGTTTTTTGTAATTGCTTGCTTGTTCTTGAAAGGCAAGCTACCAGTTATGGATTGGACCTTTTTATGCCCAATTTAGTTGAATTTAGCCCAAAACGATTTACTTATCATAGGGTGGCCCTTTTTTAGATTCTGGCTCAATGTTAGCAAAACACAATGCCCAATTGCGTTTAGATTCTTTGTATGTCATGATGTCACCCTATTTTCTCAATTTATTCTTAACTAATTGTTATTGTTGCATTATCACATGCTTATTAAGAAAACATATAATACAATTTTGCAAATTATATGATTTCAATCTATTTCCACAATAATCAAGATTAGATCATTACATCTATAAAAACCAACAATATGAAGCCAATGTATACAATATACTTTAATAGATTTTAATGTACTAATTATATCTTGATTAGAATGTTTATAAAGTACACAACCACCATTATATCGGACTCTTTTTAGGGAAAAAAAAAAAAAAACCATTGCATCTATATTTTAATAACTTCCATTGTGTTTAAACCGGTGGGTGCTAGAAAATCTTATACAACATTAATTAAAATTTCCTCTACCATGAAAAGGTTGATTTTTTATATACATATTTTTAGTATTATCTTTGTAATTTAACATTGATTTAACTTTGAATTCTTATATTATGAAATTAAATCCTGATAAATGTAAAAATATTGTAAATGTATACACACTAAAGAATCTTCGCTTGTAAAACCGTTGATATATATATATATATATATGATTTTCTTTACATGTGTTAATATGTTCAAGAAAATTAAGAACTTTGATAACTTAGACATGAATAAATTCACAGGAAAATCCTTTCATGCATGTAGGTCAAGGAAGCCATATTTTGAGATAGGTGGAATTTTATTTTGCACACGCCTTCATTTATTATATTTTTCTCTTATAAAATAAATTATCTTATCTATTCAATTCACATGCATACAATAGATGAATTTGATTAGTTTGTCCTAACATTTTAAAGTTAGTAGATATTGATCATAGAAGTTATATATATGTATATATATAATTTTTATGATCAGTACCTTCTAATTTTTAAAAATTAAAATGAATTAATAAAATTCATCAGTTGTATATGAATTGAATAGGATGTATAATTTATTTTAGAAGAGAGAATGTAATAGATGAATTAGATTGGTTCATCCTACCTTTTAAATTCATCCATTACATGTCAATTAAATAGGAGGAAGAATTTATTTATGAGAAAAAATAAAATGAATTAATTTGATTAATTGGTTCTAGTTTTAAAGGGTTAAGAAAAAATGATATTAAAATATATATATATAAAGAGAGAGAGAGAGAGAGATTGATAGATAGTGAGAGACACACATAATTCAACATCCAAAGTTACTACAATCAACATTGAAGAATTTATGAGTAGACACCCATGAACCTGAGTGTGGCCACGTTTGTATCCTCCTATGTATGCTCTGAAAGTTTTGGACTTTATCTGGAAAGGCTTTTCGGTATTGCAGACAAGATATGTCAAGTGGGTGCTTTTTCCACAACCAAGGTAAATGCTTTTTCAACACTTCTAAATAAAAGTGCTTTTGACAGCGTCGACTGTCCGCCGAGGAAATGGGCCCATTTCATGTACGATCCATGAAATACTGTTTAGTTCATCAACACACAAGTGTACGTTGTGCTTGCAAGGATCAGAACATAAGCATATTATTTTAAAGAGTAAAAATCGTTTTAATTCCTAAATTTCTGTAGTTAATCAAATTTTTAATTTTTTTTAAAAAAATTTAAATTCATGGTGATATTTTTAAAAAATATTAAATTAATTTATTCCATCAATTAATTAACGACCAAATCAAACTAGTATCACAATGAGTTAGGGTAATTTTATTATTTCAAATAACAATCTAAAACCTTTATCGGCAACAATAAAAAAATATATATATTCTAAAAACAAAAACCTTTATCATGAATACGAACCCAGAATCAAATACAAACCTCATATAATAAACTCAAAATATTAAAGGTGAAGAAATGGTTTGGAAGTCAAAATAAAAAGAAAAAAAAATCAAATTTAGTTCTTCATAATCACTTCGTAGCCTCATCTAGAGAGAGAGAGAGAGAGAGAGAGCACGTTTGGTGAGACAAAGAATGGAGAAATTTCCGCTGTTGTTAATTTCTGGGTTTGTTCACGATGAATGTGTTTTTGATTGGGTGATGTTAATGATTAATAGTGTTGGGTTGATGATTGATTATGTACATTTTTTTTTTTTATCAAAATGGATTACAGTTTAGAGAGACTGATTTTGTAATTAACTGAACATGAAGATTGACACAGTGATAGTTGAACCGATGATGAAGATGGGTTTGCGATTGAAGTTGAAGATTTTTATTTTATTTTAATTCTTAACAATATCTGAGAAGGAGAAGGGTTTTTTTTTTTTTTTTTATTTAATCATTTTTCAATTAAATCTTCATCCTTAATCCAACCAATCACGCACAAAAAGTATTTACAAATCCATCAACGGTATTTCCGTAATTATTATGGATGAGAGTCCAACAATCTTTTTATATGTTTTAATTAAATCTAAAGATAAATAATTTTTTTTTATATTTTCCATTAGACTTAGACCATTAATTAACTAACCGAAAGAATTAATTTAACATTTTTTCTGAAAGTTAAGATTGATTTAGTCTTTACAAAAATATAATTAAAAATTTCATCCATTTAGAGACTAAAATAATTTTTATCCCATTTCAATAGAAACTAATAAGAGAAACAGTACTAGTTCTGGAAATATCTAACCAAATTCTTGCTACAATCACGCTTGTAAACTGATCCGAGAAAATAATATTTTGATCCACTTCTAACATAAATGTAGTTATATATCTTACAAGAAGTAATCGCTTAAACATTTGATACATTGACAGATAAGGAAAAAGCCCCACAAAAGCTGCTAAAATTATGGACAAGCCACTACCGTCTTACTATATAAACACCTCCCCTACGGCACATGTCCTTGTCACCTCCCCTATCGTCACAATGTCTTACCATATATACTATCATAGATTTAACTTTCTTTCCAAAAACAAGCACGGCCTATCACTTATGTATATGTATGAGAGAGAGAGAGAGAGTACTACAAATCCCCAGATAAAAGAAACACAGGAGGAGAAGAAATTCAATAAACATGATATAAAACTAGCCATGCAATCTCTCTCTGATATTGTTTAGCTCAGAAGAGAAACTGTGCATGAGATTTTGCCAAAAAACCTGCAAGATGGTATTCTTCAAAATGGAGCAGTTGACGCCCGGTGAAGCACATGCCTCCCGGCAACTTGAGCGTCCACAACCAAGCGCAACTGCATATCCAATAATATGCACGTACAATAATTTACAAAAAGGACGAAAATAATCAAAGTGTCACTCACTACTTTAATTAACTTCAAAATTCAATTACAATAATAAGTTTTAATCCTTGTGAACCAACTCTCTTCGCAAATTACTGTTGAATAATCAAGATATATAGGTCCAAATTTATGAAAATGTTGGTACAAATGCTGAAAATAAGTTATAATGTCAATATTTCAGTAATATTTACCGCAAAACTCATATATAAATATATATATATATACCGAGAACATTATAAAAAATGGTATTGATATTTACATACATAATAATTATATATAACCAAAATAATATCCTTGAAAATATAACCAATATGATGGTGGGTTTTAGGTATTCTATTTCTATCGTATCTATGAAGAATCCAATTACTTAGATTATTTTGAAAGTCTTTTTGGGTTTTTTGTTCCAGAATTTACCTGTTCATGTTGCTTTTTAAGCTTTGAATTTTCAGATAGCAGATGACTAAGTTCCATCTCCAATTCGTTGGTATATGCCTACAATAAAATAAGGACCAATTAAGAGAACAAAAAACAAAAACTACCAATCAACACAAGCTAAAAAAAAAGAAAAGAAAAGAAAAGAAAAAAAAAAATTGTTATTTCATGTCACAAGTCACAACAAATTAAAGACCTCTCTTCTAGCCCTAGATCGAGCAGCAGACTCGCGGTTCTTGATCCTACGCTTGCGACGCCTCTCAGCTACATTTTCATGGAGCCGCCTCTTGCCAACAGTATTCAACCGAGTAGCAGAAGCCAAGGCCTGAAAAGGGCTACCGTAATCATCGTTCGTGAGTCGATGATCCTCATGTGGAGGCACACGACCAACACTCGAAATGGGGTTTGGTTGGATCATGATCTGATCAGAGTTGCTTGAAATGACCAGTGGATCAAAGTTGTCTACCAAGAACTCAAGACCAGGGCTAGAGTTCAGGTTCAAAGCAGGCCCAAGAGATAATTGTTGCTGTTGTTGCATTTGACTATCATGAGAACAAAAAACAGACCTATTTATCTCTCCAATATTGCTACTACACTGAAGATTCCTAGTATCATTAGATCTCCCTAGAAAGTCATGAACCCCAAAAACAGTGGATGTGTTTGGTGGGGTTTTGCTGTTGTTGTTCAAAGACAAACCCTCGTTTAGAGGAACCAAGTTGAGGTCATTCCACACTTCTTCCATGTTAATTGGTTTGCTGTGACTTATAGTAGTATGTGTGACACTATATGAAGTAGAGGATGCTGATTGAAATGGGAGATGTTGCTGATACTGATGACGATGAGGAGGAGGAGGAGGATCAGGACCGTTGATGTTATTATTAATAAGAGTGATGGAGCTGATGGTGCAGGGGGAGGAGGTGTTGTTAATATAGGTGGTATCATCGTCTTCATCCATGCTTGACAGGAGAGGAGTGAGGGAGCACGCAGTTAGAGTGACAAAAGACAAGAACAAAGCTGTTGCTGATGTTGTGGTTGTCGATGTTTCTAGCTCTTCCTCGAGCTTGTTGATGTTCTTGTCTCTTGGGGAAGCTGTATTTGATGTTTTGAACCCATCTCTCTCTCTCTCTCTCTCTCTTATTTAAAATAAAAAAACCTCTTTCGAGAGAGAAAAGGGTGTTTGAAACTACCAAGGCATGTTTGTGATGAGACCGAGCTTTTATTACTAACACCCCATGACCCGCTGCCAATGATCGACTGATTTGTAAGGTTGCCTAGCGTTCAATCGTATTGCCAAATTGACAAATTCTAATGAAATTGAGTGAGTACAATGTTACATTTAAGTAGTATTATCTATGATTTATGCTTCCATTATAAATTTAGATGTACATATATCAAAGATTTAGATTTATGTAAATATAGTTAGAAATATGGAAAACACCAATACTTTTTTAGTATTAGTGTTATTAGAAATTTATAAATAAGAATGAACCATTTTATTTATTTTTACTTAGCTATTATGCGTTATGTAGTAAATTAGTAACATAATTAGTTGGCGTAAAATTATTAAATGATTTTGTGTAGAAGTACTCTTTGGCAATATTTTTATCCAATGAATTCTTATAGCACATTTACATGAGTACGTGATATACATTATTGACAAAGCAAAAGGAAAAATAATTAAAATAGTTGGTTTCTTCAAATGATAAAACAAAATGAAAATAACTCCTTCAAAAGGATTAACCAATTTGTTAACCCATATTACCAATGTCCATTAATTTTTACTTAACTTTTGATAATGCAAATATTATAATTATGAATCATGTGATAAATTTATATCAAGTTATTGATTAATATACACAAAAACAAATAGATAAATATACGTTTCTCATACAATTTTAATTAATGGATAAAATTTAATAACAAAAATGAGATCATATAAATGTAATATGCAATAAAAAGATTTAGAGATAAATTGCTAACCTATTAACATATATTATGTAGATTGCTAACCTACTAACACATATAATGTATGGTCAATAGTTACTTGCAACAGAAGTATACATTGCATTGTAATAACACGGTAATAACAAAAGTACACATTGTAATAACACTTGACTCAAAGGGAACAAAACGTGGGAACTGGTTTAGATCCGGGTTTGAACATTGAACACGAGGGAAGCAATTCATTGAAAAGGACTGACTTCTAATTTTCCCTACGTCACTGGAACATTTTAACTTTTCCTCGCGTTGTTTTTTTCGGTGTAAACAAAATTGGTCTGACCACAGCACTGTAACCATCCGACGTGTTATTTGTTGTCTCCGCTCACTTGCAGACCACCAGGGTCCATACTCATCATCAAACGACAGTGTTAATGCTTTATACTTTTATATTGCCGTGAATGATCCATCCACCTGTCGATATGTGAATGGAGAGCCGCAGAAGTATCCTAAACCAAACCATCAGCACTAAATCCAATAGTTGGTAACATACAATTAGAACCCAGCAACCAAAAATAAACGAAAGTGTTTTGATATAGCAAAGTCTGATTTGACTGTTGTAGCATATATTTGCCATAAAAATCTACCTTTATATATATATATATATATATATAAGAGATCAGATGAGATGAATGTTTGTACTATGTAATCTGCTGTGTCTTGCCGCCAGTTGCGGTACATTGATGGGTCATTTCACGTAGATTCCTTATCTCTGCCCTGAGAATGTTTGGCACACTTTGGTTTTTTCACTGGAGTGTGGTACATAGCTTCTGGCTAGGGTTTCTTTTTCTTTGGCATATTACATTGAAGCATCTCAACATTATTCATATGTGCACTCAACAGCATAATATTTGGGATATTAAAGTTTAGTACCATTGACTAAATTTTGATTGGTTAAATTAGCGGTTGATTCGTCAAACTTTCAAAAATGTGTAAATTACCTTCAACTAATCATTTTACAAAATTTTTATTGCGCTTTTATACTTTTAAATAAATATTTAAAATTAAAAATCAAGCTTTCGTGAAGATCATCAACATCTACTTTGATGGAGATTGTCTTGAATCTTGATCATAAAGACAATTTTCATCAAAGGAGAGTTCTACTCTAAAAGAAGGAAATCATAACTTCATTTAGAGATCCAGAGTCAGAAGATTTGGACTCCTTGAATTTCTTTTGTTTTGTGATAATTTTCTCTATCAAAACGAAACTAAACTGAACTTGGAATTGAAAATTGAATTTATTTAACAAAACCAAAACCAAGCTTTCAATATCTCACACCCCAAAACAAAACTCTATTAGCATCTAGCCACTAATTTCGAGAATTTCTAGGGTAAGCTTGCATGCAAAATGAAGGAGAACCTGATTTTCATTTTCCTTTTAGGTAAAATAACGTAGACGGTGATGATTTGGATAGGAAGTAGAATATGAGATATGGAAACCGAGCCCCATCCCCTAAAAAATCCTTTAATTCCTTTTCTAATTTTCTTTGAAAAATTTCATTTTTCTTAATTTACTTCAAAGATAAAAAACATGCATATATATAGTTACTGTATAGTAAATTTAACTTTGTTTAATAAAAAATTTATTGCTTTTATGAATATGAAAATACTGGCTGATGCTACATAAAAGTTACGAGTTGATAGCAACATTCACACACAAAGATAATTACTATATGGTAATTTTAAATTTGTTTGAACCTCAAATTCATTTATTTTATAAGTACGAAAATAGTTGATATGCAAAGTTTACAAGGTTTTTTATTCTTTTCATAGTCCGTACAAACTTAAGTAACAATCGAAATCGAAGTTTAACTTTAAGATGCGACTCACATAATTAAGTTGAGGACTAATTTATTGGGGTGTAGAACTGCACACATTGCACGGGGCCAAACGCTTATCATCAACGAAGCTGAGGCCCAACTACTCGTAAGTTTGCAAGTATTTTGTTTTTGGGAAACCCGTAAGTTTACAAGTTGATCCTTATATTTGTATATATATATAGAGAGAGAGAGAGAGAGAGAGTAGGGAGTAGGGACATTATTTACAGTGCACGTACGGTAACCCATTGCAAAAAATAAACAAATAAATAAAAGAAAAGAAACTAGCAGAAAGTAATGTATGCCCATATCTCTTTAACTGATTAGCACTAACTTTTTTCTTTATTTCACAGCTTTTAAGAAAGTTTCGTCACATCCAATACACTATCTCTAAGTAGTAAAGTCCATCAAAATGTGTTAAATTGTGACTTCTTCTTCCCCTCCCATTAATTAAATAAATGACCTAACCAAAGCTATATATAAATATCAGTAGAAATTTGTTCAACAAAAAAAGGAACACAAATAATCGTTTTGGCTTCTCTTGTGTTGTTTAATTGTTTTTTTAACGAATTGCATGTGCTAGTCATGAGTTGAATGAATTAATTACTAGTCAGAACTAATTACATCCACCAATTGATTTTTTTTTTTGTTTTTTTGGATTCTTGCTCTAAGTATAAATGTAATGTATTTGTGGTGTTAACATTGTTATTTAAAAAATTTTAGAAGACGAAAATATTGGAATTAATGGAAGTATTGATAAAATACATAAAACATCATGAGAATTATACCACGAAGAAACATCCAAAAACGAACGTCATCAAAATAATGTTTGTATCATTAATACTTCCTGTTGAAATCTTATCACTTTCATATTGAAAATGCCTCTTATTTGCGGTATCTTTTCGACATGTTTGTCGTGGAGCGTCCTACTTTGTGGGTGATTAAAAACTGATAACATCATAAATAGAAACGACAAAAAACTGAGAAATGAAAAGGAAGAGGAGGGATGCATCATGCATGAATATTTCAACAACGATGGCACTGCAAAGTTGCTGTCAACTAAGATACAAAGGCAACCGAGCCAAACCCATGTACTTTTTGGAGCTATTCAAATGGGAGATATCATGTAAGACCAGTTAGATTTTTTGGTGATCCAAGTGACGGAGAAAGATTAATGAATGTTAAAATTTAAGGGTCTTTTCTTTCTTTCTTTCTTTCTATCACATCAGAAAAGGTCTCCTCCCAGAGTCTTGTCTTTGTTGGACAGCTGTCAGCCCTGCATTTATTGCCCCGAAACTCATCTCTCTCTCTCTCTCTCTCACCGCTTACAAGTCAAAACCTAGCTAATGTATAAATCCCTACACACCACTCCTCTACGCTACCACTATTGGTGCCCTCGTCATCGTCCTCTTTACCAAGTACTGCAATGTGTCCTGTATTTCTTTAACATCTCATTTTCTAAAAACTCTATAACATGTCAAACAAAATAGGTTTAGTGTAAGTTATTCACATTGTTTTATCTGTAATTTATATGAATTTAATATATTAAGTATTAACCATGTTTTAACTATTGAATTTTTAGATCAAACCTATAAATTGAATGCTATATATATATCTATAGTATTAGAAGAATAATTTGTAAATATATGAATTGTTAACATAGATATGTAAAGTTGAAACAATGTAACATTTGTGGGTGGAAAACTAATTAATTATATCTTAAACTTGTGATATTATAAGAAAAATTTATATTTAGATTGTTAACATGATACTATAAAATTGAATCAAATTATTACATTTTTTGAGTTAAAATTTAAAACTAATATATAAGAATGACACATTACTTTGAAAGACGATGATATTCACGGTGGACAAGTATTCCCTCTTTGTGATCTTTCTAATATATACACATGAATGGAGAATTGAAAATTTGCACGTCCAGAAGGAGCAATAAAACCGGTTACTTAGTCTTTCAAAAAAAAAAAAAAAAAAACATTTACTTAGGAAAAGAAAAAAGAGCACGTACATGTGCATGGCTTCTACTTATAAATGACATGATGAAGTTGGACAGACGTTAATTGGTAAAACATAATTGAAGTTGCAACATTGCATACATGCAGGTTAATCACAGCTATAACTATGAAACACTAACCATTTATGCAAACGCCAATATTATGCAAACGTCAATATTGTGTATATATATGTATGTGTATATATATATATATTAAAGTACAATCATCGAACGCGCAGACACACACCATGACACCATTCACTCCAATCAAAGAGGGGTTTTGATTTGATTGAGAGTCAGAGACGCGGAGAGCCATAGATAGAGGAGCAATAGTAGTCGTATACAGGTCCCAAACTCATCCACGTTTTGAATTCCCACGAAAATAAAATGACTTAAATTCTGATTCTGATTCTTCTGATTTTATTTCTTTAATTTTTTTAATCTCGATACATGATTTTTGGCTGCAAACCGGTGGAAAAAAGGATGGCTTTCGCGGGTTTAACCGGTTGTTAAAGTTAACCACAGATGGCTCGAACCACAACACAGTCGAGTGTGTCAGGATGGTGTGAGTGGGGATCCGTAGAAGCGTTGCATTGCTAGACTAGCCCGGCTATAGCACAGGAACCAACAAGACACTCCCTCCGATCCATTTTACACCACTAAGCGGGACGCTTTAAAATCTATCACATCATTCGTTTTTTATTTAATTTTTTACATTATTAACTCGTGTGGGTTTTATGTGGTCATAAAAAGAAAAAACTTATTTTTTAAAAAAATAAAAAGAAAGAAAAAACTTGTGTGGGTTTTACTTTGATACCAAGGCCACGGATTCTAGCTCAAAAGCCTCCCATTTATGTTTGACAATTTTCCTTTTACTGGAGATAGTTCTCTCCTATTTTTTAAGGAACAAACATTATCTTGATCTTGATCTTGACAGTTTGTAATATTCAAAAATACATTTTTTTAATAGT
This sequence comes from Dimocarpus longan, assembly GCA_022984855.1. NCBI lineage: Eukaryota > Viridiplantae > Streptophyta > Magnoliopsida > Sapindales > Sapindaceae > Dimocarpus > Dimocarpus longan. The sequence continues at coordinate 1,767,147 of CM041019.1, read as the reverse complement.
TTTTTTGAAACTCTTTATTAAATTTTATATCCTTAACATATGCAAACCACTAACCAAATCTATGCTAACAGTTGTGTTCTTATTCTGGTTTAGTTTCTATGTTTCACTGTACAAACCTCATCTATATCATAACATGGAGTGGTGGCTAGCATTTATATACGTTGTTATAGAGAACAAACTTTGTCTAGTCTTGTCAACTGTCTTGTATATTTGATTAAAATTAGTCCATATTCTGTTACTTTCAATTAGCTTCTACTCGGGCTTAGATTGAAATGAACCCCTCTCGAATTTAGTGAAGGGTTTCAAGCCCAAACAAATCCATTCTATGCATTCCAAAATTGAAACAAAGCCAGTTGACGTAAGATATGAAATTAAATTTGTTTTTAAAAACTAATGCATGTTTCAAATTTATAGTTTTGGAAAATTAACATAACAATCATAACATGACCATGTAAAATCAAAAGAGCATCTGTTTAAAAGCAATACAAATAACACATGACACATGCACACCAAATCAGAGGGTAGCTTCAACAATGGACACTTGAACATCAAAACAAAAATTTGAAAAAAAAAAAAATTAATATAAATAGTTATAAATCTAACTAATACTATAATTCCACGATGGTTCAACATCTTTAAATAAGTCACATTCCGGCTCTAAACCGGGATGTTTCAAGGGTTTGTCCCTGTGAAGGGCCACTTTATGGACTAGCATCTTCAAAAGGTTTGAAGAAATGTATACATATAAATGCAATTGTAAATATAATGTCTGACAAAAGTCGAAATCGAAAATTTAGAAGTCTATCATGCAAAACCATGAATTGAGCTAGAGTGAATGTAGCATCAGCTGCAATCTCCGGCGATACAGCCACCATTCTCTTCTTTCTCCTTGTACCTTAAATCATGGTCACCATTCTCTTCTTTCTTCTTGTACCTTGTATCATGGTCCACAGCTGAAGAGGGAAATGCAATACTAAAAAAAATTCCCAAATGAAGTTATACATCCCAAACCCAATTAAGCTCATGCTACTCTAGAAGCTCAAGTCATGTAAAGGTCCCCTTTTTTTTTTTTCCCCAATTTATCCCTTTTTTTTTCCTTTTTTTTTTTTTGTTTTTTTTTGTTTTTTGTTTTTTCGCTTTTTTCTTTTTGTTGAAAAATTTTTCTGTTTCCCATCTGAACTGTCTTTCTATTTTCCCTAACGAGAAAGGGCAAGATCAATATCCTCAAAAAAGAAAAGTAAAGAAGAAAAAACAGCCTTTCGCAGCCTCCTTATCCACGCTGTATCTCTAATTAGAAACCTTTCCTGAAAGATCTGAACCCCCTTGACTGCTGACTTGGCCAGTTCCAACGCCGCTGGATCGCTGTAATTGTTGATTATTAAAGTCCCCGGAAGATGATCTACTCATTGCCTCAGATTGAGCATCTACTTGTTTGCTGATGTGTGGCGGCAATAACCATCTCATCCAATCATTACGCCTTCTAATCTTGTCACCCTACAATACAGGTGTAGAGAACTTCAGTTAGAGCAAACACAAAATTTCACACTTCTTCACTTTCACCATACTTCTAACTTGAAGAATGGCAGAATATATATTGCATAAATTGCACAACTAGGTTTCAATTTCTAATGGTAAAAAAAAATTGGAGAATTAAATGGTATAAATGTGAAAATGGCTACATGAAATATGGAGGATTAAAAGGTGTGAATGTGAAATGGCTAAAATGATGCTATGATCATGCAGCCGGACAGCCTGATGAGAATTTTAAGTGGATTAATCAGTTACCACAAAAAATATCATATCCGTCACCTCTCAGTTTCTGCATATAGCATAAATGTTGTTTTTTTTTTTTTTTTTTCAGTCTACTCACTAGTTACAAACAAATTATTATAGAAAAACGAACTAAAGAAGTGAGTTTGCATAATGTACTCTCTCTCTCTCTCTCTCTCTCTATATATATATATATATATATAAGGCAACTCATGAGTGGTTTAGTCAATAACGAGTTATAATGGGTAATTTCTAAGTTTAAACTTTGTGTATCTTCCTATTCAGGTTTTAAGTATATGGCGGGTCTTCTATGTACGTGTCCTACCCCCTATGCAAAGCATATTTTGCGGATTTGAGCTCCTGTTGAACTTTTGAAGATCTAGTCACACATTAGTTTTAATAACAATAGGTAATTATGATTTATATATTTTATTTTTTGTTAAATTTTGAAAATTATAAGGTAAATGCTTTAATTAACGGTTTTAGAGTTCCCATTTCACACACGATAGAAATCAAGTAAATAAACTCCCATTAGAAACATGCTCCCCACTTTATCCCTCTAAAACTCAGTTTCCCACTATTTTAAAAGATTAATCTCCTAGACAGTGATGAAAAATAGAGCAATCCACAAGACAACATCATGAAGTAACCAAAACCATAAACACAATTTCAAGCCTAGTTCTTAGGTCTTCTAACACTGTATTATCAATGTAATTTTAACACAACATGGGGTATTTCCTAACACAGAATATTATGAGCTATGAACATCTTAATGTCAAAGGAATAAGACAATATTTCACCTGTTGACAAAATCATTGAAAGATAAAGGTAACAAAAAAAGTTGATACGAGCAGAAACACTGCAATTCATTTTTTAGAACAAAACAAAACAAGAACTTCAATGAAGAAAACATGTACAAGGAACAGGAGAAACAGCACAATTCAATTGACTTTCAAATGGTGAACTTTTAAAACTGCAATGAAACTAAAGCTTACCTGAACTTCCACAACTGATGAACTTCGTAAAGCATCCAATATAAGCTGGATATTATCGGTCAAAATTGCAACCTGAAAACAGGACACAGAAAAATATTGGTAACACACTGAAATCATAAGAAATGCTCTAGTGGAAGCGGCTCAAATGATGTCTATCATTTGATAGCTTAACAGCACCAGGCACCAGTTTCTAAATACCAAATACAGATATATAACAGCAAACACATTTGTGTGAAGGCAAAAGAGAGATGTAGTAAACCAGTAGTTGACAAAACAAAGGCTATATCAGATACTATGCAGCACATAACACACCAATGCATGGCGTGTACTTAAAGCAGACAATCATCAGTAGATTTAAGGTCGTAATTCGGAAGCCAAAGGATGTACTTATGAACTATGCTTAAAAACTAACCTAGGACATAAAAATATAAGTAAATTTTCCTCGTTCCGTATATTTATTACACTATTTAGATTCCAAAATTCCTACCATCACTGAAAGGCATATCTTGGTCCAATAAGGTAATTTCGGTATGGACTTCTGTAGGTTGTAAAATATGGAAACATTAACCATAAAGGACTCTCTGAAACACAAACTCAAGCAACTATGGAGCAGCAACAACCTCAAGGGTACATGGCAAGAATAAATTAAGTTCAGAAGAAAGCAGCATCTACCAATATACCCCCCAACGGTCAAAAAGATCTTGGAAAATCCAAATGCCTATAAGATTAACTATGTTTTTGACAGACCCCAGGTCATGTAGTTATTGGGAGTAGCAGCAGTAATAGCTCAATTCCAACTATTGAAGTTCATGAGAATCATTTCAATGGTACAAGCAACAAACAAACACCAATCAAAGACACGAGAATGTAAAAGTATAAAAGGAAAGGGGAACACCCAGATCAATTTAAAAAATTACCAGTTGAACTTAGGAATCCAAAAACAAGATGAAGAAAAGGTTAATTTCATTCGACTTTAAAAAAAGAGGGTCTAAGAAAGAGAATACATTATTTACTTCAGGAGAAGAAGAAGCCCCTTTCTTATAAAATATAGCACAACAAAGGCACACTTAAAATGTATTAAAAAAAAAAAATCCAAATAATATTTTGCTAACTGGCATGCAAAATTTGGAAAAAGAACAGTTAAACATCAGCCCCATAGAGAATCCTACACAACACTAGTGGCAAATGATATTAGTATCAGTCATTCTCTGGTTGCAGTCCACAAGTCTACACAATGGACTATTTATTGCCATTTGCCAAGGTTTTTCACATGTGAGAAAAAGAACTGAAGTAAATTAGAATATAGTCATAAAAATGAGCACACACCAATAAGAAATACAGCAATATAAGGAAAAGGTCATGGCATGTGTATGTTCTTAAGACCATATGCATCTATGAAACAAAACAAGTTTTATGAATATTCTAAAGAGGCTTTACAATCTAAAACCTAATATCAACATTTAGGAACTGACAGACATACTTAGATATAGGAATACCATAACCAAGACACTCAAACCAGATCAGACTGCTACGTGCAGGCAATTGAGCATAGCTTAAATTAGTAAAATGAGTAGAATGCATTAAGCATTAGAGAATTTTCAAGTTGTACTAGAATTTGCAAGATGTATATGACCAGCAACACTTGGTAATATTAAAAGCAAAGAGTCTACAACTAAATATGCATATAAAGAAAAATACTGACTGAAATACTTAGTCATGAAGATTATTTGCAAAATGAAAATACTCATCAAAATAACATAGCTTCAAAATTACATCAAAGTAAAATAGGAATGGGCCAATCACATGACAGTTCAGATAGACCTAAATTTACTTAAAAATATTAACAGATATTATTTGGACGAGATGTTCAGTTATCATCATAGACCAAGATCACTCAATTTTATATTTGAACATTAACATACAATTACCGGGTATCGGCTTATATATGAGCTATCAAATTGAAAGGGGAAATAAATTTTAGATGTCATGAAGCAGAAGACTTTATAATTAGAACAATGCATATGATAAAGCATTCTTGGTAAGGCATTAACATAAGATAAAACCATAAGCCCATAAACCATAAAACAAACATATACCCAAGAAATGCACAAACAGATTTCCAAAAGGATATTGCTCAGGCAACAATCTTCAGACAAATAACGATTATAAGATAAGTTCATCAGCCTAAATTTTAAAAATTAAAATCCAAATCTTAGGCACAATCCCTGCTTCCAATTCATATAAACAACAATTCAAAAATTACAAGTTTTGCAAAAATAGAAACAATCAAAATGAGCACAGGAAAATAGCATACGTCACAAACAACAACGAAAATTTAGTATTATCCAAAATGTCATGGCCTACAAACAATCCAAGACACATACATAGGACCAACTGAAAAAACCATTAAAAAGTAATGTAGAAAAAATGGAAAATAAGAAACTTATTAACCAAAAGCAAAATACTGACCAATGCTTTCTACTTCTATTCTTTTTATTTCAAACCCTTTAATGCAAAAATGGCATTTAAAACAACAAAATCCGTACATTTCCCAAAAATGACCATACTGATTATCATAAATAAAAAGTCATGAGCAAAGAAGAGTATGCACAACGAGTTAGAAAAGAAAAACTTATAAGCATCTCAAAGCAACTTACTTTATTGAAGCCTGCTATTAATTTAATAGGAACCCAGCCTTGGTCATCCATGTTCTGCCGCAAGTATGTATCTTTAATTAAATTCTCACTACTGCAGGAAATCAATATAATAGTGAGACCACAGTTAACAACTGAAATTCAGAATTGTAAACATGTGAAAATATTAACAATGATGAATTACCTGAAATAATAATCGATCTGATTCACTATGCTAGAATGCAACTGAGGGTCTGGAGCATGGAAGTAAAAAGCATGAGGTGGAGAGGGTCCAATAAAAGGCATGCCTCTGAGTGCATCTGGAGGTGGGGGTGCAACATAATACAAAGCAGCTCCTCCAAATTCTAAATGAACATGGTGACATTAGAGCCAAATCCTGCAAAGGAAATTAAATTTAATATGGCTTACCAGGAAAACCAACGGGGTTGACAACAGGTCGCAACGGCACAGGTGGGATAAACGGGGCAGAACCAGGTGGTGGTGGTGGCGGCGGCGGCGGATGCCTCATAAACCTTTGCACAACTCTCTGTTGCTGCATGTGAGCATCTCTACCTGTAAAATTACGATGCGCATTCCAATCTTGATTTCCACGATCATGATCGCGCTTACCACCATAATTATGATGGTGAGAACCATCTCCACGCGGATGTGAGCCACCATTGCGATTCCTATATGAACTGCGCTGCTGAGGATGGTCATTAGCACCATGGGATTGTGGCATATATCCACTCTTTTGTGTGTGGTCTCTAGGAGAAGGATTGTGCACCATATCAGCAAGAGCGCCTTGTGCTGCCAGTGGCTGAAGGCTGCCGTTAGAAGATGAGCCAGCAGAGCGCCTTGTAAATCTTGGGCGAGTTGCTGCTGTGTGATTTGGAGTTGGAATTGAGTTAGGATTTCCATTATTACTAAGTTGCTTATGAGACGGTGAATTTGCCGTTACAGTACCCTGTGTAGACATGTAATCACATTAATAAATGCTGATAGATAAGCTCACGGTTACGAAAGACCTCTTCAAAAAACATTAAAAAACTAACAAACTCCAAAGTATCAAATTCAGTGACCCAATCTTATAAACCAAATATATATATATAAATATATCAAACCGTTTAAAAGACATTAGACAGATCACAAAAAGGAAAATTGAAAACATTTATCGAATACAAACAAACAACACACACACACATTCACATTTATCATTTATTGAAAACAAAACAAACACACATTACAAATAATCGAAAACATTCATCAAATACAAACGAACAAGCAATACGCAATTTCGTTCAAACACAAACAAAACAAACAATCCACATTCCCGTACCTACATTAACACCGTAAGCAAACACACTCACCATTCAGCACACACCTAACTATCAATCTTCTGATACAACTAAGCAAAATCATTAAACCATTGGAAAAATCAACGTTATCAAACACAAACAAACGTGATTCAAACATTTGCCACAACAAACAAGCCTTACAAATAATCGAAAACATTTATCCAAAACAAACGAACAAGCAATCCTCATTCTCATTCGAACACAATCAAAACAATTAATTTTTTTTTTACAATTTTCAAATTCCAGCAACCTAACGTTAGGTTTCTATAGCTTCTAAATTTCTCAAAGGCCTTATCAATCGAATCAAATGCAATAAAAAGAGACACGTATGCATATCAAATTTTCGGAGTTGTAATACTACTACACTTTCTCAGCAGCCAAACAAAGAAAATCACAAACCTCTGAAACCACAGCAACTGATGATGATGAAGTCGATGATGATCCATCAGCTAAACCTTTCAACGAATCTACAGACGACTTGGTGGAAGAACCACCTCTAGTAGTAGTCTCAGATAGAGCGGGCCATGAGTGAGCGCCCATCACCGGTCCAGAATCAGCTGCAACCGCCGCGCCAGTTCCGGCTCCATTCGACGGCTTGTTCCACGCTGGCTTCTTGCCTGCATTGCCGCTGCCGTACTCTGTAACCTCCTCCTCCGTCGCCGCCGCAGCAGGAGCAGCGGTTTGTGGGTCACTTCTCGGCGTCGTCGCCGATGGTGACAACGGAGCCGAGGCAACCGGCTCCAATTCGCCGCGCACGATTTGCGTCCACGGTGACGAACCCGCGACGGCTCGACGCGATTGGCTGGCACTTGGACTAGGGGCACTCACGCCGCCGCCGCCTCCGCTACCAGTAGCTGACGTCATCATCGGCGACGGCGGTGTCGTCGTTAAGGAAATGTCCGAATTACTCGTCGCAGCCATTGAAACAAAACAGAAGGAAATCGGACAAAATCAGGTTTCACTCACTGAGTTGACGACTACTCGTTTGATCGAAACAAGAACCGAGACAGGGACAAAATCGGTAAAACAAAAAGAAAATCGATGAAAACAAAACCAAAACAACAACAACACAGAATCTGTGCTATTGAGCGAGGCTAAAAAAAAGATCAAAAACAAAACGGAGAGGGTTTCGTCGTTTCGATAATGTGCGTTGTCGTTTTGGTGGTGGTGGTGGTGTTTTTTAATTTCTTTGAGTTTTTTTTTTTTTTTTTATTTTCCAAAAATCGCAAACAAAGAGAGACGATCGAGAACTGTCGTAGAGACCCCGAAGAGCACAGCGATGGGGGTGGGCTTGGCTCTCTCTCTCTTTTTTCTCTCTCCTTGTGTGTATATGTGTGTGTGTTTCGCAGGTGTGTGTGTGTGTTTTTTTTTTATAGTTTTGAATTTATTTATTTATTTTTTTTTCCGGGATTTGGATTGCTTAGCTCTCAGGGGACGCGATGGTTTGATTGGCATTTGGGTTCGTTTTTATAAGGGTACTGTTACGAATATGACCAGGAGTAGTGGTACTTTTCTTTATAGAAAAAGAATTTGTTATTAATTATTATTTCTAGTTTGTAATTAGATTTACTTCCACTTTTTTTAATAATTATCTAAAAAATTAAATAAATTAGTTATTAAAAAAATAGAGTTTTTGTCCTATTAAAATTAGGTCTACTGCTTCTGCCAACAAAAAAAGTTCAATTTATAATTTGATTATTTTTTTCTTTTTTATAATAAATAATATTTAATATATTATGAATGTATGAATTTATCATCAGATTGAACACGTCGCTTGATCTTGAAAAATTAAAAGGTTCAAGTCTCGATAAAACATAATATGTTGGTAATTTCTTTTAATTTAACTCCCACAATAAAAAAAAAAAATTCCACTCTTTTATAGTTTTCATGCATTGTTAAGTCTTTGGCCAAATTTTTATCTATTTTAATCCTTTTATCAACTAAATTTTGCATTGTGCTCACATTTCACCCTAACTCTTTTAGTATAGTTGAATTCTAAGTTTTATTTCAATTTGCCATAAAAAATAATATATAAAACATTTAAGAGTAGATAACAATGAATCTCATCGTATATCAATAAATATCGATAATAAGTGTCAAATTACACTTTAACATTTTGCAAAATCTCTTTAAAGTTTTGGGGTATTTTTGTCTTTATAAATTTTGATGATGTCAATCGTTGACATTAATAGTATAGGTATAACGGTTAGGGATTAACGGTTTGAATATAACCAGTAGAGATTTGTATATAAATCTCTTTAAAGTTTATGAACATTTTCATCTTTATCAAATCTGACAAATGTCAATTGTCAACATTAATTATTAGAGATCAATAGTTTAAATATAACGATTAGGAATTTATATATAAATATCTTTAAAATTTAAAGATATTTTTATCTTAATCAAATCCGATAATCTCAATCATTAACATTAACAGTTTGGGTATAATGACTCAGACTTAATGGTTTGGACATTACATGCAGCAGGTGAATGTTAGTAAAATGAAAAATTGGTTCCGTATGGAAAGAGTTAAACCTGGATGGATAATTTGTAATTTGCACTAAATTTTATTTTAGTTGACAACCAAATAACATAGTGGCTGCCTGGCTGGTCCAAAACAAAGGTGTTTTGGGCAGGCAATGACATACAGTCTCAGGGTCGGGCCCCAAAACCCGCCAGCTCAACAATGTAAGCAAGTGCACGCTACCTATAAACCTGCACACGCGTTTCGTACTTCGACGATGGAAGAATCCAATTCCATTCGAGCCAACTAGGGTGTAAAAAACAGAAGGAACAAAATTCACCGGACCGAATTATTAATGTTTAATTTCGTTTAGTTTTGATTATTTTTTTATGTTTATTCCAATAATGGAATATAATTAAAAAAAAAAAAGAAATGAAACTCTTGTCATTTAAAGTACCGTTGTGTGCTTTTATTTGTTTATTTTCTTGTCACAATTTTGTCATGGAATTGATAATTAAATTAATATGATATTAATTGTACTAATTCGTGGAGCTTTAATGTGGAATTTTTGCACGTAGAGTTGTGGATAAATCTATATAATTAAAGGTAATATATGAAGTATACATTAATGGTAATAAGTGTATATATATGATGAAATTGATTGATATTACAATTATTTTTGCATATGGAGTTGTGTGTGGCACATGGCTTGGTGGTCCGTAAGTAGGATTAAACACTAAGGTAGGTTAGGATAAATTTTGTTTTAATAGCATAATAAGCTTTATTTCATAAAATACATATTCAAAAGTAATATTTTAACCCAAAAAAAAAAGAAGAAATAATGTTTTATATAAAAGGAAACATTAATGAAAGTACTATTAAACACTAATTAAGTTGTACCTTATGATTTCTTATTTGTTTATCTTTATGATTAATACACTTTTATTTCACATTCGTTATAAAGGTTCAAATTCTACTGTGTGTTGTATTGTGTATGTAAGCATATTTGAATATCAAAAGGGACAATAATGTGATGAAAAAGAGGTTAATTGTTTGTATATATAGATGCATTTTTGTAATATTTAATTTTCTTTTGGATGGGCTAGGGGGTCTTAAGCTTATTATCCAAGGTCATGCAATTGTAAGTTCAATCCGTTCATTTAATTTGATAATATTATAAGTTCAAACAATTATATATATTTTTATTTTTTAAAAAAAAACAAAAACTTAATACTAAACCAATTAATATACGAAATTGCGTGATACTGATATGCACAATCAGTAGAGATTTAGTATAATTTTTTTTTTTAACTTTTTTGCACGTGAAGTTATAGATGGATAGTGTGCTAAAGCTAATTTACGAAGTTAAACACTAATTATAACAGATGGGTAAATGAAAATGGGCAATATCAATCAGCTACAAGTTTTGAACACGTGGACTTACATGCGAATTTGTGCTACTAATGTTAATCTGTGAAGTTAAACAGTAATATTAACCGATGAATATATGAAATTGTTTGGTATATGATATTGTGTGATATCGATATGTGGAGTTTTACTACAAGTCTCTGCACGTGGACTTGCATGCGAACTCATGTAATTAAAGCGAACATGTGAAGTTAAACACTAATATTAATCAATGAATAGACCAAATTGAATGCTAACATTCTTTCAATATATATATATATATGTATATATTGTTAACCTTGTCGTTTAATGATGATTTCATTATTGTAGTATGATATTTCTTGTAAAATTATGGGCTTTTATAAATTTATTACAAAATTATATCATATTCGTTATATGCCAAACTTGTGATAATTATATGTAAAATTTGTGGAGTTTGAAGTCACCAGTAGATTCATATAGTTATTTAATAATATATGAAGTTAAACATTAATATTAACTTATAAGTTTAGGAAATTGAATGTCGATATTCTAAATGAATGTCAAATTTGTGATTGTGGTTTAATATTGAGTTTTTTTTTTTTTACTATTTTTATTATTTTTATTTTTAATTACAGTTCTATTGTCTAACTAGAATTCAAATTAAATATTTTGAATGTTAAATTTATGACATTAATAGATAAAATATACAAGTTTATATGTAAATTGTATAGCATGTGGAGTTGCGTATCAATCTATATATCAAAACTTGCATATAGAACTAAACATTAATATCAACTTGTAAATTTTTCAAATTGAATATCAAGATTACAATATAATATCACTTTTTGCAATTCATGGTCAAAATCATTGGCAATACACTGAAATGACAGAAGTTTACCAAGATTTACAAATAGCAACCTAAGAGTAGCGGATAGAGTAACACTTGTACTTGTCTCCTCACTAAAACACCTTCAATTTAGATCCTCATTGGTTGCCAGAGATTTGGGATGTTAATGGTGGGGTTTGTTTGAAGCGAAGAAATAAATAAAGGTAGTGCTTTAACATTCTGTCTTGCTACTCCTGAGTTGGTTATCCAAACAAGCCCTTTAATTTGGCTAAAATGGAACAGCAATTTAGGGTTGGTTTTGGTTCAAAGTCAATTAAAGATTGTGTCAGTTTGCAATGAGAAATTTATTGGTTTTTGAAACAAAAGATGCAAAGAAATTTTGGTAATGGATTTTGTGTAGAAGAGATTGTTGCAAGGAAATAAATAATCGACAGACAGAGAGGGGCTGTCACACCCAACAAGATGGGTATTTATTTATTAAATGGGTCTATTCTAAGATGGTAAGATTATTATGTGTGTTAGTTAGTTATTATTATTTTATATTAGTGTGTTAGTTATTATTTAAGAAGGCAATTTCAAAAAGGAAAATACCGTATTTTTTTTTTAAAAAAAAGAAGGAAAATACAATGTTGTTACTTTATTTGATTCTAAATCAATTAATATAAGAAAATTAGTGGAAATTGTCCACTCATTAATGCAAAGACCCTCTAGTTTGAAAAAATAGATGAAATCTTTACTTACAAGTTGTTTATGATTGATTTTTATTAGTTTTTCCAGCTAATATAAAATTATAAATCTGAAAGGGACACAGCTTCAAATTTACGATCTCAATTAATTGAATTTAAAAGATTTATTATTGAATAATTTTAATTATCTTAAAAAATGTGAAATTACTCAATGATCTCTTATATTATAAAATTATGAGTTAGCTTTCATAAACAGCGAATTAATTATAATACTTACAAAAAATTCAACTTAATAAAATTTAAAATTTGTATTCTAACATGTTCACAATAATTTTTAATTTTTTTACAAATAATAATATTTATTTTTTCAAACAGACAAGATGGTTCATTTCCAGTTTCAACTAATCCTTTAAAAAACACACTTTGAAATAAAAGTAAATAGCAGTATAATATGCATTATTTTAGAACCAAAATTATACATCAATGTCTTACAAAACTTAATATGAGTTTCATGTTCACTTTTTAAAACATTAAAATACACTGTATACCTTCTCAAACAACATCTTAAAAAGTGAAAAAGACCTTGACAATTCCTATTAAGTTTAAATCATGACAAGTAATATAATGACACCTGCACACCTCAAAAGAAGACCTTTTAACACATTTTTAGAGGGATGGTTGTTGTTATAGACTTTTCAACGTAACAAGGAGGATTCATGTGGTAAACAAAGCTATGAAAAGGAAGAAGAAAACAAAAAATAAATGGAAAAAACGGGCCTTCCCTTGCAAGTATAGTTTTGATTTGACAGCAGACTAGTTGAGGCCTTTACCAAGAAAAAAATTGATGATTATTAGCCTTTCACATGGTCTCTTTGATTGATAATGGTCCCACAATGGAATCAAAACGCAGCCCTCAGTTCCAATCCACAAATTCCTGCCTCACTTTTATATATTCTTCACTTAGCATTTGTCAAGATTCAAAGATGAAGAAAGAAAGTTACTGGCTAGAGAGACCAGATTATGTTTTGATACAATTGATTGAGTGTGAGAAATGGATACAAAAATTCACAAATTCCCTTAACGATTTGTTACAGATTCATGAATTCTGTACTGGGGAAAAAGCTTGGCATAATGAATATATATACATCTTCCATTAAAAGTCCAGCACATAACATCGATATGTCACATAACGTGATTACGATGAAAAATGGTGGCGCATTTCTATTGATTGCAATAGAAGATGCACCATTCATTCATTGCATAAGAATCTCTCCTTTACTAGACCACTCCTAGATTCAATATTACCTGGACCAAATATAACCGGTCAACTTGCCATATACTTCAATCAAATCCTACCAGATTCGAAACGCTTTTGATGAGTTTTGACATATAATCACATCTGTATGCTTCAATCAAATCCTACCGAATATAAAACGTCTGAAAATTTTGGCGAAATCCTACAATATAAAGCATTCATCTGCAAACTTACTCATTTTGTTAATAAGATGGATACAAGATAGGATTTTATTGAGTAAACATAGGGATACTGTGTAGTACATCTGCTCCAACAAAGTTTTTCACCAGCACTCAACAAGTACTATTTTACCCCAAGCCCATTTACGCAAAAGTAGGTTGGGCTCTCACACGGAGCAGGAGAGTTGGCCTCCAGAAACAAAGTTGCAAACAAGCTAATTTATATACTACAATGCCTGTATAATCACAGAAGCTCCATCAAGAGAAAATTGGCATTTGGAACAGGACTTGATTTATGGCTCGGTACTTTGAAAAGAATGTTTACAATGGTAAGAGTAAGACAGGGCAGGGAATAAATTCAGCCAGCAAATTTGCATCTACATGCTTTGAATGGATGGCTTCCATGCTTATCACTACCAAATCCAAATTTAGGTCATCGGCAACCTCACCAATGATCGCCGTGGGCTTATTCCCTTCCCCCAGTTTCTCTAACAATCTGAATTCCTGAAATCCACCTATAGTTTTTTCCCATATTAACGGTTATGAGCAAAGCCATAAAGATGCATGTTTGAAACATGAAAAATCAAAATCTGACATGAACAGAGAAAATCCAAAGTGAAACACAGATCGCATAAAAACCTTCTGAGAGATGCCAACGGATACTGGACAACTGGGTTTCATGCTGTGGCAGTGACTCTTTCTGCTGTTCATCAATAACTGCAAAGAACAAAAAGTTCTATTTTCCTCGAAATGCAATAACAATGGTCTCTAACATGAAATTTTGACTTACTGCATCGTCTTCGTCAGTAGAATATCCTAAATGTACCAATAAAAGTCAGTTTACATACCCACAACAGTGATGTCAGCCCCATACTTCTTTGCTAGAGCAGCAGTAGTTGCAGCAGCCTGATTCGAAAGTTAAAAAACAAAAATGAGCAAAATGCAAACAACGGTTATAAATTTAGCAAACACTGGTCTCAACAAAGCTAGAAATTAGCAAAGCTACCCGACCTATCACTATCAACATTAGGTCAGACTTTACTTTACAATTTCCCATTACAAAGAACCAATAATTCAAAATTCCATCATAACCAAAAACTCACAGTAAAGGAACTATATGTCGTAAAAAATAAAATAGGATGACCCACATAGATTTTCCTAATACCCCGCATTAATACTTGCAAGCAGAAAGAAAGAGAAGATAACTCCCCAGAGGTCACATAGGTCTCAAAAGCAAAGCAACTTTTCAGATATATTAACAGAAAGTCTTGATTAGTGTATGCATCGTTAGAGAAAGGTAACCTGTCTTGTTCCCTCAGAGAGATATGGATTCCGGTCTGTGATTGGCAAAAGGAGATGCTTAAAAGAAGTGAATGCATCTGCAGCTAAGCTGACTTCAGATTCTTGAGACATGGCAATGGCTGATACCAAATCAGACAAACAAAATTGAGATACCTTGTACTAATTAGATAAACTTGACAGGAAGCTTAAACAAAAGAAAGCAATTCAAGTATTCGATAAGTCATCCACCAATAAAACGAAAACAAATACTACCCTTCTTCCTATATTTCATTACCAAATTGTCACAATAAAGTGGGGATTAAATTGCTTTTTCAGTCTTAGTTCAACACAAAAATGCCCCATAACAAAAAAATTTCACATACAAATGTCCATGACAAGTTCAACTGTAAGCTTATAAACTTTACGTCATGCAAATCAATTCTCTTTTCGTGCTCTTTACCTTGATGCGGTACACCCTACAACACGAAAATACCACTCGCAATGTAATCGTGACGTCTCACTCACATCGTCTACCAGCATCTACTAAAATTCTAGTACTCTAGCCCTTTAATTGTAACGTTTCACTATCTGGGTACACCAAATGGAATCAAATGCACCATTTTGACATACTAAGATATCATTTCGAGTCATTCAACGATAAGTAACTTCAATCGATTTTGTACATGACATGTGTGGATTTAGAGCATGAATTACATTCTAAACTATAACCAGACGCAACCATCGAGTCAATGATAATTTAAATAAAACGCACAATTTTTTCAAATTTATTTTCAAACTTTTAAGATTTAAAACAACACTTGAAAAAGCAAAGTTTCAATTTTTATTACGCGAAGCTTACCAATACGAACAGATAAAACTTTTAACTTAATAAAAGAGCAAAACCAAAAAAAAAAAAAAAGAAGCGAGTGAAATTACCTTTACGTCCAATTCTGCGAGACCTGGGAAGGATAGACAGGCTTCGAGCTTTTGACCGAGTAGCGATGGAAGTAGAAGGAGTAGGTAATGGCAGTATTGTAGTTTTTGCGTGTTTTGAGGACACAACGGGGATTGCAAGCGAGTAGCGAGCGAGTGCCATTGAAGTGTAAACTGAAAAAGTGAGGGTGTTTTTTTTTTTTTTTTTGTGGTTTTTGGGCTGCTGTCAACAGGAAGAAGAAGAAGATTGAGGCTGGTTCTGGAAACAGAGAACGTTTTTTAAAAAGTGTTAAAAAAAAAAAAAGAAAAGAAAAGAAAAGAAAATGAAGGATGATTATTACATAGTGACACGTGTTTATTTAAGGTGGATTGTGTTTGTTTAAGGTGGGCCGGTGCGTTTTGGCGCGTTGATTGCCGATCATTTCGTGGGCCTTTTAATCTTAGCCGTTCATTACTGTTTTATTTTTATTATTATTATTACTATTTTTTTCTGAATCACACTGTTTTATTTTTTATGTTATTAAAAGTTGAACAAATTATAATTTAATTACATAGTTGAAACCCTAATTCAGGTATAGCAACATTTTTGTCTTTATTGTAATTTACCTTCTGCTATTAGTAAGATTTTGTTACATTTAACAATGGATAGTATTAAAATGATGAACAAATAAAAATATCATTAGTATGTGTGGTGACTCAGTTGATCGAATAAAAAATAAAAAAAAAAACAAAATAAAAATATTTCTAATAAACTACTCCATTCATCTCTAAAATAAACCATCCACCATCCTCACCTTATCACCTCTCTATGTTGCTTTCATCTCCTTTCCCCTTGTCCATCCGCTACGCTTATCTCCTCTCCTCTTCTCCCTCCGTTGTCGCTCTCCTATCTTTGTCGGTGCTCCTTTCCCTTTTTTTTCTTTTTTCTCCTCCCTTTTATTCTCACTGCCGATCTCTTCTCTTTTATCATCTGGGTTCATTGTCGAATCTAGATGAGCCTTCATTTGGGTTCTCATCGACAAACCCAGATGAGATTCATTTGGGTTCTCATTGATAAACATAGATGAACTTTTATCTGATATCTGGGTTCCTTTATTTGAACCAAATGAAAGTTCATTTGTGTTTGAATCGTCAAACTTAGATGAATATTTATTTGGGTTCGTCGATGATTTTAAAATTGATTTTTTTTTTTCAACTTGATTGACGATTTTGATTTCAGTAATCATGTTGGGTTTAACGGTTTTACAAAAGATTGATTATGTTAGGTTTGACTGATGATTTTAGGAGGTTGATTGATGATGGTTGATGATGTTTGGGGTCATTTTCTGGGTTTTCAGATATGGGTTTAATGTGAATGGAAACCTAGTCTAGAAACCCAACATTTGAGAATAAAGAGGGGAGGAAAGACAAGGAAAATAAGAGAGAGAAATGAGAAAAAGATTGAGAGAAAAGGATATGGAAGAAGATTGATGATTTTGAACTAGAAAAATATTTATGTGGGAGAAAATTGATGATCGACGATTTTGAACCGAAAGAAGATTAATGATTGAATGTTTAATTTTTATTTATTTTTTTAATATATATTTTTAAATTGATCTCTAGATGTGTGATTAAAATTATTTTATTTTATTTAATTTATTTTAAAGTTTTTAAAATTAATTTTTAAAAAATAAAAACAATATCAAAAGACAATTTTATTCCCTTAATTAGTTAATTTTAATTGGATCCATTAACGGTAGGGGTAAATTGTAATAAAGGTGAAAATATTCTTCACTTGAATTAAGATTTCAACTAGGTAACTAAATTATTTGCTCTTAAAAGTTTAGTATCAATTTCAAAAAAGAAAAAAAAGTTCAGTATCATGTAATTTTTTCAATTTTTTTATTTTTGAAAAATTAATCAATTACCGGATTCAAATTCAAGATTCCAAGAAAATAATATATTTAAAAAATAATTGTTTCTTTTAATATTACAATTTCTTATACTGTAGTTTTTTTTTTTTTTTTTTAAGATCTTATGCTGTAGTTCTATATTCCTTTTTCCATATATAAGCTTTCATCAAGACAATAAAAACATCCAAATATTCTTCTTCCGTACACACAATCTCGATTTTATTTTTTCAGATACAATTTCAATTATTTTCAAAAATAGAAAAACCACATAATTTCGTTAAGAAATTGTTTCCTTCACCCGTGACTAGTTATTAAAATGTTCTAATAATATTTGATTTGAATAGTTTCAAATAAATTTTGATTGATTTGGAACTCGATTTTCACATTTTAGAAGTTGTAATTATAAAATTTAGAATAATGTTATATTTTCTAAAAATTTTATTAAATGATATAACAAGTTGAGTTGTAACTATCACGTTAATTTTAAAATAATATATTGATGATGTGATACTTATAAATAATCTTGCTATATTATTTGGATAAATTTTTGAGTAGTGTAGTACTATTCTAATATCTATTAAGGGTATAGTTTTCCTTCATACAATAGTGAAATTAATTACAAAGTAATTGGATTACTGTAGTCATACTACGCAAAATTGAAAAAAGTAGGAAAAACAAAAAAATTGAAAACTCGAAAAGAAGAAACATTGCCCCTCCATCGTAATTACCATTAACTTTAGTGGCCAATATGATAAATAACAAAACCTTTCACCTATTAGCTAAACCCACCGTTCGAAGGTGCCGTTAGTTCACACAGAACACAGTTAGCAGTTGGCCGTTAACTGGCGGTGGCGGGCTCGATCATGAGCGATTTGCGCGGAAAAACCGACCATGAAGACGCCGGCGGTGGCGGCGGATCGTTCGATACGGCTATGACGACGATCTCTCGGCACTATTTCGGCGATGAATCGGACGAACCGTCCTTCTCTATCTCGATTATTGAGGTACACAAAAACCGAAAAGTAGATTTCAAATTCTAAGCTTTTTCGTGTTTCTTAGACGTTTCGTGGTTCTCTAATGTGTGTTAATTGACGATGTTTGAGCTAGAACATGAAAGACGACTATGGTCTTTTCGTGTGGCCCTGTAGCGTCATTCTCGCGGAGTATGTTTGGCAACAGAGACACCGCTTTCCTGGGGCTGGTGTAATGGAGGTATATGCTGTTCCCATCCACATTTACATCTCTTCTAGTGTTTTTCTGATGAATTTGGAATTTTAAATTCAAGGAAGTGAAATTGATACCATATCCGATATGTCCTCAAAATCTTACATGTTTTGACATATTTTATATATCTCCAATATTTTTTATATTTTCAGATAATTCTTATTGAAAATATCTTTGACTATTCTCGGTATTTTGTTGATATTTTCAATACTTTAACTGATATTTTCTAAAAATTTAGACCTCGATATTTTTATTGAAATCGATATTTACTTCATTGTTTAAATTTTTTGTGCAAATTACTGTTCTAATAGTTACTTGTTCTTTGTATGATTTACATGATTGTTGGTTTTTTTAGCTTGGAGCTGGAACTTCGTTGCCTGGATTGGTTGCAGCTAAATTGGGCTCCAATGTTACCCTCACTGATGACTCGAATAGATTAGAGGTTTCTTGTTGCAGAATTTGGTTATTGTTGAAAGTTTTGAGGAGGTTTGCTGCAAATGTGTGTGTTTTAAAATTGTTATTTGGATGTGTGTACAGGTGCTGGCGAACATGAGAAGAGTCTGTGAATTGAATCAACTTAAGTGTAAAGTAAATTAAAACAGTTTTTGATGTTGTTGTTTTTGTTTGTTTCCTGTCTATGTCTAGCAAAATTTACTGCATGAAGATTTTTGTTCTATGGTGGTCTCATGAGATTCAATTCCATGTTGTAGGTAATGGGACTGACATGGGGAGTATGGGATGCGCCCATCTTCGATTTGCATCCAAAATTTATTTTGGGGGCTGATGTGTTTTATGATGCAAGTGGTAAAAATATTTGCTTTAGAAGTCTTGAGCTGTTCGTTTTTCATTTTGGTTTTACTGATTGGAGCTGAAGTATTGATACCGTTTCTGTGTTTGTAAGCCTTTGATGACCTGTTTGTCACTGTGAGATTTTTGCTCGAAAATTCTCCGGGATCAGTCTTCATAACAACTTATCATAATAGGAGGTATTCATATTTGTTCCATATGCTTCGGGGTTATGATGAAATTTGACTTTGCATGTCGTATTGAAGATGAAATTTGTTCTTCTTATGTCGTGTTTATTTATACTTTCCATTATTAGTAATGTGCAGCGGGCATCATCTTATTGAGTTCTTAATGGTGAAATGGAGATTGAAGTGTGTGAAGCTTCTTGACGGCTTTTCATTCTTGCCACCTGACAAGGCTTCTGGGCTAAGTGGCAACATTCAATTGGCAGAGATTGCACTGAGTTGTGAACAAGCTGAGGTAATCACTGACAAATGGCTTTGGATTAGAATCTTTGATCTCTGTAATGCAGTTTTGTTACATTTTGCCCTTCTCACTGGTGCAGGAAACTTCTTCATCCATTGTGAGATGATCAGTGTGATCAGGTTCACTGATAACTTGTGTTTATGGTCTTCTGCCCTTTTTCATGTATATGAAGAAGATTTCAAATGCAAATTCCTTTTTGGTTGACATTGGCATTCTGAAACCGTGCACTAAAATGTTAGTTCAAACTGGCTCTCTGCCAGAAAATGACTTCCTAACTATCATACATTATGGAGAACACTGCATGTACTTGCATTATTTTGAATTAGTCTTTGATACTTTTTTGTTTTGTTTACTGATAAAACTGAACATATTTTATTGGAAATTGATATGAACTTCTTTTTGAAGGGTTACTTGGTATTTGTTCAGTCAATACATTAATGTTCCTGCTATTTATTGGGTTTTTAGTAGGATGCGTCAGTTTTAACTGTTGATGGAACTTCTTACTCTCCGCTCATTCGTTCTTCTTGGTTGATTTTGCATTTGACATGGTACATAAGGAGCTGGCATTGTGTTTCCTGTACTAACTGATTTGATCTCTCTGAATTTTACTAGAACATAGGATGCCCGGATGAATGAAGTTTGGAGTGCTAATCTTGATTTTGTGCAGGTGAAGGTCTTATCCAACGTTAAAGGACAAGTTTTTAATCGTTTTTTGGTATCCATAGTTTATGAAATGAAAGTTCCTGTGTTGATCAAGTAGACAAATCATTTGTGAAATAGAAGTCCAATAAAGTAGATAAACTCATACATATTATGCTTGAAACTTATTACAATAATTCATTATTCTTAAGCCTTGTGAACGCAAATCAGATATAATTCTCTGCTTCTGCATCCTTCAAAATATAGATTTCCAAAAGAAACGCTGCCTAAATTTTGATTTTCCAGCTTTCACACAATATAATTTAGTAGAACTAGGATAAGATATCCTTAGTTTACCACCTTACAGTCCCTCCTAACCTCCTGCCCTCCTGTGATGCTACTCAATTTGATTATGGACTTCACAAAAGCCTCTCTGAAAGCTCTTCGTGAGGTAGCGAACTTGTAAACTAAACTTTTTGTCTTTGGATGAGTGAGCAGAGCTTCGTCTGAGTGAAACAGGCTCTTCCGTTGTATGAGAAGCTTGTAGTATGTGTTATCAAAAGTTGTCGAAGAAGGATCCATTTTAGAACCAGCATTCTTTGCCCTGTTCTTGATTGGACAAAGATTCCTCAACCCTTGTGCAAAGGTAGGATTAATCATGGGGTCTAAGTTGTTTGCATTTATTCTGCTCTCGAAGGAGGAACAATGGGCAAATCCTAGAGTATGTGCTCCTACATAAGGGTATAACAAAACATGGTCATCTTTTTCTTATAAATGGAATATCTTAAGACTCGTTTGGGTTATTTTCTAGAGAGAGAGAGAGAGAGCTGTTTGGATTATTTACCTAAAAGAGCAGCTAAATCATCAATTGAAAGTCCCCTTAAGGCGAAATTCTGCTGCAGTTGAGAGATGTTGAATAATGGCGATGGTAATGTTGTGGTTTCACTAGCTCTTGATATTCTCCCATCTTTTCTTCCTTTAGGCACATCCCAAGTTGGACCTCCAGACTGTAAGAGTTGTTCAGTTATAAGATCAGAGCGATTAAATAGCAATGCTGAAGAAGTACTTATTGCTACTATTTAGGAGGATTTTAAATTTAGTTAGTCCTACCAGGACAACAGCATCTCTTGCAGCGAAAGCCAATATATCAGCACAAGAAACAACACCTGGGCACAAAGCTTCTATTTGTTTCTTGGCACTGTCAATGACATAGAATGCATGCAAAGAACCATTTGGTGGTGCATCCTTTTCTGCTTTGCTTTTCCCTTTTGAATTCAATAAAACCGAGCCATCACATCCCTGGGGAAAAGTAAACACAAAAACTTCATTAGCTAGCTCAAGGAGTCTATCTCTAGTGTTCACATCCAGATGTTTTTCTCCATTTAGACGACCGAAACAGACATCAAAGTTCAGATGCATGTCAACAAATGCACACATCCGAACTAGAGATTTCTCAGTTAGATCAAAATGGCAACTAGCAAGAAAATTTCATACCCTTAAGAAACAGTCATGGAAGTGCATCCTGAGTAATGCTGCAGGAACAGCTTTATCTTTCTTTGTTGCAGTCTTCACAGTATTGGCAACGATCATTTCAGCACCGGGGCATGTTTTCTTGTAGTAATTCAAACTTAGTGCATGCCCTGGTGAAGAAAGTGAGAATATGAGAAATGAGCTTAAGAATAATGCAACAACAAAAGCCATGATTGGTTTGTTTGGGAGATAAATAAGTATAATCAGGGCATTTATAGAGGCAGAGACTTGCTATTGATAGTGTTGAACAATAATGTCAATAATGGAGCCTTGAATTGTAAGCAGCAAGGTAACTACAAGACAATTTTTGTTACTTTACTAGCTCATAGATTTATGATTAAATTAGCTGGCACTTTTCATAATTTTGAGGCCTTTGTGCATGCTTTTTTATTTATTTTTTGTTGTACTCCCATTCTTTCTCTAAACCCAATATGGACTAAGATTTAAATTCAAGACCTCTTACATAACTGTAAGAAATATTGTCAGCTGAAATAGTTAGTACCGGCACTTTTTTTTATCAAATTAGCTAGCATCCATGCCTCAGGGCATGATTGAATGTCTCTTTATTTATGTCTTATGATAAAGTTGGTATAAATTGTAATACTTCATAGTAGGAGCTCTAGATTTGTTCTTGCATTATCATTACGAAACTAATTGAAAAACTACAAAGCTAAACAGGTCCACTAGATAGCAAAGCTTAACAGGTATACTAGATACAATAATTTTTTGGTTAATGATTATATGAATGAAATAAAAACCCTTAAAAACCCTATTGCATCCACTTAAAGTTTAGCGCACACAAATTTATGTAGATTATAGAGATTTTGCTCTGCTTTAGAATTTTCTTAAATTGTTTTTAGCCATTTAATATAATGGAAACTCGAATAACGTCTTGAGCAATCCGACATATTCAAAAATTCATGTATTTTTGTCAATTTAGTGCATGAAATCAGGAGATAGTACCAATTTTTTCAAATGCACAATTAAAGATTCTTTCTAGTAGCTATGACATAAACTTTGTGCTAGAACGTTTAAGGTGATTATTGCTTTGCTTTTTCAGACTATAGTAAAAGCACATGTGAGACAAGACACCTCCATCAATTAGCAATGGTGACATTATAGCCAAAGTGGCCCTCCGAACTTTGGAAGGAATCATGTGTGAGGTGGTTAGGATAATTTTCATCATAGACATTATTTTTTGTAATCAAAGCTTGATTATCAAGTCTTCTTTAGCTTTCAAAAACAAGAAAAAAGTCTGCTTTAGTTATCATGTTGGGTCTGGCCTCGGACCGACACCATGATTAGGATTTGTGTGGTAAAACATATTGTGCTATTTTTGTTGTGAAGTTGGGAGCTGTAAATTTCAACTCTCATCAGGCCTAAAATCATGCATAATCTCTCTTTTTGAATACTTTTCCAGCCACGGGAGAAGCAAGAACAGAGGGCTGTCCCCCTTTTTCACATCGACTGTTTAATCTCAAGCATATTAGTAATAAAAATGAATTATTCTTGCTGGTTTTAAGAATGGGTATTGTTCTTGTCCGATCCTTACTGTCCAACTTGGGAGTGATCACGTTTTATGCATAGTGATTTGTGAAGCTGGACTCCAGAAGCATCATTAGGGTCATCTCATAGTTCCTATGAGGTCATAGTCATAATAATGTAAGATATGGTTTTTTTCTATTTTTGTATTTTTGTAAATTATGAAAACGAAAAATTTTATTAAACGATAACGAAGGATCCCTTTCTTTGTAGTATATGGCATACCCTCTATTTGTAATGTGTGGCATAGTCGCATCATTTATGTGAATTTTACTTACTTGTTTTAGTCATGACTTTGTTTTTTTATGGGTTTTTTTTTTTTTTTGAAATAGTTTTTTTATGGTTATTTTCATAATTTTACTGTAACTTTGTTAATTTTTTTCATGATGTTTGATAAAAGAGTTGAATTATTGAAACTATTTTGATGATATCGCACGCTCTTATGGATATTATAATTATAAAAAAATTAAAAATTGTAAAATGAACATAGTTTTTATTTTTTAAGTGGAAAAGGAATGTACAAAAAATGTGAGCCCAAGCCCAAATGTCTAGCCCAATACGAAACTGGGCTCAATTGTTGACTAAACCCAAGAAATCGTTCCCGCCCAGCAGGCAGCAGCTCTCTATCTGTTTTAGCTAAACCGGTGGTTAGTACATACAGAATACGGTTACGCTATTTCAGCATCCAAACACCTAGTCTCATCATCAACGTACTGTCTTAAACCCCTACCGTTAAGTCCACTCTGTTCAATTTCCTTTATCTCCATTCAGGGTAGCAATTTAGGACCCGTTATGACGGGTGAATGCGAAATCGATATGATAATGACGGGTTAAGATTGAGCCATTTGAGCGTAAATGGGTTGGATAAATTAATGGATCCATTCATCTAACCCATTCACTAATTGTATCGGGTTTGTGTCCTGTTAATCTTGTTACGGATTGATGTTTGAGAAGGGTAAAAATATAATTTGATATTAGAGGGCGGTTCATGTAATTTTATTGAGAGGTATATATACTCTTCGTTCTTCTAAGTACAAATTCTACACCTTTGCTACAGCCGCCGCACCCCTCCACTCGACCAGTCCACTGTCCACCTCCACAGCCGCCGCAACTCCTTCCGTCCAGCGTCTCCTTCGGTCGCTGCGCCGCATCTCCTTCGGTCGCCGCCACGCGTCTCCTTCTGTCGCCGCCGCATCTCATCCGCACGCCGATCTCCTTCAGTCGCCGCCACCCATCTCCTTTGGACGCCGCGCCGTATCTCCTTCGTCACCCAGCCACGCCGCACCCCACACCATTTCTTCATCTCGGACGCGGTCGTCGTTCTCCTTCGTCACCCAGCCCCGCCAGTCGTCGCATCGTCATCAGCTTCGTCACCCAGCCGCGCTGGTATGTAGATTTTTTTTAGTTTTGATTTTTGATTTTTGATATTGAAACTGTTTAGTGGAGATGTGTGAAATGCAATACTATGATTGTGTTGATTTTTGTTTTTGATATTGAAACTGTTACTGTTGATGCAATGCAATACTATGAAACTGTTACTTGATGGATAGAGCAACCATACAATAGAGAAGTAGTATTGTTTTTTGATAGAGCAACCAAACTGTTGATGCAATGCAATACTATGAAACTGTTAATGATAAATCCACCTATCAAATTGATAAGCTTCAAAAATGGGCTCCAAAAACAAGAACAAGACCAAAGCCAAATCGAAGGACAGCGCCGGCGTTGATGGCGGCGGTGGAGACAACAGGGAAATCATCACAGATCCTCGATTCACGTCCGTACATTCGGATCCTAGGTTTCAGAAGGTCCCGAAGCGGAAGTCGAAGGTGGCGATCGACTCGCGATTCGACTGCATGTTCACCAACAAGCACTTTGCTTCTTCGTCTGCTCCTTCGGACAAAAGAGGCAAGCCGAAGAAGAAGCAGGGAGGCTCTGATAATCCTCTCCGCCATTACTATCGCATCAACGAAGATGAAGAAGAAGATAAGCAAATCATCAAGGAAGACGGGGAGAAAGGAAAAGAAACCGAGACCGAAACTAAGAGCAAGAGTGAATTGAAGAAAACTACTGACGTGGCATCTGAGTCGGAGGCGGATACGGATACAGAGACGGAGGAAGATGAGGAGAGTACTACTGATGAAGAAGAAGAGGATGTGGATATTTATCAGGAAGACGAAGAGCCTGAAGCAGAGGTATAAAAAACTTTTGAATTTTGGTGTTTTAATATGTTGTTTGTGTTCATTAAATGCAAAAAATAAAAGCGATTTATTTTAGAATTTTATTGGATTGATTGTGTGGAGCAGGAAGAAGCTGTACCGGAGATCGAAAAGGAAACACACAGGCTTGCTGTTGTTAATATGGATTGGAGGCATGTGAAGGTACGTGTCTAATTATTCAATTTGTAAAATTGATGAGAAATTAGTTGGTATTTTACGGATTTAGTAGGTGTTGTTGGATATAGTCTCTGAAGTATTTTTGTTGTCTTTTTTTTTTTGGTGGTAGTGTAGGCGGTTGACTTGTATGTGATATTGAGCTCGTTTCTTCCGAAAGGTGGACAAATTTTGTCTGTGACAGTGTATCCGTCTGAGTTCGGGATTCAGCGGATGAAAGAGGAAGAAGTTCATGGCCCTGTTGGGCTGTTTGATGATGAAAGTAAGAAAAGTGATGATGAAGAAGATGATGATGATGAAATTGATGAGGAGAAATTGCGTGCATATGAGAAGAGTAGATTAAGGTGATTGCTTGTGAATTATTGATGTTTTTAGTCATGCCTTTATGCTTAAAATTTTCGCTTTTATGTAATAATCAGAGACTGAATATTCCCGCTTGGCTTTCTGGCAATTTTTTTGGCTATGTGCGTATTACTTGTAATTCGGGCTCTTTTGATACTTTGTTGTATGTAGATGCCAGATAAATTGGGAATTGTGGGATTTTTGAATAGGTTTAGATTGAAATTAGAGTCATTGTTTAGAGCTACTTTATACATCATGTAACAAACTTTTATTTGCTTACCTTAAAGTGTTTAAAGTAATTTATCTGTTTCTTACCCACAGGTATTACTATGCCGTAGTGGAATGTGATTCTATTGCAACGGCAGATTACCTTTACAAAGCTTGTGATGGGATCGAGTTTGAAAGATCATCAAATAAGCTTGATTTGAGGTTTATTCCTGACACTATGGAATTTAAACATCCGCCTCGTGATGTTGCTACAGAGGTATGTATTTGTGTTTATT
The DNA here is from genome assembly GCA_022984855.1 of Dimocarpus longan. NCBI lineage: Eukaryota > Viridiplantae > Streptophyta > Magnoliopsida > Sapindales > Sapindaceae > Dimocarpus > Dimocarpus longan. The sequence continues at coordinate 1,739,981 of CM041019.1, read as the reverse complement.
AAGATTGGAAGAGGTTATATGCACAAATATATGGGCAATAGAGCCTTATATGTTATGTTGGACCTTGTTATCATAGATCTAGGTACTACTTAGAGTTAAGATATGGTAGCAGTTTAAAAAACTGAAATGTTTGGCTTTTTCCAGGCACCCACGAACTATGGGGGTTTAGACTTTTATACCAAGGCTCTGCAGCACAGTAATGTTCACATTTCCTGGGATGAAGATGAACCAGAACGTGCAAAGACCTTGAAACGTAAATTCAATGCTGATCAGGTCAGTCACTTCTACAATTTTTGTGGATGTTAAGGAATGTAGATAAGGGTTGATGTTATGCCTTTGTGTTTATTGCCTGTCTTCCAACTGTTTGATTTTTGTTTTTGTGAATTGATCTAGTAATTTACTGTTACTGGACATCTTTATCTGAATCACAGGCTTTAAAGTTTAGAAATCATAATCTAGCGTGGGATGAGTGGAAAGTAGAAGCTTTTGTTATTTTGACTGAATATTCCCTCTCGTACTCTCGATGTAGCAGATGAACAAAAGTCATAATTTAGTAAAATCGAAGAATAATTTAGTAGAAGCTTGATGACTACTTTTTTTTCTACATTTTCCTTATAGTAACACTAATAAGTTAATCTTATTAAAAGAAAATGCATAAACACTTGACCTACTTTTGAGTTTTGTGCTGGTTAATTGAATGTGTCTACATGTAAGCTTATCATGTCACCATGTGCATGTTGCTTGATGTCTTGGTGACTGATAATGTCATAGCCATGATAGTTGCATGTATTGACACAGTGTTGCAGCTATAACAATGGAAGTGACAATAGTAATTAAAATCCATTTGAAATAGCATTGAACATTCAAAGGAGATGATCATTTACACTTTTCCTCTAAAATTTCTTTATGTCGCTATGTTTTCTTAAATATGTATACTGTTTTCTGTTTTCAAATAGCCGGCTGATTATGTCATAGGCATGATAGCTGCGTATATTGACACAACGAATGATTGCAGCTATAACAGCAATTGAAGTGGCAATAAATAATTAAAATCGATTTGGAAATAGCGATTGAAAATTCTTATATATGTATACTGTTTCTATTTTCAAATAGCTGGCTGATTTGGAATTAAAAGAGTTTTTCGCTTCTGAAGAGAGTGAAACCGATGATGAAGATGATGATGACACAGAGAAGCAATCTGGTAAAAAGAATAAAAAGCGAGATATATACCGGGCTTTATTAGAGTCTGGTGATGGTTCAGATGGAGATGGTGAGGAGGACGGGCAGGATATGGAAGTCACTTTCAATACTGGCTTGGAGGATATTAGCAAGCGCATTCTTGAGAAGAAGGATAAGAAATCAGAAACAGTTTGGGAGGCGTATCTGAGAAAAAGACGTGAAAAAAAGAAGGCTAGGAAAAATAATTCGAAGTATTCTTCAGATGATGAAAGTAGCGGTACTGATGAAGAAGCTATTGAAGAAGCAGATGATTTCTTTGTTGAAGAGCCTTCAGTTAAAAAAAGTAAGAAAGATGTTCGGCGTAAAAGTGAAAAAGAACGGAAGCAACAACGAGATGCAGATAGGGAAGCAGAAGCAAGCAGAGCAGAGCTTGAGCTATTACTTGCTGATGACAAGGGAGCAGAAAATGGTCTCAAGGGATATAATTTGAAACGTAAAACGGATAAAGGGAAAAAGGGAAAAGAAGTTCCTGATGATGACAAAATACCTGCAGCTAACTATGATGATCCACGATTTTCAGCTCTGTTCACTTCTCCTCACTTTGCACTGGATCCCACTGATCCGCAGTTCAAAAGGTATCAATGACATAAAGAGTATAAACCAATTTTAAATTTGTTTTGAATGAGAAAAGTAATTAATGTGAAAACTTATATGTTTAACAAGTTTATGGTTGGTTCATTATTGGGTTGTGGTTTTGGTGCTGAAAGTTCAAATTTGGTTTTTGCAGGAGTGCTGCTTATGCTCGGCAGGTAGCACAGAAGAAGCAGAAGGGTGAGCGACTAGACCTAGTTGGAAGTGCAACGACTGAGTTACCTGCAACTGATCAATTGCCACAGGATGATCAAGATACGAAAACACACATGAAGTCTGATGTTTCCCCCTCAAAGAGGGAAAGATACGAGTTATCTTCATTAGTTAGATCGCTCAAGACAAAAACTGAACAAATTCGACAGCCCTCCAATGGTAAGATGCCTAAAAAACTTGGTAGGTCGGAACCTAATGATGTCGCAGAAACCAAGCAACATGGCCTGTTAAAGCTTGGTTCAATCTGTAAAGAAGAAGACGAAAGTTGCACGAAAATGAAAACAACGCAGAAATACGAAGCTTGTCTCTAGTTACTCTCCATTATTCAGAAAACTAAATGTAGGAAAGCTTAGCGAGACTTGAGGACTGATGTTATTATTATTTAATTATTGTAAGTTGTTTAATAATTCTTTTGAACATTTCAGGTTGTCTAGACGCTATAAGAAAGAAGAGAGATTTTGGTGGAGGATCTTATTGTGAGATTGTTATATTAAATGAGGGCATGAAAATTTTCTCAAATGATATCTAGAATTACATCTTTATCATTTCAAGAGCAAGTAAAAACGAATTGAGGTTTGTTCATGGTACAAAATGAATAAGAATGACTCAAACGGTGCAATCTAGGCGAATGATTTCTCATTGGTGGTGGTGCCCCTAAAATGGTAAGTTATCGCCTATTGGGACAGCAGTAGCAGGGACAACTGAAGAAGTTCGTTGTTTGAAGATCGTGTAACACCTCAAAACCAACGTATGACAAACCATTTGAGCTGAAATGTGTTAGTATGACTCATCAAATATAACCCTGAAAATTAATAGCAATATTGGATATCTAATTTAAACATTCTCCACAAAATAATAATAATAATAATAATAACAAGACACTTCAAATCCAATATTATATTAAATATGAAACTAATAGTCTTTAAGTCTCAACAGCCGAAAAAAAAAAACATGACAGATAACATTGGTTCAATAATAAAGAGCTTATAGTCTAAGCTCAAGCTAAACTTAAACATAGAAGGGAAACATAGCACAGGGTTCAATCACAACTAAATCCAAACAGTTTATGGATCGATCACTCAGTCCTGAAGCTTCTGTAAAATGTTAAAAAGGCAATAAGTGAGTTATCAACTCGTTAGAAAATGCATAATACGCAATTGAAGACATGTAATGAATACTTTAATATTAAAAGATTCTAGCTAATAAACAGACATTTATATACACATAACTATGACTCCTATACTTCACTTAGCAAACAAAGTTACATTCTCGCTGCTAGTTATATTCTTACTGCTAGAATAGAGCTTCGATTCTTCAATAATATAGCAGTAAACTATTGCAATACCAAAAATAAGAACTTAATCTATCTCCATTTGAGTGTTAATAGAGTCATGTAATTGAAGTATTAAAATATTTTTTATAAATCACGAAAAGTTATATGCTAATGCTTCTGCATCTCTACAACTCAGTGTCGAAATTCAGAAACATCAAGTTAAAAAATACACTAATACACACGGTCAGCTTCTGCTACCACAGAAAATCTGAACTTCCAACAGTCTTAGTACCAAAATCATATCATCATATCAGTCACCAAAATTCATAAAATTTAAAGTAAAGTCTATTACTTGTCTACTTTTCTCATGCAAAATTCACAATCAAACTCAACCTACAAACAAAAATAATACTATGATAATAAAAGTAGGACATCACCTAGTTTCTTTATACAAGTATAAAATAAATAGAAAGATAAGCAATTTATAAGTAATTCTATTTTAAAAAGAAATCGAGTCTCACAAGTAAAGTATCCAAATTGTTAGGCATCATAACCTGAAAACAAGAGATCTCGATGTTATAACTACAAGCGATTTGTAGAATATGAGATTTCTATATTGGAAGTGAATTGGCAAAATTATTTATACTCACAGTTTGATGGCTTCCAACCCAAAACATTCTTCTCACGATCGAAGACAATACGATAACCGGTCATAAAGTTTTCTATACCAAATAAAATAAACTCACATGATAAGCAACAATTTGCATGATGTAAGACTTTAAACATAATAATATTCATATAGTTTTGGACTGCACTAAAAGAATCATTTTCGTTCAAAAGGTAAAATGGATTCCAATGGAGAGAAAAAGCTCTTCTAGTTACTTCTTTTGGAAGTAAGCATAAATGAGAGAAGCTATTTTAGTATTTGTGCACTTTCTTTCTTTTGATAATTTTGTTAAATTTTGGTAGCTATTATTACTTTTTATGTTTTTTCAAAAAAGTGATGGGATAACCTTACAATTAAAATATATATATATATATATGACAAATTATACAAACTCCTCAAGATTTAATAAAATTTCACTTAGATGATGAGTTTGGTCATAATGATACTAACGTCTAAATCTACGTGAGACTTAAAACATGCAACACAAATATCCTTTGCTGTCAGAAAACTATTAGTGGTCTACTATTAAATATCAGGGGTAAAATGGTCAGTGCATAGTAATAAATATTTTAATTAATAGCTATTATATTTTTAAATTGAAAAATTATTATTAATATACATTTTTTAATATAATTAAAAAACATATATATATATATATAAAAAGAACAAATCTCCTCCAGTTGGAGGGGATTTGGACGGTTCTCCTTTAATTGGACCCCCTCCTCTAAGGACAACGGCAGCGAAAGCAGTAGGAGCAGAAGTCAAACCCAAGTTGTCGAAAGAGTCAGAGTCAACAGAGAAAGCTACGGAGGTGGTTGATGGGTTTTGGGCTTAAAGATCGTCACAGAGGAGATCACATGATCTCCTCCAACTGGAGAAGATCTCAACGGTCTCCTTTGGCCTGGGGAGGAGATCGTCGTCTTCTTCCCAGGTCGGAGGAGACTATCGAGATCTCATTTGGTTAATGGAGATCTGAGAGATCACCTCGAATAGGACGAGACCTCCCAAACTTTCGAGAAATTTTCTTTCTCTTCGTGAATTGAAAATGGTGATCATTGCGGAGGATCCAGTTGGAGGAGATCTATGGTTGTCATATCTCCTCCAATATGCTTAAGTTTCATTTATTTGTTTATTTTTAATGTGGTTTGTGCGCTTATGTTTTCGAGTTGTGTGTTAGATTAACGATGATTTGCGATGTATTTAAAATCTGGATTCATGAGAGTGTGTCTGAAGATGAACTCATGAGGAATTGGTGATGATGAACTGCTGGGACTAAAATTGATGTACATGTGATCATGATTTTTTTTTTTTTTTTTTTAAATATATAAATTTATTTGGGCGTAAACCAGACAATGTTGGTGATGGATTGACCAAATAATGAAAATTGATAAAGGGTATGATGAAATTTTAATTGAATTTTTGTTTAAAATATATAAATTTGTTTGATTAAAATGATAAAATTTTGACTTTTACGTTTGACTTTGTAAAGTTTAAAGGCAATTTAGTACTTGTGCTCAATTTGACTTTGACCATTTACCTTAACTATTGGCTCTCCAACGAACATGAGATATTTAGGGTTATATTTTTGGAGTCTCAGCTACGTATAATGTTAACATTTGTGTAGGTGCAATTTCATCAAATCGTGAGGGGAGGTATGTGCCATTTGCCTCTCTCTCTCTCTATATATAATATTTTATGTTTTCAGTAATTAATCTCATCTTCATTGGCATCGCACTTGGACAACACTCTTCATCACATTTGAGTCCAGATCGTCTTTTTTCCTTTTTTCCTTTTTTTTTTTCTCTTTAATTAGCCACCTGATTTTTTTTATTAGTTGTTGTTTAACATAGTTTGGTTTAAACTCATTATTACAATATTTGTCAAAACTCTGACACTATATTATATATATATTGTGATGGATAGCTTCAAAACTTTTATATGTATAGATACATCATTTATCAAAAAACACCTAAAAAAGTAACAAGTAAAGATATTTAATAGGATATTAGAAACTTTGATAAACACAATATTCAGTCATGTTAAATATAAAAGTGATAACTTATAAAGAAGCCAGATTCAAGAAATAAGCAATAGTGTCAGTAACAGAAGTTCTTAAATATAAAAAATGACAACTTATAAAGTAGTCAAATCCAAGAAATTAAGAAAAGTATCGGTAACAAGATACTCACGTCCAATGATATTTACACGTACATCAGATTTGATAACAGCCAGACAGTAGATATATGTATCCTGGGAAACATGAGTTTCAATACCAAACCAGAACTGAGAGACGAAAAACAAAAACCATTGCAGTAAATGTAAGACTGTACCTGGGAAGAAAATACTTCTGTTGGATAATTGACAGCAAATTGGTGCCCTCCTTTCATAGTTAAATTAACTGGAGGAGGGTTGATTGTGGTTTGATTTGAACTGCATGTAAAGAAGAAGTCAGCTCTCAATACTAGGAAAAAGCTAATGTAAATCTATTATGTGTACGAGTTAGATATAACCTTATGAAATAACAATACTCAAAAGGAATTCTGGAAGAGTTTGAGAATCGTGTTTCTTGGACCTGGGAATTGAACTACCAAAAAAAATACACAAATCATAAATAGTTCATGCAATAAACTGAAATTTTATATCATAACTCAATATGATTATATGATTTGCCTTGATAATGACCCAAATTGAGTGGATACACCGTAGGTGATATTAAAAAAAAAAAAAAAAAAACCAGAAACTTCATATAGCATATTGAAATAAATAACTTAAACAACTTACGCTCTCAGAAATTACTGTATAGGCTGGATCATTCAAGTATGTAAATGCGGTACCGGTGTCAAAAATTGCACTAAACTCAAGATTAGTAGCATTATCCCCAACACTTATTTGAGTGACAGCAATATTGTATGTTGGACTGGTAAGAAAGTTGCAAAAGACAAGATGAAATTTTGGTCAGATGGTTTATAAAATATGTCAAATTCATACGAATAAGTCAGATACTACTTACTGTATTTGGCCAAGATAAAATGGTGTTTCTGCTTGGTCTGAACTGCCTTTATCTCCAAAACTGATTCTCCCAAGTCCATCAGGTCCAAAGCACATAGAGAAGGAATTGGAAGTTATCCCTTGCTTTGCTAATACGCTAGGAACAGATACATCATCTACACCAAGCCCAAATAGACCATTGACAGCTGCATTCTTCAAGAAGAGACCAGTCTGAACTTGACCACAACTGCAAGAATGTAGCAAACTAAATTACTATTTGATCTCTTCTATTTAGGTTTTTTATGTGTGAGACAAAGCAAGAGAGAGTTGAATTATGAGATTGTAAATATTTCTTAAGCTTTGATGGTGGATTGAGTACCGATGCAGTCTATAGACATAGGGATCACATTAATTGTCATACTATGTAAAAATCATTGTCTCTTATATTTTCTACTTGTATTTGTATTTATGATAATCATATTTCATAATCATATAATATTCATCAATGCTGCAAATTTAAAGAAGCACTTATGGCCGAAAATAACCTTTAATTATCACAAGCTATGGTTCACCACCAATGAAAATAGTTTGTGATAATTTATGACACTAAATTTGTAAACGTTATGAAAAACTGAAATGAGTTCATGAACAGAGAAAATAGTTTGCGATGGTTTGCTTGCGGCACTATACTTGTAAACATTGCATGGCAGGGGCAGCGACGCCAGAAAAATTTATTTAGGAACATTTAGAGGTTATAAAAATATAAAATTTGGAGGTACTGTAGCCGCCCCCTAATGTCCCCACAGCAACCTCCTCTTTTGTAATGATGTCTAAGAAAAACTCATTTCATTTTTTCGATATTACTTTCAAAATTTGTGCATTTTTTAATGTGTGAAAAAAAAAAAATTATCCTTAATTATTTGAAAAATATACATAATTGATTATTACATGTAAAAACATTTCAGAAAACAATCATTAACTTCCCATAAAATTCACCTACCCAAGTAAAATTCGAGCATCAACAGCTGTAGATTTATTATCGTCTGTGATCAAGTGCAATACATCTTCTACCAAGTACCCCCTTGATGAAGTGTTAAAAGAAACATAAGAAACACGGTAAGGACAATTGCCACCCGCTGAAGAACATTGGTTACGTTGTTTACATTGGCTGCTGTTACAAGGAACCTTCGAACTTGTTGATGATGTATCAGGGCTGTAGATATTTAAGTTTACAATCTGTTTGACGACATACATACTGTGAGACTCAAGACATGAGGATACTGCATAGTTTCCCTATGTAATTGGGAGGAAACGATTTTATTTTAGTTAACAGATAAGTTACAGATTATACAACAGTAAATTTTTATTTAACAGTCTGTAAATAAGTAAACAATTTTATTACAATCAGTAATACTGCAAGTATCAACTTGTCAAAAAAAAAAAAAAAACAGAATAGGATTGGCAATTTGGCATAATTGAGTTTGACATGTGAAAAAGAAGATCAAACTGTTAAAAACAAACTATAGCAAAATTCTTGGAGAAGCCAAACATAAGATACTAGCATAGATTGAGATAGACTTGGGAAATCTTCAGGATGCTTCGCTATGCTATACAAATGGTGACAATATTTTGAGTTATCACCGCTAGGGGCAAAGTTAATTAGAATATCTTATTTGGGGCTCGATATATTAAAATAATATTTTATTTTTTTTTCAGAAGGGTGATCATCCTGCAAGACTCCCTAACTGCGCCACTGATCAGCACTATCCTACATAACATGTTCAATATTAATAAAAACACACGAATATCTCAAAAGTTATCATCAAATGTGAAATATGCATCCAAAGCAACCATAAATTCTATGGCAAAAAACTTACCATTCCGGATGATGTATTCACGCTATGCACACAAGTAGTACTACAATTGCAAGGCAACCAGAACAGGTCACTGCCCGTGTCTAACGCCACCAGAAACGATAAGCCTGGTGTCCCAACCGTAACATTTGCATAATACAAGCTGAATGCGAAGGAAACAATATAAGAAGTATAGTCGAAACGCAAACCTCAATGAGATTTTGTGTTATTTAATTTTTAAAAAATCATATATATAACTTTAAAAACAGATTAATTAACTAAAAGTACTATGAATTTATTGTTTCGACAAAATAAGTATAAGTTACAGAAATTTGACACAGGAGATATTCTAATGTTAAAGAGGTTTATTAGTGTAGTTAATGGAAGGAAGGTATTTTGGTCGTTTTGCTTAACGGTGAACTTAATAGTTGTACAATGACCTTAAGAATTTTTACAATTATGTAAGTACCCTCAAAACTTTCCAAAATGACCTTAAAAATTTAGAAAATAAGCTTTAAATTTTTTAAAATAATAAAATCTACCCTACCAAAAATCAACACTAGTTAAACAAAAGCTAATGCCACGGAACTCCATAGTTGTGCATAAGAACGATTTTATATGGTTATCTATTGAATTTGATTTAGAATTTGAGTAAATTTGAATTATTATATTTTCAATTTACTATGTTATGCCTATAAATAATCTTTTATTGTAATAGAAGTTTGTGTTTTCATGTGACTTATTATGGGTTTGAGATAAAAGTACCATGATATAAAGGTCAGTTTTTATGGTAAAAGAGAAAGAGAAGGAGAAGATAATAGTAGAGAGAGAAAAAGAGAGAGAGGGAAGGAGAAGGAGAAGAAAACTATCAATGAGCGCCGGTGATGATGATGACAACCAACATCACAATGATTATGGTGGCGATGACGACGGTGTACTCACATATTTTGGTGTCTTTTATAGGCCGAGCAACAATGGTAGAGAAGGAGAAAGAGAAGGGTAAAACAATAGCTCCACTGCCTATGAAATTTTTTATTTTTCCATAAAAATTCCTTAATCATTTTTTATATAATAAATAAATATCTTTGGCATTAGGGACAAGGGTAAAACAACCTAAAAAAAATAATAGAACTTACAAACCAAGTTGATAGGTTTCATTTCTAGGTTCAAAAGTGACCGACATTTGATTATTCTCTGTTGCAAACCAACGGCTCTGAAAAAATCGGTCACGGCTAATTAGGTCTAAGTAATACGAGAAACTTCCTTTCTTTGGTAAGTCGTCGACGTCAAGCATCTTCTTCACCGCATCCGAATATCGATGATGGATATCAAACCCGAACGTCGCGAAACCGAAACAACACGAGATACAAGATAACAACAACAAACAAACATATACATAAGAATTCTTAGTCGGAGACATTTCTGTAAAGAAAAACTTGAAATAAATTTTGTTTTTTGAGAGGGTGATAAACTACATGCATATTCATCTTTTGAAAATTTATAAGCACTTAGTGACTGAATAATTGCTTTCCAAGAATCTTTGGAAAAATCTACGTAATCTGTTGTGTTGAGAACTATATGGAAAAATCAATGAGGCTGAAAACTATTCATGACCATATATTGATCATCTTTGTCTTGACATATTATGTAACATGACTATCAAAATACAAAACTGATTTGTCCAAGTAAACCAATTGGCCGAATCTGTCTTAACAATCCACTAACCTAGATTGTAGGAAAAATAGACTACGAAAGTTTACTACTTACCTTGAAGTCTCAGTATATATATATATATCCGAAAGCTGTCGCGACAAACCTTCACCCTATAGCACCTAGGAAAAATGGAATATGAAAGTTAAACCATTAACTAGAAGATATAGCTTATAAATCCAGAAGATGTTCCATCAACTTCCACCCTAGGCAATAGGAAAAATCCTTAAATACCACCCTATCCTGTAGGAAAAGTAAACTATGAATTATGAAAGCGGTCCAAGAAATAAGTGGCTTTTCTTCTCAAGTTGCTTTCTTCTTGATAAGCACTTTGAGGGAACCAAAATCACTTCCCAGATGAAAACTTAATATTCTACTTTTGGTATAATGAATCTGGGATACCAAGTTGCAGATTGGTTCCTTTGCACCCACACACACATATATATATTTCACAGCCACAAAACAAATCACAAAAGAGGTCAAAAACAAGCCCAAAAATTAAAACAACTAGGCCCAACAGTAACAGACCCATAAAAAACACATGAAAATTGGCTCAATAATAGGCCCAAAAACAAGCTCAAACTTGGGCCCTAAACTATGGGAACTGACTTGAACCGGGGGTGTTCGGTTCCGGTCGATTCTACCTCCCAATTTCTCCATGTCCAATTCTCCATATTAAGAACCGAACATAACTCGATCCGGTTCAGTTCTTGTTTGCCACCCCTACTTTTCAATCATAGTTTAATCATACCTATCCAAATTTTTTAGGATTTAGATTCTCTCCAATGAGATTCAAATGATTTGGTAATGTTTTCAAGAAAACTGAATGTAGTTAGGATGGATTTTATATGAATCTTCATTTAGTACTGAAAGTGCTTGACGACTAAAAGTTACATAATGTCCGAATAAATATTAGAACTCAAAAACCCCCTACTTTTATCTGATGAATTTTATGTATATTGTCAAATGGATTATATTTCTCATATTTTTTGATCCTATTAGTGCATAGGTCAGGTTTGTGACTCAGATTTTGTATACCAGATTACCAGCTGTTACAACGGAACATTGTCAGTTGTTGCAACATTTAAACATGAACAGATTTCATAAAAGGATTATTTTTTTTTTCTTGATTTTGTGGTTGAGCAGGAAACATTCATGTCTAATTTTTTCTCAAAGATTATTTTGGTAATTATCATGTGAGAAAAGCTTTTTATTACATAGGTGTTTCCTTATAAAATGATTTTCTTTTGAGATAAAAATTCTTGAAAAATAGTTTTAGAAATAATCTCTAGTCGTTTTAAAGTTAATCTCCCTTTATTTTGCAAGATATTTATTGACCAATAAATCTGAATTGGGATGGATAAATCTAGTCAAGTTTATGATCAGATTCGGTTATAGCTATATGGGAGCTGATTTTATTTGAATATCTTTATTTTGCAGATATTTTTTAAAGAAAAATATTATTCCACGTTAGCTCTATAAAATCAAATTGATCTCATGGAGATTGGTGTGCAAAAAAAAAAAAAAAATGTATGAATGAGAGCTAAATGTATTTTGCAAATCTTAGAATATTTTTCAAATATTTTTTCTGAGTACTTTGAGTCTTATATAGTGATTAACTTTCTAGAACATTAGCTTTTTGGGACGAATAGTTAACTGATCTCAAGCCATGAGAGTCCAAGTAGATAGACATATTAGAAGTCAAGAGAGTTTGCTATACTAGATTAGTGGAGAAAGTGATATATTTTGTATCAACTATAAAGAGAAAATCTCCAGTTGAATGAGTCAAATTGTATATGTACTATTTGAATATTTATTAATAAGTATAAACGCCTGGACGTGGCCTCGTGGATTAGGTAAAAACCAAACCATGTTAAAATTTTAGTATCTTTTTTGTTTTACAACATTTTTCAGTTAAATTATTATAACAATTCTTTTCGTTTTGTTGCAACAACTGGAACTTCAAAAAAAAATTGATTTTTTTTTTTTTTGAGGAAATGAGTTTTTCATATCCATTTAGTCAAGTAACGTTCACATTAGATAGTAACTTGTTACTTCTGGACCATAACTTGATCTACACACTTAAAAAATATATATAAAAATGGGAGAATTGCAAAACCTCCATGAAATTTAACCTTTTATCATTTTTAAGAGGATCATTGGCTCTAAATCTCACATAATCAGCTTCAATCACAGCCCCTTAGTCAACAGATTTTCATTTAATTATTAGCTTGATTTTTGTACCAATTATAGAGCCTAAATTTCATCATCACCATTTTTGGTAATAGCCCTTGTATATATACTGTTAATATACCATGAATAATACTTGAGGTTTTTCTTCTATTTCAATATCTTCTTATGGTATCAGAGCTTCAAAAGCTCCAACGAGCATAACCCATTACAACCACTCCCACCATGAATGAAATCTCAATTACAGAGTCCCAAAATACCAATGTTCAAATAGCAGGAAACAAATCTCAAATCAATTCCTTGATAACTATCAATTATGCCTCTCAAATTCCTTTCAAACTCACCGGTAGCAGTACATGTCCGACATGGAGAGCATAAATCACCACCTTACTCGGTGGATACGATCTAATGGGCTACATCGATGGCTCCTATCCATATCCCTCTGATTCAAAGTCGCCAGAGTAAAGGCTATGGACTAGACAAGACAGCCTTCTCTGAAATACCCATCAGGGTGTTTTAACTTTTACCGCAAGGCATGGTCCTTGTGTCAAATTATCCATTCCCGAAAGCTTCCGGAGTTGCGTATGGATTTTTAAGGTAACCCAGCATCAAATTATTGGCCTCAAACATGACTTTACTAAAGGTTTTCCCATCACTTTGGTAAAGTTTTCTTCGAATTCGGATCTTTTACATCAACCCTATCATCATAACACAATGAAATCATTAGCAAATTCAATCTTTCAATGAGTACATATAAGTTTCCAAGTTCTAACAATGGCTGGACCAAGGACTTCTCACCCGATAAGCATGGCTAATGTTGAACCCAAATTTCGCCACTTCAACATTTACCTGAGCTGTTGGCAACACATCAGCAATCAACATGTTTATTTTCCTTAGAAATGGCCTTTGAATTTGATCAGTCTCGGGAGGGGCATTTGCTATTATGTTCAAAAGGCCTGGTACAACACACAAATGGGTTACCTCATAAACAAGTAATGAATCAAACATCATTCAGGCTGAGACCTCTCTCTCAATGTTACAGCATCAGACATTACAACAAAACATGTCAATTGTCCACAGAAACACAACTATCTCTCTCAATCCACATCTGGAAATCTGTGCCAGTATATTGAGATAGGCACCTCTGCCTTTAGGAACCCCAGTTGATCCTGAAGAGTAGTTCCTTGAAATTGGATCATTTTCATTCTCCAGTTGCATTATCTCAAATCAGATTTTCCCCATTTCAATATGAAGTATTGTGTTGGGAAACAATTCGCCTCCCAAGACCTCCCCTAAAAACTTGCTTTCTTTAAGAATATAAAAAATAATAAAGAAATAAAATAGAAAACAATAACAATAACTACAACATAAGAATTTACGTAAAAAACTCCAAAATAAGAGAAAAATCACGGCTCTCAAAGAGAAATTCATTATATGAAAACATGTTACAATCATATAGACTATTCTCTTATAACTCATAACCCCAATACACTCATACTCTCCAAAGCATATATAGACTCATACATTTTTACACTTTAAAATAAGAATAATATCTTTCTATACTCCAAAACGATAATAATAAGAAAAAAATTTCAACTAGAGTCAAATACGATGCAATTGTCTTTGATTGGGGTAATTTGAAATCAAGACATCGAGCTTCTTTTATAACCTTCAAAATCCACACTTTTTTGTTCTGTTTCCAATATGTATTGACACCACTTTTACTTTTATTTTTGCCAATTTCCTAATAGTATGTCGGCTATTAATCGATCGCAACAAATAATGACATTATTGTAGCTCGTTCCCCTTTATTAATCACCCAAAATACGAATTCCACGAGCTTTATTGTACTTTTGGTTTCGAAGGGTGTCTTGGAGCTTCTTGAGATTGCTCTTTCTTTCAGAGTGTCTCCTCCTAATAAATCAAAATATGCAAATTCAAAATCGTCCCACAACAAGAAGATTTTGGTAAAAAGTATATGAAAGTTTGGCAGCATATATTCCCACTTTGGTTGCTGAGAAAACATCGCAAAATAGGAGAGACAACATTATTAGTAACTACATTACTCTTTACATGAGACCCCAAGAATACAAAAACATATGATGTGGCTAAATTGAAGTGAAATCTCTCATCGCACAAATCTTAAAACCATGGAGAGACCATAAAATTCTAGGATTTTTTTTCTTTGTTCTGTTTTTTTTTTTTTTTTTTGGGGGGTTTCTTTATCCCCACTGCTAAAAGGAAAATTATCAAACAACAAAAATTCATTAACTTTAAGAAACCACGGTAACTCCAATTCTATCTAGTTCAATCGGGTTCCTCACACATTCAAGCACATTTCTTTTGGGTGCCAACAAAAATGACAAAATTATAGTGAACTAAAAAAAAATGAAAAAACAATTTGATTTAAAAAAAAAAAAACTAAATGTTAGTTACCATGAGATCCAAAAATTTAGTATGGATAGATGACAGATATTGGACACATATTAAATGATCCGGGCCAATTATAGTATTTAAGAATTGAAGTTGATATATGATATATCTCTTTCACATATAATGTGGATAGATGACAAACGTCAGATATATGATAAATGTTCCCTACCGTTATAACATGTGTAACAAGAAGAATTTTAGATAAATGAAGAAGAAAGTGTTTGAATCAGAAACCTTTAAGTTTTGATATCATATTAATTACCATAAGATCCAAAAACTTATATTGATAAAAAAATATTCAACTATAGTATTTAATGTTTTAGGTTGACATGTAATACTAAAAATAATTTAATTTATTAATAACAAAATGGACATCTACATTTAAAAATATATATATAATAAATACGTAATTAAAGTACTATTATAATAATACTTTGTGCAGACTAGGCAAGCCAACCTTCATGTATTCCACGATTCTGATGGGGTTTGAAATTTTGAATTCGACAATTCTTGTAAAAAGCCTAGTGTTCAGTAGCTAGGGTAGTACTTATTCAAGTTGCAGTAATGATATTTGCAATCAACCGACATTTGGTTGAGTTCTTTGTTTCTGTTTTTTTTTTTTTTTTTTGTTATTGCTGATATTTATTGAAGGGATAATCAAGATCAATCAGAATAAGATTCTAATAATATAATTCAGAAAACAACTCCACTCTAATAATACAATTCAAAAAACAACTCCCAAAAAATGAAAGAAAATATAACCCACTCCAAATAAAAGGACAACTCAGTAGATGAAAGAAAGACCCTCGAATTGTGGAAAGAGGGCATAGAATCCATGATTTAAGAAAATCATAAAAGATAGTAGCTTGCTACTACACCAGTGTCCAAGCCACTCTTCTCAATATTTGCCTCGACGTTCATAATTCTTTCACCTTGTGCTCCCATTTCAATTTTAGTTGTTTGGTAGTTCTTCTTGATAGAAATTACATAGGACTAGAGGAACGAAATTGCTCTTAAAACTGCTTCATATTTATTCCAAAACAGCATGGTCAATAATATGAATACACAGATAATTGCACACAAGAAATATAGTGCCAACTCGCAGATTTCAAACTCAAAATATAACGATTTTATTCTATACTGCCTGTCTCTGTGAATAATAAACACATATCTACAGACCTCAACTTCAAACAATACTACTAACACCAAAAAATGGGAAGCCAAAGATGCTTCCAATTAATTGTGTTGTTATAAAAAAAATACCAATGACCATTAATATATATGATACAGGGTGGGACGAGATCACTGAAGTGGAAAACGAATTCAGATCAGCTCATGGCCAAAAATGGAATAAGAATCATTGCGAGTGCATAGCTGAAATGCCACAACTTAGGTGAATGACTCCCCATAGGTGGTGCTGCACCTGAAATGGGAGAGTTATTGGGATTTCCTGCTGTGGCTTCTGGATTGACAGCAGTAGCAGGGAATGGAGAAGAAGTTGGTGGTTTGACAGGCAGGGTGTTCGTATTGTCGGTACCATTACCTGAAAACAAAATATCTCTGTGTTATGTAACTACAAAATCTCAGTAGAAGATGGGGTTTCTACACTGGAAGTGAATTGCCATAATTGATGTACTCACATTCTGATGCCTTCCAACCCAACACATTGTTCTCTCGATTGAAGACTATATGATAACCGGTCATAAAGTTTTCTGTATCAAATGAAATAAATTCACTTATATAAGCAATGATTGCTTCAATGCATGAATGTAGACATACATTATAGACATCAATTACATATGGTTTTGGGTTGGGGTCAGCTATAAGAAGATGCATCATTTTCAGTTAAGTCTTTTATATCTTTGAAAAGGTGAAAAATCAAAAATGGATTTCTTGATAACGTGTGAATACAAGTGACAAGCAAACGTTATATATGCATATATAGTCTTTTCAAATTATGTCTTTACAAATTATGAAGATATCATGTATACCTAAAAGCAAAGACTTTTTCATCTTCTGCAAGAGGAGGCAGAGAGAGAAGAAAATCAGTAAACACAAACTAAAGAAGCTACTTCAACCTTTGTGCAACACTTCCTTATTTCCTAATCAACCGAAATGCAGGAGGTGTATATCAATTTCATCAGTCTCTCCATAAGAATAACTTTGACCACGTTAAAAACGAAAAATGAAAGCAACTCAATAAGAAAAACAAAATTCAAGAAATAAGCAATAGTATTATTAACAAGACACTCACGTCCGATGATGTTCACATCGTCACTTTTGACAACAGCCAGGCAGTAAAAATTTGTACCCTGGGAACAAAAAGAGTTTCAATACAAAACCAGAAAAAAAAAGAGAAAAAAATTAATTGCAACAAGTGTGGGACCGTACCTCGGAAGTTACTATTACTATTGGATCATTGACCAAAAACTTGTCACCACCTTTCATTGTTAAATTCACAACAGGATATTTGAATTCAGTTTGATTTGAACTACATGTAAAGAATAAATCAGTGCTCAATACTTGAAAAACACTACTGTAAATATGCTATGCGTACAAGTAGATACAACCTTAAGAGGTAACAATAGTCAAAAGGAAGATTAGAATCAACTGGAAGTCGTTGTTCTTGGGCCTGGGAGTTGAACTGCCATAAGACACACATCATAAATACTCTATTCAAAAAACTAGATCTTTATACAGCACATTAAAATAAGCAACTTAAACTACTTACACTCTCGGAAATCTGTGTGTAGGCTGGGTCATTCAAGTATGTAAATGAGGTACCGGAGTCAAAAATTGCATAAAACTCAAGATCAGACGCATTGTCCCCAATAGTTATTTGAGTGACAGTGATGTTGTAAGTTGGACTGGTAAGAATTTCCGATACATAAGTCATTAGTACAGAAAGTATGAAATTTAGGTCAAACGGTTTATATAATATATGCTAGTCATACAAATCAGGCAGAGACTGCTTACTGTGATTGCCTAAGTGAAAATGGTGTTTCTCCTTGGTCCGAACTGCCTTTATCTCCAAATCTAATTCTCCCCAATCCATCAGATCCAAAACACATAGAGAAGGAATTGGAAGTTATCCCCTGTTCTGCCAAAATGCTAGGAACTGATTTCTTATCTAGTCCAAGCCCAAATAGACCATTGGGAGCTGCACCAGTCAAGAATGAACCAGTTTGAACCTGACCACAACTGCAAGAAAGTAGCAAATCAAAATTACAAGATTTGTAATTAACACAAAAAAGTAACATAGCTCCATCAATGATGTAAAAATATACATATTGATTATTATAAGTAAAACATTTCGAATAAAAATCATTACTCTCCCTGAGATTTACAGTAAATGACCGATAACCAGATAATCAATGATTTGATAACACGAATTTTCTCTCGTTTATCTCAACCCTCAAGACCTATTCTACTTTTACTCTAGTTTTATAATGCAGTATAACATCGAACATAATGCCCATTTTATATTCAGTATTAAGCAGAACTAGTAAAGCAAAACACCAAGAGATAAAACAATTTATATTATTTAGGAAGACACATTGAATGCTATTGTGCAGTTATCAACAGCAAAGTAACAAAAGACATTTACCTACCCAAGCAAAATTCGAGCATTGGCAGGTTTAGGTTTATTATCATCTGTGATCAAGTGTAATACATCCTCTACCAAGTACCCATTTGAGGAAGTGTTATCAGAAAGATAACGGACTTTATAAGGACAGTTGCTGGTAGCTGAAGGACATAGGTTTGGTGATTCACATAAGCTGTTGTTACATGGAACTTTTGAACTCGTTGTCGATGTATTAGGGCTATAGATGTCGAACTCTATCACCTGTTTGACAACATAAGACTGAAGACATAAGGACACTGTATAGATAAACATAATATATTTTTCCTGCCTCTATGCTTAACTTTAAAACTATTTAAGTTCTCATCAAGTATAACAACAAATCCCTAGTGCATCAACTTCTAAAAAATATCATAATATTGGCGCCCTTTTTCTTTGAGATACCTCGTATAATGGGTTGGGGGCGACTCGAATCTGGGTTATTATTAGACTGAATAAGCATTCTCTACCATCAAACCAGTTTAGGCAGTGGTAGGAGGATTGGCATTACACATTTTGTGTTTTCAAGTGAAATAGAAGACCAAACTATTAAAAAAACTATAGCAAAAACTTTTGAAAAATTAGATATGAGATACACCCATGAATCTTCCTTTTCAAGCTTTCCATGTAAACTTCTTAAATTATTTGTTTTATAAAAAAATAAGACTGAAATGGTGACAATAGTTTCTGCTATCAACACCATCCTGCTCCTTCTAGACACAACCAGTGTCGAGGTTTTTTATAAGTAATCAGGATATGCATCCACCCAACAAGATAAAACTACACAGTTCAAGCAACCCACATTATTCATAGCTAAAAACATACCCCAGATGAAAAATTCAAGCCATGCACACAAGCAGTACCACAATCGCAAGGTAACCAGAACAGGTCACTGCCAGTGTCTAGTGCCACCAGAAATGATAAACCTGGTGTCCCAACAGTAACATTCGCATAATGCAAACTGAAATGTGAAAAACAGTTACAAGAGATTCAGTCAATAAGAAATTCAAAAAGCCAAATTCTACCATCTACGAACCTAATTTCTGATAAAATTGCAATTGTTCCATAAAGCAAAGAACAGTTTTAGTGTTTTACATTCAATCTCCTTCACCCCAAATTACCATAACCGGAAAAATACAAGCAAATCTCTTAGAGAGAATTAAAAAAAAAAAAAAAAAAACTACGATTAGTTTACTATTAGTTGTCTTTGGTTAAAATGAACGCAATATTACCTTAAATGATCTTATTCCATTATATTTTAGCAAAAGTAAATGAAATTTATCTAATTGTAAAAGGTGTTTTTGCTGATAATTCATCAAAAATTGTGGGATTATTTACGATTCCCACCCCCCACCACAAAAAAAAAAAAAAAAAAAAAAAAAAAAGGAACATTTTAGTAGTTTGATGGCATCAAATGATATGATGAAAGTGATAGAACAACATTTAAATGTATAATTCATTATTTACAATAGATTCTAAAATTTTAAACACTTTATCTTTCAAAAAAATAATAATAATAATAATAATAACAATAATTTAAAAAAAAAAAAAAAAAAAAAAAAAAAAAAAATCATACTTATCAATCAAACCAAAATTAAAAAGCAAAACAAAACTTCCTCTTTTTAAATACAATTGAACTAGTTTTTAAGCATGTATTAAATTTTCCTTAAAATTTTCCATTTCCTTATATCAAAAAACAAAGAAAAAATAATTTTTTCAAAAAAAAAAAACAGAGAGAGAGAGTTGTATTTAAAACAGAAATCAAATACCTGCATCTGATTCACTTAAATTCTTCTAATTGTTAAAAATTTTAAAAAAAAAATCCAAACAAAAATACTCAAAATCTAACTAGACAAAAAAATATAATTAAAAATTATTTAAAAAAAAAAATAGTGATCCTCTCTACCAAAAAGCAAATCATCAAACTTACAATCCCAAAGAATTGAGTCGATAAGTTTCGTTTCCAGATAGAAAAGTGACCACTGGCGTCTGATCGTTCTCCGTGGCGAGACGGCGGCCATGCAAGAGCCGGTCACGCGCCACCATGTTCGAATAGTACCAGGAGCTCCCTTTCTCCGGCAAGTCACCATCGACATCGAGAATCTTCTTCACGGAATCCGAATATCTGTGCTGGATATCAAATCCGTACGTACCGAATCCGAAACAACAGGAGACGGAGCTTAAATACAATAACAACATTAGCCATAACTTCTCAGCTGTAGACATGCTCGGAAGAAGAAACCAGAAACCAAAAAAATGAAAAATAAAAATCTGTTTTTATTTTATTTTTATTGTTTTAATGAAAATTGAATTTTTTTTTCTGAAGTAATGAAAATTGAATTTGTAAGTGAGGTTTTTAAGAGAGAGAGAGAGAGAGAGGTTTTGTTAGGACAGAGAAAGCAGTTTCGTGAAACATACCTGAGGTGAGCTTTGTAGGGGAGAAGTAAAAGCCAAAGTCAAAATCTCGATTTTCTCTCTCTCTCTATCTATCTATCTGGCTGTCTTCTTTTGCCATCGCTTTCTCCCTCACCGTGAAACGATGGCCGCCGTAGTTCGGTAAAGTGTGAGGTCCGAGAGATGGGTCCCGCTATTTTTTTATTTTGTTTTGTTGTATATGATTATTATTTTTTTTTTTAAGTATTGATTATTGTTTTTTGGTTTTTCGTTGTTGTGTTCACTTTAAATTCGGGGCTTTTTAAATGTGCTCGTGACAAGCCTTTTGTTGTGAATAGTTTCTCGTTTTTTGTTTGAATCAATTTTTTTTTATGACATACATTAGATCCTATTAATAAACCATTCGAAAATTTATTAATCTCTAAAAAGCATGACTATTATTGTTGTGGATATTTTTTGTACTATATAAATGAACTGATAAAAGTTCAAGGCTGATCTAGTGAATTGATTCAATTAATGAAGACTCAGCTCGCTAAAAAGCTCAGCTTGTTAATGGCCCAACGTGCTCGACATCTAGCTCATTAAGTGCACAGCTCTCAGATACGAGCTCTCAGTTCGCTGATTTTGGGGCATCCAACTTGTTGAAATGTGCTTTGATTACCACTACGGTTTTTAAATCGCTGATCAACCATGATCAAAATTGCTTAATATCAAGCTTCAGGTTGCTCCAAGTGACGTGACATGCATGTTAAACATATTTTTCCAAATATATAGCAGTCTAATTTAAGGAAAGATTCAATTACCCAGTATAAAGATAAAATCAAAATCCTGTTTTTACGAAATTTCACTCTATACTGATGGACGTCAGCCTTAAAAAATATAATTAGTGCAGACTTATTATTTTTAATTGTAATAATACTGTAGTCTCTTCCTTTATAGATAGAGGCTGAAATTTCATTATAAAAAAGGAGACAATATTAATAATATACTACCTCTTTATCAGAATAACTAGAGAACAATTATAGACGTAGTCATTTTTTTAGGTCGAACCACGTAAAAATCACTTTACAACAGTGTTATTCCTCTTCCAACTCTTCTTTTCTCTTCTATTTTGTATTATTTATAAGTACTGAGTGAAAAATCTGGGTCGACATAATTCATACGTCGACAAAATCTTCTACTAAAATATATTTCGTTCTAAGAGCAACTGATCTTCATCTTTCAGTGATGATTGCAATACCTATATTTGCGGATACACATAAAGATGTACATAGACATAAATATTTGATTGCATAATTCAATACATTTGTCCCAGGATCAAGAATACATTTGTCCTAGGATCAAGAAAAATCTATCTACACCACCGTGGGAAAATTGTTACATTTTTGTAGTTATATGAACTTGAACATTACTCTAGACAATATGGACAAGTGGACACAACCATCACCAAGTTTGTTTGAATCAATTCTTGAGTTTATGCTTCTTCCAAAAAAGATATAAATAAAAATTTGGTTCAAAGAAAGCGACTTATAAAGATATAAATATAAGTGAACGGATCACGAAAGTGATAACAAAATTAACTTCAAGTTTTCTTTCAAAAAGTAATGCTATTTTTTTTAAAATTTGATGAAGTTGTTTAATTATTTTAAAGAAAAACTATTAAAAAAATAACTAAGATTTGTTTAGTTATTTTATAATCTTTATTAGTATATTATCAAAAGCATTTGCAATTTTATCATATGTTGTTACGATACTCAACGTTATTTCTTAAAATATATTTTGGAGAAAAAGTCTTGAGTCCAAACCTAACTGATCTTGTGAAGTAGTCAACAATAACTTCATTTCTATAATAAAAACTATATATAAGTCAATATATTTTCAAATCTCAACTTGTATCATTTTTAGTTCATACACCCATGTAATGTATTTAATAATAATTTATTTGTATTATTACATACTATATTAGTAATACTTGTGGGCACATTCACTTAAAGCTTACTATTTGATTAATTGAAAGTATAATAAATTTGATAAAGTCGTATCAATGTGCTATTTGATGTGGAAGCGAGAAAGCCACACTGTAAGAAATTATTTGTGATATTAAATGTCAATAATTTATATAAACTAATTATCTTAAATTGCATATATATAAAATATTAATACTTGTCCTATCACATACAAACCATATTTAAGAGTACAATGGAATTGTTTACTTAAAGAAAGGAAGAAGTCAATAAAATAACAAAGGCATACTTGTAGAATATGTCTCCAAAATCGTAGTTAAAAAAATAAACAAATAAAAACAACATCACATTGACATTAATATATGTAAAATGGAAACCATAGAGGGATATAAGTGCAAATATTGGTGAGAAGACGTTGGAAGTAGTTGGCTAAAGTAAACGGTTGACATCCAAGTCAATTATTGGGCTAGGTTAGCTGTACAAAACCAGATCACTGTACCTCCCGGGACCTCTGGCTTCAATTTCACTCATGGAGCAATTAACGAGAGTCACGACTTTAAACTAACAAAAATTTTTTGTCAAAGGAACAATCAATTATAAAAGCCGACCAAAAAAAAAAAAAGCTTTTATACTTTTCAACAGTTGCCGCACGCTTAAATTAATGGCAAGCATTGCTTTAGCGTGTTGGTACGTGACCACGTGGCAGGCCCTATCCGTGCAAAAAAAATCGGTGGGGTCCATGTTTCGATTGTTCATTTTGCTAACCCCGTTCCTCTTTATCGGGTAAGGATTCTCTATCATATTATTTTTTATTAATCTTTTAATAATATAGTGACACAGATATTTAAAAAAATAAATGATCAAGATTGATAAATTTTTTCTCTCTCATACATCACTCAAACTTAAATTATTCTCATAAAAAGATTAATACCATGTCAATATTGATAGAAAATTTTTGTCATCTTTTATCACCCTACTATTATTATTATTATTTTATACGGTGCATATTACAATTTCACAGATAAAAACTTTTAGAAATTAGAAGAAGATACCGACGTATAAACAAAAAATCTACACAAATACAAACACATACATGGGTGAAAAACGAAGCTCGAACTGACTCATAAAGAAAGAGACAAGGGAGTCGTGCCACCCACCAGCTTTTCTACCGCTCTATTATTCATGTAAATATACATATATGTGTTTGTCAATTGGTATGGTTCATGTATATAATTATTATGTAAATGTAAATTCAGATCCAAAATTATGATGGTAATTGTTAGATTTTTTATACATAAAAGGATATTATTAAATTTATCTCTCCAAATGTAAAATACAATGTATTGTTAAAAGTTTTTATCTACATATAATATAAACAGAAATTAAGATACCGTAGTGGCATATTACTTAAACTAGGATCTTCTTCTGTTTTTTTTAAAAATATTTTTATAATTTAATGATAAATAACATAAAAAATAATACATGATCAAGATTTTTTTTTCTTCCTCTCATGCACACAAATAGGTCACTTAAATTCAAATTCTTCTTAAAAAAAGTGAAGGCCAACTCAAAATAATCACTCATAGGAGTAAAAGAAAAAGTCACTCGCTTATATTCATAGAAATAAGAGGTAAAATTATGTTTGTTTCTCTTCCAATGCTTTAATTTGTAGTAGTTTCGTCATCATACCAAATTTTTTCATTTGCTACTTCAATAAAATTATTTTTTTCGAACTCCCACACACCATATTCATTATTTGCACACTTAATTAATAGGAGTGATTAAACACTTTACTAATTTTAAAAAATCAAATATTTAAGTCTCATCCTTATCTTAAAATAAAAAATATGGGTTGTTTCTCCAAATTTAATCTCTCTTGGCCTACCATAAAACAAAAAAAAAAAGGTTGAAGTCTTGTAGAAAAAGTTCGTACATATACAGAATATTTATTTCAATCAAATCTTACCATGTGTTACATCAATAAAATTGTGATTTTAGATCGTATTTTTTGGATACTAATTTTCATGAGAGTGATTCCAATGGGTCATTATCAAAAAAATATATATTTTTGTTATAAAATATGAAAAAAAAAAAATCATGGATCTATTTTATAGTCAATGTGATGTAATAGATTAATAAAAACGATAAAAAATTATTTTATTAAAAAATAGAAACGGCACCGTGTCTTTTTCTTCTAGCAAAGATGGTACACACGTACGGGACATGTTGGTCCAGCTGTACGATCAAGTTTTGTTTTCGATGTGTCAAATTCAAGCGCGTTTGATGCAATAAGAGTAACCATTACAGTTGTGTGAGAGAAACGAAGGAGGTAGACGTCGTTTTCCCGGTCAAAGAATTCGGTCCGAGATTGGCGTTCCAGAGGTCTTAGATTTTCAACTAAAATCGACCGGTGATCTTTGAACAAAGTCGAGATCTGTGAAAATAGAAAGACAAATGACAGAAGTTACGTGGAAGTCATGGTTTATCACATTGAACGCTACTAGATCTATGATGTGGTTTCTATAACTTTGTCAAACATTATACGTTTCAAGTTTTTAATTGCTATTGTCAGATATCGGTCACACTTCACTCCATAAAACGTGTAAAGACTTAATTTGTACGGTTTGTTTGTCAGATCAAATTGCTACCTATCGGCTATAGCCACGTTTATTTTATTAGTTTCATACGTGAGCACTGCTCTCTCATACGAAGGAATAAAAATTAAGATCGTGTCTCGAAATTCTATCTTAATTGATTTTGATAATATTTTGATGTTAATAATAAAAAAATTATATTAGATTCAAATTTTACATTAATTTTAAAATTATTTATTAAAAATTTTACTGTAATTTAATGTATAGACAACCGTAATATTTTGATAATCGTATTAAAAGATACGTACGTAAAGATGAAGCCTAATACGAAACATGTCTATTTACTGGATTTGGACTTTGATAATTGTATTAAAATACTGGCTTGAAGATTGTAGAGAACTATTTGAATCGGGAGCCAAGCTATAAAACCGTCATTTTAAAGTGTCAACTTTAAATGTGGACTTTATTACTTTACTTTTCAAAAGGAATTTATTAACTGGCATAGTTTGTAGTCTTTTTAGATGAAATGCAGCTACACCACTAAATGTAAATGTATAGATTATAAGATTTCGACCATGATTCATATCAACATGTAGAAATGGATCAACAAAAGTGAGCTGTTGAAGGAAAAACGATGCTGAATATAAACCAACTACCTATCATACATCTTGTTTTTAGTTTATCTTTAGCTGATAAAATCTTTTGCTTTGTGTAAAAAGTTCATAGTTGAAATTCTATGTTCGCTTTAAGAAAGGGAAAAGACTGACCGTTTGAGTTTATTTATTATAATAAAATAAAATTATAAAAACAACCATATTTATAGCTCTAGTTAGATTTAGATTTGTAATAGGGATTCACATCCGTGACAGTGATCCGGATTAAGGTCTCATAATATGCATCCATAGTTTGAATGTTACCATACTTAGTTCCTGACACGTAGAGGTAGTATTCTCCCTTTATTTTTTGTGTTATAGGAGTAAATCTTTAAATTGCATATATTCATATTGTAAGTATATAAAAATGAAATAATAAAAACAAGTGAGAATATTGTAAATAAGTGAACATGTACAAAGGATCCGATTTAGACAAAGGATTGTGGTATGATGGTAAGACCATGCTTAGTCACCCACTGCCTCTCATAAGTTGTGGGTTTTACACTCAAGTTCCATAAAAATTGTGGGTATTTTTTTCCATTCTATATGGGTTGACCACTCTCGTTTTTTAGAGCTGATTTCTGACTAACACCACAAAATCATATTATAATTAGTTCCAATTATATCATGGATTGATTCTAATCACATAAAAATAATAATAATGAAAGGTATGATGTATCGAAGTTATACGAGACAGATGTTTCAGTAACAACTATATTTGACTTTATCATAAGAACGGGACTAAATTAATGGAAAATCAAGACCAACACAGTTGAAGTCCAAGCCCGGCATTGACCAGCCCATTGTGGGTTACTTCTAGTTTTCAAGCAACCAACCTTACACCTGTAGCTTCCAACTTGCAAACCAAGCCATTCCAATAGGAGGGTTGGCAGAAAAAAGAATGGTCAAACTTCACTCCTATGCATCTTTGTGGGAAGAAAAATTTCAGGCCATTTGAGTCTTGTGAGTTGTGAGTTAGAAAAATGTATAGAATAACTAAGGGGACGTTGACGTTCGTATAATCTTAAATACATATTTATATGGTCTTTTAGTAAATACTTTGTATTAATATTCCCTAATAGAATTTTGAGAGCGACAAGTTTAAGCTTGAGAATACAGAATGCACAAGATGATCAACGACAAGCTTATACATTATAATATAAACTTTTTGCTTTGTCGATTAGCGTAAATTATAATATTTTATTTTTAGTCATAATCTTTTATTTTTAGTTAACGTGTTAAATGAAATTTTTTAATGATCGAAACTTACATGAATAGTTGAGTTTTAGTATTACAAGTAGAATTTTAATTAATAAAAACAAACAATGTAAATTAACCATAAAACAAGAAAAATATCAATTCTCAGCATGATTTCTGTCAACGTCGATCATTGTAAATCAATAAATTTTAGTATTATTCGAGAGGTTAAATGAAGGTTTTAGTGCTTGAAATTTGTGTGAATATTAAAATTTTATCTTGAAAAATAATATCTCAATTAGAATTAAAACTAAATAAATCATATTTCTTGTATGATTTATATGATTTTAGTTAGTGTTAGTCAGTATAAGGTGGCATATCTTAAGCGTTAGTTGAGAAATCAAATGAAGTTTTTGATGTTCGAAACTTATGTGAATATTAGAGCTTTATCTTGAAAAATAAGATTTTAGTTGGACTTAAAATTAGATAACATAAATCAACTATAAAACTAGAAAAATTGCATTTCTCGCATTTCTCACATGATTTCAACTAACGTCTGTCAATGTAAGTTACTGTCTCTTAAATGTTAGTTGACAGGTCAAATAAAGATTTTAACACTTGAAACTTGTGTGAATATGGACCTTTAAGTTGAGAAATCTCAATTAGATTTAAATACAGGCAAACATAAAATTAGAGAAGTCTTCATTCCCACATGATTTTAGTTATAGTCGGTTAGTATAAGTTATTGTCTTTTAATGTTAAATAAGAGGTTAGATGAAGTTTTTAAAGCTAGAAACTTGCATGCATAATAAACCTTTATCTTGAAAAATAGGATCTCAATTAACCATAACATTCCTTTCCCTACAATAGGACCTTTTGGCTTTAAATGAGCTAATTTAGCAGCCTTGAGAGTTCATTTAGTAATGACATTTCTATAAAATAAATAGATTTAACAACTTTTAGACTCGAAATAATATTTTACCTATTAGGCCACTAACTTTAAAAATAAAATCGGTCCAATAACTATTTAATTCGAGCTCAATTCATGACTTTTCCAAATAAACGAATCTGAATCTTAAACTTTAGATCTCTTGGGCACTAATTCTTATTCTAATCAATTTAACCCATATCAAGGGTATTACACCTTATGTCTCTGAACCACCAAGGGATTCATTTTGGTGATTTTTGCTTCTACAGGACTTTGTGAGTATGTATTAACTACTAAGGAAATAAAATTTAATTTTTTTATGTGTACAAAAGTAAAAATGTAAAATAAAATATTAATTCATAAATGATTTATATATATAATTGCTACAATGCTAAAAATACACTCTATTTATATTATAATTATTTATAAATATATTAATTTTATATAAAAAGGAAATTTGATATATTATTAGTTTTTTTAGCTCAATTTAAAATTTTGTTAAAAAAATTAAACTCTAAAAGTAATGTCCATATATATATTTTTTAATTTTTGATCAAAAATTTAATCAATATCGATATTATTCGTGATATATCTATAAATTCGAAAGTTCAAAACCAATATCAATATTTAAAGTCATACTAGAGAAGCACTTAGGTTGAGAAGTACTAAGAGTATGTTTGGCACGCCAGATTTGAGATGGATTTGAAATTCAAAAATTTCAAACTTTTTAAATGCTTTGTTTGAAAACCAATTGGATTGCAATGGGGTTTGGGATTCAAACTCTCTCTCATTATTTTGGGAATCATCATTCCCATTCAAAACCATGGGTTTGGGTGGGAATGGATTCCTCATATCATATCTTCTTTTTTTTTTTTTTTCCTCTCACACCTCCATCTCTCCTTCTTTTTCTCACATTCTATGCTTCTGTCATCATATCTCTATGGAACTAGCAGTACCTTTATGACTGTACCCTTTTTCCTTCTTCTTCTTCATTTTTTTTAATTTTTTATTTTTAATGTTTGATTACCTGGTTTTGGGTTCATCGAACCGAGAATTGGTTTTGGGTTCATCGTTGAACCCCATCTTTTGTGAATTTTTTTTTTTTTAAGTTCATGTTTTGATGTTATTATTGATGATGTTGATGCTGCTGTTATTATGGGAGATGATGATGTTAGTGAACTTTGAGTTGATGATTAATAATGTTGATGAACTTTAGTTGATGATGTTGAAGACATAGATAAACTGTAGATTAGGTTTTATTTTTTTTTCAATTTTTATAAAATTAATTTTATATAATAAAAAAATTAAATTAATTTTATTTAAATTTAATCTCAATCTACATCACATATGAGGTAATATAATTTAACCCTATCATAAGTTCCATCAAAGATGTGATAATAATTTTTTTAATCAAATTCAATCTATTTTATTTTATTTCATTTTAATCTAATTCATTCTATTATATTATAATCTCGTTCGTCAAATTGAATCTAATGGTAGTCCAGGAGCTCTCATTAGTCTAATTTTATATTAGGCGCGTGACACCTAGTCTCCTAGCAACGCCTGAAATAGTATTATGATGATGATGATTCTACTTGTGTGTGCCTAATTTCACTTAGTGAACCAAGAGAATCTCCAATGACACAACCTCCATTAAGTCTTACGATGATGATGATTTTGCTTTTATGATTTCAAATATGAAATCAATTGGAATATATATATATATATGTATGTATGTATGTATGTATATAAAAATTGACAAAAACACTTCTGACAATCAAAAAGGTCGCCCTGAGAGAAGTAGTAGTACAAACGTACCTAGGCAGGACACGCTTTGAAGTGAGAAAGTGCCACGTAAGCTAGTAGTACATCAATCAATGGAGGTTCTCACTTCTCAATTCTCAGGACCTTTTAAATTAAATTCACTCAGAATTTTCCAACCAATCAATCAATCAATCAATGAAAAGAGCATCTTTTTCTTGGTCTCATTTTCAAAAATGGCTGCCTCATGAAGAACAGCCTTGTCGGCTTGTCCACTTGTGACAATCGGACGCGTGTGCACAATCTACGTATTAAGTGGCGTTTATCACGACTCACATTATGTTTTTTGACAGAATCGCGATTCACACTTGAACACTGCATTAACAAGATGTTGGTCAAATCCCTTACATTTATAATGTAAAAAGTCATTGGTTTGATTTTATTATTTTCTTCTTTTCGAACCCCTATTTAATGATAATATTTAATTAAAAAAAAAAAGAATTTCTAGCTTTTTCGTCAAAAATATATAGGTTTCCAACTTTTTATAATTGATAACTATTAATTAGCATGGCCACAAACCTGAACTTGATTTTTTTAAAAAATAGTTAGGTTTTCCAACCTTTGATCACTATTATTAGCTAACAGGACAACATAAAATCATATATAAAAGACTCACCTGTAGAGCAAAATCCAAGGTAACGTAAACTTAACACAACCATTATTAATTGAGCGGTTATGTAACTTATATTGTTACCATTATAAATTGAGTGGCTATGTAACTTATATTGTATAACGCCCTTCCATGTTTGTGATAGGATTTCAAAGTTTCATCCCTAAAACACAGTATTTTAAACTCTCTCCCGTATGTTACGGGAGCAACTACTTAAAGCATGCCAAGCTGAATTCTTTATAACTTTGATGATCTTTTATGGTAATTAGCCATTAAAATCAAATCACTATCAATAAGAAGTCTATAGTTTATTTACAGTCATAAAATTCAATGCAAGTGCCACACCAAAGAGTATAAATGCTGCAAGAGAAGCTATTAAAAAAAATGCAAGACCGCCACTAGAAACCAGCAGTGAACTATTGCTGATAGAAACAAGAAGCTCTGTTCTGTCAACATTTCCAGTACAATAATGTAGAGAAATCTAGCCTATGCATTAATGATCAATCGTAGTAAGGGAAGGATATGGACAACGAAAATTATGCAATGGGCGTATTATGTACAGTATATCGACAATGAGGACTGATATGATCAGCATGACTACAAAAAAATTAGAGGGAACTAAGATTCCCCAACCATGGTGTAATCTATAGTATGCTAGTACCTAAGGTGACTTTCCATCAATCCAAGGACCTGACCAAAAAATTTCTACCATGGAGAAAATTCAACTGGGCCTCAGCGATTAATGACCATGGAATGGCTATGATAATATGAACAATATCAAGATAAATGTGAAGTGAAACAGCACCCGAGTATGGTAACACAGGGGAGCAATTGAACTGTGAGAATGCTTTCTGGTCTCTTGTTTTGCAGCGGCAGTAGAGTTGTCTCCTAGTCCAGCAGCAACAGCTGGAGGCACGTAGGTAGTGTGTGGTTGAACTGGGGAGGTATAAGACTCCTCTATGTCATAACCTTCACAAAGGACAAAGATTTGATTATAATATGATCATATGAATAATCATGGAAAATTACACTTGCGAATGAAACAATACTTACAATCAAACTTCTTCCAGCCCAAGACAAGTCTCTCTCGATCAAATATGACCCGATAGCCAGTCATAAAATTCTCTGTACAGAAATCAGTGATTACCATACAAATAAAATCAGTCCAGGAGAATATGGTTCTCATCGAATTAAACTTTTTACATGAGGTAGTGAGCAACAAAAATCATCAATTTAAGTGGATGTTTTCGGTATAAATGCACATAGAAAACAACCCTAGTGTGCACACTCTCAGTCATGGATCCAAACCAAATGCAATATACAATGATCACAACCAATCATGCTTAGTTTCACACACTTGATAAGCCATAAAACCACATAGTATGCATTATACCAAAATTATCCACACACTTGACAAGTTGTAAATCTATATGAAATGCAATCTACAAGACTTACGTCCAAGTATATTCAGTTCTGTACTCTTGAGAACAGGCAGGCAATATACATGTTCACTCTGCAAAAAGGTTGCATAGTATCAGTTTCATGAAAGCCATGAAGTTTAGAGAGAAAGACAACAAATGAGCGAAAAACAACCTGGTTTGAGATAACAATTATTGGTTCATATACGGTGAATAGGCTTCCACCTTTCATTGTTAAACTCATGCTAGGAATCAAACTCGCATTTGCCTCAGGACTGTCCATCATACAGAAAACCATTGCAGTGAATGAGGACATAAACTTGCAAGAAATGATACATAATTTCAATTATCAGAAAAAAGACTTAATATAACCTCATTTCATAACAATATTCAAAAGGGATTTTTGAATCTGTTGCATGCCGTCTATCTTGTACCTGTAAATGGAACTGAACAAGAGCATGAACTGCTTAGTTCCAGCATTGCATGTTTAAACCGAGAAAAAAAAAAAAAACAACTCAAGGGCTTACATTTTCCGAAACACTTGTATAAATTGGGTCAATCAAGTATGTAAAAGAGGTCCCAGAATCAAAGAGGGCTGTAAAGTCCACATCAATTAAAGTTTTTCCAACTTGAATTTGAGTTACAGAAATATTATAGGTTGGGCTGCAAAATACATCCAAACATAAGTCAGATGATGTCAATAATCCTTCCATTGCAGATGAATAAATTTGTGTAAATTCACAGAGTCACAAACAGCATCAAGTAAATGGGAAATTACCACTTACTGTAATGGATTGATATTAAATGGAGTTTCTTCTTGGTCAGGACTACCCTTGTCACCAAAACTGATTCTTCCAATACCATCACGTCCAAAACACATGGAGAAAGAATCTGCTGTTAGACCATCTCTGGATAATATACTAGGAACCGATATTTTCTCCATACCAAGCCCAAATAAACCATTGGGAGCTGCAATATCCAGAAAAGAACCACTCTGAACCTGTCCACAGCTGCAAAATTCATATTTCAGTTTCATACAATCTTAGACCTCAAACGACCGAAAAAACAAGACAACCATAAAACAATATTTAAACATTACAGTTAGTGTAACACTGGTAAAACAACAACTACCGACCCAAATGTCACGTACGCCTCAACAGATTCATTATGATGATTATCATCTTCCCTTGTTAAGTGCAGAACATCCTCAACCAAAATCCCCGAAGTAGACGTTTGAGCTGAGACATAAGAAACCGAGTAAGGACAGCTGCTAAACGTTCCAGGGCATCGATTACGCTGTGCACACAAGACATTGTTGCACGTGACCTTTTTGCCCGTCAACGACTCTTCTGGTTTATATATGCTGAGCTCAAAATCCTGCCACAACAAAATAACACATAATTGACAAAAGCAACAAAATATCATCAAACTACCACCACCATTTCACCTATAACATCAAGATCCTAATTCAACCAAAGTTTTCACTTTCAACTACTTAAAATTCAATAACCATAGCAGCCAATATAACTAAATATATCATTACATTTACAAAATAAATCCCCAAAATTCCATTCTCAAAACATGAATCTTGCTTCCACCCAACTAAATTGGAACAAAAATATAATTTTTTTTAAACCAAGAAAGTGAATATCAATACAATTTCGGACATTTTCCATATTTTAGGCCCGATATTTTCACTTAAACCAATATTTACTTCAATTAAGAAAATAAAGATTTCATTTGTATCAATACTTACTTCGATTAAGAAAATAAAGATTTCATTTTCATCAAGAGTGTACAAAATCAAACACATTGAAAATTGAAAAAAAGAAAAGAGGAGAGAATATATATATACAGAAGCATAAGTGGCACCCTGAGTAGGAGCACATCGATTGCAATCGCATGGAACCCAAGACAAATCACTTCCAGTGTCAAGCGCCACCATGAACTTCGATCCAGGTGTCCCCAATTCCACAGTCGTGTAATGTAAACTGTCAAAAATAGAAAAAAAAAATAATAATAATCAAGAAATTCGAATAAAAATGACCAAAAAAATTGATAAAATAAGTGGCATTGACAATTACGTACAAGCCAAGAGAGTTGATGCGGACAGTGGAGTTGCCGTCGGAGAAAGAGAGAGGCGACGTGGCGTCGAAGAGAAGGCGGCCACGGAGGAGGTGGTCGCGGTGGGCCAAGACGGCGTAGTACTCGAAGGTTCCTTTGGCTGGCCAGTAGCGGGAGAGGAGCTTGCCGGTGGAGTCGGACCAGTTCTTGACAGAGTCGGAGAAGCGGTGGTGCATCTTGAAGCTGAAGATGCGAGCGGCGTCGACGCAGGTGGAGGACGACGGCGGTCCGATGAGGAGACACCAGATTGGGACCAAAACGACAATGAATTTCAAGAAACAATGCATTTTTGTATTTTTTTGTGCTGTGTTTTATTTTCGAGAACAAAAATCGAAAAAGAAAAAACAGAACGCTAGATCCTGGAGAGGATTTTTTGGTGTTGCCTTTGGCGTTGGTTTGGTGGTGGCAAAGAATGGAGAAGCTTGCAGACAGACTGTGAGTTGCATGTGGAGTGGGACCCGCTTTTTATTTTTTATTTTTTTTACAGTTGACGAGGGCTTCTATGGGCGGGATTGTTCTCTGTTTTTCTTTTCTTTCTTTCCATTTTTTTTTAATTTATATTTATATTTGTTTATTATTAATTTAATATTTTTTTCACCATTTTAAAGATTTTTTTTCTAATATCAAATCAGATGACTGACGGACTCTAAGCGAATAGAATTCTATCCTAAGATCCGAAATGCTATCCTAACAAATGGGATAGATCTATCCATCCTAAATGAAAAATTAACGTATGTTCTTACGAGCTAGTGATCAAACCTTGCCTCTTGCTTTATTAGAAAACTAGATAAATAAGTTGGCGCCGTTGCACCACCATTCTTGAGAACCATTTTGGACATTTGTTTGATCATTTTTTATTTCTTCGGTAAAGCAAGGGATAGATTATGCTACTGTGAGTACCGTGCGAGTGAATACTAGTAAAATTATTGTTTGATGGTATTTTATACGTCATTTTGTGGTGGAGAGTAAGAGTTTAAGCCAATTAAATATATATATATATTTGGTGTTTTGTGAAATGGTTTTTGATGACGGGATGTGTGTGATGTAATTAAGATTTTCTTTTTAAGTTAGTCTTTATGAGTTTATCAAGTTATAGAATAGGATTTAATTAACCAAGAAATGAAAAAACATCAAAATTTTATTTTTAATCAGTGTTAATTAGGGTACATTTGCCGATTAGTATTAGACATGGGGTCAAATAACGGTTTTAATTCTCCGAACTTGAGTTAATGATCGAGCAATACTTTATAAATAGGATCTCAGTTAGCTTTAAAAGTAGAAAAGATAAATCAACCACAAAAAAGAAAATGTTTTTTTTTTTCCAACTTCATTTAATGTTAATTAAGGGATCAAATAAGGTTTTTAATTTTCAAAATTTATGTCAGTAATAAACTCAATATCATTTTTACTATTAGAATAAAATCCGAAACTTTTAAATTTATTCCTAATTATTGAAACCTCTTGTTACATATGAATATATAACATGCCAAATAATTTCAATCTAAAAAATCAAGATAGAAAGAAGTGAGAATAGCTTCCATGCATTAGTCGTATACGTCTTTATTGTTTAGGTTCTCGATATATATAACATTTACGTCTCATATAATTATAATTTTTTTCATAAAATTAATAATTTACATCCTCTTATCTTAAAACTAAAATATTTACGGCCAATGCATTCAATCTATGCTACAGAGAAAAATTAAAAAATAAAATAAAATAAAAGAGAAGCACTTAATTAAGAAGCACTTTGAAGAAATTAGCAGATACCAAATATTTACAAAGATACATAGGTCACCCGAGTTTCTCAAAATATTTACAACAAAAAAACAATAATAGAGTTGGACTAATTATATAATAATAATAATAATAATAATAATAAAGCCTCAAAATGGTTACGTTTTATTGTCTCAGATCAGATGCAAAGAAGAAAAATCAGGAATTGGAGCCTGTTCATGTGTGAGCCGGCGCAGAAAATTTGGTTCTTGAAAATGGAGAGAGGAGCTCCATTTGATGGACGAACTTGATGTCATGAATCAATGGGTTGTCAGTCCTTCTCGGCGGAGATCCAGCGAAACCTGAACCCGAAGAGCACGTGCCGTTGCACGTGGGTTCCTTCACAACAACTCTCTGCAACAACGACACACAGAGAGACAACAGACCAAAGTTGTGTTGTTGTAGTGAAATTTGTTAGAAATCTTTCAAACACAACAAATTTTGGTTAAATGTGAAAACAATGCAGTGGGGTGGTGACAAAAATTTGAAAAAAAAAAAAGAAAGATTAGATTTTAGCTTCTTCTGACCTCCTCAGAAATCAAGTGCAGAATCCCGGCTGGTTGCTGTTGGCTGCTGTCAAAAATAAGAACAAGAAATGAAAACAAAGACAAAAACAAAAATAAAATGAAGAAGAAATTGAATCAAGACCTGATGTGTTGGTTGCATTTTGAGAGCTTGAGGAAGTCAGGGACGGACGGTTTTAGGCGGCGAGGTTTGGGGCAGAGTAGTTGTGGCCGCTGCTGGTGGTTTGTATCACTGTCTGAATCAAAAATGTAGCTTTTTTTTGCTGAAAAATGTTGCATTTTTTTGTTTTGTTTTTGTTTTCTTCAATGAAGAAGAAGCAAAAGCTGCAAAACACAAGCAACTTTAAAACTACAAGCTCTTTTTATCTGTGTATTTCTGTTCATCAATTTATGTTAGTGGATTTTTTTTTTTCCTCTCTCTTTTTACAAATGGAAGAGTAAAAAAGAAAGGGATTGGCTTGTTTGTGGATTTAAAGAAGATCGAGAGAGAGAGAGAGAGAGAGAGAGAGTGTGTGTGCGTGTGTTGGGAGCGAGAAATTACTGACTAGTGGAGCCACATTTGGGATTTTAGGGCCAAACCTTTTGTTGTTGAAGTGAAGGTCATGTGAGTAGATGTGTGTCTCTGTGTGTGTGTGTGAGAGAGAGAGAGAGAGAGAGAGAGAGATTGACAGATTAGAACATGAGCATGTGTTTTTTTCTTGGCTAAGAGTAGTTATAGGTTTGGTCTTGACTAGTTTTGGCTTTCATTTCGCTCTCCTATTTCTTCTCTAATTCTTATTTTTCCCTAATTTTCATTTCATCCATGTGAGTATCACGGTTCCATTTCTCAAATTTTCCGTGTTCGGTTTTTTGTTTTCTCATTAGGGTCTCCATGAAATTATTCCATGACTATTGACACATGTTAAGGTGAATTTTTGTAGGAGTTTATTCTAAATTATATCCTTTCTTGATTAGAACTTTCTTTCCCAACTGTTTTGTTAGTGTGGTGTTGGTGACAATATTGAATCATTTGGCATCTAAATGCTAGCTAGCTTGCATGAACCAACCCTTCACGTTTGTAGTACTTGGTTGGTTGCTTTCAAGAGTCGGTATTTCATGACAAATGTCATGATGTTAAACAAAACTAGTCTTTAATTAAAAAAAAAATCTCGCACAATATACAGCTGAGTTCCCCTTATTTTTGACCTACTTATGTCTTGCAACACAAAGAATGCCCAAATTTTATACAACACATAAATTCTATATTTAACCATTCATTTGAACTTTGAGTTCTCTTACGTTAAAAAACTTGTATTCTGGTGCATATTAATGTCCGACAAGTCTGCATCAGACCATCTTCTCTGAAAGTGGATTGTGTCCAAAATGGGCATAACTTCCCTGTCTATAAGACCAATGATTGAGGCCGAAATGGTGTGAAATCAGACCCATTTTCCAGAACCGTGAAACATCCATAGATAAAAAATGAAAAGGTGAGAAGGGAAAAAGAAGGCTGGAGTATGAAATGAATAAAGCACAGAAGAAACAATAGAATGTGATCTACATGAAGGGCATATTTTAGATTCCTTTATAGCTCCAAGCAGACAATAGCCAAGTCCAAGACTCAGAATTCAGAAAACTCAAAGCAGTTTCTAAAACTACGGTTTATATTGACCCAAACCCCGCGTTTGGCATCACCTAATGAATCAAGGCTGAGTGCGAAATTTCATATGTATATTAGCGGTAAAGACAACTTCAACCACCAGTCATGCTTCGAAGAGGTAAATTTTCAGTAAACTAGACAGTACATCCGAAGCATACCCAACATATGTTGATCTCCTCGATAATACAAGCTCACTAGACAATTAAAAGGTTCAGAGTTTGCAGCCTGGAATCCAGCAACTGCCTAAAATTTGAACCATCCACACTAACTACCACAAAACAGATAATAACTTGAATTACTTCAAACCATGAAACCAAACAGATAGTAACTTGCATCACTTCAAACCATGAAACCAAACAGACAGTAACTTGCATCACTTCAAACCATGAAACCAAACAGACAGTAACTTGCATTACTTCAAACCAATAAACACAAGAAAAGAACAGCCTACAAACAAACAAAACTGCAATAGGCGAATAATAGAACATAGAGCAGAAAACCGCACCATTGACATTATGCAATATCAAGACTCCTCAAAACTCACAAGTAAATGATGCTTTGATTTCAACAAACCATTATACCTTATACAACATTATATGAACAAATTTCAGAATTTATGGCCTCTGTGACAAGAAATTGAGTAAAGAATTGGAAAAGATCAGATGCATAAGGTACAACTAATAGATTTGTCAATTGAGGCATATCACATCAATATAAACGCAAGCAAAAGTAACCTGTTACCACATCAAAAATAAATGCAGCAGCAGTTTCTAGTATTGAACAGCTATCATCTCATATATTATAAGTTTATAACAGATGCCTCAAGTTTTCTATTTCATCCATACTCAAAAATAATCCAGAGCATCACTTTCTGGTTTCTAGGTCTCGCATTGAAGATAAACCTACTACTTAGGATCATCATTCAGAATACACAAGTAATGCAAAAACAATTACTTTTGAGTAAGCAAGTTAGGTAGTAGATCGTACAATATAGTCATACAGAAGTGAAGAAAAAATTAATCTTATAGTCTTGATCTACGTACTTTCAACTTAAACTGTAATCTAGTCAAGGAGGATTAAAAAATGTTGTACACACACATTTACAATTAGACATGAACACCTCAAGATGTTTGCTTGTACCCATTGAATACTAAATATGTCAAACGAATTGGAGAACTGAGTTGAGTGCTTAAAATCACAAATTATAAATATCCCAATCAAACTTGGGTTGTGAGAAAACCTCATAATCGATCGAACCCTCTATAACACTGTCTACAGTTTGTATGCCTTCCAAAAGTGTTGGTTGGAAACTATCATTATCAGAAGGCAATAATTTGTACAATACTAATAATCCGAGTGTAAATATGGCTTGCAGCTTGGTGGAGTCTCCTTGGACCGAAAAGAACAAGAGCATTGAGAGGAGGAATAAATCGACACAGAATCGCATGATACACAAGACAGTATCCATCAACCTCCCATCATTGCCAGCAGGAAAACCACGGACTCTGTATACAAACAGAAAGTTGTATTTATCAACCACATACCTATAGCCAAAATAAACTGCACCAACTGGGACCACAAGTGGAGCAAATGAAGAATATATCATAGTGAGAGCAAATATTGTCAGATTAAATGCATAATATTGTGCAAAATCAAATGTCTGCTTGGGTATTGGTGAGGCTCTGCTTATCGGATATTCCAAAAGATCTTGGCCCTGTTGTCCAATTCCATGCATCGTGGGAGAGTCCAACATACTTTGCATCAGCGGTCTCTGAAGGCTACTGATTTCATGATTTTCTAATGCGACGTCTTCACTCTGTTCAGGCACCAACTGAAGCATGTCATTCTTCCGAAATTTCTGAATCTTCTTCTTTATCCATGGGATTGGAGCCAGTAGATCATAAGATATCCCCAAGAACGTGCTCGTGATCAGAAATGCAAGAGAGGAAAGGCACGACTTTGACAAAAATGATGCACTCATGTACTGTTCAATCCTCTTGCAATCTTCCCCATCCAGATAACACCGGCCCATTTTTAAAATGGCACTCTCTAAGGATGATTCAACCAGACCCCTCAATATGATGAGGTTTACAAGGAAAAAACAAACCATCTTCAGAAGCGCAGCTCTTTGTTCCCCGGAAACAGTTAAATGCCGTTCAAACTTTGATAGATATGAAAGAGCAGAAGGAATAACTATATACATACTCACAAATATAATTAGGTTGGGCAAGAACTGAAAGATCAAAGACGCCAACCAGCTCGAACTTTGCACCCAAGCCAACCACATTTGGGCATTATCCATTGCCTCCGCATTGATAATCCGTGCAGCACTTGTCAAAGCACTCATAACCGCAAGAGGAGAACTGAAAAACAAAAGCATCAAAAGCAAACATGTGTTCACAACCACCCTCCGCAATCTCAACGACTGCTTCGTAGTTCCCAAATTGTTCCAATAAATA
Organism: Dimocarpus longan; assembly: GCA_022984855.1. Classification (NCBI taxonomy): domain Eukaryota; kingdom Viridiplantae; phylum Streptophyta; class Magnoliopsida; order Sapindales; family Sapindaceae; genus Dimocarpus; species Dimocarpus longan. The sequence continues at coordinate 1,699,101 of CM041019.1, read as the reverse complement.
TCCGTAGCCAAAGGAGCCCGCTCAACTTTCCATTGGTTCCTCTGCAACCTCAACTCCACCAAAGAATAAAACTTCCCAATCCGCCTCTTCTTCTCATTCCCAAAATCCTGAACCGCCTTATTTGCTGTATACACATCCTTAAACATCACAAATGCAACTCCAGCTCCTGGTGCACGCCCCTCCTTATAAGCTGCCAATTCAGTCTCCAAATCCGCCCTCAACTCTTGCAACTTCCTCAACCTCTCCTCATCCGTAAAACCAAACCTATCCATCACCCCCCGCCACAAATACTTCACTTTCCTCCAAACAAAAACCACCCTCACTTTCCATCCCCCGTCTCCACTCTCACCAGCCTCCCCATCATCATCACCATCCGGTAAAAGCCTCGAACCAATACGAGCAACCAACCAAGTGATTTCATCTCTTACCCGAATCAATTCACTAGCTAAATCATCCAATGCACACAAATCCATCGGCATGATAACCCTATAAACCTTCCCAGGATACCTATGTTGAATATACTCCTCTAAAACACTCCTATCAATACCTAAACTTTTCGGCAGCCCTTGAATCATAATCGTAAATATAGCAGTCGAATTCGAACTAGGGTCACTCAAATTCCCATTAACGTCTCTAAACCTAGTCACTTTCAATCTCTCTTCAATTCCATATAATCCAAAATGCATTAACGACACAGCAACAACAACGAACAGAAAATGCACCCAGAGCAAGACCGAACCTTTCTCGACATGGTTGATTGTCGTCTTCGAGAACTGGTCGGCGAGCACGGCGTCTCCGCCGTAGAGATTCAAGGGGAGAACGACGGCGACGGAGAGGATGGCGATCGAGGAGAGAACGGCGAAGCTGCCGCCCTCGATGAGGAGGAACTGGGCCGCGTCGGCCCCGCAGTGGCGGGCGATCTCGCGGCAGGTGGCGTGCCAGACGGCGAGGAGCTTCGACCCCAGCGCGGCAGGCCCAGGGATCCAGCGGTGGTCGCTGCGGAGCTTGACGAAGAGGAAGATGAGGACGCAGCAGAAGAGGCCGATGGCGGAGATGTTGAGGAGGTATTGGATGTTCCCGTACCAGACCGCCGGCATGTCGCCGTCGCCGTCGGAGGACGATGGCGGCGGCGGCAGTGGCGGGTCCATTAATTTGTTTCGCCGATTTATTTTTTTATTTTTTTGTTTTTTTGGTGGTTCGAGTCAGAGTATACGTGGACTGAATTTGAAAATTTTTCTTCATGAGAGAGTGAAGAGAGAGAAAATCGAGAAAGGAGAAATTTTTTTAGGCTTTGACAATTAGGGTTTTTGAAAATTGGAGATGAGGCTTGCTTGAAGTACCTGCGACTGCGAGACGGACGACACCGGAAGACTGGTAGTTCTGCTCTTGTTTTTGATTGTTTGGTTCTGGGACCGTTTTGGGATTTTATGAATTTGCCTGCGTAATTTAGGATTCTTTTCGTGTGTACCCTTGTTGGTCCAGGCCCATTTTGGGTGGTGTTGAGATTGGATTTTATTCAAATGGACCAATCACATGCCAAAGTTAGGCCCAAAAAAGGGTCGTATCGCCCAATTATGCTTTAAAAGAACCACTTTTGTGTCTTGCAAGTCTCTTAGTATATATTTATTTTTTTTAACACAGTCTCTTGCTATTTTTGGATGAAGTGAAGTGTATTTTTTTTTCTTCAATTTGACACCCAAAGAGATCTGAAATCTTTGAGGATTTTTCGTTTGGGACCTAGCTGAGATTAAATAGGAAATTCGGGCATTTGCTTAACTAGATATGTTTTTCTATTAGGATTTGGATTCCTAAATCAACAAAAATAAGAATGTTGATCTCAAATTTTACAATTAGAAACTACTTTTATTGCATTCAGTTCTTCGAGTGGAGGTTATAGTAAAGTATGTTATTAATTTTTTGTTTTTAAGTATAACACCAAATTGATTTAAGATTTAGTGAGACTTTTTTAAGACCCAGCAACATTAAATATTGACATAAATGACTCAAATATCTCTAATCACAAAGATTGGGGAGAAATGATTGTATATGGTAGAACTAGAAATCTCGACCACAAATTTGTTAAGACCCAATGAGATTAAATATTATCTATGAGTGACTCAAATATATACTCTCATAAATATTTGGGAGAAGTAATTGTGCACGATAGGGTTTGGACCCTGACTACAAATCTCTTTATACACTGATAATTACATATAGTACGGCATGCACTTAGACCATGAGTGTCGAATGAGAACTGTATAATACATATACTAGGATTTAAACTCTAACAACATATATTAAATAAACACTACACCACTTGAGCTAATAGAGAATATGTGTGAAGTATGTTGATGATCAAGTTAAATCTTAATAGAGATTAACAAAACTTATTCTATTCTTTTCTCAATGAATCCACTCCGCATATAAGATTGACGTTGTTTCATTGAATCATTGACTTCTTTATTGACTTTTGATTTTTTTGAATTTGGACCAATTCATTTATGTTTATGATTGAAATTTTGGTTGTCCTACATGTCATGTCCATGTCAGAGTATGTTGTGTCATGTTTAAAACCCCAATAAGTCATATCCCACCATATTCAATTCATTTAACCCACTAATGTGATGTAGATCAAGGATCAATGCTGCCGTACAAGCTTTATATCACGAGTGAATTTAGATTGTTTAAATAATCTATAATTATTAATGAATAAAACTCTCTAAGTGAGGGGTGTTATGGTAACCTCTCACACCTTATCCGTTTCTTCCCAAGCAATGACAGAGTTTGGGTATCATTATCTATAAAATGTGAACAATTATCTTTCAACTCACATATGTATAGATAAAATTCAATTAAATCTTTCTAATTTGTGGGTATTTTTTTCATTTAGTGTGAGTCTTTCTCTTTAGTCTATTAAAAAGTAGAGTAAAAATTAGAGTTAAGTTCAGGATCGTATCATGAAGTTCATATAAAAAATAGTCTCGACAGTTATATATATACTAGTAATGTCAACAAAAATATTAATGAATTAAAAATTATAGAAACAAACACTAATAATGAAAACAATGGACTCTCAACAACCCTAATTATATGGTAATAAAAAAGTACGAATTTGTGTCGTTATAACTTGGTTATGAATTAAAATTTTAGTAAGTTAATATCTTTCTTTGACGATTTTTATCATTACAAACTTATTATCATAATTTTTTATTTCATATATGAACTGTCCACATTAGAAAATTTTTCTCATAATAGAATCCGCTATCTCGTACATCAATCATAGGTTTTTCCTTGCACCCCAACATCATATCATAGATAAAGTTAAATGATCATGTCTATGTATGTTTCACGCAACAATAATACAAGTAACAAAGACCAAACATGCTTTTTAAAAACGATAGTCCCTTTGTTTCCCTCACAGAGATGAGCGCTCTGCATCTGTGAATAGGAAATGTATGTAGACAAATCAATCAGAAACGGTGATTGGCAATGACCAGTGGCGTTGTATCATATTTAACTATGCTTGGATTTTGAAATTTTTGGACTATATTTTCTAAAATGAAAATGCTTTGTCAAAATAAAAAAAGGAGTGTAGTTTTGTTGCTTTTGGATACCCATAAATCCACCTTCCAATATCATCATTTATCTATCTTGGTAGATATCAACAATTATCTTAACTTTAAGGTGTTAACGTTAAAAAATAAAATAAACTTTATGAAAATAATAAATAAAATTTTAATTAAAATATTAATTTTTGTCTTCTGTGTATGTGAAGGATATGCATTAAGATGATATGTAATTAATTCATAAATTGAGTAATTTAGACGATGATAGTGGTGAATTTACTTGGACATTATATTGCAATTGGGGATTGAAATTTGGTTTCAAAATTTGTGTTGTTTAGTGGCGGTCATGAATGTCGTTCAAATTCTGACTTTTATATTTACTTTTAAACAAGTGGTGAAAGTGATTGAAGGGTGATTAAGATGTTACAAGAGCTAATTGATTGGATTTAATTGTATACATATTTGACTCGATAATATCATTGGAAATATATCCAGTATATATTGTCAATCGATCACAAATTAATGCTATCAGAATTATTATACACATTATTGAAAGTCTGATTAAATCATAATAATGTTTCTAATGAGTGTTTTTTAATGCTCGATTTGAATTTAAAACTAGTGGAATTATTAATTGGGTTTAAATATGCTTAGAAATATATATATGTATATATATGAAATAAGAAAACCGACTTCTAATTGTGATTTATAACGCGCATTTAATGGTTTTTTGCTACAAGGTTGTTTGTTTGTGGAAAAAGAAAATATATTAATTTATATATTGAAATTTACATAACATGTAATAACATTGTATTTCGACTTATTGTTATAATGTATTGGTGATTATACAAATCATATCTTTTAAACTGTCTTAAAAGGAATATAAATATATTCAAAATGATAACAACAAATATTCTAGGAACTCTTAGTAACAGTTGCGTGGAATATTCTTATATAAAAAATTAAAAAAAAAAAAAAAAACTAATTAAACAGTTTTAGAGTTGGCTCGAAATCTACGTACATTTTTGTTGTTGATCAAATAGAAAATGATTCCGTCTCAATGGTCTTAAGTCTCCCTATATTGATCTCTTGCATTTCGACTTATTGTTATAAACAATAAGTGATTATCCATCCACGTGCAGCAACAATTTTTCCTTTTTTTAAAAAAAGAAATACAAATACTTATTAAAAATTAGTGGGACCTCGTGATCTAGACCTATGAGATAGGGGTGGGCACTACCATGTTCGGATCGGTTCCTATTGGAACCGATCCGAACATGATAAATTCGCGGATCGCCACTTTTGGATCCGAACATGGTCCGATGAGGGAGAGGAACCGATCCGAACCGAACACCCAGTGTTCGGTTCGATTCGGATCGGTTTCCATATTTGGGCCCAAATTTGGGCTTCATGTTTCCAGTGTCCTGACGGGGACTTGTGCTTCACGGCCACGGCTTCAGGTGATGGTGACTGTGAGAAGAGCTGATGTGAATCACGGTGACGCCGACGAGGACAACAGATTGACAGCCACGACTACGACGAGTACTCCACGGCGGCGATAGAGGCGAGAAATGAAAGATGAGAGATGAGAGGGGGCTTCACCGCGACGATGTCGACGAGGACAAGCTCGGCCACAGTCACGGCAAGAAGAAGGTGATGGCATCGACAGCAACGGTCACGGTTAGAACCTTAGAGGTGACAGACGGCGCCGACAGCAACGACAACTGCAACAGAGACGAGATCGGGCCACGGCAACGGCAACAAAGACGAGATCGGGCCACGGCAACGGCAACAGAGACGAGATTGGGCCACGGCAACGGCAACAGAGACGAGATCGGGCCACGGCAACGGCAATAGAGACGAGATCGGGCCATCGCAATGGCAACAGAGACGAGATCGGGCCACGGCAACGGTAACAGAGACGAGATAGGGCCACGGCAACGGCAACAGAGACGAGATGTGACGGTCGGTGAGCGATAGGAGGAAGAAGGGGGAAACGGCGCGGCGCGGCGACAAGAACCAGCAGCAACAGATCGGGTTGGAGTCTTTTTCAGCTAGGGTTTGAGATTTATGTGAGATATTATAAAGGGACATGCGAAATTACGCTTGTACCCCTGTTCACGGGTCGGTTCGGTTTTGACCCTATGAAACCGAACCGATCCGTCAAACACCATGTTTTTTATTTTGTTGACCCGAACAGCTTAATATTTAACATGGAATCCGACCCGAACACCCACGGATCGGATCGGATCGGGTTGTTCGGGTCGGTTCCATGTTTTGGTGCCCACCCCTACTATGAGATACAATCTCAACTATTACTATTATTATTACTGTTCCTTAATAGGTGGAATAGAACTACTCACATATGATAGAAAAATTATCCACAAACTAGTGGAACTTTTTAGTAAATTATCCATGTTTATAGGATATTTAAAAAAGAAAAATTTTAATTTAGTCTTTAACGTTTAATAAAATATTACTTTTTTACTAACATTTACATTTCGAATTCTTTTTATCTCTAACGTTTCGGAAATGCATCAATTTAGTTTCTCTTACCAAAAAAATAACAGTCAAACGTGACGTATGAGACAAAAAGATGAGTTTACTCTTGATATAATTTAAAATAGTTAAAATGACATGATTACCTTTTTAAAAATTGATGATTACAAAATAACTATCTCTATTATTACAAAATCGTCATTGACCACCTTCCAGTCAAATTGTGACATATCATTTAATCAAAATTTTTTAATTCAATTTATTGTTAATAAATATTTTAATTAAACAAGAATATTTTTAATATAAAATAATAAAAAAAAATTATTCTTCATCTTCTACCTCCATAATCTTCCTCATCTTCTACATTCATCAAAGTCATCATTTTCATTATTTTCATCGAACCAACATCATCTAAATTAGACATCTAATATCAAATCAAACATCTTCCAAATCTTAAAAAAAAAATACAAATTAAAAAATATATATAAATAAAAAAAAAAAAAAAATTGGAGATGGCACAATCAGTCTCCACCCTCGGAGACTAATCTCCGACGATGAAAACCCTCTGATCTCCATCGCCGAAGACCAGATCTGGTCTCCAGTGATAGAGAACAGTATTGGTCTCCAGATCGTTGGAGACCTATGTTGGTCTGGTCTTCAGCAATCTGAAGACCAACAGACTGAGGTGGAGACCAGTTGGTCTCCATGTTAGAGACCAAGAGATCGAGCTGGAGACCTGGTCTTCAGCAGGCCCGACAATGGAGACCAATTTTTTGGTCTCCCATGAAGATCTCTTTTTTTTTTTAACTTAATTTTTTTATATATATATTAAATCTAAAATATAAAAATATATATTATATTAAATATATATATTAAAATTATATAATTTTATTCAAGTTAAAATGATTAAATTAACTCTCTTCATATTAAGGTTGACCAATATTTGACTAACAGAAAGACTAAATTAATACATTTTCGAAACATTAGAGATTACGAGAATTCAAAATACAAACGTTAGTAGAAAAATAATATTTTGCCAAACGTTAGGAACTAAATTAAAATTTTTTCATTTAAAAATTATCCACGTTATAGGCAAAAGTGTTTGAACTCAATTCTCTGCTTATTATCAACCGAACTGGGCGAGAATATACCACTGAAGCACTCTTCTTTAGAGCAACAATTATTCTAGAGTATTAAGATAAGTGGCATGTTACTTACCCTAAATGGCTTTAGATTTGGCTCACAATCTACACTTCCTTTTTTTAAATAAATAAAAAAAATTAACTACATTCCACACTTTCTTATTGATCAATTAGAGTATGAATTCCATCTCAATTGTCGCTAGTCTCTCCCCAAATCAGACTCTTGCTATGATAATTCTTGTAATTGATAATCTTTAATTTATATTACTTTTTCAAAAAAGTATCATATATTTGTAAGATCTGATTTTATCGAGCATATTTTGATTGTTCCAAATTTGAATAGATATTAGCATTTGTAATATTGTGATTTCCAAATTTGGGATTGTTTAATGAAGTTTGAGTATTTCAAACATAAAAAAAAAAAAACGTATCATATGTATATATAGAGAGTGAGAGAACAGGAATACAGTGGCACATGCTCTTAACAAATATACATTATATTTTGGAAGGAAGGAATATGGATTAATGAAATCTCTCATTTTATCCATTGTTTTGTTTGTTGCATAATTACTATCGATAAGATAATAGTTTTTTATTATTATTACTTTTTTTAATCTCAACACTAGAAAGTCCAAACTTCCCTTCCAATAAATAAATAACTCCAAAATAAACCTTTATGTTCTTTTACCACATAGGTGTTTTTCAATATTCCACAATAAAGCAAGCAACCGGCTTTTCACCAATCAAGGCCCCAGGCATGAATGGTGGGAAAGAGAGATACCTAACAAATTAAATTGACTGTAAGTCCATATCAATTATAATATCACCAAGCCAAGTTCATTGTTATTGCTTATCAAATGTGAAAAAAAAAAAATTAATACCCTTTTTTGAGATTCAGTTAAACTATAAATATATGTTATCAACTTTTATATTTGTTATAAATCTCTTTTAAAATTATAAAAATAATAATTAAACATACACTAAAATACATGAAAACTTTTTCTAATAATACTAATAGTAAGCTGATTTATAACTATTATACTATCGATATATCATTATTTTATTATTGTAATTGTTATAAATTAATTTACTAAATCATTTAAGTACTTTTTTTTTTTGGGAAGTATAGCATCAATTTTTAATTAAATTTATAAGAGTATTGTTTTACTATTCAAAAATTTATCCAAATTTATTGCTCAAGTAATATGACAATTTATAACAATTACATTAATAATGAGATGATGAATTGATTATATGATAATTATAAGTTAATTCGTTGCATCATTTGAGTAACGATGTTAATAAGTTTTTTGATTGTGTAGTATTATTTTTAATTAGAATATAGTTGCTACTTTTTGTATTTGCAATAAATCTCTATAAAGTTCTAAAAACTTTATAAATATTTCATAGCATCATCAAATTCTTTTTTTTTTTAAAAAAAAAAAAAATCCCACCATAAGTCAACTGTCAAAGAAGTTAATGAAATTCAATTAAAATGTGATTGGTAAATCGTGTTTTTCTTGCTGTCCTTGTTGAGGATCGAGGAAAATTAGAGTCAAATTACATAATTATTGACATCTATAGCGTGTGACTGTATTTAATGGTTACCTAATTTGACTTTCAAGTTTGCGACACATAAAATTCAATTTGGTGGGTCATGCACGCAATTTCCAAGTTCTTCCATTAACTAAAAGTCAATTATAAAATACTTCCCAAAAAAAAGTCAATAATATAAAGTTTTTTATTTTATTTTATTTGCAATATAATCAACTATAACAAGCTAAGATTAGGGATGACAACAGATCGGATCAGATAAGATTTTATCCATTTTGAATCTGATTTGAAATTTTTGAAAGATGCTTCGAATCCGACCCTTACCCCAAACAAATTACCACTTTCTGCCCCAAATCCAAATTCAATTTGAGAGATTTGTCTCGAACCTGATCCATTAACCCGATTTAGTTTTTAACTAAAATCAATATTTAAACAAAAAAACATAACAAATATCAAAATACTTACTATATTCATGATGAAATATCATTACACAATCCAAAATATTAATACTATATAGTCATAAATACTAAAATAATAGTAATAATATAATCAAGTTTCATTATAAACACTAAATAAATAAATAATTGAAAACATTACAAAAATTCATGCTAAAAATCCATCTCAATGCTTTCAAACATCGGAGAAATGGTTGTTGTTACCTATTAGATTTTTTTGTTTTTAATTTATCTGTCGGGTTAATAGGGTGGGTCGGGGCAAAAAAGCTTGTCTCGTTCTTGACCCGGTAACCCAAGCAGGTCAGCCTTTTAGCTCCAAACCTGTCCCAAAGTCAATTTTTTTGACCCAAAACTCATTCCAAATAAATCGGATTTTTTCGGGTTTGGATCGGATCGGATATTTTTACCATCTCTAGCCAAGACACAATCAAAACCAAACAAGATCAATACACATTAAACATAAGATCCGGATAGAGCCTCCAAAATAGAAAAAAAAAACTCACACACAGGTAAGAGAACTACCCTCATAAAAGAGGGAGGAAGAGAACCTCATCTATATTATTATTATTAGCATATATGAATGATTTTGGATTGGACGAGTTGGGTGCCAAACTCATACCACCCACGATGGGAGCCATGGGAGCTGCTGGTGCCAACTAACTACACCAGCAGCCAAACAACGTTAATTATAAAAGTTAAATGAAGTAATATAACGGTAAAATTGAGCTTCCTCATGTTGTTCATATTATTATTATTATTTGACTTATACATTCTATAAGTACGAATATTACAGTTGAATTTTTCTGACGTAAACTTTAAAGTATAGTCCAGAACTAACTCGTAAAAGTTGGAGGAAAAGACTTACACACACAAGTAAGAATTACTTCTATCAGAACCTACACAGAGATGAAAATACGGCTCGAATTCTGACACTCAAATAAGAGACAGGTGTGATGTCAACTGCATCACCCACCAGTTGAAGACCATTCATATTATTATAATTTATCATTTATAAATATTATTATAGGTAAAATATTATTAATTAAAAAAAATTAATTTATTTTTTATTAGAACAGTTTAAATAAAGTTAAAACTATTCCCAAATGTGGCCTTGCACTGTCATATGTTTTCTTTTTGTACAAACTATTTACAATCACAAAATTTTAAAAAATATATGTAGTGGTAAATAAATTATATATACTTCAAGTGCAAGTCGGTCTTTGAACATAATTTTTTATTTATTTTTTTAAATATTCTTTGAACATAATAGTTATTGTCTATAGTAGTTGTTGATGTAGCAAATCTATTAATTACCGGAGAGTCGGAGTCTATCCAATTGCAGACCTCTTTATTTTTCAACAGCCCACCTATAATTTTTCAAACGGACTAGGTCATCTTCCTTTCGTCACTAGTTAGAATTACTTCACAAAAACCATTAAATGCTAGATTAAAGACCATTAAATTGCATATAGTTGTACACGTGCTTTTAATAATAACTATATATCTTTGTATCACTGTTTTAAAAAGTTAGAATTAGATCACTACTCTTTTCTTTTTTCCTTTTAAAGTCAATAAGGTGGTGGGAAGTAGAATTATGAATAGTAATGCATTTAGAGGTTTCTCCGCGCATTTTTTTAAATAAGTAAGGTGAGATTCAAATCCTTATTAACAAAATGAAGATAGTGTACTGTTCAATGGAGAATGATACGTATTTAGCTAGATGAATAATAACTATTTATCTTTGACAAATTGTTGTATCAATAAATTATATTAGACTACCACTTTTTTTTTGTTTTCTTGAGATAATATCACGTTCCAATTAGGATTTTATGGGGATGTGTATAAATTAAATACAAATGCAGTTAAAGGTTTCCACACACTTATATTTTTTATATAAATAAGATGGGATTTGAATTTTTATAATCGATAAGCCATCCACTCAATTAAAAATCGATGCATATATATAGCACAATGACTATTAACTGATTCTATAACATTATTAAAGTTGTACAATCTTTTTTTTTTTTTTTTAATACAACTTGTATAATCTTTTAACTGGTACAATAATACGGATGCAGGGCAGTCAAGAAAACCAAACATATATGGATAAAAGGTATGACCACATTTCAATGTATAAAGATGCATTTGATTTTTATTTGAAATATTACAATAAATTCATGGATTTTGAGAGAATAAGATGACTCAAACTCATGATATCTTGGTGTGAGTATCAAAAGTTATCACTAAACCATCTTCGTGTTATCGTAACTGATCTTCTTTTTGGGTGATAGATAAGCATTAGCTTTTAAAATTTGGTTGCCCAAATAAACTTCCCAAAGTACATAACATAAAGAATTAAGCATAAAATTGACTTTGGTTCTATATTTAACTCAGTTCTCTTCTTTCCAAAGCATTTCACAGTTGTCATCACTTCTTTATCTCTATGTTTTCCTCTTTCTATCTCTTCCGTTTGTTTTTGTTCATTCTTTTTATTTTTTTGACATTTTTGTGATCATCTCCATCTTTATGCTCTTTTTTTTTTTTTTTTTTTTAAAAAAAAGTGTCATTAACCTATAAATAATGACATATTTTGGAGTGTCTTTAATATTCTGCTGAGAAATACTGTTATTAGATTAGAAAGAGAATTTGTGTTGTCAGAAAAAAAAAATCGTGATAAGTTGAAGTTCTACTTTACTTGGTAAAAAATAATTAAATTAAATTAATGTTTTCTGATAGATTTGGATGCTTCTATATCTGGGTGTCTTACTAGATTTCAATATTACTTTAAAAAAAATAAATAAAAAGTTACCTTAATTCTAAACAGGTAATACATAACTACATTTTTATAGAACTTTTTGTAATGTAAAGTGATTGAATTTTTTTTCTTAAAGGTAATAGTCATATTTTCCTATATTACTTTTTGAGTATGTGTATATAAGAGGCTTCAATTTTAAAATTCTTTATATCAAAACATTCATCAAAGTACTTCAACAATTAGTTTTCTTTTTAATTTTATAATATCTAACTAAAACATCTAGAGAGAAAACATTTAAAACATCATTATGTGAAACATTTTTAAAAATGCTTTATATGTTTTAAAAAAGTTTTCAGGCTATAATAAACATTTCAAGTACACTCGAAAATGCACATCTTGTTCTAAAGACGATTTCGTTTGTCCCTAGTAGAAGACAATCAAATAAAAAAGATTTCTTTTTAGAATAATTTCAAACTAGGTCCTCCTCTCAATTTTGTTTATTGGATAATTATTTTTCAAATGAAGTGTTATAAGGCATTTTTGTATTAAGTACTTTAACATCTAAACACTCCTTAAATTCACTTCAATTTATTGTTTCTTTTTGTAATTTGCTTTAACAATTTGGTTTTTATATAATTATTTTATTTTAAGAATTATAAAATAATTTTATATAAAGTCCTTTCACTCAAAAGTACTTCTTCCTACATAAGTTGCCATCAAAAGTGCCTTTTAAAAAGCATTTTAAGATATTTATATATCCTTTCATCAAAAGTGCTTCCCACACAAACACGCAGATAATTTACTTCAATTTCTTTTTATTTTCTTTTCATTTATAAATTCAACAAATTTGCTTTCTCTCTAATTTTTCATTTTAATAATTTGGTTATTGGATAATTATTTTCTGAAAAAACATTTAAAGATGTTTACACATAAACGTCCTTCAGATTGCTTCCCACCCAAACACACCCTTACATTAATACATTCAATTTCTTTTTCATTTTTGCTTACGTCATAAACTTTTGACTACCCCTATTCATGCGACACGTGTATCACTGGTTTTCACTTCATCAGCACTCCATAGGATACTGCCACTTGCTTATTGGCTGCCGGGACACGTGTCTCTTCTTGTCACAAAGGGACACCTGTGTGGTGACGTCACGTGAATAGAGCCAAAATCGTCGAAAGGTAGACAAAATAAAATGTCTTTGAAAATTAAAACTGGGCAGCAAATAATAATAATAGCAGGTGGCGGTGTTTGGTTTTTTTTTTTGGATGACGTGGTGGTGTTGATTTTGCACAAAAGAAGAAAGACACAAACTACACGCAACGCCAACATGTTTTTGTTGATTTCGTGGATGAGAGAGAGCCTACCGTTCGATGGACTTTTCGATGATAGAGAGTGGCCCCATCACCGTTCATCCTGCTTTCTTCATTTATTGTCGTCGTCGTTACATTCAAAATTAAATGCAGAGAATAGGACTTAAATTTGCAGTTTAAAACATAAATTTATAAAGAGTAATGCTATTTTTTTCTTTTTAACATTTTATCAAAATTTATATCCATATAATATAACATATGAGTTATTAATATTATATTAATTATTATATTATTCATAATTAAGAAATATTAGACATTTTAAAAATTTTATCCAAATTTATATTCCATTGATGTGATATATGAGTTGTCAACATCATATTAATTATTATATTATCTTATGATTTACAAGATCTTTATAACTCATATGTCATATCATTTGGACATGAATTTGAGTAAATTTTTTGGGAAACCTAACGTTATCTTTCATAATTTATAAGATATTTACAATTCAAATGCTATATTATTTGGATAAAATATTTGAAAAATCTAATATTACTTATTTATAAAATATGATATCGAATAAATCATAATTTTTTTTTTTTAAAAAAATGACATTAGATAAACCTCATTTCATCATGTTTATTATTTATTTTAATAATAGAGTTTAATTTTTTGTATTTTTTTAAAAAAATTATTTGAAGAACAAAATAAACATGATAGTTTTCATTGTTTTTAGAAATAAAAATGATCTCTATACTGATTTATGTGTTTATATCATTGTTTTTAGACGGAAAACAAACAAAATATATATGATTATAACTTATAAATAGTTTTAATGGATTGTTTTCTAAAACTCAATAATCAATGTGAAAAAACCAAAATAATCAAACATGTTTTAAAATAAAAATTGAAAGTATAATCTTTGTTTAACTCAATTGTATGAATTTATTACTGAAATAGTAGTCAGATTCATATAGTTCTACTTAGTAAATATCTTGTTCTACTTAATCAGCGATAATAAGAATTTTGAAAAAAAAAATGTAGTGACAAATAAGCCTCATACTCAATTAGTGACTATTTTTTTGAAATACCACATACCAAAGTCGAATCAAGTCGTTACCAAATTAAACAAACTTTATTTATCATTGGACCATATTGATGGATAATCTCACACTCATTTTATTGAATTTAGTATGCAACGTAAAAATAATTCAAACATAAAGAGAAAGTTAGAATAATTACGCAAAAAATTAATGAAACTTTCAACGTAACTCACGATACTCTTATGAAAAATAAATTCCAATAGCCTTTTTTTATTTTAAGAGTCAATATTCAAATTTATCATACTCATTGTTACATTGGATCAGTCAAACAGACGCCAACGGTACTTTGATCTCGTTATTCATCTAAAAAATTAATTAAAGATATATATATATATATAAGTAATGCAATATAATTCAAACTTTTATTTAGATTTATTATTTAAATGACGTGACAAGGTTATATATAATTATAACATCATCTCAAAATTAATCTGATAGTTACAAATAGGCTAGTTACATCATTTAAACAGAATTTTGGAGAAGTATAACATTAATATATATATAAAGAGATTTTTTTTTTATATACACTTAAATATGTATACACTTAATAAAAAAAATACATGATTGTCTTTTAAAATATATGATTATAATTTATTATATGTTATTAAAACTAAACATATTTGATTACAATCAGTAAATGTAATCACAATCAATAAATAAGTAAATATGATCATATATACTAATTATAATCTCACATGTTTAGTTATAATCACAAATAATAAATTACAGTAATATATTTTAGAATGCAATCATATATATTTTTTTGTCAAGTGTATGCTATAATGTGTCTATATATATAAAATGTTTTATAATCAGATATATCTGATTTTAAAATTAAATATCAACCAATTAAATTCATCAATTGTATTTGAATTAAGTAAGAGATAATTTGTTTTAAAAAAAGAGAATGTAATAGATAAATTTGATTAGTTGGTTCTTATTTTTAAAATCAAGTATACATGATTATAAAAACTATCTATATAATGCTTATATCATCGGTGCCTTATAATTTTAAAAAGTTAGGACAAACCAATCAAATTTATGTATTTCATTATTTCCTTTAAAACAAATTCTTTCTTATATTTAATTCAAATACAATAGATAAATTTGATTGATTGATTCTAACTTTTTAAAGTTAGAAGATATTAATGATAGAATTATTATGTATATATATGCAAGATCGGAGAACACAAGTTTTGATATAATTTTTCAATCATTTGATTAAAAAATATTTAATGGTATAGATTAATTATTAATTTTGAACTTGTAACATTCCTCATACTCTATCTCCATCTTCAAACTAAATAAAAAAATTATTAATTTAATTTTCATTTAGTCTTTTCTCTTTATTCAGTTAACCAAATCATACAAATAATGTATAGATTCGAAGTTCTCAACATAAACAATCAAATAAAATCTATATTGCATGAGTTTAAATAAGCATATTGATCAAAATATCTCTAAAATAAAAAAATCAATTAAAAAATAAATAAATAGAGAAAAAAAAAATAAAAAAATAAAGAGAGAGAAATTAAAGTACATCCGGTTATCTAGTACAATACAACTCTCTGGTAACTCTTCTCTTATAAAAATAAATAAATAAATAAATTTATACCGTTAATTTTCTTTCTATCAAATGGTTGAAAAGTTGTGTCTAAATACGTGTCATTCGATTCTATTCCATATATAAAGTGCGTCATATATGACTCTTTCATATATATATTTTAAGTACGTCATAACTTTTAAACATTAGACCATTAATTAAAACATTACATTTTTATATCTTTTTTTTTTCTCTTATTCAATTAAAATGTAATGAAATATTTTAATTGATGATTTTAATAATTTAAAAATTAGGGCGCATTGAACATAAAATTATTATATATGAATAATGTTTAAACTTTCTAAATATTTTGTCTAAATTTATGTGTAATGATATGATATTTAAGTTATTAAAATCTTATAAATCATGAAATAATATTATAATTAATAGAATTTTTATAACTTATAAATTAGATAATTTTGACGTAAATTTGAGTAAAATATTTAAAATTCGCGGTATTTTTGTATTTTATACGTACATAATTATTTTATCATGGCTTGGGGGAGTTATATGTGGAGCCCATGGATGGCCATATGCATTGCTGGCTTTGATCCATCGCTTTGTTCGTTTTCTTTTATAGGCCTTTGTCTGCTGAGGTGAGAAAGATCTTAGGGACACATTTGACACCAGTTTTTGTTTAATCACATACCCTTTTTCGCACAATACAACCCCAACTCTTCTCTTCTTCTTCCTCTTCTTTTCTTTCTCTCTATGTCAATCTCCTTCTTTTGAATATATTTTTTGAAGCCAAAATAAAAAAATTGTTTTATTTTTTCTGGTTTTTGAAAATAAATTAAGAAAGACAATAGAAATATCAGGAAGCTATTTTGGAAGTAAACGCAAGACCATATCGTTGATACTCATGATTTGATGGATCTATAGATCTAACTCTTCCAAAGCCACATGTATTGCTCTGTTTCCTTTAGATCTCCATCGTCTTCATCTGGGTTCTTTCACTAGCTGGCCTCTGACTCCTCTGCTACTCTGGTTATATATTGTGAGTTTGTTTTTTTTTTTTTTTCCCAGGCTTTTTTGGGTACTTTGTGTCTAAATTTATGTGGTTGGTTTTTTTTTTTCTTTGTTGGACATGTAAAGATACTGAATTTTCTTGTGTATAGTGTGTGAATAATTGTAGAATGTCGAGGAAGATTTGACCCTTTATTTATGTTGCCTACAAAAGGATTTTGTAGTTGTTGTTGTTGTTTGTGTTGTTTTGTTTACTTTAGAGTTAGTAGTAGCATAAGAGACTTTGTCTTTTTCTGTTTTGGGGGAAGCTGCATATGGGTTCTAAAGTTGAGGCCTTGATGGGGGTTTTTTTATTTAGTGGAATTGATAAGTGGAACTTGTATATACTAGTGGTTGAATTGTTATGGTTTTTGTGTTTTGGTTGAAATGGATATATTTGTTGTTATTGTTGTTGGGGTTGGTTGTTTATTGGTTAAATTTGTTTTGTAGCATATGTATTAAAAGGAAGTATCTTTTTGGTGTGCAGGGAAGGTGAGTGTTAGGGGGTTTTATTGGTAGGAGGAGGAGGAGGTGGTGGTGGTGTTTTTTGCATCCAATTCTGGATGTGGAGGAACTGGTGGAGGCGGTTGGCCGAGGTGAGATGAGGGATGTTATCAAGGTTGATAAATTTTCTGAGGGCCTGCTGGCGGCCGTCTTCGGAACGGTATGTTCATACGAATTCGGATGCAGCAGGCCGGCAAGATGGGCTTCTTTGGTACAAAGACACTGGGCAACACTTGGGTGGTGAATTCTCTATGGCTGTTGTTCAGGCCAACAATTTGCTTGAGGACCAGAGCCAGATTGAGTCTGGACCTTTGAGCACGCTTGAGTCTGGTCCTTACGGCACTTTTGTTGGTGTCTACGATGGCCATGGTGGGCCTGAGACGTCGCGTTACATCAATGATAACTTGTTCCAGCATCTAAAGAGTAAGAAATTGTAACTTGAGTGGAGTTTTTTGCTTAACAATTAGTTTATGTTAGAACATTAAGTTGTCAGGATTGAGTATTTTTATGAGTTTTGTTGAATTTAGATGGCATACTGTTGGTTATGTCTTAATAGAGTAAGAGGGTTAAATTTGAATGTTGAGCTTGTGATCTTGATGGGTCAATTAATATGGGAGTTTTCAGGGGTCACATCGGAGCAACAATCAATGTCTGTGGATGTGATTAAAAAAGCTTATCAAGCTACAGAAGAGGGGTTTTTCTCTCTTGTAACTAAACAATGGCCTATGAAGCCTCAGATAGCAGCTGTTGGATCTTGCTGCCTGGTTGGTGTGATCTGTGGTGGAACCCTTTACATTGCTAACTTAGGCGATTCTCGTGCTGTGCTGGGGAGGCTTGTCAAGGCCACTGGGGAAGTTCTCGCTGTCCAGCTTTCTACGGAGCATAATGTAGGTATAGAGGCTGTCAGACAAGAGATGCATTCCATGCATCCTGAGGACTCACATATTGTAGTTTTGAAGCACAATGTATGGCGCGTAAAGGGTCTTATACAGGTAAATTCTTTGTTCAGGGAACATTGATAGATGTTTTGCATCAAGTCTGACCCATTTAATATCATATGCTTCCAAATATTCTATAACACTATCTTCCAACTTTATAATGCAAATCATATTATATGATTGCTAGAAAGCTGGTAAAAGTAGCTAAAATAAAGATGAAACTAATTGCAATTTTCCTGCTTAGGGATCCTGTTGTAGTATACTACTCTATACTAACCTTTTTAGAATGTTTAATGAAGAATAAAACTCGATGCTTTATCTAAAGTCAGGGTAAAAGTTCAGCCTCGTAGTTCGTGAAGGTTTTGGTCTCTGGTATTTTTTTAAAGGGGTCCATGCAAGAAAGGCTTACTATGTGATCCTCTTGTTTTCTATCTAATCTCATTAAAACTTAAAAAATAAAAATAATATCCAGGAGCTTGCATGTGGACTGAGTAAGTGCTTAGACTGGCTAGTTGTTTGAAAGTACGATGTTGTGGCATTATCTTCTAGTTAGATTTTTGTTTTCAAAAACTAACCAAAAGATTGTAACTTGTCATATTACTGATTTTTCTTGATGACCATGCATTTTGGACAGCTGTATATTAATGTTACTTTAGCCAGTCCAGTCCTTGTTTACTGTTTAAATAATGACTACAGGCATTGAATGTTAAGTGTAGCAAGTTCCATTCTTAGTTCTCATATGCAAAGGGTGTGGGGTGTTTTGCTATACATGTTAGGTTCTGCACAGACTGAAAAGCTTTTGACTTTCTCATATGTGCAATCCCCCAAGTTTCCTTGCTGGCATTGTCCTTTCTCTGTGTCACTTTGTACAATTCATTTAATATTGATGTTGAAGCAGTAACTAGTCACTTTAATTTTCAACCATAGTATGTGTAAGGGTCCAAAATTTTCTGTTGTAAAAGTAACCTTCTTAGAATGTCAAACAATAATAGAATAAGCAACTGTTGAATAATTTATTGAGAAGAGGAAAGATGTCTCATGGTAATTATTGACTTCTGAAAAGGCCTTTGACTAGAAACCAGAAGAGTATCAAGCCTATATATTTCATGCTCAAGGATCATAAGTAGGAGCTGTGATTGATCTGAGGGTGATCGTAACTTTGAATTTCCGACAATATAATTCATATGTGAATTTTGAATTCTTGCTGATTTACCTTCTACAGGGTAAACTCAACAGCTATAGGTAGATGAGATATGGAATTGGGTGGAAAGGATAAGTCAAAGCGGGACATTTGGAATTTTAGTTGTCATAGAAGAAGGAGCATGAGATTTTTATTTCAATGCGATTGTGTTGCTACCATAATACTCAGAAGATTCATTATTGATTCTAGGTGTATATGTGTTAAAATAGAAGCAACCTATGGTAGCACCATAGAAATCGGAATATAATCGAACGAAGGAAGTTAGTAGGATTTGTTCTTTTGACATCCATTTCTGTTATTAAGTATTCCTAGTATTTAGGAGTTCTTGTTCATCAAAAGTAAGTGGGAAAATTTTTGTAATCTTGATGATAGTGAAACATTCTCTAGTTTGTTATCTATGGCTTCTTTAGTTTGGATCAAAATTCTTCTCAAGTATGCATACACTCGTTAAGATGGACAAAGATGAAAAATAAAAGGGCTATTATGATGTAGTGTTCTGTAAGGTGACTAGACATTCACTTATGAGTTGAATTTAACAAAGAGATGGGAAATTGGAGGCAAAGATGTGAGATGCATGGAGTACATATTGTGATTTTAAAGCCTTTAATCATGAATGATCAAATAGATGCTAAAATAGAACAAATTATGTAATTTGATATGTTCTGTTAATGAATGTTGACTTTTCTATGTGTTGATGAAATGATTAATAATTACTTAGTGCTGAGTTTCTATAATCTATGAGATGGCCTATTTTGCATATTGATTGTGGGACTGATTTCTGATCTTGCATTGTGCTCCTTTGTTGCAGATTTCTAGATCCATTGGGGATGTGTATCTTAAAAAGGCTGAATATAATAGGGAGCCTTTGTATACCAAGTTTCGCCTTCGTGAACCTTTCAAAAAGCCAATTTTGAGCTCTGAACCATCAATTTCTATGCATGAACTGCAACCTCATGATCAGTTCCTCATATTTGCTTCTGATGGACTGTGGGAGCATCTTAGCAATCAGGAAGCTGTTGATATAGTTCAAAACCATCCCCGCAGTGTAAGATATCTTAACACTCACTGATACTCACTACAGCTCATTGATTTTGTTTGCATCCATTAATCTTTTTAACTTAGGAATCTATGACGGTTGATGTACATACCAAGTAGATATAATGGCTCTTGATATTGGTCATTTATATATGCATTTGACTATGCATACAAATTCCACTGCGTTCTACTTGAACATGGATAATAACTCCTGCTTGCTGCAGCAGTATATGTTCTGTTGTGTTTTATTTTTGAGAAAAGCATGTTCATATCGATGGAGACTTGAGAGTATTTTTACATGTTATCGAGGATAAGTTATTTCTAATTCCGACACTGCCACTGAAGTGGATAAAAAGTATAACTTTTGGACACATTAAATGGTCATGTTATTCTACTTGAAAATGGATAATAACTCCATATGCATGTGCTTGCTGAAACAGAATATGTGCTGTTGTGTATTATTTCCGAGAAAAGCATTTTTATATGGATTTGAGACTTGAAAGTATATATACATGTAAGTGAGGATAAGTCATTTCTTATTCCATCACTGTCACTGAAGTGGATAAAAAGTAAAACTTTTGGACACATACATGTTCATGTCATCAAGTATATATTTTCCCTGGTCACAGTTAATGGCAACTAATCATTTAATTACTCTTAACAATTTCTAATGTTGCCTGCTTCTCTCTTCATCAGGGAAGTGCACGGAGGCTTGTGAAAGCAGCCTTGCAGGAAGCTGCGAAAAAGAGGGAAATGAGATACTCAGACTTGAAGAAGATAGATCGTGGTGTTCGCAGGCACTTCCATGACGACATCACTGTCATAGTTGTATACCTTGATACGAATCTTGTGAGCCGAGCTAGCTCAGTCAAAGGCCCTTCTGTGTCCGTGAGAGGGGGTGGTGTAAACCTACCGGCAAAGACTCTGGCCCCCTGTGCCACTCCTGTGGAACTCAACACGACATAGTGCAGCCGTTTAATGCAAGTTTCATGACTCTATTTATCAGCTGGCATCTACAATGCAATGCAAGAGAGATAGAAGGTGAAGTCTTTTAATTAAGATTTTAATGTACAATGTAACATTTTAGCTTGAAGACATGTATTCTATTTAGTTTCTAAGCACTTTGTAACATTTTAGCTTGAAGACATGTATTCTATTTAGTTTCTAAGCACTTTGGAGCAAGAAAAAGCGAAAAAAATAAAAAACGAAAAAATCAAGAAAGCATGGAGCTGCGAAGGTGACAAAACTATAGATTCTTTCTTGGGACAATCCTAGCCACTCGACGCATTCGATTTACTCTTCTTTTTTCCACCTTTATTTTTGCATTTTTGGCTTTTGTATATTATGTGAAACAATATATCCCTGAAAATCGAAAGGTCTATGTACTTGTTTGCTTGATTACGCTCTAGTTTATGCATATAATGAATTTCTGCTTTGTTATTCTTCATAGAAAAATTAGAAGACCGAATATGATTACCTGAAGCGCACCGCCTGTTCAGCAAATTGAAGAGTGAATTTTAAATTTGAGTGTCATAAAATTTATATTCAAACGAATGCTAGAATCTAGACATTTGTATGATGTATTCGATATAAATATCAATATCTTAATGGATCCGAACACTCCATACATCAAACACTCAATGTGGTTTCAATCGGGATATCGGTGTCTTCCTATATCTTCTTATATTGAATATTCGAGTGGTTTCAATCAGGTTATACGTGTCATAAACTTTGATTTTTTTTTCCTTTTTTATTTAATAATCTTATAATATTAGGTTAAACAATTGTCAGGATTTATTTGAGGTATGATTTTAATGTACGGTTTGAAATATTGTTTCTAGAGATAGAAGAAGTCAATTAACATTAAACGGAAAAATTGTCTATATATTTTTTTTCTTTTTGTGAGTTATGATATTCGAATCTTGCCCATCTACTTTCAAAAAACCCGGATAGGAGGGGATGACACCATTGCATCACGGCCAAAATTTTACTTGGAAATCTATTAACTCACTTCAGCATAGAAAGAAGTTCCACACAAAATAGTCCTTTTGATGCCTTTTATTTATTTATTTACTTTTTTTTAAAATTCTTTTGCCTTTTAACCTGAATTCAAGGGAGAAAGAGAGAAATGGTTCAACAAGATTTCTCTTCAGCTATAAAATGAGGGTTCGTTTTTAGGTAAAACCTCATTTCAACGTTTTCTTGTCCAGAAAATAATTTTGATGTCCAAATTATAAAATCGAAATATCCAAAATGGAACTCAAAAACTGCAGAAGACCCGGGATTTGTAAACCTGCCATGATAGTTGCTATTCATAGCCTCTGTTTGTGTTTGTTCATTTAAATTGGCCGTTAACAAGAAGCAAATCTGGTTGGCTCTCACTGTTGCCAAACCAAACTAACCCATTTAAGTTTTTACGAAACTTTCAATGAATTTGGAACAATAACTTTTCCTCTCACTCTAATGCTATCAAATATTTGAGCTATATCTTTTTGTTTAGTGGTAAACCTTGAGATAAATCATTATTTATAGGTCTGGATTTTTACTCCTACAATCAAAAACATATATTCTCACAAAAAAGAAAAAATTTCTTGTATATAATTGTAAAATATGCATAATGAGATCTGAACCACCAATAATATGGTGAACGGATAAATGTACAAAACCATTGAGTTAGTAGGGGGTATGCATATTTATTCTTGCAAGGCACTAGAAAATTATAATTGATATGCTAAAAAATAAATATAACTTGAAATTATAGGTCCTTTTGATCAAGTTATATCCCACCTAAAGGTGTCAAATAGGTGGGGCTTGAGGCCTAAACCTCAAATTTTAAGGTCCAATAACTTAAATGTTTTTATGTGAGTTTCGATCTTGCTCGTGAGCCTTGTCCAAAGCAGAATTGCTTGCACCTAGAAGTTAGGAAGTTACGAATCTTCTTTATATCATTGCAACTAATTGTTACAAACTCCAAAGTTCATGCAGAGCTCTCTAAACCAACAGAATAACAGAGTTTGAGAAGTAGCAAGTTGTACTTTTGAACAAACCAACACCAAACTAAACCAAATCAGTGTTGATGGGACGTTTTAAAATCCTAACATGTTTGGTTAGTTTTCAACTAACATAAACAACAACCCAGTTGGAGAAAAAAAAAGGAAGAAATGAAAAAACAGTATAATCTAAACAAGTATTCATTTCGGGAAATCGTATGGACTGCTTTTTAAATTTAACTCTCACCAGCAGCTGACTGACACAGTATATGCACAGTGCCCGATAACAGGTGTCCCAATTCACGCATATCTCTCCTTTTATTTTCATCTAAGTTGGCTATTTACCATCACTTTTCTCTCTTAGTTTTCACTTTCAATGGCACAATTTCCAATTTGTCCGAACTAATACATGTTCCTCTTCCAACACACAAGAGACAAACATGAGGGGCCTGAGAGAGCGAGCCTGTGGACGTGCATTGTTCTCACTTGTCAACTTCATCATGCGCCCGTATCCTGCCAAACCCAGTTAGTTTTCCATGTTTAAATTCATGGGCCAATTTCCCTTTGAAACAGGTTTGTGCTTATTTAGAAATTCATAGTATATAGGAACATTTCCATTAAATTTTATCAAACTTAAAAATAATTGTGTAATAATAAATAGATATGAGAACCTCTTTAGTACAAATATTTACATTAAAAATTATGAAATTCATATCTTTATACTATAATATTTTGCAGTTCGTCTGCTCCAGATAATTATAATTTTAATATCTGACAATAAGCATTACAGCCTTTGTCTTTTAGATAAATAGTAATATCATTTTCTTCAGGTAAACCAGATTTTTACATTGGTAGTTCTTTAATATATCCAAATTTAAGGCCAAAAAGCAAGCTCAGATAGACATGCATGTATCCATGTATCCTTGTCAGTAGAGAGGCCACTGGCCTATTTCACCATCAGTTAATGGACACTTTACAGTACCCCAATTCAGAGATTGAAGTTCAAAACAAGACTTGTCCGTATCTAAATGTACTTTATAATCATCATCATCATCTTCAAGTTAAATAGTATGGAGAGGAAGAAGAATCAAATCAAAACATTATAAAAATAACCTGCTTATTATAATCACGTACTCATACATGTCCCTGCTGCACCTGAGATAGTACAAACACTTGAGTTTTGTTCACTGTTATACAAGAGATAAAAGCTTCAAAATAATTATTAATTTCTATTTCTCTCTTCCGTACTATATACTTTTTGAGTGACTGTTCAATAATTTTAATCTCTTGCAAGAATCCAATCTGGAAGCATCATCGATCTCTTACAAGGAGCCGCTCTGGAAGCATCAGAAATCTCTTGCAAGGACTTGATTATTATCAAGACTCTCTTCAGAGTTGAAAGCAATTATGAATTTTTTAACTATTGATTGGTTAATGGTTCAACATTTACTTTTATTTATATATGCAGGAGAAACGAAACATTTATAATACATATGATGCTTCGCTCATTATCTGTTCAATCTATCATATATTTAATATATTACTATAATTGGTTAATCATATTAGATGAATAAATTGAATAGAAGATATAGGAAATAACTGATAAATAAAAGTCTAAAATACATCAAATATGTTTCTTTCGATTCATGTCATCTAATATAAGGATAAAATTTATTACTCTAACAAATAAACTTCTAGAATACTTATAATGCATGTAATATGTGAGATAATGCTATTGATTTTCATAATCACATTGAATTTTCGTTTAGATTTTAACTTTTAGCCTTGAAGTCCATTGATGTTTGAACATTGAATATTGCTAGACTGGGGTAGACAGAGAGTGAAACAAGTATTTTAATGTGTTACAAGACAAACAAAACTAGGCCAGGCAAGTCTGTCGCCTTGGTTTGGACTCACCCTCTCCTTCTTGTTTCCTATCAGTCACAAAACACAACAGGTTTTGACGAAGCCAGGATCTGGGGAAGTCCTAACAAAATCTCTCTATTTATGGTAGGGAAGTAAATGAGCTCCATTGTTTCACGCCACATAAGGGAAATATTTGGGATAGATATCATAACAACTTAAACGAATTCACCTCATTCATGAAAACACTTTCACAAAGCAACAATGTTCATAAAGGTGTATATGTACTAATTACAATATAAGATTCGTTGAGTACTATATCTCTCATATTTATACCAGTGAGTTTGAGTTTTATTTACACAAAAGCTCGAACTTTTCATCTTTTATTGCCTTGAACTTCATCAGCTTTTGCTTGACACCTGTTTGCATGAAAATATTTTAGGAAGTGAATTTTTATCTTTCAACAATTTGGATCTGTATAAATCTATCAAACATTAAACCATTTTTATGTATTTGTCTCTTAAAAATTTTAAAATGTATAGTCCATTTGTAAAGTCAGCATGGTACAACCCTGAGCTGATTTTGTCTACAACATTACAAACTTTTGCAAGGCCACTTTTCTCTTTTTCTTAGCTCAAACGCCATGTACTAGTCTACTGCTATATTTATGTCTACTCTTTACAACAAACCCATATTATTCAGTTTTGCACAAAACACAAACTTCTTTTTTTATTTCACTCCAGAGATACCATCATCTCATTTATTTACTCCAATTCACAGTCATATTAAAAAACCAACTCAGGAGAGTGAAAATCCTGAGAAGAGAAGAGAAGAGAAGAGATGGGTTGTGCAGCTTCTTCTGTGAGAAGATCAGCAGACAAAGTGGATGTGGTTTCGTTGTGTAGAGAGAAGAAGCGGCAACTCAAATTGGCAGTCAAGTGTCGAAGTGCTTTTGCAGAAGCACAATGCAAGTATAATCACTCTCTCCTAGAAGTAGCGTCTGCCATAAGTCTGTTTGTTGAAGGACTTTCCTCTCCCACATCAGCATCACCTGTAGTGATAAATACTACTTCTGGTGATTCTAATGAGAGAGTTTGTGAAGAAAACTACTCTATGACTTGTATGCAAAAAGCCTCCCAAGAAAATAAAGAGCAAGAGTTAAATAAGCAGAAAAAATCAAAAGGAAAAGAAAAGGTGGTAGATGATGATGAAGAAGAAGGAGCCAAGCAGAGACAATAATATTATGATGATGATGATAGTGAAGTGGGTAGTGCTTATTTTTACCAAGAGATTCTTCTTCATCATCAGTGGGATTTTTTTGACTCATCATTATGTGCTGGAGTTGGTGAAAGCAGCTTATCTGTTCAAGAGAAGCTGGCTCCTGACTTAGTGGAAGAAGTTGATCATCAAGAGAAAGTGGTGACAGCTGCGGAAGAGTTTATGTTTCCAAGTTGCACGAATGTCGTTGAGAGTCAGAGAGGTAGTGGAGAAAGTACTGAGACATGTACGTCAAAAAATGAGAGCCCAGAAGAGACACATGAGCAGGATTTGGTGGCAGTAGCTTGTACAAATGATTGTTCAAACGAGAGGGAATTGAATTGCTGGCGGCATTGAAAGATGTTCATGAAGACCAATTCTTTAGAGCACATGAAGCTGGTCTTCATCTTTCAAAAATGCTAGAGGTGATCAGTGTTGATTTGGAGGGACTTGGAGGTGGGGTATTTTCTCTTTCTTTCTTGTCTATCTATTAGTCTCTACGATTTCATTCCGGAGCTATACTATTTTTCTAACTTGTAGAGTGCGACATTATTAACGTATCTTAAATCTCATCAATCTCCATCTTAAATACTGTGGTTGAATTCGTTTTTCTCAACTTAAATTCTTGAGTTTAGTATATAATAACAGACAATTAAATCAACGTGCCATTTTAACCTTCTTAGTTTCATGTGTGATGGTTTGATCATGACCTTCAAAGTCATGATGAGAGACAGAAAATAGTAATAAGCTGTGTTTGTTTCCTTATAGACTCATATATTCCATTTTAAAATAATGAGCCTGTCCTTTGGAAAATAAGGTTGTGCAATATGTCATTTAAATGTACTACAAATTCTGTGTAATACAGTAAAATAGACTGTCATGTGTATATATGTTTACCTCTATTATGTGTCCTGAGAAAATAAAGATCCTCTAAATTTAAGAGGTTTGTTTTCTTTCAACAGGAACTCTTTAGATTTCTTCTTCCTCTTTTTGTTTTTCTCCATTTTGGATCATGTTATTGATTTCTCTTCAACTACAAAGTTTTCTTTTCTCTCATCTCGAATTCTTTTATCTTTTTTTTTTTTCCCTTTCTTTCTTTTCAGGATTTTGATTGTTTTCCCCATAATTCCTGAGAAAAGATGATCTACAATGTGACTGTAGATAAAGATTGTCTTATATAAATTTCTTCAACTTTTATTTTTCTTTTCTCTTACTTTTATATATATATATAAGTGCACTAAATTATGCATGAAGTTGCTGGAAATTCGAACAAATCAACAAAGGGCATAGTGACATGCAATCACACTTCTTCATCATCCACTTTACCATCATCTAGCTCCACCACTAGTGCTTCTCCTGACTGGGGAGGAATGTTGATAACTGGAAGCCACCAAATGACTCTTGTAAGATTATATGAGTGGCAAAAAAAGCTGTACAAGGAAGTCAAGGTAAAATATAGTCCCTCAGCCAAAAAATTAGAAAATAAGAAAAATACTATGTTGTGTGTCTTCTTATTTATGAAATCAGACGTGGAAATAGATATTACATTGAGAACTCATTTGTAGAAAAGGCAATAATAACGTTTAAAGTATGAAAAATGATTAAAATTTATGATATAAGATGATGAAAAATTCTTTAAGTCAGAACTGGTCCTAAAAACTTTCAAGAATAATTGATTCCTATTGGTATTGAGAATTTGATTTCCGTTGACAGGACTCGACTAGTTCTCGTGAGAGAATGACCCATAAGATAATTGTTTTGAGTTGCAAACTTGATTTTCGAGTGGGATTCAATTATAAATCAATAAATACTAATGAGGCCATTTGCTTGTCAACATTGAATATACATACTTCTAAACAACAATCTATATATTGCTGTTCCTATGCAGAACAAATGTTGAAAATTTTTGTGATCTTAAATCTTTCTCTCTCTCTCTCTCTCTCTCTTAAAGTTTTGACTGTTTTTTAAACTCAACTCAGGATGGAGGCAAAGCGTTTAAGCTCTATAAAAGAAAAAGCATCCAACTGTTGAACATGGAAGCCAAAGAAGGAGATCAAAAAAAGCTGGACAACATTAGAGCTGAAACAAAACAACTATATAGCACAGTCTTGGTTTCCTTACAAAGTACAAAGACAATTTCAGAGACAATCAAAAAAATAAGAGATGAGGAGTTGCATTTGCAGCTTGTTGAGCTTCTCAATTGGTAAGATATTAGATCATTAGAATTTGCTTGAATGTTGTACAAAGCTTAACATTACAAAATTTGGTGATCATGAGCTTGTGCTTTTGTTTTACTGTGTTTTCTATTTTATAGCTTGAGAAAAACTTGGAAGATTATGCTTGAATCACATGAAATCCAAGGCCAAATCATGCATGAAGTGGGATCATTCAGCCATTCGATTCACGAAAAGTTTAGTGATGAATCTCATCTTCTTGCTTCTCTTCTTCAGCTCGAGGGAGCTCTTCAAAAATGGTACTCAAATTTCACGGAGTATGTTGCTACACAAAAGGCATACGTGAGGGCGGTTGATGGGTGGTTAAGACAGTTCTTCCCTTTCGAAGTTAGTATTTTTACCAAGGAGAAGTCTTCCATAATGCCACCACCAAGCATAATCAATAGACCAACACTACTGATTCTATGCCAAAATTGGCTTGCTTTATTGAAGTTATTGCCTGATGAGCCTGTAGCGCGAGGCCTGGAAAGCTTTTGTGAGGACATCAGGGCCTTGTGGATTCAACAGGGGACAGAGAAGCAACAAAAGAGAAAAGTGCCTGGAACAAACCTTATTGATAAGCAGAATCTCCGGAGAGTGCTTGAGTGTTTGAAAACGAAGAAGAATATGCTGGACTTGTTTAAAGAAAGAGTGGAAATTGATAGAGGGAAAAACTTGTCTGGCATTGAACAGACAAAATATATGGCCTTAACTAGGTTCCATGCAGGATTTTTATCTGTTTTTGAATCATTGACAGGTTTCTCTAAGGCCTCTGTGAACATGTATAGTGATCTTATCGTGTACTTGAAGAATGCTAGTGACACGGAAGAAGAGAGTGGCAATTCCTCAGGAGAAGCAATGGATTTCCAACAAAAGAATTGAATCGAATCAGAGATTATTTAGCTTGTTGATCTTGAAATTCACATGAACATGAATTGTATATTTGATGTTTAGTTTGTATAATTATTCTAATTTTTCACAGCAAAGTCTAAGGGGATGTATTCGATTAGGATTTTTAATGATTTTAAAAGACTTTTATAAAATTAATTGATCAAACGATAAATTTAGAAGAAATTTATCAACAAAAGGAGAGTACATGCATAGGAAATTAGTATGAAGTCCCTGCTTTCAAATATTACACTTTAAACTAAGATATATGCTATGTATTTTACAGTACTATCATAAACTATTGAAATTTTTGGCTATTGAATTGGATATCTCAAAGTTGTTAATGTTCTTTATTCTAAATTGATTTTTAATTCAAATTAAAGGATTGTTAATATGCTTTGAAAGCATTGGATTTTGGAGTAGTACTACACTCTTTTTCGACTTGCTTATTAATAAAAGAGCAATTCACATCAAATATATATATGTTATATGAACACAAAGAAGCTCTCATCAAAAGCTGTAAAAAATAAAATAAAATGGAATAAAAATCAACTATCTCTCTTGTTCTCTACTTGATTCCTCAATAATTCCTCCCAAATTGTTCTTATCAACATCAATGCTAATACTATCAATTTCAAAACGCCTCAAGCTTGAGCTTCGAAAGGACTGGCTGCTATCCATTTCGATGCGGAACCTTTGGAATCCAACACCATCTATGCTCACATAGCTTTGAGAAGAAGAATCATTTTCTAGTGATGATCTCTCAGACCCTTGTTCCAGCCGCAACCCCTTGCCCATTGATCTTCTAGGACCATATGAAGAATGATTGTTGATGTAATTGTCAGCTGCAGAGACTGCTTCTTCAAGTTCTTGCCACACTTGAGTCATTGTGGGGCGGTCTTTGGGTGCTTTAACAACACATCTTAGACCAAGTTGTCCCATTTTCAGCATTACTCCCATGTTACATGGTTCTGTTAGAAGATTTGCATCTACAATCTCTTCTACATTTCCACTCTCAATGCTAGGCCTTGCCTGCATGAGATTTTATGCCAAAAAAAATGATAATTTTTTTGTGTAATAATACTAATAGTTATGAATAAGTTCGTCAAGAATGAATCCAAGTATTCAACTTCCATGCAAAGCTTATTATAAGACAAAAGAAACATTTCCTTGACAATCCTTAACGTTTGATTGCTGCAATTTGATATTTGAATAAAAGTTTAAATATTATACTTAGAAAAAGGTTGTATAAAACTAACATCATTGTAGTGACAATTTGAGAAATGTTTTTTTGATGCTTCTTGATTTTTTTTTTTTAATTACTGGGACCCGCTCAAAGCACTATTGAAACCAGCTGCGATTTGCCTCCAAGACGAAATGCAGGCATCAACTCTCAGAAAATAAAAAGGAGTAATCCATATGCATGGGGGAGCAACTTATGTGCATGGGGATAATGCTCACATAAGTAAGACTTATGCGATACGAAACCATTACCACTACATGAGTGGGCTATGGTTGACTAGTGCTTTCTGTTATACCAATCCATTTAATATTTACATGAAAACACCATTACTTAGGAAAACTAGTATCTCATAAATAAATTATCAAGTGCACCTTAATAAATTTTTATGAGTCTTATGGTTGCTTACCCATTCAATGATATGATAATTACTCTGACTTCTAGTTGTATCCACAGCTGGTCGAGCGGTAACAAGTTGAAGAAGAATAACACCGAAGCTATAAACATCACTAAACGGACTTAAATGGAAACTCGTACAATATGCAGGGTCAAGATATCCTGGTGTTCCTTTGATTTGGCTACTGACATGAGATTGATCTCCAACTGGTCCCATTTTCACCAAACCAAAATCGGAAACTTTGGCTTCAAACCCATCACCTACTAAGATATTACTAGGTTTTATGTCTCTGTGGATTATGCTTGGCTTCACTCCATCATGCAAATGTGCAATGCCTATGCATTTAAAATCGTAATAATTAATTTCATTCACAATAATTCAAAAAAGTATAGTAACTGTGAGTCATTTTCTAGTCTCATTTCTTTAAGTGTCATTCGTTTAAATGTTAAATTTCTTTATGTCATTTGGGTCGATTCTAATCGGATTGATTTCCTTTTTCTTTTCTTATCTTGTCCTTATTTGAACTATGGTCATCATTTAAAGTGTGTCACGTTTGGACCAGGATCATTAATTTGTACCATTCTTCACGGCATGAAGAAATGTGGTATTTCGCTTCCAAGCCTCGAAATAATTACTATCGTTACACTTACATTATTAAAAATTAGGCCAATTAGATTTACACATACCTTTAGCTGCTCCAATGGCGATGTCAACTCTTTGCCTCCAAGTCAAGCTTCTTCCTCCTCTCCCTACACTCAAAAAACATGTGCAAGGTAAAATCTTTAGTTGACTAGTCAATTTCTAGAAATTTTTCTTTAGGGATAATCCTAGTTTCCCTAGTTGTTTGATGTAACCCCCTATAGTTTGTAAAAAAATTATTTTACCCTTTGTGATTTTGACATGCATAATGATAAAAATGATCAAAAGGTATTTTGGATACTTTCTTAAACTACAAGGGTTTTTTAGATATTTCCTTAAACTATAGGTTTTATTTTGTTCATTTAATCAAATGATATTTAACAACTTTCAAAACAACGATAAATTTTGACTATTACATCAAACCATATGAGGAAAAATAGATGACTTTTTTGTTTAGTTGCGTGTTTGTGATAAAAGTAAGCACCATCTAATGAAGCTAGGGACTTACCCATGATGTAGTCCAATAGAGACCCATTTGGTACATATTCATATACCAATGCTTTTGCACCTTTTGCTCCTGTTCAAAGTACGGTCACGAGAGTGTTTCTTGGCAACAGAAACTTTTAAGACATTATTGAAAATACTTCTATATATGTATGTTGAAAGACGAATAAATTTTTTCTACAATTTTAGCAAGCATGAATATTATAATAGTGAAAACTTTGTCTTTCTTTTCAAACAAGTATAATTTTTACTAGAATTTCTGAGTCCTTACCAGCTTCTTCACAAAATCCGACTAACCCAACAAGGTTTCGGTGCTTTACTTTCGAAAGCAGCCTCACTTCTGTTTCAAAAGAAACATTAAAAACAAATCAACTAATTTTATTTTTTGCTTTAAAAAACCAAGTCCTATGTACTTAATTACTTGCTTGGAATTTAATGGTTTAGCATGTGATTTGTAAATTTCCAATTCTAATAAAGAGTAGAGATCACTGGATTACATTTAATTAGACTTATAGTTTTATGACTTCAATTATGTCAAATTACAAGATTGAAATATATGATCTAGTGGTAGATGGCTAGTGGCGCCATTAGGTAGCCCTCGAACTCATATTCTACACCCTATGAAGACATTCTCCCACTATAAAAAAAAATGTGTGAGGAATGTCCCCTCATTTTGTGTGGGCTCTCTCTCCATTTATGTGTATGATGCTCCCTCCTGTATAGAGTTGCTCTTTAGGTGGTGCTATAAAGTCAAATCTTATTTAATTTCGACTGATCTATGAACTAGTCCCAACCATCAATATATATAGGGTTATTATCATTTTACCTCATAAAATGAAAACTATTGTCAAACCACCATAGGTTTCAAAAATAATACCAAAAGACCCCCTACTGTTTATGGTTTAAAATCAGATAGTGACCTAGGGTTAAAAATGACGATTCTGTTAGTGGCTAAGGTTAAATAGGTAAATTAAATGAAACTTTAAATACACAAAACCCTAACTCACTTCTTCTCTCTCCATCTTTCTCTTTTATTTTTCTCTCTCTACTGTCACATCCCTCTCCTCCTAGGGTAAAAAGAAGAGAGAAAGGACTATATCTTTCTCTCTTCTCTTTACCGGCCTACTCTCTATATTTCTCTCTTCTCTTTATTGACCTCAGCTATAGCTTCACTGGCATCGGAGAAGCCTCTATTCAAGAGAGCAATGCCATTCAAAGCCTTCAAGAACCAATCATTGGACTTGGTGGTACTTTCGATAGACCGAGGCCTCTAGTTAGGCTGGTACAAGAAGAGATGGAGGCGACATTGTTTCTACAAGTTTGAAGAGATTCACTCGTACTCTTTGATTTTGTTCTTGAGGCCTTTGTCGGTCATCTTCACGAGGATGATCGGTGACCTCCTTAGCGGCATAAGCTAAGAGGGAGAAATGGAGAGATTCAGATGAATTTGTTTAATTTATTATTATTATTATTATTAATATTTTGTGTTTGGTTGCAAAGAAATTGATGAATGTTTTTGTGATTATTGATGGATGGAGTGTTTTATATATATTTTTTTAGTATTTTTGTTGAGAAACTTTTATTGTGATCCAAATCTTAAACATGATTTCAAGATCCGAAAACTTTGTATTTTTGTATATTTTATTTATATTTTGTTTATTTATTTTTTAGTTTTTTATTGTGTTGGTAAATCTGAGTTTGATCCAAATCTTCAACATCATGTTGAAGATTTGGATTCAAACCCAGATCTTTCTCTAGTTTGAATATATATATTTTTTAATTTACTATATTTGTAAGGAATATTAATATTTTAAAAATTGATGTCTACAATTGAACGATTGAGATTGATTTTTATAAAAAATATATATATAATTAATCAATAATAATAAATTGAATTTAAGAAATTAATTTAATTTAATTCAATTTAACAAATAATAATAGTTAATAAAGTTTTTTATTTTTTATTTATTTTATTTATTTATGAAAGGGTAGTTTGGTAATTGACTAATTTATTTTTTATTTTTTATTTTTCAATATAATAAGGGTATTTTGGTCTTTTGACATTTTTGTTACAAAATCATTAAAATTTAAATAGAAACCGTTCTGGTTTACAGTAGGGGTTTTTTGGCTAATATTTTGAAAATAGGGGTACACTGACATTATTTATCATTTTAGGGATTTTTTTTTAGATTTTTCCCCCACACACACTTATATGATCTAGTGACAAGCCTCTTACGGGTACACCCACATCAATTGGAAAACATTAGCATGCTCATAAATTATCAACTATACATGTAGATTTGAGGCTTACCATTTCTAAATTCTTCAACACTTTGGTAAGAAGCAGCATGGGCTCTCTTGATGGCTAGGATTTCCTGAGAATCAAAGGTTCCCTTGTATACATTTCCAAATGCACCCGAACCCAACAAGCAGTCTTCACTGAAATTCCTGGTAACCCTCTCTAACTCATCTAATTGGAAGCGCCTCAACTTTAAATTTTCTGCCTTCAAACTTCCTATACATCAATCGATTTTGGTATCAGAATTGTATTAGTAAGTTCTATAAACATGTGATAGGCCAAAAACAAAAAACAAAAGAAAACGTATTGTGTGCATTTTATAAAGAAGATAAACTAGGATATGTATGAAACTTTGGAGGAACTCTTTGAGTGAAGACCTATGATAATTTATGATAAATATTAGGAATTTAGTGGAGATACTCGAAGAATTCCGAAATTTAAATATAGTTTAATTGTATATTAAATATCTCTTACATTTCATTGAGGTTGATGAAACTTGAATATTGAATTAGAGAAAAGAAATGACGTTATGACAATTGTACTATATCAAGGGATATCATCAAAACACTCATTAAAATGAAAATTAACGTGAAAGCCACCATTTTTTTATGTTAAAAGATGAGGTTCAATGGTGTTATTTTCCATTTTAAAGGGTTTTTCAGATTTTTTTTCCTTATATCAATTGTAAACTAGTTCAATTAATAAGAGTATGTTATATGTACATCTAATTAAGTAGAATTTAAATTCATAATCACTGTTATAATTGTAAACTTTTCAAAAATACATGCGCATACATGATACATGACAATATTTATTGAAATAACATATGGATGTATTGAAGCTTAGTCAATTTGCTCATTCCATGTGTAAGTAATCATAGACATGCATTATTCTTCAAATAAGATTCCAAGCAAGGCCAAGAAATGAAACTCACCTTTCTTACTCCACTTTCGCCTGAAAACTGGTATGACTTTTTTCCATACAAAGAAGAGCAAAGAGGCACACACCAAGATTGAAAAAACAACAATAATAATTGCACCCCAGATTATTTTATGATGAGAACTACCAGCCTTTTGAGATTCCACCGCAGCTAATGTTACTGGTGGTGTTGCAGCCAACAAGCGTCTATAACCACCCATAGTGACAGAACAATAAAAGAAAAGAAAGAAGAACCTCTCCAAATTATCTCTCTTTGATTCCCATTTTCATGGTACTTCATGTGCACTTGAATCACTTATTTTGTTCACGCAAATTCGATTAAAGCCTGAAGAGAAACAAAAACAAAAGAAAAATTTTGGCCAAGTTTAGAGTTTGCTTGACTAATCCATTACATTAATTGCCGGCCATGCATGATCATAATTTCTCTATATATTTCATTCAAAGAGTAGCTCATTATGTCGTCAAATGACTTGGTCGTTTGTTGGGACGGCATATAGTCCAAATAATCATGTCCATGTTTCATGTATTTTTCCGCATGCAATTGCTATCTGGCTAGCCATTTTTTAACATATAGAGGCATAAAAGTTCTAAACTTCTCACTGTTCAACGTAACTTAAATGGTTGTGTATCTCCTCGCTAGTTCTCTAGTGGTGTGCATTTTATAAATATATATATGTGTGTGTGCAGAGAGTTTTTTTTTTTATTATGAAAAATAACTGATTCACTTAATATTAGCTTTAAAAGTAACACCCGGCATATAATGAATGTGGAAATGAATCAATTTCTTCCACAAATATGAGATTTTGTTGAATTTTGACAATCATAAATAAAGCATTGACATTGTTAATTATATAGTAAATAATGAGCAAATTATAATTTAACTACCCAGTTGAAACTATAATACAAACAAAGCAATACTTCCGGTTTTATTACAATTTACCGCCTATTGTTAGCAAGTTTCCATTATATTTGATAGTAAATAATATCAAAGTGGCGGAAAGACGAAAATATCCTTAATGATTGAAATGGACCAAGTTGAGCAAATAAGAAACAAAAAACTAAAAAATAAGAAAATTAATCATCGAATCATCTTCCATCTCTCCTCAATATCTTCAATCGTCTTCTAGTTCAAAATCATCAAATCATCTTTCACATCCTTTTCTCTCCATCTTCTCCCCTTTTTATTCTCACTAGAAACCAGAATTCGAGATCATTATTCTCACTAAAACCCAAAATTTCTGGATTTCCAGACTAGGCTTTCAATCACTTGGAAACCTAGATTTGGGTTTCTAGACCAAAAAATGGCCTCAAATATTATCAACCTCCCAACATCATCAATCCAAGCCTAGAAACTTAAAAAAGGCCCCAAACATCATCAACCATCATCAATCAACCTCCTGAAAACCCCAAAAATAGTCCCCAATATCATCAACTATCATCAGTCAATCTCCCAACATCATCAATCCAAAACCAAACATCATCAATCAAAGCCAACATAATCCATCTCCCACAAAACAAATTAAATCAACCTAAAACTGAAATAAATAAATAAATAAATAAAACTAGATAAATCAACTTCAAAATCATTGACGAACCAGATGATTCATCTGGATTGGAATCGATGAACCCAAATTAACCTTCATCTGAGTTCGTTGATGAGAACTAGATGAAGGTTTATCTGGGTTCGAATATGAACTCAGATGATGAAGGAGAAGAAAGCAGCAGTGAGAAGAAAGGAGAGGAGAGAGAGGGAAAAGGAAGGGATGGTTTACCCACAAAGAGAGGATGAAGGAGAAGAAAGTGGCAACAAAGAGATATCTAAGGGATGAAGTGGCAGATAAGGAAGAAGAAGAAGTGGAGGCCGGCTATGGGAAAGAAGATGAAGACTTGACACTGGTGGCATAAAAGAAGTAGAGAGATGTGATGAAAATAATATCTAATTAAAAAAATATTTAATTTATTTTAAAATTTATTTTAAACCCCTCAATCAATTAATTTTAACAGAAATCCACTAACAGCAGGGGCAATAGTAACAAAACGTGAAACAGTTACTCTGTCTGAATAAGGGTTTCAACTAGACAGCTAAATTATAATTTGCTCATTAAATATCTCATAAACCATTATCTCAAATACACTGTTTTATGGTCAATAGTTGATCATCAAGAGCATTAAATATGTTCACGTAAGTATTCAGATCGGTATATGACTTAAATTAAGCCTGAAAAGGTGTGACCAGAAATTCGAGAAACCCCTATGTTGTTGGATTACAGCATTGATTTATTGTCTGTCTCTTAATGCTGGATTCCTGGGCATAAAATAATGTCATGTTGAACCAAACAGTGTTAATCAACATCACCGGTTGAAAATGACGATTATTTTAAATAGAATATGCATCAAGTTTTCGAATAAATAATTCAATTAATTGAATGTTTACAAAAACTTATAAGCTAAAAACAGATCAAAACCTCCTTGAGAAAATATGTTTGATAGTAAAGCTGGTTGTCAAACACAATATATAAAATACTTCAATATTCAAGAACAATAACGTTGATTTATGGTTAATCAAAACAACATAATAAAAATAATTATATTCCTTGAATATATTAGATGTACCATATAATAATCATCAATATTTGTCTGTAATAAAAATATATATATATTTTTTCAAGACATCATATATAGAATTAAATTATTTTTAAAATCCTACACATAAATTCGAACACAGGTACCCCTAAACATAATTCTTCATAAATATACACAAAATTCTATTAAGTATATTTATTAAACATAATCATTTTCAAATTCCTATGATATTGTCCCAACTTATTCAAAAGTATAACTCCATGAGCATCTATAGAGTCAAAACTTTCAAGAATCTATTTCAGTTAATTAGGTGAGTGGAAGCCATCAACCAGGTAAAAATTAATCATAATTTTATATTGTATGATTGAAATCAAGATTGGGGTTTTTAATTGCAACATCTGTGACCTAATTGTGATTGTTTTGATCTGTTGACCTAATTGTCAATTTGTTGTAAACAGTGCTCTTATTCTATGAATGATTTTTGGATGTTAAACTTGTAGTGATGTTCTCATGAGTTGTCTTGATGTGATGAGATTCTCACGACCAAATAGAGTTAAAAGTATGTCAACAAAGGTATTAACGTATTAACATTTACAAATATAAGATATTCTAATAGAATATATATATATATAATTTTCACGATTAGTGTGTCATAATTTCTAAATTTTTAGGACTACTAATTAAATTTACCTATTATATAAAGAAAAAAATTTAGAGGAAAGAATACAATAGATAAATTTAATTAATAATTCTAACACTTTAAAAGTTAGAACGTATTGACCATAGAAGTTATATATAAATTTATTTTTTTGAACCTATACATTTTCAGTCCTTAATTAACAACATGGCTTGAACATTATTCATGTGATCTTTCTACTTTACATATCAATTCAATCCCATTCACTTTTGACTGATTTTGGGGCAAATAATTTCACTTTGAAATGGAAGTCAAAATCAATCCATTTCTTTCTTTTCTTTCAATCATTCAATTAATAGGTTATAAGTTACATAAAACATGTGAGAACATCACATGATTTTGTTTCCTTTTTGGTTAGAATGCTTATGTGGTTAATCGAAAAGCAAGGAGTCAAGTTGTGATTCGAGAAGCATCCACGAAAAATAAAAATTAAAAATAAGTAAGAAACCCCAACAAGATTGAAAAAAATTATGATTGTAAGAGCTTGTGTGGCGTAAAATGCTGGTTGTAAAATACTGATTTTGTGGGTTCATTTAAGATACGGGACTTGGTCTACTCATGTGTTGGGTTGAAAACGAATTAATCTCACATTTATTTACTTATTAATTGGGTTGAAACATATTTACTTATTAATAAAAGATGAAATCAGCAGAAAAGAAAAAAAAAATGTGGGAAAAACGTAGATATGCAATTTAAAAACATATTTGAAACATAAATTTAATATAATGTAGGGAGAATTCCAAATATTCCATCAAATTTGACCCAATGAAAAGATAGTTGTAAGATTTCGTAATTAATTTGATAAAAGTCACCACTACCTAATATAAATAACGTTCATTCAGCATTGTAATGACTTTTCAAATTGTTTACACCTCAAATGATATCTAAAAAATATAGGTATAAATCTTATAGACTCATTTTCGTTAATGTTATAGAGTTTAGTTAGTAATAAGAGTTTTTTTGTTTTTTTGGGAATTCTATAATGTAGATATAATTAAATAAAAGTTATAAACAATTTTTAATTAATTTAATTTATTTCAATCAAGTATTTATAAAATAAACACAAAAAAGTCCAGATGTGGACAGCCTAATAATTTTATTAAGACTACGTATTTGTGTTCTTAAGCGATTCTTTACTTAAAGAATCAACTAAAAAGACGAAAAGTACACCTTAATAAAAGAATTTTAATATAAAAGGTATTTATTATAAAGAATTTCTGGTAATACAAATACATGTTCAAATAAACGCGGCCAACTACATATGAATCAAGGTAGGTTGACAACAAGAGGCCAATTGAAATTTATTTTTCATTGTTATAAAATATTGAGCAGCCAAAAAAAAGAGAGAGAGAGAGAGAGAGAGAGGGAGAGAAGATTTAAATGCGTTTGTGAGGATTTAATATGGTAGATGGTGAGATAATAATGTTGTAACTGACAATTATTTGATTTGAAAAAATGGGTCATTTCATTTATGTTCTCTGTCTTATGGGTTCACCTTGCTATGTACTCCCACAATTACAGCCTCTCTCTTAGATGAGTAGTGAGAATTGCTTTGCTAGTCATTAGAGTAACTTTTCATTAGAAGATCTTAGAAATGGTTAGAATTTTATGTTTTGAACAATAACGATATCGTTTGCTTGGTTCATCGTTAAGTTTGTGACTTTAATCTCAACTTAATGTCATTTGAACGTGTTATGTGGGATTAAGTTTATCTGCAAAAACAGTTTGACAATGTGTAGTTAATTATAAAAAGTTGGAAGTTGATGTTGAACAAAATACACTACTTAATAATCTCATCTCATGTATCTAGACCTTATACAACTCTCAAATTCAAAGTTCTGAAACTTAAAACAAATTAGCATTATAATTTAAGAAAATATAATTTGAATAGATCACAAGTTTGTCGAACTTGTCAATATCAAACACTATTTGTATGGTTCAAAAATCTATTCTCATAAACGGGAGATAAATATTTTCACAATAAGAGAAGAAAACTACCTAAACAAACTTTAAAAGCATTTGGAGGGAATTAAATCTTAAAAAATATGTCCAACTATTTATGCTAAGAGGTGATATCCTATATTTTTGCTTAATAAGCCTCGATATAATCATAGTTCGTTTTGTATGGTCATTGTTCTTTTCCTCTTTCTATCCCACCTAGCGTCTTGATCATAATTCACTTCTTTTTCTACAGAACCTCGATGGTATGATCGTAATTCAAAGTTATGGCAATACAAGACGAGTGGTGTGATCCTAATATTATGGACCATTCTGCACTAACAAACCACGAAAAATACACATATATAATCAAAACCTTATCAGAATACTTGACGATATTTATTGTAATATGGTGTCCTTGCAATATCATAAATGAGTTTGAGCTACTAGCCCTGCATAACGTCTCAAAGAGTAAAAAAATAATAAAGCAAGGAGCCATATGACACTAGAGATATTTTTTGTGGAGTTAGATTCGGATAAGTGTGACAATTCAGGTTGTTGATGTTCTTATGAGGTATGGTGTACCACGTACAAATGTATTAATGACGAGAAAGAAGCAAACTCATTAAATATTACATTAAATACTCCTGAGTAGTTTCCATGCTTCACTGCTTAGCTATTAAGAAAAAAAAAATGGCATGAGTATTATTCTAATATTATAAACAAAAAGGACAAAAATTCAATTTTAAAGACATACTGTGCTCCGATCGTGCTGGTAAAGAAATTCATCAAAAATCACTATCAAAACACCAAAAATTAACCTAAAACCCTCTCAAAGCTTCATTAAATAATCAAAATCTTTGCTACGGATGTTTTACCTATTTTGCAAACTAAACAGGCTCGTGTAAGTTAGATATATCCACAGAATTTTTTGGTCAATCAACAGGAAGTTAAAATTAGGTATACACTTCTCCAAGGTTGATTAACCAACTGACAGGCAGCAATATTATGGCTTCGGTTTCTTGAATCACACAGAGTACTTGAAGAAACAGATAAGACATCAAGACTCAAGAGATGTAATATGACTAACTCAAAATTTTTATACATACGGTCCATTAAGTACAAACATATTTTCAACCCCATGTTAGGGCATGTTCCTCGATCTACAAGAGCACCGGATAAATAAATGTAACCGAGTAATTGATGTACAAAATACAAGCGGCCCTAAAAGGTGGTAATTGACTGTATAAATTATAAAGAGATCAGATTCTAGTTAATTGATTCACAGATACAAGTCTCTTCTGCAGAGTGGGCAGGAAGCATGACCAAGGAGCCACTTATCTATGCATGGCAGGTGAAACATGTGATGACAATGAGGCAAGCTTCTAACTGTCTCACCAAGCTGAAAGTCCTGAACATACAAAACATTACCATAATTAGATAGTTTTCTTTGCATTGACTTACAACTTGAACGACAATCAGACTTTGGAAGTTAGGAAAACAACCGCGGAAAGAGGTGAAAAAAGTATGGCCAAACCTGAA
Source organism: Dimocarpus longan (assembly GCA_022984855.1). Taxonomy (NCBI): domain Eukaryota; kingdom Viridiplantae; phylum Streptophyta; class Magnoliopsida; order Sapindales; family Sapindaceae; genus Dimocarpus; species Dimocarpus longan. The sequence continues at coordinate 1,656,435 of CM041019.1, read as the reverse complement.
GACAAACTGAACAACAAACTTTCTCTCCGGAGGCATCTACAATATTCTTGCTAGTAATCAAAATCTGTGGGATCTTTTCGACTGATTCTCCAGTCAGTCCTTTCAAGACACAGGTGTCGAAGAGGTTTGGCACATCCTCAAAGTTTACTTCAACAGCTCCCATCTGACGAAACAAACCGAAATCATTCACACATTACATTTGATTCATGGATCACAATATACAATCTTATACCAAAAACCACAATTTGCCCGGTAAAGTACCTGACTCTGCACTGCACTAAGCATCGCTGGCCCAATTCGCTCACGCACAAGTCTCCCACTAAGAAGGCTTGCAATCACATCAATCTGTAACGGTTTGCAAGAAATTGAAGATCAATAACTTGAATCATCAAGTGAAACGACAAACAAGTACTTACTTTTGCCTTGTTATGTATAAGTTTACAAATTCTAATATCCAACCATGCACAATTTATCCAAACTTATAGCTAAATTTGCTCACCAAGTAAAGAAGACATCCCATTCCAGAATCATCTGATTGCCAAAGATCAAGCGAAGATTCGAAGACTTCAATCGAAAAAACAGCCCCAGAAATCGCCCCAATAGCAGCCCCTCTAAAGAACCCACTCTCCGTCTCCTGTCCTATTAAAGCTCCAGTCAGGGCTCCTAACAAGGTCCCAACTGCATACACAAAAATGCCCCGAGTTAAAAAACCATAGAACAAAACACGGAAGTCACTCCAAATTCTTGGATGTAAAATTTTAAAAATATGCATAACTCGCAATAAATCCCAAAAAAAAAAAAAAAACACCTGTTCTGCTACATGCCAAACCTAGTAAAATTGGAATTACAAGAAAACAATGACACGAATTATTGTCCTCATACACCTCATTTTCAATATTTCTTCATCAAATCTAAAATTTAGTTTCCAGAAATGTAACCAATATTGGAGCATACATATACATATATGCAAATATTACACATATATATACATATATTTCTCAAACACCTCTAAAATCTTACAAAACATAAACACATATCATATCATCATAATAATATCAAGAGTTAATAATAGCTGAAAAAGAATTTACAAATTAACCCCACATCAGAAAAATACATAAACAGATCAAAAACAACCAACCAAAAGGAAACCAAAAACCATTAAATCAAACACAAAGCAAATTCAAATTCAAAAGTTAGAACAACACAGAACATCATATAAAAACAGAAAAAAAAAAGACCAACCTATAGCGAAGAAGAAAGTGAAGATCGCAGAGATTATGTTGCCAATAATGGCAGAGACAGCAAAGCTGCAAAAGCTTTTGATTCTCTGACAGAAGCTGCCCAGAAAAGTCATGGAAGATGACACAGAAAAACGAGTTGGGTATGCATAAATCTCCATTTTTTTTTCCTTCCTGCGCAGAGATTGCAGATTTTAATGTCTTTTAAAGATTAAAAAGGGTGTTGGTGATCTACAAATATTGGGCTTTAATGTAAGACACTTTTGTGCGTATATATATAGAGAGAGAGAACAGAGAGGTGGTTTTGGTGTATGAATATGAATACTTGGTCTTCAAGAGAAAATGAACAGAGACCGTATCAACCAACTCGCATTTAAAGCTTCGATTTTTATTTTTTTAAATACAATTACAAAATAATCGATATTTACTAATAGAGCAAATTACAATTTAGCTACCCGGTTTAAACGCTTTCTCAGGCGGAGCAAATGTTTCCATTTTATTACAATTTACCCCCCTACCGTTAATGAATTCAGTTACATTTAACTAAGCCAGGGGTAAAATCGTCTTTTCATATTAATTTTTTTTTTAATTTTAAATTTTATCCCAAAATATACGATCTATCATCAATTCAAAGTTCATCACCAGCAACCATTGTCAACCAGCAACATCACCCAGCAAATCATCACCAGCAACCATTGTCAACCAGCAACCATAAAATGATTCCAAACATCTTCAATCAACTAGCCAACATCACAACTTCTGAAAATCCAAAAAATGACCTCAAATGTATCCATCAAACCCAACATTATCAATCTCAAAAGCATCAAACCCAATATCATCTGAAATCAAAACCATCAAACTGAAAAAAATACATTTCTGGGTTCATCGGACGAACCCAGACTGGGTTCACTGACGAACCCAGAGCTGGGTTCGTCAGTGAACCCAGTCTGGGTTCACTGACGAACCCAGAATCTGGGTTCGTCAGTGAACCCAGTCAGGGTTCACGAACGAACCCAGCTGGGTTCGTTCGTGAACCCTGACTGGGTTCACTGATGAACCCAGGTTCTGGGTTCGTCAGGAACCCAGATCTGGGTTCCTGAGAACCCAGCTGGGTTCGCTGAGGAACCCATCTGGGTTCGTCAGCGAACCCAGCTGGGTTCGTGACGAACCCAGATGGGTTCGTCAGGAACCCAGACTAGGTTCCTGACGAACCCATCTGGGCAGCGAACCCAGCTGGGTTCGTGACGAACCCAGCTGGGTTCGTGACGAACCCCGCTGGGTTCGTCAGGAACCCAGATCTGGGTTCCTGAGAACCCAGATCTGGGTTCGTGACGAACCCAGCGGGGTTCGTCAGCGAACCCAGATCGGAGTGTCTGGGTCTCCGATCTGGGTTCGACAGCGAACCCAGCTGGGTTCGTCAGCGAACCCAGATCGGAGAGAACCCAGATGATCCGAGGAAGAAGAACAACAGAAGAAGAAGAAGAAGAAGAAGAAAAGAAGAAGAAGAAGAAGAAGAAGAAGGAAAGAAGAAGAAGAAGCGGAAGAAGAAGAAGCGGAAGAAGATGAGAAGCGGAAGAAGAAGGATGAAAGGAAGAGAGAGAGAACAGCTGAGTGAGTGAGTGAGGAGTTGACCAGATATATATTGGGTCAACTGGTCAACTTTAGTCAAAGGATAATTTCGTCTTTTCATCGTTTACCGTCAAATATAACGAATTTTACTAACGGGAGGGGGGTAAATTGTAATAACATGGAAACATTTGCTCCGCCTGTGAAAGCGTTTAAACCGGGTAGTTAAATTGTAATTTGCTCTTACTAATATGATATTAATGATTCGGGCGATGTCATATTCCGTCAAAGTTCAAAATTTTATTTTTATAAATACCGAGATATATAGTTGTTTGAAAGAAGAAAACTCAACGCAAATGTTGATATATATGCACAATAAGACTTTTTTTCTTTTATAGAAAATGTGTGCATAATAAAACTTAAACATCCAAAATTACGTACAAATTAATGATTTGGATATGTCATTAATTCATCGTAGTTTAAACCTTCTCTCTCGTAATTTTAAGAAATATTTATTTTCATAAAAAAGAAAATTCAATTGATATATTGCTGATTTTATATAATGAAACTCAAACTACTAAAATTATATATAAATTAATGTTGTAATTTATTGAAGTTAAAAAATCTGTTATTATGATATCGAGCAACATCCATTTTCATACATATATGAGTAAGGATTCTCTACCATCCTTTTTTTTGTTAATCTTTTGATAATCTAATGACACATCAACATTTGAAAAAATGAATGATTAAGATTGATAGATTTTTTCTCTCTCATACATCACTCAAACTTAAATTGTTCTCATAAAAAGATTAGTATCGTGTCAACATTAACAGAAAATCCTTGTCCTACATATATACATATAAATAATTAAATTGTACAAATTAATGATTAGAAAAAATTTATTTTTATAATATTGAAAAATATCTAAAGAGATTTATCATATATATTAATAGATCATAATGAAACTCAAGCGCTTTAGATACAAATTACGCCATCAAGATTTTCATGTGGATGAAAACTCAAAAGAGAATCAGCGGCTGGTTAAATGAAAAACAAAAAGCCAAAAAAAAAAAAAAAAAAAAAAAAAAGCAAAAGGAGATTGAACAAGTTTTAATTTATTATTATTAATTTTCTTATAATTTTCAATGACACGAGACAGAGATAAGAAGCTTCTATTGACAATTCGACGTGTAGTTGAAGGTGCAGCATTATTTTAAGAGGTCTCACAAACCTGACTGTCATGCTCACAATTTTTTAAGCACCGATCTCAACCAAGAAAGAGAATAAAAAATTTATTCCACAGTCTGCTTACAAAGTGAAATATCGGTAACGATGATTATATAAAATGATTTTTTTGAGATAATTTAAAATGATATTTTATAAGTTATATAAGTTTGGAGTCTGTATAATTTTATTAGTTCATTTATGATGTTAAATTTTAAATCTTTAACATATATATATTTCATAAATATATGTTAGGGTACCTTTTCTTATTTTAGAATAAATACTTTTCAATTATGATAAATATTTCAGGCGCCATAAATTTGATCGATCCAATTGAATGTCACTTATTTTGTATCAACTTTAAAAGACAATAGATGAGAGTGGTTTTTCATTGTACAAACCAGTCACATTAGATTTATGTTAATTATCAATTAAAAAATTTAATAAAGACAAAATTTTGTAATTACGTAAAGTAAGGTTGGAGTCTCAATGTGGATCTTCCCTTCTCTAACTTTCTATATATATATATATATTTCAGTAGTTAAGTTTAGATGAAACATTTCGTAGGAACATAAAAACTAAATAAATCTTGACTATATGATTTTGTTATGCCTGACTGTCATCAGATGAGGAAAATTCAAGCAAAAGATGAAAAAAGAATACACTAGATTAGGAAAAACAGAGTTTGGAGTATGATTTTGGATCCTTTCTCGTTTGGCATTCGCCATTTTCAGAGCAATTGACTGCTGAAAAGACGGAAGCAAAAAGTAACAAAGCACATGAGAATGCGGCTCTGCTGTAGTAGTAAAGCAAAAGCCCGTAAACTAATCCAACTTACAAATCTTACTTAATATAAGTAATATTTTTTCACGTATGAGGATGACCCTCTCCTACTTCTAAGGGTTGATATTTTTTCTCACGTATATAAATTGTCATTTTTTGTCTTCTGAGAATTGATTCCAGGGTTACACCTTGAAGTCATATCACAGTTAATTTTAATAGCATCTTAGGCTAGTTCCGATAAAAAAAAAAAAAGAAAAAAGTTTAACTATGTGATACTTTTTATACTTAAATATTATTAAATTCTGAAAGTGTAAATATGAGATATTTGTTAGTTAACTATTTTATATTGTCCTAATTGAGTTTGAATTTTTGTTGTGGGGAGGTTTGGTGGGGTGGTGGAGTTGGGTGTGTGTTGTGATGGGACGGTGGTTTGCTCTAGTTACGTGAGTTTGACCCATCCATATCTTATCTAGGGATATGGGTTCAATCTTATACTATTTAATTATAAGTACTTTTTTCACATATTGTGGACAGCTCTCTCATATTTTTGGGAGATGATATCTAAATTACGTCTTAAAGTCATATATTAACTTATCTCATTTTTATTTGGATATATATCATTATTTAAAAATGAAAAATAAAAATAAAAAAGAATTTAATATGTTTTCGTAAAAATATCTTTAACCATAGATGGGTGGATTACAAGACACTAGGGGCGCAATGGATTTAAATAAATTCTAAATGGACCCCGTTCTGTGAAATTTAGTTGGTCTTTGTCTACTTCTACCTTTCTTTGAATATATATATATATATATATCAAATTTCTTGTGAGGGACTTTAGACATTTTTTGGTGCCTAAATTACGTATAGGTTGTACTTAATTTTCATGTTGTGTCAATTTATTATTATTTTTTTCTTTCTACTTTTAAATTAGTGATTGTCAGAGGCTAAATTTAGTAATGAAAAATTTAAACTATTATCATTGAGTGTTATTTTCATTTATAGCATTGGAATTTATGTTACTGAGTGTGGTTGCATTTTAGATATGTGGTTTGTGAAAAATAAAATAGACTATCTTTTCAAAGAAAAAGAAAAATAAAATAAACCAATAATGTTTATGTGGTAGTCCAAACTAATCATATAAATATTATTCATCTGTGGGTCACACATTAATGTTTTTCAATCTCGTAATCACGTTAAAAACTATGTACACTAAATGATTTTTGAAGTAAATGACGCATTCAAAATGTTATAAATTTAATATCAACTATTCATTCAGTCTCAATTTATATACTAAAAGGAACCATTGAATTAATAGTGAATTAATGTTAATTTAGCAATCATCTCAAGATTTGGCTTCAATATAAATAAATGGTTGAATCTTTTGCTTTACACGTTTAATCAAATGTGATAGTCCAAATCAATAACATCTATATTTTTCATTTTGAGTTTCACGAAAATATTTTTCATCACATAGTTTTATTAAAAGTAATGTATATCGAAACCATTTGTAGAGTGAATGATATGACTATAACATCTAACCTTTTATTTACTTTTAATTTTATATTCAATTTATAAAATAAATAGTTATAAAATGATTAATAACAAATTAATGTTAATGAATCAATTGTCTTAGTATTTGTATTAAATATAAATTAATAATTAAATGTTACGATTACACATTTAATTTAATAATCAATTAGTATGCAAAATGAACTAAGATGTACTGTCTTTTTTTTAGGGCAACTTTTATCTTATGTTCTACTCAATTTTGTCATTTAGGTATTAAGTCTTATCAATTTCAATTGTTTTGTATAAATTTTCTAATTGTGGTAGTATTAAATATCAATTGGTTTTTTGTCTTTATATGGGACAAATACTTAGATTTGCTGTGTCTGACATAGGATTTATTTTTATCCATACGCATTCCTTTGAAAAAATATCAAGTGTATAAACCTTGTCTTTGAATCAAGTCAATAATGTGACAAGTAGTGACTAACTAAGATAGTAGTTAAAAACAATCATAAAACTGTTTTATTCACAAGATTACTTGAGACTCTTCTAATCATTGATTTAATTTTAAAATAATGCAAAAATTAACTCCAAATATTTTAGTGTTTAAAAAGATAAGAATTTATAAACTTAAATTTACATTTTTAAATATATGTTAGAGTGATAAATTTAAGTTAATAGATTTAATTTTAATAATATGGAAAAATCAATTCCGAAGATTTTAGTATCTAGAAAAAAAAGAATATATTAATTTAAATTTACAATTTCAAACATATGTTTAGAGTGATGAATTTAATTGCATAAATTCAATTTCAATAATATGAAAAAAATCAAAACCAAAGATTTTCGAAATTACAAAAAACAAAAAGTTTTAATTTATATTAATCTTGATAGAATTTGAGCTGATTCATTACACATGCCGTGTCAATTTTTTTTATAAAATATACATATACACTAACTAAATAAGTATCTTTTACCTTGCATTATCAATCTTTTTAGTTTTTATACTTAAACGTCAAGTGGACACAAAATTTGTTAAAATTTAACGAGATAATCGCTAAAGATGAACTAAGACATGACTTTTATTATAGGGTAAGAATCTCCCCCTAATTTGCCATGTCATCGACAAAGTTGAACTTCGAGAAATTGTGTTCGACCGTTATCTTAGAGTGAATGCATATCTTGTATTATGTTTATGAGCCTTGTCTCTCTTTCGGATTTTTCAAATTATTCAACGACACTGAGCAGAGGTAGAGACACCAACCAAACACGGTAAAACAAAAAAGAAAATTCAGAGACGGAATGCTTGACACTCGACCCCATGATAATACGGATTTTCAAAGCTCACTTCTCCCTGGAGAAGACTTTTCTCATCGCTTCTTTAATGCTAAATTGTTATTTTGTTGAATTGTTGCACTGACACCAATAACGATACAACAAGAGTCGAAGGCCACTTTTTTCGTTTTCCAAATTTTAATTTTACTCTGTCGGCGTAAAAGACATTGTTCGATGATGCCCCCTGTCCGTGACTGCATATATTTTAAGTCAAACCATTTTTTTATTATAATTATTTTTGGTTTTTTTATTTTATTTATTTTTTTAAATATATAATTATTCAAGATTGTTTGGGCTTTATATAGCTTGGTCGTAACCTATTAGGAGTTGTGGTAAATACCATTCTCTCTTCTCTCCCTTTCTTTCCGTAACTTCTTTAAAAATTTTAATCAATTTTTATCGACGAAAATTTGATTCTTACTCATAGAATTTGACTGATCTTGAAAAAAAATTCAAAACTATTATGACTAGTAAAAAGACTTTATATGTATATGTAAAATTTTTGGAAATAAATATAATTAAATATATAATTTGCTGCGTATTTATGGATAGTGCAGTTAACATCACTGGACTATATCTTTTCACCCTCCACAACGAATTTTGTGACAATTTTTCCAATTGTATGCATTGGTTTTTCCTCTCAATTTCTAAGAGTTATATTCTAGACCGGATCTTAGAGTATAAATTAAGAGGTCTCGGTTGTAGTATTGTACTTGTAATGTATACCATGTCAAATATATATATACATATATATATATATATCTATGTAATCTTGTAATGATTATTTTAAGTTCTTTGTTTGAGTAAACCAACAAATTAATGAAATCTAAAATAACAATCATCTTAAAATTTTTAAAAAACATTACGATAATACTTCTTTTTTTTTTCCCATCTTACTCAAATGCAAATCAAATATAAACCAAATCTTTCAATTTTATTTTGAGTGAGATTCGATTGAGAGTATGCTTAAAAAATTAATTATAGGAGAAACTATTCTATGGGTGTCCATAAATAGTAATTAGTTTATTGAAGTGTTTAGAAATATTTCCAAATTCTTGCAAAAATCACTTTATAGTATCTCATTTTTAAGTATGTCACATTTTAATATAAGTGGTTGCACATCTTTCTATTCACTTAAGTGCTATAGATTTGATTCTCATCAAATGCATTTAAAATAAATTCATGTCTATAGATTTATATCTCTATTATGAGAGTAGATATTGGGATTATGTAAATAGTGATTAATTTCAATGAATTTTAATAGATATTTGATTTATTTGGTATTAGCTTAAAAAAACCAAAAACTCATTTTTAAAGCATTTTTGTTTATCGTTGTCATACGTTACAAGTAAATATATAATAAATACTTTCAATTGTTCTAAAGTTTTGAAGAAACAAAAACAACATTCAGATAGGTTGAGGTGACATATATAATTGGAAAACTTTTATATCAAACTTAGGGAACATAAATAAATATACATTATGATATTGATACATCATCATCTTCATCAACAATGGTCTTTCTTTTTTCAGAAGTTTATTTAGTCAACGACGATCGAAAATTCTAGTGGCAATTTCTTCTGCACTAAACTCAGGTGCCCTTGAAGATTGTATTAATTTGGGTAATCAAATCAAGACTTCCCCAGAAAAGAAAATTTTATTTTCAGTTGATTTGTCAACATCATGCATGGTTTAATATTTGATTGTATATAAGATTTGCTGAGATGTTATGAGAAAATTTTTTGAAAATTATGCGTATGAAATAAATCATAGGTCAAATCAATAGAAGTTTTTTCGTCCACTTAATTTAATTGACAAACTTTTTTATTGAGATGATCCGAGAAGATCCTTTGAAAATTAAACATTTCAAATCATTCATACGTTAATAAAATAAAATCACAATTCTCCACTAAATTAATTTGTAAGTGCTATATAATTCAATTGATAAAACTTTCTTATTATTGTGTAAGACAGCAAAAAGTTCAAACATGACAACATCAGGGAATGAGGGTTTGATTTTTACATTTAATGTAATAAAAAGAAAACACAATAAAACATTGCAATTCATATTGTATCATAGTAAGGATTTCTTATCTATCTTTTGTTTGTGCTAAAAATTTTATGAGAGAAATTTAAATTTGAATAATTTATGAGAGATAAAAAATAAAATAATTTCAATTATTTATCATTTTTCATATTTAATTATCAATAAATTATTAAAAGATTAAAAAAATAATAAAAATAACAAACAATCCTTGGTCATTGCACCGGGCAACTCTTCGTTCCATTGGTAGTGCAACTCCAATTCAAGTCTTATCATGCTAAAAAAAAAATCTAAAATGATATTTCCTCATTGGTCATGGAAATAGCTATGGTTTAGACTTGGCCTCAAGAAAAAAGGAATGCAATTTGTAGGCTTATATGTAATAATATTGCCTCGTTATTTAAATGATCCCCATAATTGAAAAAAATAAATTATTGGATTGATATCGAATTATAGTTTAAGTAATTTTTTTATTTTTTTTTGAAAATGAATTATAGTTTAACTAATGCCTATCTAAATAAAGCAATACTTATTAATCAGATAAAAGAAATAACGTAGTAAGTTCGTCCTATATATTAAAAACAATCTTAAATAATATATTACTTATGCAAGAAAATGAAGAATCTCAAAGCCAACCACCACAGATTTTGTGATTTGATCCGATCTAAATCATTTTAGAATTCGAGAACTGCTCTAGCCTACTCACTTGCAAGTTCAAGCATATGCAAAAATCTAAGTTTTTAAAATTATTTATTTTTTTGACAATAATTAATTTTTTAATTTGACATTTCTATAAGTGGGTAAACTAAAAATGACCGAGAATCTGATGGCTGCGAGACCTTGGGAGGCAAGAAGGCAGCCACTTGCATTACCATATGATCAATGGTTTTGGTAGGACCATAATGAAATCGAAGGACGTAATTTTCAGCCAACTTATCTTGTGATTTAATTAATTAATTCCATCACCACTTGCATTATCGTGTGATTAAGAGCTTGATTAGCTTAGATGATTAATTCTATCTAATTTATAAGTACGTTAGGAAGCTACTTTTGACCAACTTCTCTTGTGATTTCAATTATGTATTTGCATACCATATAATTAGAAGTTTACCGGATATTTCAAGGATTCTTCCATTGAGTTATTAAGAGTTGAAAATAAGTTTCAACAAAACAATTTAGAACAATAGTTGCGGTGGTATAACAGAATAAAGCTTTCACAATGACATCATTTGAGGTGGAATAATGTCATTCTTAAACTCCTAAATTTATCATAAGTTTCAAAAGAAAAAAAAAATTGTAAAATTCAATATTCCAAAAAGCATTTTGGAGAGATTTAAAAAACTTATTGAGGTTTGACTAAAATTATGCAAAATAATCTTATAATTTCGAAATTGAATGAAAAAATTATTCAATAAAAATTATTTGAAATGAATTTTTATCCAAGTTTGAAAATTTTAAATTATTGTCCCATATTTATCAAATCTTAAAAACAATATTAGTAATCATTAAATCCAAAAATTTTAATTGATAACAAAGAATCCAATGCAATAATATTTAAAATTGAAAAGGGAGAGGATTCATGACACGGTATTGAATAATTTTTAGAATTTAAAATATTTCAAGCAAGTATTTGAAGTTTATAGCAATTGATTATCCAAAGGACCACTTGGATTACTATACAACGGTTATACCAAATATGTACAACGGTTATACCAAATATGTACAAAATGCTTTTAATTACTGAACTAACTTCAATTGTTTAACAATAAAAGTTATTTTAAAATTTTCAAAATTACTTCGAGTCACACACTCTTTCTATATAAAAATGCACAAGATCAAGGATTCTAACTTTCGACCAACTTAAAGGAATCAAAATTAAAAAATATCAGCTGTTTTGGATCTGGATAGGTGGTTTTGTGTTTTGAAATCTATGGGTGCAAATGCAAACAAAACGAAAATCAGTCAAATTTTTTTTCGCCCAACCACAATTGGGTGAGCAGAAGCAACAAGGTAAGGAGTCAAATTTTATCCTTTTAGCTTATCATTAAAACTCTTACTCTAGTATAAACCGAACAAACAATCACTTTGTTTGTAGCACTAGTACTTCGTAGCAACAATTTGTGAAAGGGTATTTCAAAAAAAAAAATTACAAAAAAAAAAAACAATTTGTGTATGAAATTTGCAAAATCAGCCTAATATAGCCCAATAGATGGGTTACAGGTACCAAATTGGTGCCCTAAGAGTTGATTCGATATCCAATCCAGTCCAATTGAAGATCAGAATCCCGAGTCTATGATTTGAAATAACGTTCGAACAATTTAGACCACTTTAATGAACTTTGATCAAATAAATGGAGAGATTTGCTAATGAATGCAGAGGCAAGGATCTTTGGATTTAACAGCCATTATAGCTCCATTATAGCTCGACAATGATTTTTTCCCCACTTATAAAAGGGGAGCAACTAGAGAGAGGAGAGGGGACATCTATTTCTCCCTATCATTACTCAGTCAAATTGTCCACAGACACTCAATAAATTTCACTGCCTACACTGTTGTACGACATCCTAATTTCAACAATCAACCATCTGTTACTTAATCACTCGTTGTATGCCAATCATATGGTCATTAGTCATACATATATTTTCTGTTTTCTTTAATCTTAAAATAACATTTCCTTATTGTTCGACTTTTCGTATATTGCTAGGCCCCAAAAAATCGAGCTAAGCTTTCATGTCAGCAATAGTAGAAATCAGCCCACTACAGTATATGTGAACCCATATAGAGTGACTGATTTTGATTTTCACTCAAGTTCGTCTGAAGATGTTACTTTCAAGGCCATTATTGTCGTTAAAATTTGTCTCCCGTTAAAGTAAATTGTCGTTTGATCAGTTATAAATTTATAGTACTATAAAGTTTGATAATGTCCATCATGACGATGGTATAAAATATCGGGTGCAACTGTTGCTAAAGTAGTCCAACCAACCTGGTTTAATTTTAGACATTAAACATTAGATTTTCATTTTACTGAATTTAACGTTTATTTTTGACATCAGACATCGGTCACAATTAGATTAGATTGAATTCTTGATTGGTATTAGTTGAATTAAGCTACATGAGGTTTGTGATATAATGCATTTATGTTTTTTTTTTTTTTTTTCAATAAAATAAACAGTTTTAGAGAAAGGAAAAGTTAGAGGACATAATTGGAACCCAAAATCCCAATACTGTAAATAAAATTAGCTTACATAGAACAGCCTCAACTTCCATTATACATCTATGCTTACAATAATGGATCTTTTGCATTTTATATGGACACACATTTTATAAAAACACGCACTTTATATCTCTTTTTTTTTTTTTACTTATTGACATCAGATCATATTATTATCGAGATCTGTTTAGATATGACTTTAAAATATGGTCTGGTCTGGATCTCAACTTAAAAAAGACGGAGAGGACTATCCATGCAAATGTTGGAAAATTGCCTACATATTAGTGGAACTTTGATGAGTCGAACCCATCACTTAAGGTAAGTGATGAGTGCGTCTGGTCTTATCACTAGATCAAATTATTTTTCTCTCACACTTTACATATTTATGTCTAAATGTGCCAATAATTGGACACGAGGAAGCCAAATCATAATTAAAACAATTTTAAACAATCCAAATACATTCTTATTTAAATCATGCTAAACAGTAAAACTTATCCTTTGAAGCATGGATAGATCACGTTGCTCCTAAAAAATTGTGATGATTGATATGAACAAAATTTAACAATTTTTTTAGCAACATATTCATCAATTAAGAATTCTTATATGAGAAAAAAATTAATTATTATAAAAAATTAAGAATTCTTATTTGAGAAAAACATTAATTTATAATTTATAATAATAATGTTTACCAAAAATTGATAAAAATAAATTACGTGGACCTCATATAAATTAATAATTAAATTTCTACATCCTTTTATTGGAAGAATTAAATTTCATTTCTAATTTTTTTTCAATAAAAGTAAGTTCTACTTTATTCTTTTTACCAATTAGTGAACGTACCTGAGAGATGAAAAAAATAAAAGGAACTGGTATTGCTGCTGGTGAATTTAATGTGGTCTCGCTGTTTTGCCATGTCAAGTGGCGAAAAAGAAGTGTGAACAGCCCTATGTCTTGTCCACAATTTTGTGTCTACCGCTTTTGACTTGGCTGCATCGAAATGGACCAATTGGAACTTGTCTTTCAATCAACAAATTGGCGCAAACCGGCCAGAGAAAAACGAGCTGTAGACATTATTATCATATAACGCAAGAGGTGGTGCACTTAAACAAGAGAGAGCCAAATTTTTATTTTTTTTTTGGAGCTTTTCATTTTTACCCAAATTAAACTAAAAGGAAAATTTCATTTTTATCCATTTTTTCTATAAAAATTGTTTTTAACCTCTTAAACAAATTATTTTCATTACATACTAAAATTTATCTAAATACCTTTAATTAACACCGCGCCCCTCCTTCCCCCACCCTTTCCGTCACCCCTCCCGCCCCCCCAAACCAAAAAAAAAAAAAAAAAAGACAAGGCTTTTTAAACCCACTTAAAAATTAATGACTTAAAAACTGATATCGGTTATTAAATGGAGTATCGATTTTTAAATGGACTTAAAAATCGATAGCAATTTTTAAGTGGATTTAAAAATCAGTATAACTTAGTCATCATCTTCATGCAGTATTTCATTGAAAACCTTCATTTTCAAATCAAATTTAACCAAATCTAACTCTAAACATTAATACCTAAACCCGGAACACAAAAATAAATAAATAATCATAAAAAACTTAAAAAAAATCCTAACAAAACTCAAACAATCAACAAAAGAAGTCAAATATCTCATACCATGAACAATGTAGGAAGAGAATAAGATATGTGGGGCAATTTGAGTAATTTGGATATAGATTGTAATTAATTTATTTGAAGAGTTAAAAACGATTTTTTTTTTTAAAAAATGTGGGTAAAAACAAATTTTTTTTCTAGAATAGTCATTTTTTATAATTTTCATTTTTTTTTGAACTGCTGACTCTAGATCAGACAATTACAAGAACTTACTGATATACTTTGTTTAGCGAGCAGTTAAGAACACTGCTCTCAAAACTAGGAAAGATCGATCCATAATTAAGTAAGAAAATTATCACCTTTTATTTTTTTGGTCGTCATTGAGCTTCATGCTTTGCACATACTAGAGCAGCATGGCAAGTGGGGTTAATTATATAAATTAGTAGCCATTTAACCAAATTTGAATAACAGAAATTGAGCATCCTATGGTAAACGCTTATTAGAGAGCTCATATGCAAAGTTAGAGTGTATGAAAATGATTTCCAAATTGAAAACACAAAAATTAATAGAAAGTTTATACTTAATGGATGTCATAACTCAATTAACTAGTCATTTAGCTTGTAATCTTATCCACTATTATATAAAATTGCTAATCCTTGTAGTGTCTTTGTTCCTTTACTTCTAAATCTATAAACTAATTCTTTCAAAAAAAAAAAAAAAAGATAAACTGAAATATGATTGTTAGATTGAATTAGTGTCTCTCACCTTTAAATTCCAAATTAACGTCTTCGTCCCTCAGCCATAAAATATTACATTTCACATAATTATGAAAAAATTGATGTCTATGTCTTTCAACTTCCAAATTAGCGTTTTCGTCCCCTCACTATAAAATTGTACACGTCACTCAACTATGAAACATTACATTTCACATGATGTTAAAAAGGTTTATGTCTCTGTCTCTTAACTTCCAATTTAATGTCTTCGTACGTCCCTCGACTATAAAATAGAACATTTCATAAAATTGGGAAAAATCGTATAGTTACTTATACTCTGTTTAAGCTAATATGGAAATGATCAATCACTATAAAATAGTACATTCACAAAATTGTGAAAAATGGCGTTTTTTTTTTTTTTTAAACTGAAAATATGGCGTACTTACGCGTACTATGTTTAAGCTACTAAGGAAATGAGAAATACATGAAGGATATTTCACAAGATTGTGAAAAACCATTAGCAAAGGTGCACTTGTTACTATTACTATGTTTGACCTACATGGAGATGAGGAATACACACTCACCTATAAAACAGTACATTTTCACATAATGTTGAAAAAGTTAGTGTCTCTGTCCCTTGACTATCGAAGTAATGTCTCCGTCCCATGACTATAAAACAGTACATTTCACAGAATTGCGAAAAACTGTGCAGCTACTTGGTACTATATTTAAGCTAGTAAGGAAATGAAAAAAAACACAAAGGATGTTTCATAAGATTGTGAAAAATAATTAGCAAAGCTGCACTTGTTACTACTATTATGTTTGCACTAACGTGGAAATGAGAAATACATGAAGGAGTTCCCAAAAATACTTTTGAAAAACTTTCTGTCTTCATTTGAACTTAAGAAAAAAGAAATGCAAGTATATTCAATTAGTTTAAAATTCATCAAAATCTCCTTCACAAAAAGTTCAATGAGAAATTTTATGGATTTTTTAAAATGAGAATTTGGACAAAATTTAAGATTTTAGAATTAAATTTAAAGTTAAATATAACAAAATTATTTGAATTCAATCTAAACGTTAAAGATGGTCAATTGGAGAAATTTTGAACATGTACTCAAAATTGTTGTTTTTAATTACAACGAAAATTTAGAACATAATTCTGTATTCTTTTAAGAGATTAAATACAATTCATATATTTGTTCCAGAAAAAAAAAATTACAACTAATATAATGAAAATTTTGTCTTTATACTTTGCTCTTACACAAACTATCAATACCAGTAATTACAATTACCTTTAACGATATATATATATATATATTTTTATATAGTTTAACTAGATATTTTTCATTTTTAAAATGGAATATATATTATAAACAACTATCAAGTATCTAATAAAAAAAAGTAAAACAAAATTTAGGTCAAGAAACTGTTTCCACGTTTAGGAATCAAACATGTTGCAGACTTTTGGCACACAACACCCGTGATTGAGAGAAAATCATTACACAAAAGGCTCCGACTTTTACGAAAAAAAGAAGGTTTATTTTCATACAGGCGTTAAAAAACTCGTGCAAAAGGTGCTTGCGGTCTGTTTGAGCTAGATATGAAAATAAATGGGTCAAATAGAGAGAAAATTTTAGAAAGTACTTGTATCTTCTATATGAGTTCTACGTTATAAGCATGGGAAATTTTTATTTCAGTCTTTATATCTTGACGATTTATCTCGTTTTTAACTACAAATATATTATTCAAAGCCGTAGTCTCTAAAGTTTTTATAATCCATCAATTGGGTCCATCTAAAGGAAACTTTAATGAAGATTTAAGGGTCAAAATTGATGAGTTTTGAAAGCTTTAAGGACCACGATATTTAATTATATATCGCAATTAAAAACAAGGTAAATTGTCAAAAAATATGGACTAAAATGAAATATTTTATATCATTATTATTATTATCATCATCATTAACTTAACAATTATAATGAAGGATTTTATTGAAAACTAACTCATTTTTAATAACTCATTTGAAAAATAACCTTTATTTTTTAAATCTCAACTTCAAGATAGATAATCTCAATCTCTAGATTCAGAATCCCAACTTTCAGGTTGTGAATCATAACATTAATTCAAATCATTTCAACCTTAGGGTTGTGATTTTTTCTTCATAAAAAAATAAAGGTTATTTTTAGGTTGACCTTTACAAATGAATCTTTTTTGCAATTATTTCTATAATTAATTCCAAATTTGGGAAGGGAATGCAAATCAATTTATAATATCAAAAGTGTAAGTGTCAAGAGCATATTAGTATACTAATTTCTTTTTACCTATATTATTATTATTTGATAAAGAAATGGAAAAAAACCGAAAAATAAAAAGCATTTTCGTCGGGATTGAAAATAAAATTTTAAAATTAGTTACCGTCTTTAACTTTTTAATATAAGAAAATGAACTATATTTAGGATTTTTTTTTTTTTTTTTAGGATTGGATTAGCCTAGAGACAATCGGGATCTACTAGGATAAGAACACTGATAGTGCGGCCCGGGAAACTATTCTTAAATGAGAGAAATTCACTCATACGGAGGTGAAAAAATGTTTACACGAGGGTGGAGGGATAACTCACACAGAAGGTGAGAGAACTTGTTATTTATTTTGGCTTCACGAGATGTCGACCCACACCTTTAGGGGTATAGGGGTAGCTGATGCACTAACCAATGGCTCCAACTGACTACTCTGGAGTATTGTGCACATTTTCTACTCTTTGAATTTAATTAATCTATAACATAATGACACTCCTTTGATTCATTAAGACCTATAAAATACCACTAAAAAGTGATGGATTATACTATTGAGACTATATGTACGACACTCTTAATTGAAACTATTTATATATTTTTAATATTTGAAATTGTGATATAACATAATTGTTTACAAAATTTAGAAAGTTCAAAAGATGAATCTTTTTTTTTTTTTTTAAAAAAAAAAAGTAATTTTTAATAGTTTATCCAAAATGTTTTGTTATTATCCAAAAATTTTAACTAATCGTTTTTTTTTCGTAATCTCAAATATTGTAAGGAATAAAGTTTTTGAATGAGTCATATTATTCTAAAATCACTGTCTTATTATTATAATATCACCATATTCCATATTTTGTATCCTATTTGATGTGCCAATATATAAATAAACGCATATGACAAAATTATGACACATCACATGTTGAGATATGAGTTGGAATATTTTACATTATTTTAATATTATTCACAATTTTTATTTCATTTCTGGTTAAGAGTATTTATAGTATTTAACTACCTTATCTGTTTCCAAAAAAATCTTCAATAATATCTCTTTGATTAGTTATAAGATACCTCAATAATCACCTTTATATTTATTGTTATTGAAGAAACAAATTTGAATAACCTTACTCAAATCAATTAGTTAGCAAAACTCTTATTTATAATGTCATTGTAGTGTATCCACAACTACTCCTGATAGCATTCATAACTTATACTATCTCATTTAAAAGCTGTTATTTATGTTTATATATATATATATATATATATATAATCCTTGGCATGTAGCATATCCTCTATTAATAGTGATAGAATTTGTTATATGTGTTTTGGGATACCCCAAATGGGCTGGTAAAAGCTCAAAAGCCCAGCAGACAGAGGCCTAATTTACCAGGCTCCAGCTCTTCAGGTCGTTGAGATACTTCAGGTCGCTGAGATACTTCAGGTCACTAAGCTATCTTCAGGTCGCTGAGATACTTCAGGTCGCTAAGATATTTCAGGTCGCTGAGATACTTCAGGTCGCTGAGATACTTCAGGTCGCTAAGCTATCTTCAGGTCGTTGAGATACTTCAGGTCGCTAAGCTCCTCTAGCTCGTTTTGAATGAGCTCCAGGTCGCAACTCTAGCTCGTACAATAACGTGACGTGTACGGTCAACCATTTCAGATCAGTAGCAGCGTGATTTACTCAACCACTACAGCATGGGTAGAGTCAGAAGACTCCGACTTTTTGACAGAAGGCCTTGGAAATTGTATTATGCATTTAATGTTTTTCTGTTACTGTAGCACCTCCCCTCTTTCTATAAATAGGAGCAAAATCTCAGTAAATGGGGACGGTGGTTTTTCTCTGCTCTCTCTCTTTTTGTACCCAGAAAATACAGCAATAAAAGTGACTGCCACCACCAACGGTGGAGGCGCCGTGGACGTAGGCCATTTCTAAGGTCGAACCACGTAGATTTGTGTGCTTTTCTCCTTTCTCCTCTGCTTCTTTTCTGCTTCCTCTTTGCCTATGGTCTCTTGTTTTTTGTTCTGTTTTTTATTTATCTGTGACATTGGCCTCAAGAGTCTCGTTGACTAGAGATCCGGCTTATCTGATCAGATTTCAACGTCAACAGAATTTGTTGATGTGGTAAACCAGCCAACCAGATTCTTGAGCCCAATGCCGCACAGATGAGGAGACCTGCAACAAACAGACCAGATAATGGCAAAGGAAAGAAGAAGAAGAAAGAAAGAAGAAGAACACACAATGTTTGAAGTGGTTCAGCCTTTTTAAGAATGGCCTACGTCCACTTTATCTGGTATTAATGGCAGCCTCTCTCTAAATGCTCACTCTCTCTGTATTTCGACAGAGTAACAGCTCTCTCAATCTCTCAATTTCTGGATCCGGATACAATAAATGCCTCCCTCTATTTATAAAGAAGATGAGGCTACAGGTGGAACTAACAGATAAAAAGGACTGATCTTGTCGTAATTAATGCTGTTGAAATGCATTTAATGCTTCTGACTTGTGCTAGGTTAACTCTGACTTTATGTGGGCTGACTGCTAACCCATGCTGGTTTGGTGAGATTTCTCGAAATTAAGCTGTCATTAGGTGAGAAACCCTTACTTATCGTGCAAGACACGCCATTTTACTGTCTTGTACTGAAACTGGGCGAACTGGGTAGAAAACGAACTGAATCTTCGTCGTGACGATCTTGACTTCGAGCCGTCCTGGCGATCTCGATGCTGCGATCAACGGTTTGCGACCTCGACGTCGCTGTAAGGGCGATCTAATATTGTCTTCGTTAGTCTTCTCAGGGGTTCGATCTCGTCAACCTAATGGAGCGATCTATCGAGCTAAGGAATAGTGCCTTACGCTTGGTCTTGGTAATTTGGACCACCATTTTGATGGGCCTTTGCCAGCCCATTTGAGGAATCCGAAAATACCCATAACAGAATTCAAACCTTACTAAAATTTATAAAATTACATGTGTAAAACAATCTATATATTTGGCATGAAATTAGTTATTTAGATCCCCTTTTTTAGCATGTTCCAATAAACACCTATCCATATATTATTAGAGTTGAAATAACTATTCTAGTCATACTAATAATATTTAATATTGATAGATCTCAATAAATGGAGTTGAAATTGTTAGAGTAATACTTCAGCTCATTCAGTAGCTCAAGCTCACTTAGCTTCTCAAGCTACTATCAACACAAAAGCCTGTTAACAGCATTACAAAGCAGCTTATATTGATATCAACTTAGCTAAGCCAGTCACTATGCTTACTCAACTCAGCCATTTAGCTAATTGTTATGGACGTTTTGGCGATTATGGAAAAAGGTTGGAAAAAGCCCAAGAATGAAGCCCAACGTGTTGTTTTACAAGAGGAAATTCAAGAAACTGGTCAAACTAGTCAACGATCAAAAGAGGGTATATATGGATGCTTATTAGCTTGTATACCGGAGCATATCTGATTGTATGACTGATCGTTTTGATTGCCGAATAATTGACTGAGTTGATTGGACGCATAATTGGTCACGAGAAGGTCTGACCGTATGGTAGAACACTGAGACAATTTGGTCGTGTTTGAGAAACTGTTCGATAGTATTCTTCAAAAACTATCGGAACGATCAGGAGGTCTTCATATCTGATCGTTAGTTGTATGGGCAGATCCCTTAGTCGATCTGCTCGCTGAATGCGATATCTGATTGCTTGAGTAGTCTGTTCGCTTAAGGTGTTTGTTGAATTTGACCAGTTGACCTTTTAGAAGACCGAATCAATTCAATTCAGGAAATGAGTCAACTTACTTATTTCATGCAAATCGAATCACGACATTCTTGGCAATTGCTGCAGATACAGTGGAGATAATCTTGGGAGATATTATCTTAATTAATGTATATTATTTTTCGCCTTATCTGTAAGATTCTTAAACCTATTTAAATTGTAATATTTCCTCTATAAATAGGGAGAAAATTCGTTGTAAAGGACAAGTTGAGAAATATATATTATGACTCTGAGAAAATAAATTTGACAGTCATGAACGTAGGCTATTATTTTGCCGAACCACATAAAAATCAGTGTGTTCTGTTTGTTTTTATTCTAGTCAATATTGCTTTGTTTGTTGGTTATAGTTTCGCAGGTATTAGGCTATAAAAACTGGGTTAACCAAAATTAAGTATCAACACTAATCATTAGCTTAGATGGCTAAGGTGTTCTGTTGATAACATTTAGGTGTTCTTGGAGGGAAAATCTTGGTGTATAAAACCTTTGTTATTGGGTAGCTTGGAAAGTAAGCATAATAAAGAGAAATCAGTTTTCTTGAATCCTATTGTTAATTCTCTGAAAACAAACTCTCAACATTACTTCATTTTCTTCATTTACAATTTTACAGGAATATCTATATATTCATCATGAATGAAAATAGTTATTTAGATCCCATTTTTTTTTACATATTCCAATAACACCTACCCATATATTACTGGAGTTGAAATAGCTATTTTAATCATACTAATAATGTTTAATATTAGTGGATCTCAACAAATGGGTAACCCTATTTAAGATAAATTTCAAAATAATAAATATTAATAATCATAATTATAAAGCCTAATGCCAAGGTTTTCTAAATTTTTTTATGCAAATGATATGTCATGTAAATTGTTAATACCTTTCAGGTTATGTTAGGAACATAGAAGTGGAAGTAAGTTTAGGATTCAAAATTTTTCAAATTCTGGAATCCTGCGTTTAGAGAGCAGAGCTTGAGATTCAAAATTCAATCCCAAGCTTTCTCATTTTCGATTCTCATGGAAATCATCATTCCTAACCAAAATGATGAGATTGATGGGTTTGGGATTTTTGATTTTCCATCCATCTTTTCTTTCTCTTCTCTCAATCCTCCGTTTGTATTGTCCACCAAATACAAACCAAAAGTGAAACCCTCATCATCATCCTTATCTTCCTTCATTTCCCTCCTCTGCCTCTGTCTCTGCTTCTCACTCAGTCTTAACCTCTACCTTGCTTAGGACTACAACCACTGATCTCTTCTCTTTCATCGCCTTGCCATAGAACCCTCATTGTGTGTTTTTATGGTGGTTGTTTTTTGGTCACTGTGCTTTCCACGGTCGGGTCCTGGGGCTAATATAGCTAGTTCTAGGTTTGATATGACGATTTTCTTTCATCGATGGTAGTTTTTGTTTGTCATTGGGCTTTCCATTGCTGGCATCATATGAACTGGACGGATGCTTGATGGGAGTTTGGGTGGTTCACTCAATCAAGTCGACTCAATGGGTTGGATAGAGTGGTTTGACTTGGATATCAATTGACCATGACCAACACCATTGGCTTTAATGGAAGAAATGGATGAGTCTCCTTCTCTCTTTTTTTTTTTTTTTTTTTTTTTAATTTTTGATATTTAATTTGATTGGCTACATTTTTCATATTTTTGTAAAATTAATTTTAAATATATAATAAAATATTTTAATTAATAATATTCTAATTCAATTTATTTTATTTCATTTTCATATACACAAAATATAATATGTTGTAATTTTGATCTAATATCAAGCTCTATGTTATAATTTTTATCTAATATCAAGCTCTATCACGCATAACAGAATAATTGTTTTATTCAATTCAATCCATCACGTCACAGGCGCGGCCAAAGGTCATGTCCATAAGTATGTGGAAGTCACGTGCATATACGGCCAAAAAATACAATAAAAAAATCCTAGTCGCGTGGTGAATCCTGAAATGGCATCCACGTCAGCATCGTGATCAATTCAGTCTTCGGACATTTGCTTGTGCAATGAATATCTTAAAAATTCTTCGCATCTCTATTTTCACTCCTCAGACCTTTTAAACTCTCACCTACTCTCCTCTCTCTCTCTCTCTCTCTCCCCCTCTCTCCCTCTCACCAGATCTCACAAAACCAAATTTCAAAAAAAAAAAAAAAAACAAAAAAACAAAGCGAAATCAAATCATCTCACTATGGGTCAGTTTTCGATCATTTCTCGCTCTTTCAAAAATCTTTTTAAGTGACGTGTCAATCGAACTAGTTTTTGAGTTTAGACGACTTCGTTTATTATTGATTTATTATTTTATTTATCTTTATCTGATTTTTGTGATTTTGATGTTGATGTGATAGCGACTGAGAATCCATTCAAGAGCATATTGAAGACGCTGGAGAGACGTGACGGCGGTGAATTCGGCAAATACTATAGCTTGCCGGCTCTCAATGATCCTCGAATCGGTTTGTGATTTTTTGCAATGTTTTTGTTTATGTTTTTATAGTGTTTTTGTTTGGTTGCTGGGAAAACGCGGGAAAATGAGATAGATGAGTGTGTTATGTATGATGATGAAGTGTAGTGGATTTTTTGAAGTTGAATTGTTCGATTAGGTTGTGTAGTCGAAAATTGATTTGTTGTTTATGTTTTTGTGTGAATAGGTTGTGGTTTTGTAACGTGATTGATATGAGAGAGGTGTTTGTATGCGGTTTGTATTTTGTTTTTGTTTTTGTTTTGTTTTCTTAGTGTTTCTGTTTGTTTGCCGAGAAAATGCTGCAAACTGAGTTAGATGATTGTGCATATCAGTAGATGTTTTAGTGTAGTGGATTCTTCAAAGTCGAATTGTTCGATTAGGTTGTATGGTGGAAAATTGATTAGTTGTTTATATTTTCTGTGGAAATAGGTTGTCATTTTGTAATGTGATCGATACGATGGAGATGTTTGTATGCAGTTTGTGATTGTTTTTTGTTTCTTGTTTTCTTTTTAGAGTGTTTTTGTTTGGTTGCTGAGAACAGTGGGAAAATGAGTTAGATGATTATTTATATTTGTCATGATGAAGAGTAGTGGATTTTTTTAAGTTGAATTGTTTGATTAGGCTGTGTAGTGGAAAATTGATTAGTTATTTGTATTTTCTGTGCAAATAGTTTATGATCTTTAATGTGATTGTTAAAACAGAGGAGTTTGTATGTGGTTTGTGTGTGTTTTTTTAAGTTGTGTTTTATAGTGTTTCCATATGGTAGCCAAGAAATGTAGGAAAATGAGTTAGATGATTGTGTATTTTTGTTGATGATTGAGCATAGTGGATTCTTTGAAGTCTAATTGTTCGATTAGGCTGTGATGCTGCTTAGTGCAAAATTGATTAATTACTTATAGTTTCTGTGCAAGTAGATTATGGTTTTGTAATTTGATTGATAAAAGAGAGTTGTTTGTGTTGTTTCTCAGAGAAACTTCCATACTCCATTAGGATACTGCTAGAATCTGCTATTCGTAACTGTGATGAGTTTCAAGTTAAGAGTAAGGATGTTGAGAAGATTATTGATTGGGAGAATAGCTCACCGAAGCAAGTGGAGATTCCGTTCAAGCCTGCTAGAGTGCTTCTTCAGGTAGATATCAACAGCATTTCTAGCCGGAAGTTTGTCTGCTGATGCGTTTGTTGGTTGTTTGGGATCTTAAAGGTTGTTGTTGGTATTTGGTTTTCAGGATTTTACTGGTGTTCCTGCTGTTGTTGATCTTGCTTGTATGCGGGATGCTATGAACAATCTTGGTGGTGATTCTAATAAGATTAACCCCTTGGTGAGTATGTTTTTGTGCATGGATATCATGGAAGAGACTTAGTGTGTATGGGAGTATTTTTGGTGAAAGCTTTTGAGCAGAAGTACTTACAGCAAAAGCACTTGCAGATGTGTTTTGGAAAAAAAGAAAGAAAAATAATCTAACAAGTGCTTTTCTAATCCAACATATGCTCTCTAAACAAGCATCTACTGAAAGCTCTTCAAGTACATTTTTTATTTTAAATATATATTAATCAATTTTCAATTAAACAACACAAAATAGACACTAAATGTTATGACTATTAAAAATAATGCTGGCAACATTCTAGTAAATATCTTTAAGGAAAATTTAATGTGCATGGGAATGTTTTTGATGATGATGAAATTACTTTAAACAGTCATAAATATTTTTGTGTCTATTTTGTAGTGTTGGATTGAGAATCAACTAAAGTACTCTGTCGGGTAATAAGTGCGCTTAGAGTTCATTTTATAGAAATACTACATGGACATTTGTTTAGGCGGTACATTTTAGATTAAAAAAGTATTTGAAATACTTTATGAAAATGCACTTGTTGGTTTTTCATAGGAAGTGTCCGTTAAGCGTTTTGGCACAAATTGCTTTTGCTTGAAAATTTTCTTTAAAAACACTGCCGATCACACCTTCTGTTTGGTTTTATGATAATTTATGTGGATATATATCTGATTTTATGTAATGATGTGGATTGGTCATACATGCAGGTCCCTGTAGATCTTGTTATTGATCACTCCGTTCAGGTTGATGTGGCAAGATCCGAAAATGCAGTGCAGGCTAATATGGAACTTGAGTTCCGTCGAAACAATGAAAGATTTGCGTTTCTCAAGTGGGGTTCTAATGCCTTCCACAACATGCTTGTTGTGCCACCTGGATCGGGGATTGTTCACCAGGTGTGGGAGATATTCCATTTTATGAGCATCATGATATTGTGTTGTATGTTAAAAGTATCAAAAAGGAAATTATGTATTTGGTCACCTACATTCTTTATGATTGTTAAGGAAAATATATTGTTTATTGTTGTCACCTTGCTGTGCTCTCACATCCCCATGAAAAATTAATTTTTTGACGTGACATCGATCTACAGGTTAACCTAGAATACCTAGGCAGAGTTGTTTTCAACACTAATGGGATCATTTATCCTGATAGCGTTGTCGGAACAGATTCGCATACCACTATGATTGATGGATTAGGTGTTGCTGGCTGGGGAGTTGGCGGCATAGAGGCAGAGGCTGCTATGCTTGGTCAGGTAATCTTAAATATCATCTATACTTCTTGGGAACGGTGAATGACAGGTTGTTTAGCCTTCAATCCGCATGAATGTGCTCCCTCTGTTAAATACATTTTTAAAATTATGACTTATCAGTGACTACTATGAAGAATTCATCAACGCTTTATTAGCAACTTTGTTCTTGACTTTTTGATGCAACCAGTTTAGCCTTGCTCAAAGTGTCTGATAAGACTTGTCTAAGGTCCAAAATTTTCACCGAATGTTTGTTTGCAATCTAAAGTTTATTTTATCAGTGGGGTGGCATTACTAGTGTATAAACTTTATGAGTTATGATAAAAGAGGTTGTCTTTAAAGTATAAAAGTTGGTTGCATAGATTCAATCTCCAATTAGTGACTTCAACTGAATTATTCTTTCTTTTGTAAGATGTTGTTGCATCATCCATTTAATAGTGTGCATTTGCTAACGTGGTTTACTGTGAATGAGCATTTATAACTTTCCTCTCCCTTGCAGCCTATGAGCATGGTCTTGCCGGGAGTTGTTGGATTTAAATTATCTGGAAAACTGAGAGATGGTGTGACAGCCACTGATTTGGTTTTGACAGTAACACAAATGCTGAGGAAGCATGGGGTTGTTGGAAAGTTTGTGGAATTCTATGGTATACCATATATATGACAATTTGCTCTTTCTATGCATATTATTTTGAAGTTATTTATTGATGGTGGTCCCTTTTGTGCAGGGGAAGGCATGAGCGAACTGTCACTGGCAGACCGTGCCACTATTGCCAACATGTCTCCTGAGTACGGTGCAACTATGGGCTTCTTTCCTGTGGATCATGTCACTTTGCAGTACTTGAAACTGACTGGCAGGAGTGATGACACAGTAAGTTCAGTACAATGCTACTTAATTTAATTGGGTGCTTTTAATGAACTGACTTGTGATTGAAAAATGTAGGTTTCCATGATAGAATCCTATTTGCGGGCTAATAAGATGTTTGTTGACTACAGCGAGGTGAGTCATGCACCTTATCTTTGACTCTTTGTTTTGGACATTCTTATAGTTCCTGACTTTGAAATTGTTCTGTTGATTTAGCCTCAAAGCGAGAGAGTGTACTCCTCTTACCTTGAATTAAATCTTCAGGATGTTGAACCCTGCATATCAGGGCCCAAGAGGTATACTTACATTTCTCTTCAACCCATGAATTTAATACTCTGTTTTTCCGTGGCTTATCTCTTACAACTTATGAGTTTCAGGCCACATGATCGAGTTCCTCTGAGAGAAATGAAAGCAGATTGGCATGCTTGTTTGGATAATAGAGTTGGATTTAAGGTGAGAACCTATTTGAACTTAGAAAAGACTTTGTTGATGTTTCATGTGTTAGTTGCCTAGGACGTGGAGCCAGTTGCCAGAGATTAATATGGCTGGCAATTGTGGTTGTTGTGTGGGCAGACTAAAATACGTTATTTCAGACAGCTCTTGCAGTAATGGACAATGAAAAGTTCCTATCCATGTCCTCCAACTCTAGACCTTAAAGTGTGTGATAATTATTAAGAAATTGTGTCACAGTTGTACTTCTTAGGATGAGAAATGGCAATCCATAGTACTTCCACAATAGAATAAAGTGAGATATTGGGAAGATAGTGATTATTGGAAAGATAATCATATTATATTTATCAACTTCATGTGATGGTTCTGGTTTGGAATATTAGGAAATTACATCTAGGTCTCGTAAGGATGGCAGGGCACAGCCAGCACTAAAAGAATCAACGCAACCCTTTTACGCCTTTGTCATAATTTATTATAGCCAATACCACTTTTACAATTTCACTACAAATGATTCATAATTCAAGTTAATTACACCCAAATTGTTGATGAAATAAATAATTGTTTCATCTCCTTGCACCTTTTCACTTTCTCTCTGCTTATTTTTCGTGCATGGGATTACAGGGATTTGCTATACCCAAAGAATCTCAGAGTAAGGTAGCAGATTTCACATTTCATGGAGCTCCAGCACAACTTAGGCATGGAGATGTTGTTATAGCAGCTATCACTAGTTGCACAAATACCTCAAATCCCAGTGTAATGCTTGGAGCTGCTTTGGTTGCTAAAAAAGCTTGCGAATCAGGATTGGAGGTTAGATGTCTCTCCCTTTTCTTTCAATTCTTTTCAGCCTTTAATTTTTTTGGTAGAATGATTAGACTATATGCAAGATCGTAAAGTAACTATGATGTTTAGAGATACAATGACGTCCTGGTAGCTAAAATTGGAATATGATAGAAAAACATGCTATGTTTAGAGAGCTATGTTTGAGTATGTTGCTCTATAAGTAATAATATTGGTTTAATCTGGTGTTTGTCATCTTTGTTCTATGTTGCATGGGGAAAAAAATTGTACAATTCATTCAGCTATTGTAGGTGTATGTGCTGCATTGTTGTCCCCCAATTTCAGTACATACTGGATAATGTGAAATTGCATAATAGCAAGGTTAGATTCGTCTTGCTTTCGAGCTATGTGTTGTACAGTGCTTTTAAAACTTTAACTGGAATCTATTAGGCTAATTCGCTACCTGTGGACGGAATGATAATAATGGGACATGTCAATGGAGTATGGAGTGCTCTTAATGTTTGAATTTCACAAAATAATACTATATTGTGTAGCTCTGAATATAAATGAAATGTAATTTACAAAAATGGGTCCTCTTAAAGGGTGCATGTTTAGGGAGACTTTAAATGTTGGGAGTTGTAACAATAACAACTAAAATTTTTTGCAAGATATGGGATTCTGTGTAAAGCTGTCTTTGTTATATTACAAACTTTCAAAATCATTTCTTACAATGTGCCCTCCAAAAAATATTTAGCATCTAGAGAAATGTTGGGACAAAATGATATGAAACTTTTAACTGGAGGCTATGCAACTAATTTCTGGACAGACTTCTGGTGCTATAGCATCTCAATTGAGCAAGTTCTCTATATATTTGAGTTTATCAATTGCAATGTGTCTTTTAACAGGTGAAACCATGGATTAAGACAAGTCTCGCCCCAGGTTCTGGAGTTGTAACTAAGTACTTACAGAACAGGTATTCTCAAGAATCTGCACTGGTATCTTCCATCGTTTGTAAAATTTTTTGCAGTCCTGAATCAAATGTTTGTCTCTTCAGTGGCTTGCAGAAGTATTTGAATGCGCTAGGATTCAATATAGTTGGGTATGGATGCACCACATGCATTGGAAATTCTGGAGATATTGATGAAGCAGTGGCTGCAGCTATTACTGATAATGGTAATTTTCTTTATAGTGCATTTAAAATTCTTATCTAAGAATATATCACGGTGACCATTTTTCCATTTTTTTGTGATCCCAGATATTGTCGCAGCAGCAGTGTTGTCTGGAAATCGGAATTTTGAGGGTCGTGTGCATCCTTTAACAAGGGCTAATTACCTTGCCTCTCCTCCTCTTGTGGTTGCATATGCTCTTGCTGGCACAGTAAGTAACTATTAGTCCTTGCAAATGGTCACACACTAGCAAACTCTATTTTGCATTAGTCATGCTTGATGTTTCTCCTTTGTAAATGCTTTTGTTTCTTTAAATAAACTCTAAGAGCTGAACTTTTTATTGTCTTTGTTTTGTAAATTCTAGTACAGCTACAACATTAACTTTTAATTACCTTTTAATGTTCAATCCAGTTGCAACATATGATGTTAGTCTAATAAGTCTTTTGTTGCTAATATGTAATTTTGGTGTCAATTCTCTCTCATATGGAACAATGCTGCAGGTAGATATTGATTTTGAAAGTGAACCAATTGGAGTGGGGAAAGATGGAAAGAAGATATTTCTCAGGGACATCTGGCCAACTAATGATGAAGTAGCAAAAGTGAGCTACTCACCTGCTTAGTGCAGTTCTTAGTGCTAAAAGTTGAAAGATCACTGGACTTTCATTATCATTTTTTTTTTGGTCTTCAGGTTGTACAAACCAATGTGCTGCCTGATATGTTTAAGGCCACATATGAAGCAATCACCAAAGGGAATTCAATGTGGAATCAATTATCTGTACCTTCCAGCACTCTTTATGCTTGGGATTCGACATCAACTTATATTCACGAGCCACCCTACTTCAAAAACATGACCATGTCTCCTCCAGGCCCCCATGGCGTGAAGGGGGCTTACTGCTTGCTCAATTTTGGAGATAGTATTACAACTGATCACATCTCACCAGCTGGTAGCATCCACAAGGACAGTCCTGCTGCAAAATACCTTATGGAACGTGGTGTTGATAGACGAGACTTCAATTCTTATGGAAGTCGTCGTGGTAATGACGAGATTATGGCCAGAGGCACATTTGCCAATATTCGTCTTGTCAACAAATTGCTGAATGGAGAAGTTGGGCCTAAAACAATTCATATTCCTACTGGGGAGAAACTCTCTGTTTTTGATGCCGCCATGGTAGTTTCTTAACTCATTGAAATTTATTCATGTAGTTAATGTATGTTGTCTTTATTGGTAATTTCTTATATCGGTAATTTCTTATAACGATAATTTGTTGTATAAAAATTTAGTAAGTGTGTGAACAAATAGTTTTTCAGGTGGCAATATTCATTCTTATATCTTGACTAGCAACTTTTTTTCTGTTCTATTAACAGAGGTACAAGAGCGAGGGTCACAATACAATCATTTTGGCTGGTGCTGAGTATGGAAGTGGGAGTTCTCGAGATTGGGCTGCCAAGGGTCCTATGTTGCTGGTAGATCCTTATTATTGTGTAACTTAATTAAATTTCTGTGTTTTGGTCTCTTATGGTAATTGCTTAAACTGTTACTTGATGTAGGGCGTGAAAGCTGTGATAGCAAAAAGCTTTGAACGGATTCACCGCAGTAATTTGGTGGGCATGGGCATTGTTCCACTATGCTTCAAGCCTGGGGAGGATGCTGAGACTCTCAGTTTGACTGGTCATGAACGCTACACCATTGATCTTCCAAGCAGTGTTAGTGAAATCAGACCTGGGCAGGATGTCTCAGTGGTTACAGACAATGGCAAATCGTTCACATGCACAGTGAGATTTGATACAGAGGTAATGAAATTGCTTAGTTATATGCTTTTGAATGCTTCTCTCATGAGTTCCTTGTTTCGAGCAAAAGCTTCGGTTCTTAATATTGCCAACTTCGGCTAAAAGCTTTCGCCACTGCAATGTAGGTTGAGTTGGCTTATTTTGACCACGGAGGTATTCTGCAATACGTCATCAGAAACTTGATCAATGCCGAACAATGATTCGGCAAGGAATCTGTGTTTCTTCGATGGAGGTCAAGTTCTGCATCCTTAAACATTCTCATCCTTGTTTGGATGATTGATCATATAGCAGCATGCTTAATAGCTTTGATTTCAAAGCATGCACTAAGAATTATATGAATAAATCAAAAAACGAAGATGGAAAATCTTTCTATCGGGGAGGTTACCACTTACAACCTAGAAAACATGGTCTTCTAGGAATAAAATTTGTATTCATGGGACAATTTTGATGATGCAAAGGCTTGTTTTAACATGTTTCGGAATTGAGTTTCAATTGCAGGTAAAATCACTTGTGAATTATTAATTATATCTTCTTTGGATTATTGATATTGTTTGGCTCCTTTTAACTGTCTTAAGTGGCTGCTTCTGTGCATCGTCTCGTAATCAGTTTATTGGGCACCGTCACATTCATTAAGATGGATATGAAACTAACGTGGTGAGATAGATTAATGAAATAATATTGTTTCCTTTTCTTTTATCTTTTTTATTAATCTGATTCATCACATCAACTGTAAAATAATCTTATGGAAGATTTTTTTATTAAGATGAAAGAGGTTCTTTTTTTTTTTCAGAAGCATTTTAAAACTTAAGCAGTTAATTTTCACATGCTTACATACGATTTTGATTATTTATGATATTTCTTACAATCATATATTTAAATGGCTAGTCATAACAATAATTATTGCATTTCTCTTGTTTTAATATAATCTAATTAAATGCTTAAATCTTTTTTCTGCTTCAAAATCTGCAATTTTAGATATTTTTTTGGATAATTGAAAACACTCATCTTTAAATGATGTCAATTCTCTTTTAATACAAGCTTTTTTTAGCCTTAAAAGAGT
This sequence comes from Dimocarpus longan, assembly GCA_022984855.1. Classification (NCBI taxonomy): domain Eukaryota; kingdom Viridiplantae; phylum Streptophyta; class Magnoliopsida; order Sapindales; family Sapindaceae; genus Dimocarpus; species Dimocarpus longan. The sequence goes on along the minus strand of CM041019.1, from coordinate 1,624,008 downwards.
CAATAAAAATATGACTTGCTTATTAAACTAATAACTACAATTTTGTGTTTTTCGTAAAAACTTAAATCAAGAAAGAATGATCAGTTTTCTTTTTTTGGTTTTTTTTAGTTGCTTGATTTGTAATGTAAAATCAAAATTAAGTGTTTTCTCTACAACCATTGCCAAATATCCATAAAAGAAATTAGAAATGTTTTAAAACAGGAAAGTTATTCTATTAAATTTAAACAGCATCCAATGCATCCCAAGTAGAGCACAAAATACTCGTAAGATTTGATAGAAACTAACATATGAAACAGAAGGATGCAACATTAGCTTACCTAAATTCGATATCATAAAATCATCCCACACTTAAAATTCCCACAACATTTTATTCCAAAGAGACGCAAACACTAAAAAAAAAAAAATCATAATCAAAAAATAAAAATAATAAAAATAAAAACAAATCCGACACAAGTTTATCACAAGTAATTAAAAAAGACCAAATATGCCAAATTGGATAAATATGAACTCTTTGTTATACATGTAAACACGCACAATTGCTTCATCAGCAACTTAATATACTAAAAACCTTTTGACAAATTTTGGAACGGCTTTTAAAATTTCCAAATTCTTATTCTATGTTGTAATGATAACATGCGTGTACTCCCATCGAAAAGAAAAATAAAATCCAAATTAGCAGGGGGCAGCAGTATATCTAAATTACTTAAGAGCATGAGAAGGTCCAACCTTTGTGCCACTTGAAGCCCGATATACTGGTGGGAGCTATTTCTCAGAGTTTACAGAGTACATTAATGTGTGAGAGCTCAAACTGAATGCTGGCAAGAGAAAATAACTGATGTCAGGGGAGACTACAATTGAAAGTTTTCAGTGCAAGCCACATAATCAGAACCACGCTATTTTCAAGAAAAAGGAAGATTAATTACAGAGACAAAATGCAGAGTTGGAAAAACAAAAATTAGTTGCTCAAGTATTTAGAAACCAAAAGCAGAGAGTAGAATATATAAAATGGCTAAAACACGAAGGTTGTAACTACATCGATGATTTCGTTCAGCAACTCACCAAACCAGAACGGTAATGCTATTGCAAATTTGGTAAGCATTTGGTGAGATGCTGATTGTGATCACAATGATAGGCAATAAAGTAAATTGGTAAAGCCATTAAGCCACACATCTAAATTACATCATAATTGCCTAACTCATGCTCAGAAAAAAATGTTGTGATAAGATATTATTCATGATAACCAAATTATCATATGATGTAGCACAAACTACTTATTTACATAGTCTGGTGATGCTAGTACTGACACTATAGTCTTGAAGGCTTTTAAATTTATTCTTCAAAATGATAAATATCATGGCATAGCCAATATAGAGGCAAACAAGATGGTTTCCATCCAATGAAGATACGAAGCCTAACCAATCAATATTATATTTGGAATATAAACATGAAAAAACTCGTAATTCTTGTATATATTATGGGTAAAGAAAACTACCTTTGACCCAGAAGTTCAAATCTTATACTCATTAACACGTATCCATTTTGTAGATGACCACTTGTTCCCCTTGATCACAGGGCAACCTCCTGAAGTAAGACAACAGTAAATCAACTCATTAGATATCTAAATATCAGATGAAAATAACTTTCCTAGGCTCATTTCAATAGTGAAAGGCAGCACACATTTATAGTATTTTCTCGTCATTTAATAAAAATGAAATCATGTCTGTATAACTGAACTAGAACCTCAGCCTGTAAAGGCTTGATTGATATCTCTTACTAACCATGCAAACTGGATGGATCTAAAGTGGCATCCGGATGCATGCTCCAAAAAAGTAATGCATCACCCATCTTTGGTTTCACAGAAAGTCCTTTCTTTCCACATTCAGATAACTCATTCCACCAAGGCACAGAACTAATGTTCCCTTTGGCAGCAGGAAACACAGTCTCACCCCCTTCTTCAACATCGGAGCTGTATGATGTTAAAAAGGGGAAAAAAGAGGAATTATAAGAAGAACAGATGTGGACTAACACAAGATACAATTAACCAACACAATTTTATGTTACTTACAGGTACATAAGTACTGTAGCCATGCGTTGCCCGCCATTCTTAGTGTTGTACTCATCCATGAAGTAATCATAGTGAGGCTCGTACTTTTGTCCGGGTTCATAGTGCAGAACTTGGAGTCCTTCTCCATGCTCTGTATGTTCCAGTGTCAGCTTAAGTAATGAATCCAACATGTAACATATAGACACCAATACTTAAATGGAACACGAACCATCTGTATCTGGTGTTTCTAATACTTGCAAGTAGTTTGGGATATTTTGATTTGCTTTTGATAATAAGATAGTCCACATTTTAAGTCCATGTATGGAAGCTTCAATTCAAAAACTTTAAGATGAATAACATATTTTAGTACTTAATTCCATGGATCACTGAATTAATATTGAAGGTTAGGACATTTTGCTTGAATAACTTAAAATTATTCATTTTATTATTAGTATCTCACATTTGTCATGATTAATTAATTAGACTGATGTATTCATGTTGATTATAACAGTTTAATACCTCCATATTGATTATTGACACAACAAACATAACCTATGAGCATAAATTGCCTAATCTAATACTAGCAATGGGGTATGATCACGTGGAGTTATTTAATCACATGTGTGAAAATTAATAAAGAATAATGGGATCAACAATAATAGTGCAAGTTTTACTTTTCTGACCATTCAAATTTTGTTTTTCAATTTTCATACATAGGAGACATAACAACTCAAGTAGTGCATGTTAATAACGATTATCAAACTGCTCATCTTTCTTTATTTATTTTATCTTTCCCATATACATTCTCCTTTAATTTTTTAAGAATCAATGGATTGCTTGTTCATTATATTTGTTACCTCCATCTTTAACACAAGAATAAAATTTCTCCTTGTAAACAAAATTAGTAGTGCATGTTTAGAGCGGGAGCAGCGCAAAGGTATTTGCAGAAAAAAGACACAATTGGATTCCACAATAGTGGAACCTCTTGTTATATGCAAATTATAAAACTGAAAGTTCAAACCGCATACCAACAGGTAAGAAGGTAAAATCAGCAATTCTTTTCTCAATGTCCCTGATAATTTTGTCCCGTCCCCTAGCCAAAAATGTTCCAGAGCTTGTCCGTACCCTGTATATGAAAGGCATATCAGCAGATTCACCAATAAATGAACAAATGAAGAGAAAAGAAAAAATCATCATCCAAAGTTAACTTATAGAGCACCTGCTATCTTTACTCTTGCCAGTTTCACTATCAACAACAGTGGATTTCTTCATATTAGGCTTTGCCAGATCGATCAGGTACTCACATTCCTCCTTGCTCTGCTCACAAAAAGTGAGCAGATTTAGTATATCACAAATTTAGATCAAATTAATATAAAAACTTGAAAAATCATACAACTTTTTAGCTGAAAATGCAAGTCACAGATATCTTAACCGCCATCTTAAAATGACTTTCATGGCCCAACAAAACAGCACAGATAAACAAACAGACCATAACATCATATTGATCACTCAAGTAACACCAAAAAGTGGACCTTCAAGCATACTCGCAGAAGATAAATTACAAAAAGGAAAGCAAGGACAACAATAAAGCAACCTCTCTTTCAAAATTTTTTACACTCACCAACCTAATATTATCCAGTCCCTCTGTTCCCACCAATAGAAGTCTTCAATTCAATACACTTTCTCATTCACACAGAAGCAAGAATGCACACACACATAACTATAATTCAGACCCAAAAATTCCCCAATTTGACTGATATCAGCTGCATAATCAGTAATGTATATAACATATACAGAGCAAATGAAACCAGGTATAAACAGCAAATTTATCCGAAACATGAACTAAAAAAACTTAATTAACTTAACATTTGCACTGGAAAACCACATGTAAACAGCAACTTTATCCACAACAAAAACAAAACACACTTAATTAACTTAACATTTGCAATGGCAAACCACATATAAACAGCAACTTTATCCACAACGAAAACAAAACACACTTAATTAACTTAAAATTTGTAATGGAAAACCACGTATAAACAGCAACTTTATCCACATCGAAAACAAAACACAATTAACATAACATTTGCAATGAAAAACCAGGCATAAACAGCAAATTTATCCAAAACGAACCACACTTAATTAACTTAACATTTGCAATGGAAAACCACATATAAACAGTAAATTTATCGAAAATGAAAATGAAACACAATTAACCAAACATTTGCAATGTAAATCACTCCATTTGCCGCATTGGCTCGAAAATGCATGCCACATTAAGCATGAAGTACAAGAATTACACTACATGATCAACAAACAATCACGTCCAAGCTCGATTTTAATTTATAAAATTAAATAAAAAAATTAACTCACCAAGAAATTATGATAAACGAAGGCACGAGGCTCCCACGAGATCAGCTCCACCCACTGCTCCGCTCTGTCTTCACCTTCTTCACTTCTGCAAACAAACAAACAAGAATGACCTTAAAATTCACGATAATTACCGAACTGCCATCCAATTCAACAAAAACCGCAACGAAAACGTACGTCTCCACACTCTTCCGTACAATCGAGCTGAGATCGTTGGCCTTCCGGGAGCCGCCGGAGCCGCTAGGCATGGAGAGGATGCCGAGAGCGAGGAGGACCAGAATCACGAACGTGAACACGATCAGCGCAGTCAAAATCAGTGTCGTTGTCGACGACGACGACGACTTCCGCGACAGAATCCGCGAGTGTCTCGGCTTCGCCATTGTCAACGGAATCAGTCAATCGATCGAGCTATCTACCGATTACGAGATGTGAGATTCGAGAGGATTTGAATATTCGATCTGCGAAAACCTGGAAATCGAAGAGCGAGATCGAGATCGGGGAGACTTGAATTTCAGCATAAAATATTAATAAAAAATTTAAAAAATAAAATACAAATATGAACGAGCGACGACTTACGAGTTGTAGTACGCGCTTTTTTTAATTTCTTTTATAATTCAATTTTCTCTCCCGTGTGTTGTAGTGTAGATGAGATTCGTTGAATTTTTTTTTTGGCGTTTTTGTTTTTGTTTCAGTTTTTTTTTTTCGAATTAGCGGTACTGTGTCTGTTATGACTTTGTTTTATTTGCAATTTTGGTCCTCTTATTTTGTTGTATTTGTCAAACTAATCTTTTCAATGCTAGAGACGACTCAGATTTAGTAAAGCTCTCGGTAGTAATCTTTTGAATGCAAAACTCTTACCGACAAAATTTTTAAAGAGAAATTGTTAATAGTTTAAATATTAATTAAAAGGATTTTTTATATTTGATAGATTATTTGATTTTATTTAAAATGATTACAGTATAATTAATAAAGATTTAGGAGAATATTTTGATATTTAAATGTCTAAATAATAATAAAAAAAATTTATTTGAAATTCTAAAATCTAGTCATTTTATTTTGTTTTATTTGTCAAAATAGCCTTGAGGTTTTAGAAATTTGTGTCCATATCGAATGGCTTAATGAAGTTGATAACGACTGACTAATGTGTGTTTAATATGAACAAATAAGTCAAAGCTTTTTAAGTGTGATTGAGGGTTTTTGGTAACTTTAGGCTCATTTATTGTGTCGTTAGTCATTTACTCATTCTCTTTCTCTGAAATGGTCAAGTGGATTTTTTTTTTTTAACCTTTGTTTCTTGTTACTTTATTATTATTTTTTATTGACTATTTTTATTTGATCTTATCCGTTTAAAATACCCTTTTGGTTGGGGTAGAAGACATTAATAATTGCCAATTTGGCAAGTTAAATTAAAGGTTAAAATCAAAGAGGCAGATGCCAACTGCTACTTACGATCATCTAATCTCATTTGAACCATGAGTTCCTTGTAGTTACTGGCATAGCATCTTTAAGTTAATTAATAGATATGATGCTTTTTAATTAAAAGATAAAACAAAAATCAATTGATGAAAACTTATGGTTAGTTTGTCATACCCTCATTAATGAGATTATAAATTCAAATTATATTTTTCTTTCCATTTCTCAACATTCAAAATCGTGCCAGATAATGAAAGAGATACAAAAAAATTAGAACAAACTTAAATGAAACACATGAACCGTGATAGTTTTAAGTTTTTATACGTCCATACAACAAAACCTGCAAAATGTCTTTTACAATATCGTCCGTGTCCCCCAATTTGTGGAGTTGCTTACAAGGAAACGACTCAAGAATGACATATGCAGCCACACTTCCATAAATGCTATAAGTAACACCCAATAAAACAGACTAAAATTCATGCATTATTGATGAGATTGAATCTCATAATATCCAATCAATAAATACAATCAAATTTGAAGCAGTTTCAATGGAGCTAGAAGACTCCAAGAGATGAAGGATAAAGAGAAATTGGCTTGTAGGAGATGCAATTCGGAATGTAACTTGAAGTTCTTTTCTTGGGCATGTCCACGGAGTTTATAGCTGGTTGGTTCAAGTATGCATACTTGCTCTTTGTCCACCTGCTCATGTTGATAAACAAATTTGTGTTAGAATGACTTTGACAATCTGACATTTGAAAAGTCGAAATGAGTATTACTATAAGTGTAAAATATCTATCCAAATTATGGTTTTTATGACAAAATATAAAGTATTTGTCAGTGATCACAACTCACATTAAATTATACAGATTTAATATTCAACTTTACATGTTAACATTAACTATGTAAATAAGTACTTAATCTATGATACCATAAGTTTAATACTTAACCGCATAGAGCAAATATCTCCATTAGAAAACCTTGACAATTAAAAAGAGTATGATTACATATCATAAACATAAATTCAATTCAAGTTTCATGTTGGCACAAAAAAGAAGGATATACTAGTCTTTAATCATATGTTACATAGACTTAATGTTTAACCTTAACGTTTAACTTCATATGCTAACATCATCTACATACATGTATATTTTACCTATTATATCATCACAAGTACAACATTCAACCGTATGGAATCAATGTAAATACCGATATCATATCTAATTATACCAAAACCCTCCAATTTTTATCCCAATTTTTCATTCAAACATATACAAAAATAGTCAATTGTGTCTGGCCTATTATTTTCCATATCATTTTAGTATTCGCTTAACAATTATAAATCAGTTATAATATACAAATTTTCAGACACAATCTGGTTTACCTAATTACTAAATCAGAATTCTCAGATCAACCAAAGCAGGACGCAAGCAATATCAACCTAAAGCAGCAGTTCTAGCTAGTTCTATACACGAAAAAAAAAAAAAAGTGTTCAAATTTCAATATGATAAGACAACTTCAAAAGTTTTCAAGTAGACAAATGTTAACTGACCAGTCTCTTATCCCCACTCTCACTTCATTTCCATCTTGTTTGGAGGTGTTGTTGGCAGCATCACCAACATTGCCTTCGTCATCCTTCAATGACTCTTCAAAATACTTGTAGTCTTCCTCCTAAACATCAAAAAGTTTAACAAGAATTAGACATTCAAATTCAAATTCAAACATTACACTAATAAATTTGTATTTACTAAAACAAAATACAGCATATAAATTCCATCTTACGGATAGATTTTTGGCCCTTATACGAGCAGCAGCCTTGATAGCAGCAAGGAGGTGATCCTCTTCATCGATGCGTTTCTGCCTCCAAAACTTGGCAATTTCTTGGTTGGTCACACTCTCTGTGTCAGCCTTCTTGGCCCAGAACCTCGGAAGTGGTGGTGGGGGTGGAGGAGGAGGTGGCGTCTCCACCCGTTTAGCCTTTGCTCCACTGCTTTTGGTGTCTGGTACCATTGGTGGCTTGACGGTGATCTCTTTGGAAGACTCCTGTTTGCCAATTTCGGTAGTAGTATACACCAAGAGAATGAGATTATTACAATATGGTGACTTATGAAGACACATGCATGCAATTAATTTGCAAAACCAAAAATAGAGCTACTAATCCAACCAACCCTTCAATATTGACTGGGGAGATTAGTGGGGTTTTGCATCAAATTTGTGTTGGATTTGTGAAGGGTTGTTGCATGTGGGAAGATTGAAGGGAATGTTGGAGAACAATTGACTGGTAGATGTGACCTAAAATGTTTTGAATCACAAGTGATTAAATTGGTTTAGAAATTGATAACACAAATTCCATAATGGGGTTCACTCCAAATCCTCATAAATTGATCTAAACAAAGACTTCATAGTCAAGGTCGTCTCATCACAATAAATTTAGCTCTTGTTTTCATGGAGAGTCAGTCAAATTTTTTTAAGAAGATAAAATAATAATTTTGGGTAGATGGTTTGTCTACATCTCGTTTGTCCTGTACTTTGATTAAATATTAGGACTATTATTCTCTATTCACAAATTGGTATTTTTATTCAAGTGGATTCCGAGTATATAAAAAAATAGTAAATGGTACTTTAGTGTTTATCACATTTTCGCAGCACTGAAGCTAGTTTCTAGAAATAAGTAATGTTTGTAAGTTATAATTAAAAAAAAAAATAGCCACTTAAACCATTCATTATTATTTATGAGAAAGTTTTCCCTTTGATTTTGAAAATTCTAGCAAAAATTCTAGCAATGCATAATTACAAGTATTTATGAAAATAGACGTCTTATGATTATGAAAATGTCTTAATATTAGTTTTAAAAAAATGTTAAATATTCTAATTTATATCCAAATTCTAATTTAATTTATAAGGTGTCATTTCAATTTATTAAGTAGAGATATTGGAATGATACTTAATAAGATTGATATACAATTAGAATATAAATTGATTCAGTAAATACTATGTTCATCAAAAATAGTGACGGATAAAAATTACATCCGCTCAAAACAATTATTATTTTTGGTTCCCAATTTGCAACGGATTTGATGATAGATCTATCACACTTGTTTTGTTGAAAGAATAATATTAAAGTAAAATATTTAGAAAAATATAATGTATGTTTTTTCTAACTACCCACAAACAAAATAAATAATTCTGGTTAGTTGGTTCATCTAACTCTTGATTGTCTCTAAGTATTAGGATCATATGTATAATATATTAATTATTCTTTTCTTCAGATTCTAGTCTTATTTTATAGTATGGTATTTTTTTAAAAGTGAAGGTAGGTTCCTGGTTAGAGTTTTTCACAAATAAATTAATAAATGTAATGTTTGTACATGAAAATTTGTACTATTGAATAATTATGATGTCCACCAAAGATGGTGATGGACAAAAAAGAATACCTCCACTTAAACCAAGCCATCACTTTGGATTCAAATTGACTCTGAATCTCATGAATAAAGTTAAATCATATTCAATAAAATTATTAATTCTGAAATTCAAAAGAGTAATGCTATTAAATTTAAAAATTAAGCAATTTTCTTTGACGATGATATCAAATGATCAAATTGGAGTAATTTATGAATTATTCACTATTTCTACTGTTAGAATATCTAATCCGACAATGGGAAACAATATCACGAATTCCAAAAATAGTAGTAATTTTAGATGATATAGAATGTATAAAACCTGCATTGTTTGTGCCAGTCATTCGCTATTTTTACAGTTTACAAATCTATTCTCATGATCAAAGTAATTAAAAACAGCATAATGTAAAAGAAAAAAAATGATAAACAAACATATGACCAACGATCAACAAAATCTACACAGACACGAATTATAATTCATCGATGAAACAAAACCGATCAGACATCACAAACCCTGATAACATCAAAAAAAAATCGTTTTCAAGTCTCCGACGACATCTTAAGAGCCTTGATCTTGAATCTATACCTGGAAGCCCTAGGAATCACTTGACTGGGCCCGAAATGGAACTGCCCAGGGCTGTCGGTGAGCGGCGGCCCGTCGTCGTAGACGTGGCCGACCAGGCGGCCGCAGCCGTTGCACTTGATCTTGGTTCTGGTCCTCTGGATCCCCCAGTAATCGAGAGTCTCGAAGAAGGGCCTGAACTTGTCCTCCTTCTCGAACCTGAACTTGGTCGAGTCCAGCGCCGAGAACGACAGCGTTCCCTTGTTGCCTGCCTCGAAATAGAAGTCCGCCGGATAGAGGTGGACCGTGTTCAGGTTCAGGTTGGTCCCGCACTTGGCGCAGGAGTAGATTGACGCCATTTTTTGTGTTGGATTTGGGGGTGTTTGGTTACAGCGAGAGATAACAACCGATTGACGTAGAGGAGAAGCAGAGAAATTTCAAAAACGCGTTACGCGTTGTCGTTTTGTGCAACGAGGTCTTCTACAGTTTTTATCGGCGCCGGCGCCAAAGTAAATTTGTAAGAGATTGATGATGTTGTGTTCAATCGGAGTTGATTAAAATATCAAGTGGAGTGCACTGTTCCATTTATGGTAAATATCTATGAAAGAGAATCGATTTTTGTTTTGATCAAATGAGGAGAGATATATATATTAATTTGAAAGTATATAATTATCGATTAGGAGAGAAGGTATTTGAATGTTTATATAATGTTGAATTTCGATAAAACAAATAAATTCGTGATTTCTTATATATCAACTTTCAAAGATTAAAAAGGTTATGATAATTTTTGCCTGTTCAAAAATATGAACACAATTACGTTTATTGCAGGCTGAATTATCATACGAAGATCTCAAACGACTCTTTACGTTGATAGCTAGCTTCCTTCATTTCTCGGCTACAACTGAACATACAAAACAAATTAACATATTCATTAAGATAGTCTAGAGTTTGTATTTGGGAACACCCTTCAATGTTTAAGTTATAATTTTTGTATGATTATCTTAATGAGTGAGTGTCCTGTTCTTAGAAATGGACTAACTTTTTAATAAAGCGTTAAATCAATTTTTATATGGAAATAAAAACTTACTTTCTAAGTATTGTAATGCATGCAATAACATTCGTCATATGTCATTAAAATCACGCTCATGTTGACAAATATTCGCTATATATTGGACATTTGTCACTAATTTATTTAAAGAATAGTTCCCTCAAAGGTTGATATTTCCTGCCATTGAATTCGTACAGCCAACTACTTTATTCTTATCAAACTTGAGACTTTCTTTGGTTGTGAAGATAGGTTCCTTGCCTTTAATGATTAACTATGCTAATTGTAAAGTTTAGCATTTTTAGCTTCTCATTCACTTGAAGTATTTTTTAATACTATCGACGTCTGGATTTAGCCGACAAGATTCTTTTAGGTCAAAGCTACAGTTTTGATCAAAATGGTATAACAAACAAGTAGAAAATAAAGAAGAGGGTCAGGGAATAACAAGATACACCAGGAATTTTCAAGTTGTTTGGTCCAATTGATGCCTACGTCCACTGTTTTCTCTCTCTCACTATTACTACAAAGTAACGACACTCAAAGATTGTCTCCCTGTTTATAAGGAATTTCCTCCCCTATTTATAGAGAAATGAGAGGTGTTACAATAATTTATAATAAGACAAAGTTACAACAAGTCAAAATGAAATGATGATTTACATTTAATGTAGCTGACATTTGTCAGGTCAACTTTGTCAAGGTATGAGTTTAGACGTTAAACTCATACTGGTTAGGTGAAATTTCCTTAATCAATATTGTAATTTATGATGAGGTTGGCATGTACAATACGTCTTGAACTATATTCAGTCTGACAGTTCTGATGGTGGTTAACTTGTAATCCGATAAGTATGACAGAAGCGAGCTCTTTAGCGAGAAGAATGTTCTGTCAAGTTGACGAGCAAAGAAGGCTCTCTGCCGAACTGATCTCATTCCGAGCTATTGACCGAGATGATTGGTGAGTTAGATGACTATCTGACGTATTAGCAAACAATCGGCCTCATAAACGAGTTGATTAATAAGTAGACAATCGATTTCATTAATGTGCTCATGGGCGAGTTCATAAAGGAGCACATTCAGAGAGGGGTTAATTGGTCGGATGAGCATCTGGACGATCTGATAAGCGAGCACATGCAAGAGGATTGAATCAGTTGAACGAGCATATTGACGAGCTGATGGACGAGTAGAGTGCTGGGTCGTTTGGGCTTTCAGTAATTGGGCTCACATTTTGGGCTTTTAATAACCCATTTGTCTTAATCGTGAAAACACTCATAACAAACACGTCATGTGTTCTATTTTTAGTATACTAACGTGTCCACTTCTTATTAAGTCCATCTTGCAACCATACACTTTAGAATTTGAGATAATTATATAGAGTTTGATCTATAATTTTAATAGCATTTGTGTAAAACTATTCATTCAGTCTCACACTTTATAAATTATTAAATCTGGTATTTTATAAATATTTAATAAATTATCATGATTTCTCATATATGAATGTGCAAATTTTCATTCACTATTCTACTGTTTAAAACTCGTGTTATTTAACACAAAGTGTTCAACTTGATCTAATAGACTTGATTTTCATTCACTATTCTGCTATTTAAAACTCGTGTTATTTAATACAAAGTCTTCCACTTTATATAATAGACTGGTATTGTATTGCATATTGCATTTGAATTTTCGAGCAAGTAAACTCCTAATTAATTTAGGTCAATTATTACAAGTAGTTGAATCAAGAAGTCCAACTGGTAAAGTATATTATTTGCAATCTTTTTAATTTTATTTCTTATTCTATTTTTATGATAAGTTAAAAAAAAATGCCTCATCTCTGGTGTACTTAATTAATTAATTTATTTTTCAAATACGAGTGTCTAGTGTACCTCAATTTTAACTTTAGGTTATCGAATGAACTTTCATTAATCTCTAATCTGGGCCTTATAAATTTCAGCAATTTGGGCCTCGGCCTTTTTCATCAAACAGGTTATCCATTTCCCGGGCCCATAAACCACGACACGACAGTGCACTTCACTGGAAGAACAACGACACCGTTTAGTCCATCTCGACCGCCACTCGATTGGTGGAGGGTATTTTAGTCAAAAAAGTAGGCTTGCGTGACCTAGCCTGCCAAATTCGTCTATAAATAAACCCCCAGGGCTTCACATTGAGTGTTTTGAGTCTCTCTTCTTAGAGGCTTTCTTCCATGATCGAAAGTCCCGATCTGTCTGTCAAGAAGTACAACACTCACTAACTGGAAAAACAGAAAAAAAAATTCAAAAAACAGAAACTGAAATATAAAAGAATAACCTGTAATTCGAATATATTTGTTTTTGGTTTTCTTCATCTGCTTGGTCCTGTGAAACCCTAGATTAGGGTTTTCTTTTTCCGGTTTCTCGAATTCGAAGAAGAAGCCATGGATACGAGGTTCCCTTACTCTCCGGCCGAGGTCGCCAAGGTCCGGATGGTCCAGTTCGGCATTCTCAGCCCCGACGAGATTGTAATTTGCTCGAATCTCTTATTTGATTTTGTGATATTCTTTTGAATATTGTTTGGTTCCTGAGAAAATTGAAGAGAAAAGAGTTGTACTTGTTGCTTTTGTTTGTGTTTTAGTTCGTTTTTAGCTGTGAGATTGCTTGGGAAACTGGAAATGGACGTCTAGGGTTGCAATTTGGAAGAGGAAATGAAGTTAACTTGAACGAGTATTCGATGAAATTATTTTGTGTTGGAGTTTTAGCTTTTAGTTTTAGTGATTTGTTAGCAATATTCTAGAATCTGTCTGTTTTCGTGATAATTTTGAATATTGTTTGGTTGCTGTGAAGATCGAAAGAAAATGGAGTTCGGCTAGTTTCTGTTTTAGTTCATTTTAGCTGTGAGATTGTTTGGAGATTGAAAATGGGGCTCTACGTTGCAATATAGAAGCGAAAACAAACTTAAATTTTAGTTTTTAGTTTTTGTGTTTTGTTAGCAACTAGACAGGGGTGTTTTTTCTGTTTTTGTTTTTTGGGGTTTTTGTTTTTCGTGATGGTGATTGAATAATTGTTGGTTTTGTTATGCAGAGGCAAATGTCAGTGGTACAGATTGAGCATAGTGAAACGACGGAGAGAGGAAAGCCGAAACCAGCTGGTTTAAGTGATCCTCGGCTTGGTACAATTGATAGGAAAATGAAGTGTGAGACTTGTACTGCTAACATGGCAGAGTGTCCTGGCCATTTCGGGCATTTGGAGCTTGCCAAGCCCATGTTTCATATTGGGTTTTTGAAGACTGTACTCAGTATTATGCGATGCGTTTGCTTCAATTGCTCAAAAATTCTAGCTGATGAGGTAATCTTTAGCCTTAATTATGTGTTTTAAGCTAGATTTTTTCCGTTTGGTCTTGGTTTGGGTTCTAGATTTGAGGATTCTGCTGTTTATTGATAGCATAGTGTCTGTAAGAATTTTGAGTATTAGTTGGCAAGAATTGTATTGGGTTTTTATACTTGGATCTTTACTACTAGGCTGTTCATGAGCATAAGGGAATTTGAAGTAGTAATTGAAAGCTAAAGTTAACAATGAGTCTTAAAAAGAAAAGTTCTTCAATGCTATTAAAATACAACATTAGAGGGAGATTGGATTTAGGTAAACATGAATCAAACTCTGATGTGCTGCATTTGAAGTTGATGTCTTTTGTTATATATATATTTTTAACGTAAAACATCCTCAGCTATACATGTAATCAAGGTATGGATATCTAATTAGACAGAGGATATAAAATTGGATTGGGTTTTGCTTTCTTGGTGGACCTTAGCAGGCTTTGAGCTTTGCAGTATAAAGTTGTCTTTCTTTGTTCACCAAGTTGTCTCTTCCATTCGTTATCCTTCCTTGTTCATTTCATATGGTGAGATATTTCTTTGTTTTCTCCTATATTCACGATATCATTGTTGATGTGATGTATAATTTGATTGTTGTTTGAGCAGGAAGATCATAAGTTTAAGCAAGCGTTGAAAATACGGAATCCCAAGAATAAGCTTAAAAAGATATTGGATGCCTGCAAAAACAAAACAAAATGTGAAGGTGGTGATGAAATTGATGTCCAAGGCCAAGATACTGAAGAACCTGTTAAAAAGAGTCGGGGTGGCTGTGGTGCTCAGCAACCAAAGCTGACTATTGAAGGCATGAAGATGATTGCTGAGTACAAGGCTCAGAGGAAGAAAAATGATGATCAAGAACAACTTCCTGAACCTGTGGAAAGAAAGCAAACACTTACTGCAGAAAGAGTAATTCATTCTACATATAAAATATTTGTGCCTTTGTTATATATTACTCATTACATGGTTTTTAATACTTGTCAAGTGTATTTTAGGTTCTTAGTGTTCTCAAGAGGATAAGTGATGAGGACTGCCTACTGTTAGGATTGAATCCCAAGTATGCTCGTCCAGATTGGATGATTCTACAGGTCCTTCCAATTCCTCCACCACCTGTGAGGCCCTCTGTGATGATGGATACCTCTTCCAGGAGTGAGGTAAGTTTCTATCTTCAATGTTTTCCAATTTTTGCAGGATCGTCTACTTGAAATTTAACTTGCTTGGGTGGTACATGAGGTTTAACTTTTTTCAAATTGTATTAATTCATAATCAAGTATTTAGTAAAACAAGTCCTAACTTACGATTTTGCTTATCAACTCTGATCAAATTGTTGTTACTGGATCCAGGATGATTTAACTCATCAATTGGCAATGGTTATACGCCACAACGAGAACTTGAAGAGACAGGAGAGGAATGGTGCACCTGCACATATCATATCGGAGTTTGCGCAATTGTTACAGTTCCACATTGCTACATATTTTGACAATGAATTGCCTGGACAGCCAAGGGTATGATTGCTTATACACTCACACATGAACAAATAGATGTTTATGTGCACATAAGTCACATATATAAATTATACTATTTGTTGAGCTTCTTTCTTCTTTTTGTTGCAGGCTACACAGAGATCAGGTAGACCTATTAAATCAATATGTAGTCGACTTAAGGCAAAGGAAGGACGGATCAGGGGTAACTTGATGGGAAAGCGAGTCGATTTCTCTGCTAGGACAGTTATAACACCAGATCCAACCATTAACATTGATCAATTGGGAGTACCATGGAGCATTGCATTAAACCTTACATATCCGGAAACTGTGACGCCATATAACATTGAAAGGTGTGTATTCTGTTGGATTTCCTTTTCAATACTTTATTTCTGCTATTTTTTGTGATTGGTTCCTTTTCCGTTTATTATACAGATTGAAAGAACTTGTTGAATATGGGCCACATCCACCACCTGGCAAAACAGGTGCCAAATATATCATACGGGATGATGGTCAGAGGCTTGATCTTCGTTACTTGAAGAAAAGTAGTGATCACCACTTGGAGCTTGGTTATAAGGCACTTGCCCCTCTCAGCTTTCAAAGTACTTGTTGGCTTGCCTCCAGCAGTACTAACCCTTTCTGTTGTGGTTGCAGGTTGAGCGGCACCTCAATGATGGTGACTTTGTCCTTTTTAATCGTCAACCTAGTCTCCACAAAATGTCTATCATGGGGCACAGGATCAAGATTATGCCATACTCAACTTTCCGGCTGAACTTGTCTGTTACTTCACCATATAATGCTGATTTTGATGGTGATGAAATGAACATGCACGTTCCTCAGTCTTTTGAAACTAGAGCAGAAGTCTTAGAGTTAATGATGGTACCCAAGTGCATTGTGTCGCCTCAATCAAACCGGCCTGTAATGGGCATTGTCCAAGATACCCTGTTAGGATGCCGTAAAATTACAAAAAGAGATACTTTCATAGAAAAGGTGATAGTGGCATCCGATATTTGACTCAATTTGGGTGCTTTTAACGCTACGGTTTTGTGGTGGTCACTGAAAGTCTTATTTTATCTTTGTATTTGCAGGATGTTTTCATGAACATTTTGATGTGGTGGGAGGACTTTGATGGGAAAGTTCCTCAGCCTGCAATTTTAAAGCCACGGCCGCTCTGGACGGGAAAACAAGTGTTCAATCTTATCATACCTAAGCAGATAAATCTAATGAGAACTGCTGCCTGGCACTCAGAGGCCGACAAAGGATTACTTACAGTTGGAGATACCCTTGTTCGAATAGAAAAAGGGGAGCTACTCTCTGGAACCCTTTGCAAGAAGACACTTGGGACATCGACTGGAAGCTTGATACATGTCATTTGGTAAGTTATTTTGGTATGTTTACGGGGTTGGGGCAGGATTATGCTGACCTAATTTTGGTATTGAGCATTGCTAATCTATAGTCAAAGTAATCATCTTCCATCTCTTAATGGGGTTGAGTATTTCCAAAATTTTCATTTTTCTTTGTTGAGAATAAAGTGATGTATTTAAACTGAAGTATATAAAATTTGAAGTTTTAGCCTTCGGAAAAGTGAAAATGTAGTGTTTTTGGGGAAGAAAACTGCTTGGTAAAAGAAGAAACTCCTATTGGTAGCTGAACTCAGACAATTGTGTGTGCTGCTTGATGCAAAATATAACAGAGGAAGTGTTAGTAACGAAAAGGGGACAGCCAGTGTTATCATTAATGATAGAAGTTACATTTTTTTGGGGGTCAAATTCTACTGCTTTTATACTGAAGTATTTTCATGCATACAGGGAGGAGGTTGGTCCAGATGCAGCCCGCAAATTTTTGGGACATACACAGTGGCTTGTTAATTATTGGCTTTTGCAGAATGCTTTCAGTATTGGAATTGGAGATACAATTGCTGATGCAGCGACGATGGAAAAGATTAATGAAACTATTTCTGCAGCAAAAAATGAGGTGAAAAATCTAATCAGGAAAGCTCAAGAGAAAAGTTTAGAGCCTGAACCTGGACGAACTATGATGGAGTCATTCGAGAACAAAGTGAATCAGGTATTGTATGGGAATGGCTTCTTTTATCTGCAAAGAATGACAGTAACAAACTCTTTCGTTTTAGCTGGTTTTAATTACATGCTAAAGTATTAGCAATTTTCAGGTGCTGAATAAAGCTCGTGATGATGCTGGAAGTAGTGCACAGAAGAGTTTATCCGAGAGTAATAATCTAAAGGCTATGGTGACAGCAGGATCTAAAGGGAGTTTCATCAACATTTCACAGATGACTGCTTGTGTGGGGCAGCAGAATGTCGAGGGTAAGCGTATTCCCTATGGTTTCATAGATCGGACATTGCCTCACTTCACCAAAGATGATTACGGTCCTGAAAGTCGAGGATTTGTGGAGAACTCGTATCTTCGTGGATTAACTCCACAAGAGTTCTTTTTTCATGCAATGGGTGGTAGGGAAGGTCTTATCGATACTGCTGTGAAGACTTCTGAGACTGGGTACATCCAGAGGCGACTGGTGAAGGCTATGGAAGATATTATGGTTAAATATGATGGCACTGTGAGGAACTCATTGGGTGATGTGATTCAATTTTTGTATGGGGAAGATGGTATGGATGCTGTCTGGATCGAAACACAAACACTGGATTCTTTGAAAATGAAGAAATCAGAATTTAATAAGAACTTCAGATTTGAGATGGACCAAGACAACTGGAATCCAAATTATATGCTGCAAGAATTCATTGATGATCTGAAAACAATCAAAGAATTACGAGATGTGTTTGATGCTGAGGTTCAGAAACTTGAAGCTGATAGATACCAACTTGCAACAGAGATTGCAACCTCAGGCGATAGCTCTTGGCCAATGCCTGTTAACCTAAAAAGACTTATCTGGAATGCACAGAAGACTTTCAAGGTGGACCCACGAAGGCCTTCTGATATGCACCCAATGGAAGTAGTGGAAGCTATTGATAAACTCCAGGAGCGACTGAAGGTTGTTCCTGGTGAGGATCCGTTGAGTGTGGAAGCACAGAAGAATGCCACTCTCTTCTTTAATATATTGCTTCGCAGCACTTTTGCCAGTAAAAGGGTGTTGCAGGAGCACAGGCTTACTCGTGAAGCATTCGAGTGGCTTATCGGTGAGATAGAGTCACGATTCTTACAGTCATTAGTAGCACCTGGGGAAATGATTGGTTGTGTTGCTGCACAGTCCATTGGTGAACCTGCCACCCAGATGACTCTGAATACTTTCCATTATGCTGGTGTGAGTGCGAAGAATGTCACTCTTGGTGTTCCTAGGTTGAGAGAAATCATTAACGTCGCCAAGAAAATCAAAACACCTTCTCTCTCTGTTTATCTGAAACCTGAAGTCAATTCCACAAAGGAGAAGGCCAAAAACGTTCAATGTGCATTGGAATATACTACTCTCCGTAGCGTTACCCAAGCTACAGAAGTATGGTATGATCCGGACCCCATGAGCACAATAATTGATGAAGATGTTGAATTCGTCAAGTCTTATTATGAGATGCCGGATGAGGAGGTTGCCCCTGAAAAAATCTCTCCTTGGTTGCTCCGTATAGAGTTGAATCGTGAAATGATGGTTGATAAGAAGTTAAGCATGGCTGCCATTGCTGAGAAGATCAATCTTGAGTTTGATGATGATTTGACGTGTATATTTAATGATGACAATGCAGAAAAGCTTATCCTTCGTATTCGTATTATGAATGATGAGGCTCCAAAAGGGGAACTAGCTGATGAATCTGCTGAAGATGATGTTTTCCTGAAGAAGATTGAGAGTAACATGTTGACTGAAATGGCTCTTCGAGGAATCCCAGATATCAACAAGGTGTTCATTAAAAAGGGTAAAATAAACAAGTTTGATGAAAATGAAGGATTTAAGTCAGTGGATGAGTGGATGCTGGATACAGAGGGTGTCAACCTTTTGGCTGTTTTGTGTCATGAAGATGTCGATGCCAGGAGGACAACAAGCAATCATTTAATTGAAATCATTGAAGTCCTTGGGATTGAGGCAGTTCGTCGTGCCCTGCTGGATGAATTGCGAGTGGTTATATCTTTTGATGGTTCATATGTGAATTACCGGCATCTGGCTATCCTTTGCGATACTATGACCTATCGTGGCCACTTGATGGCAATCACTCGTCATGGCATCAATCGGAATGACACTGGACCAATGATGAGATGTTCATTTGAAGAAACTGTTGACATTCTTCTTGATGCTGCAGTGTATGCTGAGTCGGATTATTTAAGAGGGGTGACTGAGAATATAATGCTTGGTCAGCTTGCACCGATTGGCACAGGTGACTGTTCCTTGTATCTCAATGATGAGATGCTGAAGAATGCCATTGAACTGCAGCTCCCTAGTTATATGGAGGGTCTGGATTTTGGCATGACACCTGCTCGTTCTCCAATCTCGGGAACTCCTTATCACGACGGCATGATGTCTCCAAACTATTTACTGAGCCCGAATCTTCGTCTCTCACCCATTTCAGATGCTCAATTTTCTCCTTACGTTGGGGGAATGGCCTTCTCACCCACCTCATCCCCAGGCTACAGCCCATCATCACCAGGCTACAGTCCATCTTCCCCTGGGTATAGTCCCACCTCGCCAGGGTACAGCCCTACGTCACCTGGATACAGTCCCACCTCACCTGGGTACAGTCCTACTTCACCAACATATAGTCCTAGTTCTCCAGGCTATAGCCCAACCAGTCCTGCATATTCTCCAACAAGTCCATCTTACTCACCTACTTCACCCAGCTACAGCCCTACATCACCAAGCTACAGCCCTACATCTCCTAGCTACAGCCCCACCTCCCCTAGCTACAGCCCGACCTCCCCCAGTTATAGTCCAACTTCACCAAGCTACAGTCCCACTTCTCCGGTTTACAGTCCCACTTCACCTGCATACAGCCCTACCTCGCCTGCATATAGCCCCACTTCACCCTCATACAGCCCGACCTCTCCTTCCTACAGCCCAACGTCACCTTCCTACAGCCCAACATCACCTTCCTACAGCCCTACGTCTCCATCATACAGCCCAACTTCACCAGCTTATAGCCCAACCTCTCCTGGCTATAGCCCGACCTCCCCGAGTTATAGCCCAACTTCACCAAGCTATAGCCCTACATCACCGAGTTACAATCCTCAGTCTGCTAAATACAGCCCATCGCTGGCATACTCACCTAGCAGTCCTAGAATATCACCAGCCGCCAGTCCTTACAGCCCTACATCTCCAAATTACAGGTGAGACGGTGTATATGTGAATTATGAGATTCGTAACTGTCTTGTTGTAGTTCAGTCTTCAAAATGATTATCATTACTACCGCAATGTCCATTATGTCGTTGAATTATCTATAATCCATCACTTGAGCACTAACTCTTGTCTTTTGTACCAGCCCCACATCATCATCATATTCACCTACATCTCCATCTTATTCTCCTTCTAGTCCGACATACAGTCCTAGCAGGTGAGATTGTACTTAATTGTTGCAGTTTGTGATTATGTTCCGTATCTTCTTTTCGTTTTTGGTTTTTCATTTTTCCATAGCGTTCACACCTGTTTTTTTAACTTTCCAGTCCATATACTTCTGGAGGAAACCCAGATTACAGCCCGAGTTCTCCACAGTATAGGTGAGTAGACTACAATTTTCCAATTTAGGCTCTCAATATTGTATCTGACATCAATTTGCTAAAATTGCACCACCTGATTCTCACAATTTCACTTCTGTCATCTTTTGATCAGTCCAAGTGCCGGGTACTCACCAAGTGCACCAGGATATTCGCCATCGTCTTCTAGTCAGTACACCCCACAAACGAACAGAGATGACAAGAACACTAAAGATGACAAGGGCAGCAAAGATGACAAAAGCACTAGATGAGGCTTGAATTTCTCAATACATTAAACTTCCGCAATTACATGGAAGTTGACCAATCATCGGATGTGTCTGGCTTGTAGCTCTTTAATTGTAATGTCCATTAACAAGGAGGTAATCCCTAGATTATAGTTATATATCGGAGAGATCTACAGAGACTATTCACAATATTATAATTCGACTGAATTGCTGTTTGTTTGAACAACAAATTGCTTGAGATTCGGTTTTCTTTAGGTGCGAAAGCCCTGTATTTTTCCTTGTAATTCTTCTGTATACGATCTTGTAAACCATAATATGTAATTACGGACCGATAGTAGCAATAACATTATGCGTCCAATTTGTGACACAAACTATCAGAGTGAAGTTGCTGGTGCAGGCCACCGTTAGATTATTTTTTCTGCCGGTCATGTGTAGCTGTTTTAAGTTTTAATTTGGTTTTAACCGAACTTTAATAATGTCCAAGCTTGTGAGATATGGACCAAGTCAGTTTATATTAAGTTTTGGCCGATGGAGGTATCTGTAAGTATCACACCCATTTAACGTTCTCTCAAATGAGCTCTTTCGAAGCATTGGAAAGTATCAGATATTTTGTGCTCTGTGAACTTTATTGATGGAGAAACCAACCAAAATGAAAGCTAGGATCCTGGCTTTTCTACCAAAAGCAGCATCCACTGTAACTTTTCAATCAAGCATTCCGTGGTGTCCTCGTGGTAAATCTGCTGCAGCTGCTGCTGCTGCTCGGAGCTCGCTTATACCAATAATTCCTGCAGAAGTTCGATGGCAGCCAAAGACTGATAGCTTTGTGGCTCGGGAGCCGAACTCACCGGAAATTTCATGCACAGGCAGAGTCAAGAATAAGAAGAGGAAAAACATATGCAAACCAAAGATTGTTCTTCGCCCAGTTCAAGAAAGTAAACCAATTTCGTCTCCTACAGATGTGGAGGAGAGGCCTGTATTGATAGCGAATAGTTTTAAGGACACGCAACAAGGTAAAAATGTGTCGATTGGAATATAATATAATTGTGTTATCCATATATGTGGGACAAAATTAGATTATCTTAGAGCTATCTCCAATGCAAACGTGGATGGTCTTTTTAAAAAAATGAATATATCATCAATGTCAAAGAAATGTATATCTTATGTTATACAAATGTGGATTTATAGACATTTAAGTTTAAAAGGACTTTCCAATGTTATTATATTTATTTAAAGAAAATTATTATAAAATATTATTTAATGGAAGTTTCAATCATTTATTGTTAATGTGATTGTCTAAGAGACTCTCTAGAAATGAACATTGAGGTTGACAGATTCTATTTTTTTTTTTTTTTTTTGTCATGTCAGCTTGATAGTGATTAGAAAAGTTTGTATTAGAGAGACTAATTTTAACTCTCTATTAATTTATCTTATATGACACGTAATTTTTTCACAATTGCTTGAGTATCAAGTTCAAGCTCACCCACTACCATAAATGCCTGATAATTTTTCCTACTATTTATGAGATGTTCTCTCCTATTCCTAAAAACTGTGTGCCCCACCTTTGTGTGTTACTATGTTTTTGGATTCAAAAACTGCTTTTCGGTTGAAAATGATGTTTCCTACTTGTAAAGCACATGAAAAATTTTCGTTATTACTTATAATCCGTAACTTTAACCAAACGTTTTCATTTGAAACATTGTATATATCACTTATCTATTTGTAACTTACTTTAAAAGCTATGTTTAGCATCATTGCACTGAACTCCAATGATTTTCACTAACCTATTTGATTACAGATATTCTATGCTGGTACAATCTCATCAAATGTTATACATTAAACTCCTAATTGTGGGTGGTGTTACAGATCATGAAACAAGGGCAGCTGACAAAGAACCTTCTTTTAGTGTCACAACCCGCGCATTTCATCGAACACCTTACATGCAATTTCCCAACAACATGGAGGCTTTTTTCTAGAAGCTTCTAGGGTAGGTGGTGGTTGGTGAGATTGCATATCCACCGTTGGATCAAATAGATCTAAGCCATTCATTTGGTAGGTGGGGGTTGGTGAGATTGCATATCCACCATTGGATCAAGTAGATCTAAGCCATTCATTTGGTAGGTGGGGGTTGGTGAGATTGCATATCCACCGTTGGATCAAATAGATCCTAGCCATTCATTTGTATAGAAGCCATCTATAAATAGGGGAGCTCTCATTTGCTCTCCACACCACAAAATTGTAAAGATCTCTTAAGCTAGTAAAGCTCTTTTCTCTCCAAGAGTTCTCTTGTGCTTTCTTCTTACTCTTTTAGGCTTACTTAGGTGTTAAAGTAGCATCTAAGGCCGCACGGTTCAAGCTTCAAAAGCTAAGTCCGTGACAGTTGGTATCAGAGCCGCGGTTTGCTCAACGTGTGGAGTTTGAAGAAGGAAGAATGTCGGATGTCACCGAAGAAATGAGGGGAAGGGATGTTAATCCTAACCCAAATGCCGCTAAGAAGGGTCGTGGGCAAAGCAAGTCTCGTGAGGTGGTTAGTGCCATGGAGACCAGGATGGTCAAGGCGGAGTTAGCTATAGCCGATGGAAGGGCGAAGCTAGACGAGTTAGAGCAAAGTGTGGAGGAGCTCGATGGCAAATGTGATAGCCAAGTTGAAGAGCTGCGGGATTCCATGCTAGAAGCTCTCAACACCGCCATTGGTACAAGTCGCCAAGAGAGTGAGACATTTCAAGCTAGGGTGCTGGAGGCACTAGCCCAAATCCAAGCTCAAGTGACTGAGCTCCAGTCAGGCTTGGAGGAGACTCGTGCGGATGTGACCTTGTGTAAGCATGCGATGGCTAATGGGTCACTAGTTGGTGTTTCTAATCCTCGAAAGGTGAAGACTCCGGAGCCCAAGGAGTATGCGGGCAAGCGGGATGCAAAGGAGTTAGACAACTTCCTATGGCACATGGAGAGATACTTTGATGGAGTGGGCATCAAAGAGGAGGAGGACAAGGTAAACAATGCTACTCTCTACCTTACTGACACTGCTGCTACTTGGTGGCGTAGGAAGCATGCCGAGAGGGAGCAAGGCATGTGCGACATTCACACTTGGGAAGACTTAAAGAAGGAGCTCAAGAAACAATTCTATCCGGAGAATGTGGCCCATGATGCACGGAAGAAAATGCGAGAGCTAAAGCATACATCTTCGATTGTCGAGTACGTGGATCAATTCTCCGCACTCATGCTCCTAGTCCCAAACATGAGCCAAGAGGATTTGTTCTTCAAATTTACGGAAGGATTGCAAAATTGGGCCGCGTTGGAGTTACAACGTCGAGGTGTGAAGGATATCGCCACAGCTCTCACTACAGCTGAATCCTTGACCGAGTTCCGCAAAGGTGAATCCTCAAAGCTGAAACCATTTAAAAACAAGAATGGCAAGCCTAACCAGTCTAATGGTGGGGGAGTCAAAGACAAGGAGACCAGCTTTGGGGACAAGAACAGCAAGTGGAAAGGCAGCAAGTACAACAAGGATGGCAAGAAAGACAAGAAGGATTTCAAGCCAAAGTACAACTGCTGCTTGTGCGACGAGCCACATTTGGTAAGGGATTGTCCGAAGAGAAAAGCTCTCACAGCTTTGATCGAGGAAAAAGAGAGGGGCAACCAAGAACAGACCAACATGGGTTGTCTTCAACTCCTCAATTCATTGAAGGCCACTCCTACACCAACCAATCCTCCTATCCGGTCTCTTTTGTATGTGGAGGCACGCGTCAATGGGAAAGACGTCCGGACGATGATCGATACCGGGGCCTCTCACAACTTCATGCGACGTGAAGAAGCTAAGAGACTAGGGTTGAAGGTAGAAAAGGGGGACGGTTGGTTGAAGACGGTGAATGCGGACGCCAAGCCACTCGATGGTGTAGCTCGTGGAGTAGAGTTACACATTGGATCATGGAGCGGTAAGACAAATTTTTCTGTGGTACCCATGGATGATTTTGACATTGTGCTAGGAATGGAGTTCTTGAGGCAGTTCAATGTAGTTCCACTACCTCGCTATAACTCCATATGCATATTAGAAGGAGGTCCGTGCATGATTCCAGCAACGGTGAAGCCTACTACCTCTAAGACAAGCCAACTCTCTGCAATGCAATTCAAGAAGGGAGTGAAGAAAGGGGAGATCACCTTTATGGCTACCATACAAGAGGTGAAAGATGTGACAGGCCAACCACAACTTTTGCCATGGGAGATAGCACGAGTCCTCAATGAGCACAAAGACGACATGCCACCCGAGTTACCCAAACGGTTACCACCTATGAGGGAGGTGGACCACAAGATAGAGTTGGAGCTTGGAGCTAAACCACCTGCTAAAGCTCCTTATCGAATGTCCCCACCTGAGCTTGCCGAATTGAGGAGGCAGCTTAAGGAGTTATTGGAGGCGGGATACATTCAACCATCAAAGGCGCCATATGGAGCTCCGGTGCTATTCCAAAAGAAGCATGATGGATCGTTGCGGTTATGCATCGACTACCGAGCTCTCAATAAGGTAACCATAAAAAACAAGTACCCTATTCCTCTTATTGCTGACTTGTTTGATCAGCTAGGCCAAGCAAAGTACTTCTCTAAACTAGATTTGAGATCGGGCTACTATCAAGTCCGAATAGCAGAAGGAGACGAGCCGAAGACTGCTTGTGTTACACGCTACGGGGCCTACGAGTTTCTAGTGATGCCGTTCGGTCTCACAAATGCCCCAGCTACCTTCTGTACTCTCATGAACAGAATCTTCCAACCATACTTGGATCGGTTTGTGGTGGTGTACTTGGATGACATCGTGGTGTATAGCGACTCATTAGAAGAGCATGCCCAACACCTTCGAACCGTATTCAAGGCCTTAAAGGAGAATGAATTGTATGTGAAGAAGGAGAAGTGCTCATTTGCTCTTCAAGAAGTTGATTTCCTTGGCCACAAGATTTCACAAGGGAAGCTTTTCATGGACAAAACCAAGATAAAAGCCATAGAGGAATGGGAGCCACCCACTAAGGTGTCCGAGCTACGATCTTTCTTAGGGCTAGTCAATTACTATCGACGCTTCATCAAGGGCTACTCGAAGATAGCTGCCCCACTCACGGATCTACTGAAGAAAAGCCAATCGTGGGGATGGTCGGAGAAGCCCCAACAAGCATTCGAGTCCCTGAAGCAAGCTATCATGAAGGAACCAGTGCTAGCCCTACCGAACCACACTCTACCATACGAGGTACAGACCGATGCCTCAGACTTTGCCATCGGTGGAGTGTTGATGCAAGATGGACACCCGATTGCTTATGAGAGCCGGAAGCTCAATGATACGGAGCGGCGCTATACCGTCCAAGAAAAGGAGATGACTGCCATCATCCATTGTTTGAGGACTTGGAGACATTACTTGTTGGGGTCTAAGTTCATGGTCAAGACTGACAATGTGGCGACCAGTTACTTCCAATCACAGAAGAAACTCAGCCCCAAGCAAGCAAGATGGCAGGATTTCTTGGCGGAATTTGATTATGTGTTGGAGTACAAACCCGGAAAAGCCAATGTTGTGGCTGATGCTCTTAGTCGGAAAGCTGAGTTAGCCGCCATTAGCAAGTTGCAAGGAGGCTTACTTGATTCAATCAAAGAAGGCATGAAGCATGATCCTATCGCCAAGCAACTTATTTCGCTAGCTACCGAAGGGAAGTCGAGAAGGTTTTGGGTGGAAAATGACCTTCTCTACACGAAAGGGCGTCGGGTTTACGTGCCGAAATGGGGGAATCTTCGGCGACACTTGATCAAGGAGTGTCATGATACGAGATGGGCAGGCCATCCGGGACAAAGGCGCACGAGGGCGTTATTAGAGTCAGCCTACTTTTGGCCCAACATGCGGGATGAAGTGGAGATGTATGTGAAGACATGTCTTGTTTGTCAACAAGACAAGGTGGAAAATCAAAGCCCAGCTGGTTTGTTAGAACCGCGTCCCACACCGGAGAGACCATGAGATAGCATTTCCATGGATTTCATCGTCACTTTGCCGAAATCTGATGGGTGTAGCACGATCATTGTGGTGGTCGATCGTCTTTCGAAGTATGCTACCTTCATTCCAGGCCCAAAGGAATGTTCAGCAGAGGTGACGGCCAGGTTGTTCTTCAAGTATGTGGTGAAGTATTGGGGGTTACCACGATCAATCATAAGTGATAGGGACTCCCGGTTCACAGGGCGATTCTGGACCGAGTTGTTCAAGTTGATGGGTTCAGAACTTCACTTCTCCACCAGTTTTCATCCCCAGACGGATGGGCAGACGGAGAGAATCAATTCTTTATTGGAGCTTTATTTGCGGCACTTCGTTAGTGCTAACCAACACGACTGGGTTAAGTTGCTCGATGTAGCACAATTCAGCTACAACTTGCAGAGGAGCGAAGCAATTAACCGCAGTCCCTTTGAGATGGCTACAAGTCAGCAGCCTTATACCCCACACACGCTAGTAGCCAAGTATACTGGGAGGAGTCCATCAGCTTTCAAGGTTGCTAAATCTTGGCATGAACAAACTGACGTAGCACGAGCATACTTAGAGAAAGCAACCAAGAAGATGAAGAAATGGGCGGACAAAAAGAGGAGGCATGTGGAGTATAATATCGGAGACATGGTGTTAGTGCGGATTCTTCCTTCACAACACAAGTCTACCCGCTCATTACATAAGGGACTCATCCGGAGATACGAGGGACCATTCCCTATAGTCAAGAAGGTTGGCAAAGTTGCTTACAAAGTGAAACTTCCTTCAAGACTTAGGCTACATCCGGTCTTTCATGTTAGTTGCTTAAAGCCATACAATGAAGACATGGAGGATCCATCAAGGGGTGCACCAAGTCGGGTACCTTTGGGCACTTTTACTACTTATGACAAGGTGGCGGAGTTCATCATGGCTGATCGAGTGATTCGGAGGCCGAGTTATCCACCAAGTCGTGAGTACTTAGTCAAATGGAAGGGTCTACCCGAGTGCGAGGCGAGTTGGGAACCTGAAAAAGACCTATGGCAATTCGAAGATCTGATCCAGAAATTTTGGCAGGAGGGTGCTACACGTGACGAGGACGTCACGCATTTAGGTGGGGGAGAATGTCACAACCCGCGCATTTCATCGAACACCTTACATGCAATTTCCCAACAACATGGAGGCTTTTTTTCTAGAAGCTTCTAGGGTAGGTGGTGGTTGGTGAGATTGCATATCCACCGTTGGATCAAATAGATCTAAGTCATTCATTTGGTAGGTGGGGGTTGGTGAGATTGCATATCCACCATTGGATCAAGTAGATCTAAGCCATTCATTTGGTAGGTGGGGGTTGGTGAGATTGCATATCCACCATTGAATCAAATAGATCCTAGCCATTCATTTGTATAGAAGCCATCTATAAATAGGGGAGCTCTCATTTGCTCTCCACACCACAAAATTGTAAAGATCTCTTAAGCTAGTAAAGCTCTTTTCTCTCCAAGAGTTCTCTTGTGCTTTCTTCTTACTCTTTTAGGCTTACTTAGGTGTTAAAGTAGCATCTAAGGCCGCACGGTTCAAGCTTCAAAAGCTAAGTCCGTGACATTTAGGCATATAAAGCAATATGCAAGCAGTCGTGGTACTTTAAGGGATTTCAATTGGAAGGACATTGTTGAGAATCGTGAAGTGGAAAAGTGATTATTCCTTGTTCTGCTTGGCAATGGCACCCATAAATGGTGTTGAGTGGAGACGTTGCTGTAGAGCCAAGAAAACATGTGTATAGTAGTTGTTGAATAGAAGGAACATAGATTCTTTGAATCCTCAGCAAATGTGAACGACAAGCAAAGCTTTGCTAGTCCCTATGACCTCTCTATCAATATGATTCTTGTACAACCTGTCTCGTGTTGTGTGCCAGCAGTTGCTGTTTTATTCAACTTCTTAGACAAAAAGTTGTATTTGGGAGACAAAGAGTTGTAATTGGGGAATCTGTTATGGTCCCCTTAAAGAAATTGGTATCCCAACTTCTCTATGTAGGGGAATGTGTAACTTTTATTAGGATTGGTGTCCGAGTTAGTTCTGTATAGTTGAAATTAAACTTGTAATATAACAATTAAAGATCCATATAATTGAAGTTTAAACTTGTATTACAACTGAGTTCTAAGCTACAGCCTACAATTAAGCAGTCAAGTTCAACTTGTATTAGAATTGGCATTCCAATTAGCTCCATTTAGTCAGGGGTGGAACCCTTTGAAGGCTTGGGGAACCTTGCCCCCACGATGAATTTTTAAAAAATATATATATATATATAATATAATATAAATAATTACTAAAAAATATGTGAAAATTTATTATAGTTTTCAAAATTAAAACTTTTAGATGTTATTAGCAGATTTAACTGCTTTATTTAAATGTTTGAGTTGGTAATTAATTTTTTTTTTAATTTTAATATTAAATTATGGAGAAAATTAATTTTTCTCCAATGAAAGTTCATCCATTTATTAGTTTATAATACATATCATAAACAAATTTACTAGGTGTACTTTGACCCTTAATTTTAATGTTCATATTTCCCTTAATGTTAAATTTGTATTAGAATCGTTAGCTGACCATGGTTATATGTATTTAAAGTTAAACTTGTGATATAGTATTTAAGATTTATATAATTAATGTCAAATTTATATTAGAATTGGTACTGAAATAAAATCTACCTAGTTAAACTTGCAACATGACACATTAATATATGCTTACTCATATGATTAGAGAATGAGAATGATGAATGAGAATTATTGTAATGTTCTATATCGGAATAATTTATAAGCGAATTGATATGTAATTAAAATATTGTATCGGAATCTGTTAACGTCGAAAAACGGTTTCCTTAGTTAACGAGGTTGTTTTCAGGCCCAAGCTGCAGTTTCGGATTGTCCATGGAATGCATGCAGGGCAATAAGAATGAAGAGAAGAGATCAGAGGCAAGGGGAAGAAACACAAGGAATTTTTAGAGTGGTTCGGCTCAAAAAGAAGTCTACATTCACTGTTCACTCTCTCACTATTTTGACAGAGTAACTGCATTTAGAATATTATGTTTTTTTTTTTTACAGTGAAAATCCTCCCCTACTTATAGAGAAGGGGAGGGACTGCAGTAAAATGGAACAAGATAAGAATATACGGTAGACTACAGTTACAATTATGGACCGCATTTAATGCATCGGGATATCAATTAATGCCGCTGACAGTGCATTAAATGCGGTCGAAAATACATTTAATGCGGTCGAATCCGTCGCTTCTGAGGTCTGCCTAAGAGAGATTTCGGGTGACTGATCTGAATGTGTCATGATAGGCTATCGAGATCTTGATCATAGCTTCT
Organism: Dimocarpus longan; assembly: GCA_022984855.1. Lineage (NCBI taxonomy): Eukaryota > Viridiplantae > Streptophyta > Magnoliopsida > Sapindales > Sapindaceae > Dimocarpus > Dimocarpus longan. The sequence goes on along the minus strand of CM041019.1, from coordinate 1,593,153 downwards.
GGTCGATAAAACGTGCATGACACGTTTTGGAACTGTACTCTGCATGACACCTTTGATTTCTGTTGACCCGCGACTCTGAGGAACATGGTAGAGATGGATCTTCCAGCAAGTGGAGTACCGAGTTCACCCGGCGGACAGATAAATGTTTGAAGAGCCCGACTACCAGGAGGATTAGGGAGGCGGATTACCTTTGACGAGGAGGACTTGTGAACATGTCTGATGGATGGCTTCTCTTGGCGGATATCTTAAACGGACAGAATCGACGAACAGACAGGCGGTTAATCATGACGGATAAGCTGACAAATAGGCTTAACGGACACGACTAACGACTAGTGACTAACGGTCAGCGATCAGCAGTCAACAGTCAGTCTAAGCGATAAGTGTCAGTGGTCAACGATCAGACTGAACAAGCAGAACTGATGGATGGACTGGCGGATAGAAACAATCGGCCAGAATGGCGGATGGAGTCAGTGGTCACCACTAGCACTCAGGCTCGACGCCTACGATCAGAAGTACCGGTCAGACTGAGCAATCACAAATGGGCCCTTTACCAGGAAGACGGACGGGAAGGGTGGCGGATCGTTGGGCCTTTGGGCCTGCACTGTAGATTCTTTTGGGCTTGGTTATTCTGATCGTTAAATTATCCATAACAGAATCAGAATAAATTGTTTATTTCAATTGTATAAATCATCATAAAAATCAACAGTATTTCTATTTCAATGTTTATTTTGATTTTGAATTAGAATGAATTAATTATAAACTATAAAAATGTCGTTGATTAAAATTATGTATTGCATAAGTTTTTGTTTTAAAATATAATGTAATTTTTTTTTTTATCTTCAATAAATATGTATGTTTGTTATAATAATATTATGCTTATTAATTATTTTTAAACTATACAAATTATTATTTATTATTATATAATAATTTTAACATAGTGATATACTGAACTAGGTTTTTTTCCATGATATATATATTTTTTATTTTTTATTTCGTCTACTGTTTTGGTTTTTAGATAAGGATAAAATAAAAGTTTCTCCATGTGTAGTCGTTGAGATAACATTTATTATTTTAACTATTCTAGGAAAACAAAAATAATTCTAACAATTTGATTTAAACAAAAATAGCATTTTTAAAATATGTCACCAGCCTAATATAATTTAGATAAGATAACCACTATCTAAGATATATGTAACATCAATTCTTTGTCAATATTCGGCCACATTGTTCATTTTTTCCTGTTTCCATTTTGGGCCTTGAAAGATACCGTTCTACAAAACAAAAGGTAAAAGTTGATGAAGAACATGAATGAGAATGATTAATTGTTGAAACTGAATCATGCCACAGAATATGTGGATAAAGTGTTATTTTCAGGTAAAATTGTGGTCTAAAAATCAAATGATTCCTAGTGAGACATTTTCCAATTTTGCATATTCTTTTGATCTCTGACAAGTTTTCTAAAGTTTCCTGGGGGGGAATTCACGATTCTCACAAGCTTCTGCTTTTTGGGTTGAATAATTAAAATTTCTGTAACAAAGAAAGAACTTTTAATTTTTTTTAGGAAAAAAAATATATAAACAATATATATATATATATATATTAAAAGTTATTTCTTTCTTACAGAAATTTTAATATATATTTTGTCTATAAGTGATTGATTAATAAATATTTTTAGTATCTCAAGTGTTTTTAGTTTAGGAAACAAATCAATATTTTTGGGAAGAACCGGAAAAATAATATATTCCAAATATATTCTTGTTAAATAATTTAAATATTATTTGATTAATATTTATTCTAATGCTTATGTAGTGAAACTCGCAATTAAGGGAAAAAAATCACATTCAAACTTCATAAATTTTACATTAATTCTACGAAGTTAATATTTAATTATAAGTTTAGTTTAAAAAAATTATGTATTTAAAATACAGTATATAATATGCACATAATCTATATAATTTAATCGGACTTTTATCAGTATGTGAATATAAACAAATTTATAGCTTCAAAAGGTATCTTTCTCTTAAATTACTAAATAAATATTCTTTAAAAAAATATTTTTTTCTCAAATATTATTGGACACATATTAAAATACTTTGAATCTACTAATTCAATTTACCTTTTTATCAAAATGACATTTCTAAATACATTATAAGTTTAAAATATTTGAAAATTAATGCTTTTTAAGTGTGAAATTTTGCTCATTTTTCATACAGCACACGATTTTACAACTAGAGGCTGAGAGGTTGACACGAGCCGCATAGCTATACTCTCTCTCATAGAAAATTATAATTTTTATAAACAATAATAAATTTATCGTAAATTCTATAATTTTAAACTGTTACTGCTCTCTTTTTTATATAATAAAACTCTCAAATTTAATTTTTCAGTTTTACTCTTACTTATAAGGTTATGATGTTATTAAATTATAAAAAAAATTATTCTATAACGATATAAAATAAAAATTCACATAAAAAATATGACAGACATGAGAATTGTTAATTTGTTATTAAATTTTAAAATAAATTTTTCTTTTTTCGGTCCTTATGAATGTTGATAAAGTAAACAAATTTATGATGAGACATCGACGATCCACGGGACCTATGAGAGTGCCCACTAGGGAGTTGCTTATGTTGTCTGTCTACTTTTCAATAGGTCCCAAACTCTCTCATTTTGGTGACTCAACTCAGACAAACTCACTCTTGCTTTCCACCAACAAATAATCAAATTTGTACCATTTGAATAATTGAATATATGAGTTGGGTCCTGTCCTGTCCTGCTTCATCCACCTCAAAGTAGTTGGAGGTTGAGATTTGGGATCCTTCTCAAAACAGATATTTTTGCTGATGAATTGACAGGTCCTTCGTTTATATTCATTGGATTATTTTTCTTTGACAATTTTTGTAAGTGAAAGTGTAGCTTGGTGCCCAAATTTTGACTTCGTCATGGTGGAGAATACGAGGATGTAAATTCAAGCGCTATCCTGAATCGGTTGGCGCTAGCAAACCCCGTGCCTTCCTTTATAAAATATATGAGTTTGCCGTCTTTTCTTGTAAACCCAAATCTATATATATAATATAATATAATATAATAATATTTATAATAATAATAATAGATCTTCCACTGTTATATACGAATTGATCTTTCACTCTTATATAGGTTTTTTATTTATCTATATGTGGGTGGATCCGTCTCAATTGAAAGCAATCATCTGAATCATTCCATTAGTGTTCTATCTCGATTGGTCCCGACAGTTATCTGAATACATCCCAATCACAGTTTTTATACTTAAAAAAAAAAAAAAAAACTGTCCTAACGGTGTTGATGATGACTCCGACATGATCTTTTCCATGTTTAAATTAGGGAGTACAAACATAAATTGATAATAACCATATCTTCTCACGGTTGTATATTTCAAATTTCTCCATTTTTAAATTAAAAAATATATATTTTTTAACTATGATATTAATTATAAGAAAAGAAGTAAATATTACGATCTAATATGACATAACGATAGAAATTACTCATTTAAACCTCGTTTGATGTACAAGCTATGATCGAATTATTTATATGATATTGGATTATGTTGGATGAGATAAAATGAAATTGAATTTGATTGATTGGTATTCTATATTTGATGAAACGTAGGATAGAATTAAAAATAATAGGTATAAATTTAGATTTTAAAGTAATTTTTTAGGAACTTATCATAAATTTGACTGATTTGTGGATTAAACATAGTGGTTGGACCACTGTCACTAAACTCCTCCACCACCACCCTTCTATGATCGACGATGCAAAAAGATTGACGATTAACGGTGCTGAAGAAGATCTGAAGAAGCTGGACGATTAAGGATGCCGAAGAAGATGCCAACGACACCAAAGAAAATAAGCGATGGAGAGGAAAGTGCAGCGCGATAGAGACAAAGTGGAAGGAGAACTAGTATCGCTGCACGAAAGGGGAGCGAAAGGGAGGCCAGATGAGAACGTAACAACGGTGAGGCTGGAGCTAGAGGAAAACAATCTGGGGGTATTTTAACCCATTTGCTCGATGAGTTAATTTTATCTCATTCTAGTGGATAAAATTTGTGATGAGTTAACTTAATGAAGTGTTATGACACATACCAAGCATGAGTTTTGAGCAAAAAACAATCTTATTATAGTTCTAACCCACGCAACAAAGAAGTTTTTAATCTATTAAGCTCCGTTTAGTATGTAGGATTGAATTAAAATGAAATAAATTGGATTTGAATGAAAAATCGCTGTCCTATGTTTGGTAGAACTTATGATTTGATTAAAAATTATACGATATTATGTTTGGTATAAGTTGAGATTAGATTGAAATAAAATTAATTCAAATTTTTTATTATATAAAATTAATTTTATAAAAAATCTAAAAAAATAAAAAAAACAAACATCGTCTTCTACAATTCATCAATATCATCATCTTCCATAATTCATCAGTATCATCCATTCAATTCATCGACATCATCATCTCTCACAATAAGAACATCTTCAACAATATCAAAACATCATAACATTCATAAAAAAAAAACTCATAATAGGGGTTTTATTCGAACCTAGAACCATCTAATGACTTAGAACTTGCTGTGGGTATTTACAGTAACACCTATGGGGCCTGATAAAAGCCCAATTTACTGGCCCATTTGGGCTAAGCCCAAGATCAACTTATTCATCAGAAGGAATCAATATTATGCCCGCGACGTGCTCCAACACCCTCTGCGAAGTGTAACCCCAACGGAGTGGGATTCGCAACCATGTATTGAGATACCTCACCTAGCGATGTGCGGAGTCCGGAGCCCGAACCACTCACTCCGCAGAGCTAAGTCCGTTTCACGCCCAGTTAAACCTGTAAACGAGGAGCTGAGGTCGCCGTTCAACTCTCTCTAACGACAATCCAGTCCACCTGGAATCCTTACTTCGTTTACTATTAAACCAAGTCATGCCAGATTATCACTTAGCTTGCCTTGCACGTCAAGCTTGTCAGAGATTACTATTCAGATTACAGATCACCACACCTAATCCGCGTGGGTTAGTCGTGTAAATCCTCCACCTGTCCCTTGCATTTAATGTAATCCGGCTGCATTAATTGGGAGTCAGGTTCATTAATTACTGTAATCATTTTAGTTTAACGCATTGAGCACCGCTGTAGCATCTCTCCTTTTATAAATAGGAGAAGCTCTTCTTTGTAACTCAAGAGCGAGACACTTAGTGAAAAACTGGCTGTTACTCTGTCCATATACTTAGTGAACAAACTGTGGATGTAGGCTAAGTTGGCCGAACCACATCAACACCCTCTTGTCTTACTTTCTGCCCTTTACCATCTTTACTACTTGCTATTTGCTTTATCTTCCGTTTATGTAGTGTTGGGCCTGGAAGAACTTAGTTGACCAATTTCGTACGTCAACAGAACTTGAACCCAGTTCTAGGTTCGTTGGCCTGGTTCTGGGTTTTAGATCCCAACTCAAAAGAAAAAAAAAAGAGGGTAGAGTCGATTCATATGGAGAAAGAGATGAGAGAGACGAAAAATGATTTGTTATGGTGGTGGTGGTGGTGGGTTGGCGTGGTAGAGACGAGAGAGACAAAGAGTTAGTGATTTTATAGAGAGAGAGGATGAAATGACAAAAAAAAAAAAAAAAGGAAGAGAGGATGAAATGATAAAAAAAAAAAAAAATCACATGAATTTGGGAGTTTAGAAAGTTACAAGTAAATTTGGGATTTCATTTCCAAAGTTGAATGAGAATAAAAATTCCATTTCCATTACTAAACGTAAGATGTGAAAAAATGAGAAAAAAATGGATTATAATTCTATCCCAAGTTCCACGTAATAAGCGTACGGTTACTGCGTAGATTTAAGTAGCCATACCAATGGTTATTGGTTGTCAGTATCGTTGGTTAGCACCAGCAACCCCCATGCCTCTCTTTGTAAGAGGCATAGGTTCTACACCTAGCCCCCGACAATCCAAAAAATTATATATATTATAATAATAATAATAATAATAATAATAATATTAATACTAGTCATTAGTCTCCCATCATTAATGTGGATTAATCTCTCACTTTCGTATGAGTTTCTCTTTTATCTTTATATGGGTGGATTCCTCCTCATTAGAAGTTATCTCCGAATTATCTTAGTGATATTCTATCTCGATTGATTTTGATTGTTCTCTGGATCAGTCCGAGATGTTGTTATTGTACAAAACAAAACAAAACAAAACAAAAGAAAGTAGCCGCGCCAAATGAAGTCCGCCCATCCTCTTGACCCTCAGGTAGAAAATTTTGATGGTAAATGGGAACCTGACACTAAATCCAAAATTCAGAGTGAGAAGCACCCCAGAGACGATCTCTTCGATAAAGGATTCTTTATCCTGACTCTCTCTCTCTCTCTCTCTCTCTATCAATCCATCTATCTCACTGTCTCATCGTGCCCATCAGTTTGTCTTCATCCTCCCATCTTATCAACCTTTCCAATTTACTCATTTCATCCAACTTTCTCTCTCTCTATATATATTATATATGTATTTTAATAGAAAAATCCTGCCCGTATATACATATAATATATACAGCAAATATCTGTATTAAACACTTAATTATAATCTATATTAATTGAAATCAATGCTATTGGTACTAATAAAAACGGGACAAGGAATTTGATATATACATATGTAATAATACACTTAATTATCATCTATATTAATTGAAATCACTGCATCTATACTACAGAAATTTTCTATTAAAATATATGAAATATATATAGGAATTTCTCAAACATATGATTATCATTAGTGATAATTCAAATTTTTTTTGTTGATAATGTTATGAATTAAAAATCTGATGACATCCGTGGATATCTTCATCATTAATTATAATGGGCTACTTGATAAACATATCAATCACAACTCTTTATATCCCTATAAATATAAGAGCTTTCATTAATCCATATAAAAATTACTCTCTAAATTACATTTTGGAATTTCCCTGTATAAAGCCTCACATACCCTTTATTTACGCATTAAAATTATTACATTTTTAATCCACCAAATGCAGAAAAAGAAAAACTCAAATCATTCCACTTAAAATGGCGTAAAATAAAATAATATCATATTCACACCGCTGTAGGCGTTTAATCCCAATATATTTCTAGCTCAAAATATAAAAAAAAAAAAATCCCAATATATTTCAATAGACATTTAGTTTCAATATAAATAAAATAATAATAGTAATAATCATAACATATAATCGGAGCAAGAAACGAAGCCAAAACCCCGCCACGAGTCCATGCTCTCCTCCACAAGCAACCCAAAAACCTCTTCCCTCCTTCTTCACACTCTCTCTCTCACCGGTTCCTCACATTAACAATTCTTACGGTTACCAATCCTGTCTTTTTGTAAAATTTTAACTTTTGTAAAAGAATTGAATTAAATGGCTGCCGCCGGCGAAGACAAGTCCGTGAAAGGGCAGGTCATCTACCTCCACGGTGACTTGGACCTCAAAATCATTGGGGCGCGGAGGCTTCCCAACATGGACGTCGTCGCCAACAGTCTCCGCCGCTGCTTTACCGCCTGCGACGCCTGCACGCCGCCGCAACCCTCCTCCAGATCCCCTTCCATCGATGGCGACGGCTACGACAAGAAATCCCACCGTAAGATCATCACCACCGATCCCTACGTCACCGTCGTCGTCCCTCAGGCCACGGTGGCGCGTACGCGCGTGTTAAAGAACACGCAGAGCCCTCACTGGGACGAGCACTTCGTGATTCCACTAGCGCACCCGGTGGTCGACGTAGAGTTCCAGGTGAAGGACGACGACGTCTTCGGCGCCGAGCTGATCGGCATGGCGAAGATCCCGGCGTCCAAAATCGCCGCCGGCGAGTACATCTCCGGCTGGTTCCCGATCATCAACGCGAAAGGCCAGCCGCCGAAGCTGGACTCGGCGATAAGACTGGAGATGAAGTTCACGCCGTGCGAGGAGAACCCGCTCTACCGCCATGGCGTCGCCGGCGACCCCGAGCAAAGCGGCGTGCGGCGGACGTACTTCCCGTTGAGGAAGGGCTGCCAGTTGAAGTTGTACCAGGACGCGCACGTGAAACCAGGGCAGTTACCTGAGGTGAAGCTGAACGGTCACGTGGATTACACGGCGGGCACGTGCTGGGAGGATATTTGTTATGCCATATCGGAGGCTCACCATTTGGTGTACATCGTTGGCTGGTCTGTTTTTTATAAGATCAAACTGATTCGGGAGCCAACTCGTGAGCTGCCACGTGGCGGTGATCTAACTCTCGGCGAGTTACTCAAGTACAAGTCAGAGGAAGGTGTGAGGATCTTGTTGTTAGTTTGGGATGATAAGACTTCTCATGATAAGTTTGGCATTAAAACGGTGAGGTGGATTAGTTTATATTAATATTAGATTATTGTTTACAGTAGATTTTGTTGTGGTATATTTTATTAAAATTGTGTATTTGTGTGTTGATGTAAGAAATGTTGGGATTACATCAGATTAGTGCTTTCTTTTTTAAATGGATTTTGTTGAGTGAAAATGTGGATGTGTACGTACTTGGAATGATGTGGTGTGATTGGATGGTGGTGCAGGGAGGAGTGATGGGGACGCATGATGAAGAGACGCTGAAGTATTTCAAGCATTCGTCCGTTAATTGTGTGTTGGCACCTCGTTATGCCAGTAGTAAGCTTGGCATCTTCAAACAACAGGCAGAGTTTTATTTTTGAGTTTAGTACTTTGTTGTGTTTGGAGTTAAAATTATGAAATGTCTGGAAAAATCGAATTGATTTGAATTTGTAGTTAGTGTTACTTTTGATTGATTTTTGTTTTGGTTAACTTGTTTCTCTGATTGTGTTTGAGTATTGATGGGTTTCTTTTACGGATTTGTGAAATTGATTGTATGATGGGGTTTGTTCAGGTTGTTGGAACTATGTTTACACACCATCAAAAGTGTGTTCTTGTTGACACACAAGCGTTTGGTAATAACCGAAAGATAACAGCTTTTATAGGAGGTATTGATCTTTGTGATGGTCGCTATGATACCCCTGAGCACCGTCTATTTCGTGATCTCAACACTATATTTGAGGGTGATTTTCATAATCCTACCTATCCTGTGAGTAGCTTAAGCGTGTTTTTGTAGCACATTGTTTCCATTATATATGTGTACATTTATTTTACTATTAATTTGCTGGTGTATTTACTTTTCTAGTGAATGACATCTGAAAGTTTTTAACATTGTCTTCTACTTTCTAATATTAGCAATGCTATACATCGTCTAGTTCTTCTTCGTCCGAGAAAACTTTAACCTTCCATCTACCATTTTGTTTTAATGTTGTTTATTTTACTCTAAATTATAAAAGATCTTCGACTTCTAACTGAAGTCTCCAGCAAATTTGATTTGTCTTGAAAGGTGATTTAATGAGATTTTATGAATTAATGAGATTTTACTGTCACCATACCTTCTAGTCTTCAATCTAGAGATATTTCATCTTTAGGCTATTTACAATAGTTACATTACTACTTATTTTGCCATAGTATGAAGATCAACGATACCATTCTCAACTGTGTATTCCATTCAGTTAATCTACTGTATGGATTGTTATATATAAATTGTCTTTCATGTACAAGTTGTTTCAATGTCGGGGCTTTTGTTCCTTTTTATCTTCATTTGGTATTTCCCTTTTTTATTTTCTTAATTTTGTTTTGGGTATGTATCAGTCTACAGTGAAGGCTCCAAGGCAACCATGGCATGACTTGCACTGCAGAATAGATGGCCCAGCTGCATATGATGTTCTTATAAACTTTGAGCAACGTTGGAGGAAATCAACCAAGTGGAAAGAGTTCAGTCTAAAGTTCAAAAAGGTTTCTCACTGGCACGATGATTCTCTGATTAAAATAGAGCGCATCTCATGGATATTAAGTCCTGAACTATCTTCTACAAGGGAGGGAACTACAATTGTTCCAACTGATGACCGAATTGTACGGGTTTCTGATGAAAAGAATCCTGAAAACTGGCATGTTCAGGTATTAAGGAGCTATATGTTTTAATTCATATTTTTATTTTATTAATCTTAAGTTATTTTTCTTTCACAGGTTTTCCGGTCCATTGACTCAGGATCAGTGAAAGGATTTCCAAAACCTATTAATATTAAACAGATTGGGGAACAGGTTTGTGAATGAACTACTTTTCCTCTTCTTTATTTAAGTCCTAAGATTGAAATTCTGATGTGTACAAGCCAAAGTTAATAGTGTTTCGAGGTCAAGACCACTGTTTGTATTTCTTATTGACTACTAAGTTTATCTCTGTCATTAAATACTTACTGTACTCCAATTCTGAATGACGTTCTTCCCTTGCAGAACCTTCTCTGTGCTAAAGATTTGGTAATAGAAAAGAGCATTCAAGCAGCATACATCCAAGCAATTAGATCCGCTCAGCATTACATCTATATTGAAAATCAGTATTTTCTTGGATCATCATATGCATGGCCATCGTATAAGTTCGCAGGTTAAAATCACAATTTTTGTGACATCTTAGCATTAATTTTTTCTGTTTTGTATAAAATTTCCTTCGTTGCTGCAACTAAAGATTTCTATGTTACGAAAGTACACCATTTTAAATTATTTAAGTGCAAAATTGTGAGTATGTATATCATTGACTGATATGTTCAGAAGCTGACAGTATGATCCCATTTGGTCTTGATATTAAGGTTTGCTAACAGAAGCACTAAAGTTCACCATTTTATTTTTCTTTTTATCAATTGGCAGTATTACGGTCTTTATTTTGTACATGTTTCTGACGATGCCACATGCAACTTTGGCTCCACTTATTTGTCAAATCATTGTCAATATTCACTTTTGATTTCACTACTTTTTTGGGGTCTTGGCTAGTTTAATTACAAACTGTAATATTCTTTATGCCTTCAGTATCTTCGATAATTTTCGGTTTATATTAGATAACAATCATGAATCCTGACTATATATTATTTATTTTATTTACCCAAAATTTCTGAAGTTTTTTTGGTTCTCATATGTGCAGGAGCTGATAACCTTATCCCGATGGAGTTGGCATTAAAGATTGCTAGTAAAATTAGAGCTAAGGAGAGATTTGCAGTGTATATTATCATACCGATGTGGCCAGAAGGTGATCCAAAAGATAACACTGTGCAAGAAATTCTTTTTTGGCAGGTAACATTGTTATATCTGAAACTTTATGAACTGGAAACATTACCTCACATTTATAAGCAAACTGTGTAACCTATATGTTCGTCATTACCAAAAACAGAAATGCCAAAAGGATTAATACTCTTGTTAGATAATCAATTCTCTTTCCAGGATCTACAGAAATTAACCATCTTTTATTGATTTAAGCGAATTACTTTGTATTGTTGGCAATTATTGGTTCGGAGTAGAGTGACTTTCTGCCCTTTGTCACGGCGGATATGATAAGGTTCTTGGTTAATGCGTTGGCCTGATTTCTTTTGGTACCTTCTATTGTAATAGATAGGGATATTTTAAGGCAAATCTAATGTCATTTACATTGTTAGTATTACATAGAATGCCCTACTTTTGTGTGATAAATATTGTAATTTTACCTTTTCTGTGTTAAACTGCTGAAACAATCTTATTATCTGAAAATCACAAAGATACTTCGAATGCCCCTTTCTTTAAATACTACTAAAATGACAAACAGTCTTTTTTAACAGCTTGTTGGTCTATTTTCGTGTTGCTGCTAACTGATGAGGTTGTAATGTTTGCAGTACCTGATTGTGAATTGGGATTTGGGAGTTTTTTTTGGCTTTTCATTGGAAAATAAGATTAATACAACCTTAATTAAATTCCTGATTCTTGCTTGACTTACAAATGATCTTCTGTCAAGGAAGTTCTCAATATAACAGCAGTGAATATACAGATATATATATACACACAAATATATACATTTTCTCAATTTGCATATTTGTGCTTTTTTGCAGAGCCAGACAATGCAGATGATGTATAGTATCATTGCACAAGCATTGAAAGACATGCAGATGGACACGGACTCGCATCCTCAAGATTACCTGAATTTCTATTGCCTTGGTAACCGGGAAGAACTTCCCGATGATGCTTCAAACACGAATGGTGCTACGGTATTTACTTGAGAGAAAATTCATTTTGTGCCTTTCTGAAGCTTTGGCATTAACTGTTCATCTCAATCGCATGGATTGGTATAACTTCCAATTATTTCCAATGGGCAGCAGAGTGTCATTTCCATGAAATATGGGTTATTGTAATTATTTGGAAATTTATTGTACAATATTGGTCTGGATTACTAATTTCACGTTTATACCAGGTTTCTGAATCCCAAAAAAATCGGCGGTTCATGATATATGTACATGCCAAGGGGATGATAGTAGATGACGAATATGTAATAGTGGGATCTGCAAATATTAATCAAAGATCCATGGCTGGTACAAAGGACACTGAGATAGCTATGGGTGCATATCAGCCGCATCACACATGGGCTAAGAAGAAGAAACGTCCGTTTGGTCAGGTTGGTATATTTCTCGTTTGGCATTTCCTCTTTCTAGCTAGCTTCGAATATGAGGCTTGTTTAGCTGTTTTTTCAAATGTAATTAGCAAAAAGCTGTGGGCCACATTACACGATTTATTTCAATCTTACATGCCCTTGTTAACGGCTGGCACTGATGTTCAAATTTTTACTCTACTTAGAAATCTGCTCTGTATTTTAGGATTTGCATATTATTGTGCGAACATGAACAATGTGTCCTTGTGCAGGTCTATGGATATAGGATGTCACTTTGGGCAGAGCATCTTGGTAAACTAGAAAGGCACTTCGAGGAGCCTGAAAGTTTGGAATGTGTAAAGAGAGTGAATCAGATTGCAGATGAGAACTGGAAACATTTCACAGCACCTGATTTCACTCTATTGCAGGGCCATCTTCTTATGTATCCTCTGCATATACGCAAGGATGGGAAGGTTGAGCCATTACCAGGACAAGAAAACTTCCCAGATGCTGGTGGTCGCGTAATCGGAGTTCATGCCTTGCGCCTTCCTGATGTTTTGACAACATGAACCTCTTCTCATATTTATGTTCATAAAACAAGCATTGAGCAAAAAATAATCATGTTTAATAGACAACGGATGCTGTTGTGCCATTTTTTAATTTGTTGATCGATTCTCAATTTGTAAATTTGTAGTTTGTACGTTTACAAGCATGTGAAAATGTGGAGAGAGGACGATAAGAGGGTATTGGCTATATGGCTTGCATTTTGATACTCGATTTAAGCTTTGCTTTTACATGTAAAAGAATTTGTTGTGTTCGTTTCAAGTGGCAAGAAATTTGTTGGCATTGTTGCTTTTGTTGTCGCGTTTGCTTGGTATTCGTGCACGTATCGATAGTTCGCTAATAAATTATCAGAGAAATCGGAAGAGACTGAGTGACTGGAGCGGTTGTATTCGTGATCTAATGGATTTTAAATATTCTAGACTTAATAGAGCATGAAAGTTAACGCGAAAAGAAATATCTATCAGTGCAGGAGTAAATTTATGGGTCACATATAGTTAATTCACGATAGGTTCTATCAAATATTTGACCATTCAGGTAAATAAGTTTTTTATTATTTTATAATTATTTAAAAATGATATTTAATAATAAATCAAGTATTAATAGCATTTATAAACCGATTAATTTAGCTTGTGAAACTGTTATAAGTTTACATATTATTACATTATTCGATTTCTGTTTAAAGTTTCTGATTTATTATTGAGTTGTTTGAAACAACAAATTGAATAACACTTGCAAATTATTATTTGTTTCCATAATCCAATAAATTTATATATGTAATTCGAAAATTTTTTCATATGTGGACGGAAATTTGTTCTTAAAGACGTGGAAGGAGATATACACCCCTTAATCAAGAATGGATGTATTTTACATTGAATGATGTTGCTACTATACCTGATTTTTACAACCAAATGTTTATTAAAAGGATACAATTGATACAAATTGAGGTGATCCATGGATAAACTCTTTATCCAATATTAATGATACTAATGAGATTATATATATATTTTTAATTACTGGAACTTATCCAATGGACTATCAAGACCAATTAAGATGTAACACTGGTGGCGTAACCCAAAGAGCTACTCTCATATGGGAAGGATCGGTTCACACAGAGGTAGCAGAGCGGCCCACACGAGGGTGGAGAATTTGTTCACATAAATTGGCGGGAAGAACGCTTTTATTGAGTGTAGAATGCCATAAAACATGAAGAGTGTGATGTCCCCCTAGGACATTTGCCTACGACGCCAATAACCCAACTACGAGATTGTGAAAATTATTGTATGATGGTATGATCCTCAATTCAAATATAATAGTAAACTTGTATAGCATAATTTTACCCAATAAAATAATATAAGAAATTAACAAATGAAAAGATGAAGTTATATTTGCATCCTTAAAATCATGAGTTGTGAACTAGGGTTATCAAATTAATTGTAATAGTTAAAAAGGGGAAATTAATAAATCAATGGAAGGTTGAAGTAATATAATGGTAAGTCCATGAATGCATCAAATTTTGGTGAATAATGAATTTTCAATGAGTGACAGATACACATTTGAGACCATGAATTTGAATAGTGGGTTTAGGTTATTGAATTTTCAATGAATTGTTTAAAAACTCAGTCAAGTTAGCTGATATCTCATCGAGAAATCGTCGCTCAGCCGATTTTCTATCTGAGATTGGAGGTTCAACTCGATTTTTGTATAAAATCGGCCCAAGTCGGACCGACTTGGCCTAACTTGGCCTACTTAGCCTTTTTTTATTCAATTTTTTTTTTTTTTTTTGCCAAAATGGCATTGTTTTGGTGTGCCAAAACGACACCGTTTTGGCGTCATATATAAAACAGCTCAGAAGAGCTTAGAGCTCAGTTCTTCTGTCGATCTGCACTTCAGTTTTGCTTCTGCTCTATTCTGGACCTAGTTCTGTTGTTGCCTGTTAGTGCGCGACTTCTGTTGTCGCCATCTTCTCTTCCTCGTTCGTCACAGTCACCGTCTCGATCAGGACCATGATGACCGTCCGTGATCGTGAGTTAGTTTTAATTTATTTTTCTTGTTTTCATTTTGTTTGTTTTTTTTTTATTTAACCACTCTTTTTCGTTTTTCTCATATATTTGTGTAGGCCCAGATGGTGAATTGATGATTGATGGTTATACAAACTATATTTGTTTAAGGTTTTATACATTTGTTATATTTATGAGAACATGGGATTGAAATTATTGTATTATGTGTTTCAATTAATCTTATGATGTTGTGTTCTATTCTATTTATCTTGTAACAGATGTTAGGCATACCGATATGTTTATTCAATAGTCGATTTACATAAGATTATAAGTTATAACAGATTTTACACATTTGTTACATTGATGGAAAAATATACTCTTTAGCTATATTTGTTTAGTTTTTTTTTTTTTTTTACTTTTATTTAGGTGCTAGTATATAATTTTCAGATAAATTTGGTTGATAATTAATCTTTATTGTATAAAAGTTTCTATGCTTAAACATTTGCTTGATGATTATGTTGTTTTATGTTCATCAATTATGGATAATGACTCTTCGGGAGCTTCCATCACCCTATCTCTCAAACGTAATTCAAGTGATGTTGGATGGGATTATGGAAGTTGGTTGATCCAAACATTATGAAAAGAGTGCAATATATATTGTGTGTGAAGATTATGTCCGGAGGGATACATAGATTGAAAGAACATGTGACTCACATATTCGAAAATGTAGCTAAATGTCTAAAGGCTAAACTGAATGATACAAATAGATGTAGGAATGCACTTATGGAGTCAAAAAATAAAAAGAGAAATAAAATGATTGAAGAGAAATTGAAGATAGGAGAAGTAAATATCAACAAATCAAAGGAGATGGAAGAAGTAGAGGTAGCAGAGGTAAGAAAAGAGCCTCATCATCTTGGTTTGATAGACAAGTTTACAAGACCCATTAATCCAGAGTTGTCACTAAATTCAAGGAAGTCAATATGATAACAAAACATCGATGAAACACTTTTTAAAGAGAGACTCAATCATGTGCACAATTAAGTAACAACTTGGATGTTTAATAGAGCCGTTTCATGACATATTGTTGTGAATGATGATTTCATGCGTGCTTGTGAAGCAATTGGTCAGTTTGGGCTTGATTATTATTATTGGTCTCCAAATTATTATGAAATTGAGGAGCGATATTTGTCAAATAAGGTGGAAGAAACTAAGTTATTATTGAAAAAGCAAGAAGAAGAGTGAGCTAAAAATGGATGCTCAATTATGACGGATGCTTGGACGGATAGAAAAAAGAGGAGCATAATGAATATGTGTGTGAATTGTAGGTGTAAATTTCATATAATTTATTTACTATACAATATTAGTTGCATATTATATTATTTAATTTATATTTGATTGATATTTGATTATTGCAAGTTAAAAATCACATTCCTTTCTTCCAAGAAGTGTTCTAATGTGGTAAACACTGCGGAACACATTTTCGAATATGTGAATGCATGCATTGAAAAAGTCGGACCTGCAAATGTTGTTCAAGTAGTAACGGATAATGCTAATAACAATATGACCGCTATCAAGATTTTGAAGAGGAAGAGGCCAAACATGTTTTGAACCTTATATGTTGCTCATACCATCAACCTCATGTTTAAAAGTATTAACAAGCTTTCGAGGTTCAACAAGTATATTGAGCAAGCAAAGCAGCTAATATGCTCATTACAAGACTTTTGAATGATAAGGCGTTTTACAAAAAAGAAGGATATAATGAGGTTAGGAAAGACTAAATTTGCATATGTTTTCCTTATTTTGCAAAACTTAATGGATAAAAAAAAGGAATAATATGAAAAAACCCCCTGAAATGAAAATTAATAGATTTAACCCCGATTTTCATTTTAATAGGTAAACCACCCCCTACCGATTAAAAAAATCAGATGATGTTAATTTAAAAGGGCATAATGGTAATTGACTTAAATAAAATTAAATAAATATAAAAAAAATAAAACCCTCACAGATTTTTCATCTCTCTCTCTCTCTCTCTCTCTCTCTTTACCATTCTCTCACTTCACCATTTTCTTCTCTCTCTCACTCCTCCATCTCATTTTCCTCTCGCCATCTGCGTCCTTCATTACCGATGACCAATCGACACCATTCTCCTCCACCTCCATCTCCTTCTTTTGTTTTTTTTTTTTTAATTTTTTTAGGTTACCTAAAACCGTCTGGATTTGGGTTTTGAAACCCAAAACCAGATTGGCTCTGGATTGGTCGTACCCAAACCAGTCTGGTTCTGGGTTTGAAAATCCAGAACCGTCTATTTCTGGGTTTCGAAACCCAGAACTAGACGGTTCTAGGTTCGAGGAACCCAGAATCAGATTGGTTCTGGGTTCGAATTGACCGAGAACTAGACGGTTCTGGGTTCGACGAACCTAGAATCAGACTGGTTCTAGGTTTCAAAACCTAGAACCATCTAATTCTGAGTGGGGTGTGATGGTAGGTTGGTGGTGGTGGATGATTGATTTAAGGTTATTCTAGGTGGTGGGTGGGTTGTTCTTAAAGTTGTTCTTGGTCATTTGTGGTGACTAAAGAGACAGCTCATGCTGCATGGATATAAGTCTTTATTAGGTTTGAGATTTTTTTTTCTCAAATGGTTATGATGATGGTGCTGATGATGTAGCTTGAGGTTGATAATGGTGGATTTAACAATGTTGAATGTTGTAGGTTGAATATTGTGTTATTGTTTTTTTAATTTAATCATATTATTGATTAATAATTTAAGGGCAACTTAGCCATTGTATGATTTGGAAGGGTGTAATAGGGATTTTAAATAATCTTATTAAGGGTATTTTGGTCATTTCATAAATTTGGACAGAAATGTTAATTTTTTGGATGGAAAGTTAACAGTAGGAGGCGGTTTACATAATAAAAATAAAACCGGGGGTAAATTTCCATTAGTTTTCATTTCGGAGGAGTTTCCATAATATTCCTAAAAAAAAAAAAAAAATACTTTGAAGGCAATGTTTGGTAGTGAGGAATGAGAGAAGTGCAAATACTTAAAAGGTAAAAAGGAAAATTGGCATATGAAACTGTTATGAGTTTGATGTTTTGGAATGGTTTAACATATTGTTAATAGATTTTTGCACTTTTGATTAAAGTGTTAAGACTGGTGGATGGGGATAGAAAGTCATCAATGCCTTGGTTATATGGAGAACTAAGAAGAGCTAAACAAGACATTAGAGAAGCCTTAAACAACGTGAAAAATAATTATCGGTCAATTATTGAAAAAATTGATGAAAAAATGAAAGATCGACTAGATTCTCTATTGCATAAAGCAACATTTCTATTAAACCCCTATTACTAACACTACAAGGATTCAAGCATTTCCGATGAAACTGAGTTGTTGAATGACTTTATGGAGTGAGTGGAGATTTTTCATCATGATGATATAGCCTCTCAAGATGTAATTATCATGACTGAATGACCACTGTATCAGATGAAGCAGGGACTTTTTGGGAGACCGTTGGCCATTAGAGGATGTGACAACGATTCTAAAGATTTAGGTAAAAAATTAAACATTCTAATTCATATAAATTGTTTTTAATTGTTTAACTTGTTTACCAATTCCTATTATAGATTATATTTTTCACATTGTATTTATGAAAATATATCTTCCAAGAATTAATTCTACATTTGATTTTGTTTTATGGTGTGATTACTTGGTGGAACATGTTTGGAAGCTACACACCTAACATGCTTAAAATGACAAAAAAGATTCTTTTATTGACAACTAATTCATCGGGATGTGAAAGAAATTGGAGTAATTTTGAATAGGTAAGTGCAAATGTGTAATATCCATAACTTATTTTTAATATTTTAAATTTTATTTATTTATCGGCTAATTATTGATAAAATTGATGAAAAAATAAAAGATCGACTAGATTCTCAATTGCACAAAGCAACATTTCTATTAAACCCCTATTACCACTACAAGGATTCAAGCATTTCCGATGAAACTGAGTTGTTGAATGACTTTATGGAGTGAGTGGAGATTTTTCATTATGATGATATAACCTCTCAAGATGTAATTATTATGACTGAATGACCACTGTATCAAATGAAGGAGGGTCTTTTTGGGAGACCGTTGGCCATTAAAGGATGTGACAACGATTCTAAGGATTTAGGTAAAAAATTAAACATTCTAATTCATATAAATTGTTTTTAGTTGTTTACCAATTTCTATTATAGATTATATTTTTCACATTGTATTTATGAAAATATATCTTCCAAGAATTAATTCTACATTTGATTTTGTTTTATGGTGTGATTACTTGGTGGAGCATGTTTGGAAGTCACACACCTAACATGCTTAAAATGGCAAAAAAGATTCTTTTATTGACAACTAATTCATCGGGATGTGAAATAAATTTGAGTAATTTTGAATAGGTAAGTGCAAATGTGCAATATCCATAACTTATTTTTAATATTTTAAATTTTATTTATTTACTGATTTATTCAATTTTAACTTTTATATCTGATGTAAATACATTCGAAGAAAAGGAATAGATTGAATACAGATCAATTGAACAATCTAGTTTTTGTTAATTTCAATTCACAATTATCAAGCAAAATGAACTTGAGAAAAATGTTGATGTGCTATTAGCAGTTAATGCCGATGCATAAGGATGACTTGTTCCAGGGGGTGATGATGATGATGAAGTAGGGGCAAGTTTGGAGTGACCGAGGCAACTTGAGTAAGATGATTTTAATTCTGGAGAGGAGGAGGAGGATGAGATGGGGGAGAAGAACATTGATGTAGAGTTTGAGTCTGACGATGAACAAGTTATGAAAGATGTTTATGGAAATGATGAATATTCGTTGTGTCTTCCTTCTCATCTTTAAGATTTTTAGGACTTTAAATCCTTAACATATTTTCATGAACTTTTCCTTTTGATGACTATTTTATTCTTGGCTTCTTACTATATTATTATTTACATATTATATATGATGTTGGTTATGTACTTATGTTTGAGAATTGTTGACACTCAATTTCGGTCAACCTGGTTCTCCAAGTCCAATACTTGCGACATAACAAACCACACACAAAACAAGTACTACTAGGACCAAAACAAACAAGACGTAACAAGATTTTTACGTGGTTCGGCAAGAACAATGGCCTACGTCCACGACAATTACCCATTCTCTCTCTCGGAGTAATTGTATTTTATTTCACTCTGTCTTTTACACTGAATTGTATCTCCTATTTATAGTGGAGATGTTACAATTTGAATAAGTTTTAGAATCTTACAGATAAAGTAAAAAATAATATACATTAATTGAGAAAATATCTTTCAAGATTATCTTTATCACAAATATAGCAATTGCCAAGATTACAGAGATTCGATTTGCATGAAAATAGGCAAGTTGACTCCTTTCCTGAATTGCATTGATTTGCCCTAGAAGGTCAACTAGTCAACTCTAGCAAACAACCTGTTCAACGATCAAATATTGTGTCGGATGGGCAGGTTATTTCAACGATCAAAGGTTGCACCCATCGAGCAGCCTGCCTTGACGGTTAGACGCTTCCGTTATCGAACAGACGAGCAGAGTCAGCTATCCATCTGACTATCGAGCAGGCGAGCAGAATCCCTGATCGCTGCGATTGCTTCTAAAGGGCATTTATCAAGCAGCCCTTTGTCTGCGAATAGACTATCTTTATGCTTTGTCCGTCAATCAAATCTTCGCACAGTTAATCTGGACACTTAGTGTTTCAAGGCGATCAATCACATAATCAGGTGTGCTCGGGTATACCTGTTACTGAATGGCTATACTCATTCCTTTGACTTTCGACCATTTTGACCAGTACTTCCTGGGCTTCTCGATACAATGGGCCTCCGTTCTTGGGCTTTTCTATTGTACCAAAATGTCCACAACAAGAATGAAAGAAGGATGAAAGGTTTTAAGTAGTTTAGATGTGATAGATTTTTCATTTTTGAAGTATTGTTATTTTTGTAATTTAGGTGGAATTATTAAAAAAATAGTAGTTATGTTGCCGAAATTTTTAAGGTTGTAATTATATAATTGTGCTAAAGTGGTTTTGAAGGTTGCATAAAATAGATTTTAAGAGTTTTTGTGGTCATATCATATGATTATATTTTAATTCCACATAAAATTTTTCAATTTTATTTTTTACAGATTTGACCTATTTTGATCATCTATCAACGGTTTGACTGTTGACCGACGGTTAAATTGAGTACTCGTCAAGTACTTTTTGAGTTACCAAGTACTCGTTACTTGCTGCCTAACCGATAGAGTCTCGAATAACGAGTTTTAGAACACTTTATAAGAGTTTGACTATCTTATTGGCTGGATAAAATTATCTATCAATAATAATTATTGGATTGGTTATAAGGATAATTTTTGAAGCATATTCAAAGGTTGTTATCGATGACTGATCTTAAATTAGTCAAACCTTTTAATAATATTAAGAAAAGAAAAAAGTTTGAAAAATTTTTAAATAGAGAATAATGTCACTTAATCTTATTTTTAATATAAAAATGATAATTTCATATTAGTTTTACTCGTAGGAGTTATTTTGATAATATCCCTTTAAAAAACATTAATAAATTAGTAATGCTGTGAAGCGTACAAAAATTTCGGATGACCGGCAGTTACAATGGTGTTCCACGATGATATAATAGGCCTTACTGCGCAGAATAACTCTTGTAGATATAAATAAATAATTAGCTTGCGGATCGCATCGAAGCAAGTACAAAACAACCCATCCGTTAAAATCTCGCATCTGCGCTCGTCAAAAAAAACCCTAATTTTTGATGGTAAGCCGTCTCAAAAACCGATATATATTTGTATATATTTTAATTTCGAGCTTGACTTGATGTTAAACACGACAATCTAATTCTTGTATTTATTTTTTTTAATAGGCTGATTCTCCTCGCAAAAGGTAAGAACTGAATTCGATAATTGTTTCGACGAATTTTATTTATTTTTGTAGTTTTTGAGGTGATAATGTCGTCAGTATTGTTGATTGAGAGGGGTTTTATTATTCTAGTTGATGATTCGTTGGTATTATGAATTGATGTGATCGTTTAATCGAGAAATTGGGAGTCTTTGATAAATTCACGTTGACCTTTTTTTTTTTTTTTTTGACTAACTTTGATGTGATTTTTGGAAGTGTTTTTGATACTCGACTTTAGAGACTTTGTAATTTGTTGTGATATGTATTTAGGTTTTGTTTTTTTTTTAATCTTCTTCTTCAAAGGAAAATTGTCATATTGGCTGTAAAAATTACTATAATTCATTTATTTGGTATGTTGCTATGTACTAGCCTTGTTAAACGTCTATGGATTCGAAGGTGTGGATTTTTTATTTTCTCAGTAGTTATAAAGCTAATTTGATTGAGGATTTGGTAGCATAATCACCATTGATTGATGAATTTTGATGAAATGGTGGTAGGTTATAGTTTTGGACCGGGAATTTTTTTTTTTCTTTTTGCTTTTTTGGGTTTCTGTTGTTGTTGATTATTAGCTTTTTTTTTTTTTTTTTTTTCTTTTTTTTGGGTATTCGTTTTGGTTCCAAAATTTTATTGTCTTTGGCATTGTGAGGACAGTGAACATGTGAGGGTCTGAAAACTGGTGACTTAGAGATGATTGGGATTTTAAATGTAGCAAGAGTTTTGTAGATGGTGCAATTATGAAAATTTAGTACTAGTTAATGAGGATTGGCGGCATAATGTGAGCTTGAATTGCTTAGATGGGTTTGTTTTGACTATCAAGTTTGTTGTTAAGCTCATTTGTTCATTCTTCAATTCATGCTTGATTCTTTGGATGCATCAGGCATGTGAGGTCTCCTTCCCCTATGAGAGAGAAGTCAAGTCTCAGGCATGCGAGGTCTCCTTCCCCGTTGAGAGAAAAGTCAAGGTCAAGATCGAGATCCAGGTCAATGTCTAGGTCTAGGTCCAGATCCAGATCATGGTCTAGACCAAGGGCCCGATCCCGGTCTCGAAGTCGTGGCAGGTTAGCTTTTACCCTTGCTTGTGTATGTAACAATGCTTTTACTTTAGCTTTTTTCCTTAGTATCTGACATGGCAATCTATGTTAATGTTCTTTTTACATGGATGGTGTTCTCTGTTCCAGATCAAGGTCCAGAAGTCGTGGAAGGTTAGCTTGTTTCTTATTTGTGAATAAATACAGCAATATATTATTTGTCTTTGTCCTTGTTTAATTGATGAGTTGTCTAAAAATATACCTCTTATTTGTGGGATGATGTGCAGGAGTGAGACTAATAACCCTGGAAATACACTTTATGTGACTGGACTGTCTACAAGAGTCACAGAAAGGGACCTTGAAAAGCATTTTTCAAAGGAGGGAAAGGTTCATTTTATACTACACTATAAATTGATTGGAATTTTCTATGTTGTTTCCTTTATCTATTTAACGTGTCCATTGTCCTACTCTTATGTGAATAATTTGTGGGATCTTTTGTTTTTCAGGTTTCTTCATGTTTCCTTGTGGTGGAGCCCCGCACTCGTGTTTCTCGAGGATTTGCATTTGTCACGATGGATAATGTTGAGGATGCCAACCGTTGCATTAAGTATCTCAATCAATCAGTTCTGGAGGGCCGGTATATCACTGTGGAGAGGGTAATGTGCTCGTTTCCCTTTGGTGGTAAAATGGCCAGTTTAGATTGGTTATCTTTCTTCTTAACTTGTAGGTTTTCTGGTTATATTCAGAACACCTTGCAGTCAGCTATGTTGGCAGCAATCAAAGATGATGAGTTCATCCATGTCAACTTAAGTGAAACAGCTTGATCAATGGCCAGCTTAAACAGCTTTTCAAATGCATGTGAATGATGTGATCAACTAAAATAGCAACTATATTGCCCATCAACTATACAACCTCAGCATTCACTTTCAACTCTCTCAACTAATCAACGGACATTATCAACAACTTTCTAATCAAGATTTTGTGGTATTACATACCTAGCATATATTAGTGGGCATAAGTCGTGCATGTCTAGATCTTTTCAGTATTTCTTTTTCCACCTTTAGCAGCCCAGTTTCCACCTTTGGGTATTTTCCTAATGAAAATTCATTTTAGAATTATTAAATTATTGAACATGAAAATGATGGTTGGATATTTGTTGTCCTTACTGTTTCTTGAATGGTTGTTTAAACTGCATTGTTCTAATTCTGATTTGTATAAATAAGCTGATTGATGTGCCTTTCAGTCACGGAGGAAACGAGCGAGAACCCCTACACCTGGACACTATCTTGGGCTGAAAAGTGCTCGCGACTATGGTATGTTTAGCAAGTTTATTGTTGTGCTTGGAAATTCAGCTATTGAATTCTTTATTTAAATGGGTATCCTAACAAAGATCTCTATTTCAATCTTTCTTCAATATATGATACAGGTCACCGAGGTGATCGTGGTAGATATCGCTCAGGCCATGATGATTATGACTACCGTAGGTCTCCAAGGCGCTCTCCATATCGAGGGGGTCGTGATTATTCTCCGGTGCACTCTCCTCCTCACAGTGGAAGAATGAGGAGGGAACGGTCGAGGTCCCTGCCTCATTCACCTTATGGTAGCCCAGATAGGAGACATGCCCGTGGCTCTAGGTGAAATGCTGTGGGTTTCTAGATTTTGTCAGTCTCTTCCAAAGGGATTGATAAACTTATGTGAAAACTCAAAACTGTGTGGTGACTGGTGATGTAATGATGTTCAGTGTTTGGACTAGAATTTATCAGGGATATTTTGTGTTGTGTGGGATTGCGCATGTTGTTTACAAGATACAGGTCTCTTTGTCATGCAGTTTCACTTTTTCTTTTACGGTGAATGGTGATTGTATCTCATATCTGTCGTTTGAAGATTTGCAGACAATATGGTATGGTTCAATTATCAATTATTTTTAGTGACTGAGTAGGTGAAGGTGTGAAGTCTTTGAACAAAATTGCTGGCATCAATGTGCAGTAAGTGCACCAGTTTGTTCTATTTTTGGTCAATGTTTCGAAAACTGAAATCATATGCAGTTGTTATAATATTAGGAACTAGAGAGTTTGCAATGGTGTCATCTATAACGATTATAGCTAGACATGCCAGCTCCAATCTTATGCTTATTTGTGGTGTCAAATTGAAATTGCCAACAATGTGAGCAACTTATATTTTTAAAGGAATTGATATTATTAAATTCAACTCATCTTCTTTGTAGGAATACACACACACACACGTTATACTGAATTTATAAGAGTAACGTTAGATATATTTTGATTTAGGATATTTTAATTTCAAGAAACATTAAGCTTTACTGGTTGTACTCGATTAAGGACAAAGGTGATTCTTTACGGTATATTGAGTAAATTTGTAATTCAAATGGCTTCTAATCGAGCAATAAAAAGGTGACAATTGAAGACAGTATATAGAGTATATTTAAAATTCAAAAGACTTATATATATATATATTTTTTTTTTCAAAAATTTTGTCATTGAACAAAAGGCTTCTGATGGAGCATAAACGATCATTTTTTTTTTCTGGTTTCCACTTAATGGGCCTCATGTATATACAAATGTAAAAAACCCAATATTATATTGTCCTTACGATTATCATTCCTTTAATCAAATTTCAATCCACAAATTAAAAAAATCCCTCTTGATTCTTGTTCAGTTATCATTTGCAGTGCAGGGGAGAGCAGAGCAGCGATGTCTGTGCATCTGCTACCATCTCTGCTAAACCCCTCAACCACCTTCAATCTCTCTTCTCTTCTTCCTCCTCCACTCTCTCTTCTCTCCACCATTCACTCTATCACCATCTCTTCTTCTTATCAAACCCTCAAATTCCCCGCCAAAAAACCCCACTCCCTCCCTCCCCAAAACGACGCCGTTTCCCTCTCCGACTTCCAAGACCTCGCTCTCGGTGACTGCTTGGTCTTCGAAGACGGCGCCTTCGACAACCCCCACGTGCCAACCACCTTCTTCAACCAAAACCCAAGCTCCACCAAACCACTACCCAAAAAGAAAAAGACAAAAAAGCCCTCGAACGATGTCTCCCCGGAGAACCTGGTCCCAGAGAAATGGAGGCTGGTCCAAGAAGAACTCAACTTGACGAAGAAAGAGAAGCGAAAGATCGCTCAGGAGATGGAGTTTGGTAGCAGAGTCGAGAAGAGAAGACTTGGGTACCAGCCATTGAAGAGCATCGATTTGCAGGATTATTTGGAGTACAAGAAAGCCAAGTTGGCTGAGTTGAATCCAATCAAGCTCGACAATCCAACCAGCTTTCGTGTAGATAACGTTGGAGCTGATGAATTGACTGAGACGAGTAGTGAGAGAGTGGCGCCGAGGAATCCTAAATGGGCGGTGTACGGAAGGGGATTGGAGGACGTGTCGAATTTCTTTAACAGCGACAAATATGTGGCTCCTGATAAGAAAACGGATGGTAATGGATTGCTCGCGGAATGGGGTGTTCTGTTTTCGTGTTTCGAGTTTAGATTATGAATTTGTGTGTTTGAATGTGGTTATTTTGATGAAGGGGGTGTTTTTTTTTTTGTGTTTTGAGTGTGGTTATGAGTTTCTGTATTTATGAATTTGGTGTGCTGTTGTGTTTGAATGTGGTTAATTTGATGAATGGACAGGTCCACGGAAGTTGTTTTCGAAGGAGGAGAAGGTTTTGTTGAATAAGAAGATACCGGATTTGGCAACTGCTACCTCTGTGAGTTGATAGTTTCTAGTTATTTGCTTTAGTGGTATTGTTTCTTAATTGTATAAGATGATGTTTGCGTTTGTGGGGTCAATGTACTTGAATTCCGGGAGTATTGTTCTTGCTTTGTGTATAAGTTGATCAGTAGAATATTGCTAGTAGGTTTGTTGATGGTTTGACTTGGGGCTTCTTTTATGTGTGTAAGTGTAACTTTTGATGAAATTGTGTTGCAGAGAAAGTGGCTACCTTTGCATACTCTGGCTGCGTCAGGAGAGTTTTACATTGTTGCTTCTTTGCTGAAACATAATGTTGATATTAATGCGGTGGATAAGGTGAACAAAATGATATTACTGCTGATCAGATAGAATAAAGCTGTTTATTTTCTTTTTGGGTTAAGTGTATAGGACTGAGGGAAATGTTTTTTGTATTTGTGCATGTGTGTATAAATTTTTAATGGTTTGTAATGTTGTTTCAGAATGGGCTGACTGCTCTTCACAAAGCAGTAATTGGGAAGAAGCAGGCTGTGATGAACTGTCTTTTGAGAGAATCGGCAAATCCTTTTGTTTGTGATGAAGTGAGTTGAATCTATGTTGCCCTTGGATCATAATATTGTCAGCCAAAGAATCATCATTTAATTTCACATTCCTGTAATCCTTTTAATACTATTTGTACTTATATTCTCTATAAAAGACTTTTCTTGTATGTGCGTGCCTAGTGTGCCTAACTTGAATTTCAGGAATGCTTACTGTAGTTCCCGTTATTAAATTGGTGGACATTTCTTACAGTAGATTACCCTTCTTCATTACCACTGTTGTCATTTGTAATGCAGTATTTTTTTTTTTAAGAAGTAAATAGAAATTAATTAATTATAGAGTTTTTTTTTTTTTTTTTTTTTGGGATGCTTAAAAAGAAAAGGATATTTATTAAGAAAAGGATATTGATTTATTAAAAGAAAGATATATCAGCATAGGTTTTAGTTTAAATAGGATTTGTATATAGACTAGAATTCCTACTACTATAAAAATTGTACATTATAAATAGGGTATATTTTAGAGTAGAAAAAAAAATTAATAGTAATATATGTTTCTTCTGCGACAAATTTAATCAATTTACTCTTGAGTTTTAGGTAAGTCTCTTTTTTATATAATTTTGTTCAATATTTAGATTATATCTCGTAGGTTATAGATTTTACTTCTAGAATGATGAATATGTTGAAGCATGTAGTTGTTTCTTTTTGAATCAAGTGAGTTTTGATTTAAGAAAGTATGCATTACTGGTGTTAGGAGGTTGATTTAGATGATTTTGGAGAGGGATTAAATTATGTTAATGATTAGCATATAAAATTTTGGAGATTAAGTACTGCTGAAATATTCTGTTTTGAAAATCAGTCGACTTTGAGAAATTATTTAGTTTAGCTACACTGCTTGGAAAATTGCAAAATTTAATATTTAGATAGATTAGTATGTCTTCTGATGTCATATAAAATTTCGTGATTTTTAAGTGACTACAGAATTTATTAAAATTCTTATGGTGTACTGTTATCAGGATAAAATTTTTTGGACAGTTTTCAAAAGGCTGAAATGAATAATTTGTTACCCAGGCTAGCAATCACGGATTAATATGAAATTTTTACTGGTGGTGGATTAGCGTGTTTGTAATGCCCATATAAAATATCCAGTTGATTGGAGATCTAGGGAGTTAATTAAAAAACGTGTAGTGTGACAGTGTCAGAGCTGAAAATTGGACGTAAAAAGGAGAGGACTTCCGATTTATTACGATAAGGTTAAATTTGTCCAAGATAAATTATTATGGTGATAAGATTGTAATTATATTTATTCTGTAACTGTATAGGTTTGTGCGATCGTTGAGCCTATTTTGTGAATTTGTGCTTAATCAAGGTAAGTGAATTCATTTATGATGTATATATGTTAGTTTATGAACTTTTGGATATTCTAAAAACTATATTTATGTTTAACATTAATTGTAAGCATGACTTTTAACTTGTTTATATAGCAATAAAATGTTTTGCAATAGTTTACAAATTATTTACTTCTAAAATTTATATTGTCATTTGATTTAAAAAGAAAATCTATGATTTAAGCATAACTCAAAAACTTTGCAAAAATATATATATTGAATTGAAAACCTCTTATTTCTTTAAATTGATTTACTGTTATTAAATATTTTGTAGTGTGTTTTAAACTTACATCTTTTAGATAAGATTATGAAAAATTATTTTGGCTCATTGTCTATAGTTATTGTTCTGATATTGGTCAAGTTGGATTTTTGTGTACACATATTCTGTTATTTTAACGGTGTCACACGGATACTTGTGACACTATAAGACATGAGCATACTTTTTATTTGCATTACGTGAATTTATGTTTAATATGATACTTTGTTTATTGTTCTATGTTATATGGTATCTTCTACAAATTCAAAGATTGATTATATTGAATACTAGTTTTGATATATGCTATTATGTATTGAAGTTTTATATCTGATTCATAAAAGTATCTATGATGATATTTACATTATGCATGAATTTACTTACCGAGTTAACGGCTCACCTCCTCGTCTCCACCATTTTGCAAAATAGGAATATATTTGTGGATGTTGAGTGTTAGAACTTAGAGTTCACTCGAACGTGAGGTTTTGGTGTTAGTTAATGCAACTCATTGTAGTTAGCTTTAGATTTTATAAGGATTGAAAATTTAGCAAAGTCGTATTTTTTTTTAGAATTTCATTTTTAGGAATTTTCTTTTAGAGATTATGTGTGGGTATTTTAATTGATTTCTTTCAAAGTTTGGAATAAAATTTCTATTTGGAATTTGTTTTTAAGATATAGTTTGACTGTAATATCCTATTTCCTTATTATTGGATTTGGGGTGTTACATTATCATTTTCATTGCTGTTTAGATGGCTTTTCACATTTTAGTACACATTTGTTTTCCTATACATACTGACATTTTTTCAAATTTCAAATGATCATGATAGAGGCTCAATGATATGTGGTTGACATTCTATGAAAACTTTTTCAGCTCTGTCACATGCATTAATATTTCATAGTTTATTAGTTAGTTAGTTGGTTAATAAGTTGATAATTCATTTTCTGCTTTCTTTCTGAGTACAGGATGGAGCCACCTTATTGCATTATGCTGTCCAAACAGCATCGAGTCCAGCAATTAAAATTCTTCTGCTATATAATGTTGATATAAACCTTCAAGACAATGTAAGGTTGATAATAGCCGATTTTTTGTTCATAGTATTCTTTCAATGTCAATTGTTCCAACTGGTGAATGTTCTCATTTGTTCTTTTCAGGACGGGTGGACTCCGTTACATCTAGCTGTCCAAGCCAGAAGAACGGACATAGTGAAACTTTTATTAATTAAAGGAGCTGATAAAGCACTGAAAAACAGGGTAAATGGACTTTATTGAACTTCTACTCTTTTCTAATTGTGTTTGAATGTTTCAAATGCTTTAAGTTGTCAGTTCGTGCTTAATCTGATTATGGATGCTTAAATTGCTAGTGTGTTGTATGCACTTCTTGTTCTCATATAACGTAGAAGTGGCTCTTGATTTGCATAATTAAGGTAATAGCAACACCGAGAATAATGATATGATGCAAATCATGGAGAACTTTTAATGTGTATATTTCCATTGTTAATCAATTAAGATATTTCTTTCAGTTCTTTGGTAGATCTTATCAACGATAAATTAATAAATGAATGTTGTGGCAGGTAAGTTTAGCAGACTTCATTTCAAAACGTTCATTTTCATATGAGATTCAGAAATGAGAAGCATTCTCTTGGTTATTACAAAGCATCACATTCCAAATGTTTTAATGAATTCTTTCTCCTTTTGCGTGATGGATCTCTATGTTCATTTGAAGTATACTCCATAGCTTATTTCCCTTTCATGCAGCACTTAAGTTCTTTCTTCTTTTCTGTTCAATTCAGGATGGTTTGACTCCACTTGATCTCTGCCTCTATTCCGGCCAAGACACAAGGACATATGAATTGATCAAGATATTGAAGCTGTTTCCTAAACCCCGGTAACCGCTCCCACTTCTCACCCGTGTCATCATCCATTATTGCCGAGACTCATCTTCATCCGAATTTAGGAGCCATGATGAATTGGGTATAGCCTAAAAATTCACTGTACATTACCTGATCTTCAGAGAAGTGGATGTCAATAAGTGATAAGATTACCACCAACAATGGTAAACAAGAAGCGAGCGCTTTCCACACCCGGCAATTTGACTGTGAAATCAATCAGCTCATTATCCCCATTTTTTTGTTTGCGTCTCTTAACCAATCCGGCGCACGCCAGAAACAGTTGGTTCTTAGATGGAATGAGTCTGAGGTGGATACATGAGAAATATGATATCTAGTTTGAAGTTTACTACCCTGCTAAGTTGTAGTGAAAACAGAAGGTTCTCTTCTTTTGCTAAGTATCTGATAATCCAAAACTAAGCATCTATAAATAAAAGCTAATCTTGATTTATGCAATGCTGCAACCTTGAAGCAGAAGAAAAACCAGATGATAAAATGTTTAGTTTCATTAAACGGATAGAAGTATAGATTGCGTGATACATTTTGTGCTAGTCTTTTATTAATAAAATTGTGGTATGTTTTGTGTTAATGTAGACTTTATAATTAGTAATGAAAACATAATCTCGCTCTATTTAATGATGGCATTGACTTTTCTTTAGTTATAGACTACAACACTGCATCAACACCGTTAAGTGTCCAACAATTTTCTCTCTATTCTCTTTCTCATTTGAAATTTGATTGCTTTTCAGGAGTTTACATCAAGTCTTGAAGATTAGAAAATCTTAGGATATCTTCTTGACACATCACCAACCTATTTAGGAAAAAGACTTCGACTTCCATTACTTATATGATATTGTTGATGAAGACACCTTGACACATTACCAACCTATGTATGAGAAAGAATTCAAGTATCATACTTGATGCATTGTTGATGGAGGGTTGGAATTTCTTGTTGAAAATACTTCATTTATTATTATTATTATTATTATTAAATTTGTTTTGTTTGGGAATATAATAAGTTATCTTCTCTTGCATTATTTGATCGTATATAAAATAATATAATCATATTTAAATTATCGCTTTATAAAAAAAAAACCTAACAATTAATATTCACATTATATATATACCCAACTTATTCAGCTTTTACTCATTAACTTACCAATATTACACGTGCATTGTCTGATTGAATAACTGTATACTTTTTATAACCATGTACGTAAATGTAATTGATGTTAGAGTCTCATCTTATTCATAAAAATCAAATATCAAAAGTTGGCTCATTTCTATTATAAAAATAACTATTCGAACCGACCACTACCCTCCTTCCATTTTCAAAAATAGCAATAATAAGAATACTTTTTCTGCGCCTAAATTTGTGTACCTTCGCATCTTGATAGATCAACATTTTGTAAACCTAATATACTTAGACAAACTTTTAATCCATTCGATTATATTTGGGTATCAACAACGAAACTATTACATTGACATTAAAATTATATAACAAAACGACTCACAAATGGTTTGTCATGATGACCAACCACTCTATTCACTTTCTCCAACAATACAGGTTTGAGTAACCTGTTTATCAAATTGAACAATTTCATCTTAATCCACTTATTTGTGGGCAATCTACTTATAAATCTTTCTAGTTGAAGGGTAATTTTATCCATTTAGTGTGGGTCCTTATCATCTTGCTACTAAAGAGTAGAGTCAAAATAAAGTAATGCATTCTGAGTCATTTTTTAGGGGTTGTTTGTTTTTATAATTTTTTACTTAATGAATTTGAATTACATTTATTAAGTGATTTTTATTTGTTTGCTTAAATGATCAAACCACTTAAAACCATTCAAAAATAACTGAAAAAAACTATGATTTATGACTTTTAATTGAATGTCAAATTACTTAATATTTTTTAAATATATTATTCCAAATCTATCATTTCCAAAATAACATATTTCCAAATTTGTCATAATTTTACATCCAGATTCATTTTAATGTTATTTTTATTTGAATATATAATAACAGTAATTCAACTTAAGACCATTTTATTTATTTTTATATAAAATATAAATTTAATTTACTTTACTTTACTATAATAATTTATTTATGTAAATATAATTTTTCAAAAAAATACTTTACTATAATAATCATATTTTAATTATGAATAAAAATATTACTAATATATATACATAAAGGTGCTTTAGTATGTGTCAAATAATTTATTATAATTGTTTGTATTATATTAAATGAAGTTATATAACAATTAGTAGTAAAAGGATATAAATGTCAAATTATTAGTTTTCAGACAATTTTAACTTTAAAAAACAAACAAAATTATTATACATTTAGAGTTGAGGAAAAAAATATATCATTTAAATTTTATGTTTTAGTCACTATTCAATCTTTAGATAAAAAAACAAACGACCTTTTAGTGTTCTATCTAAGGGTCACGACAATTATATACATATATGTATATATATATATACATATAAGAGAAGAATTATCTTTAACTTATCTGAAACTTTAATATTCACATGTATATACAATTTTTTGATTTATTTACAACGTCCTTTCCTAAACTAATGGTTAATTGACTTTTACTATTAGTAATTATGTTTGACAATGTAAAAAATATTGGAAGACGAAACTACCCTTTAATAAATTCACTTTTTATTTTTATTTTAAACTAAATTTTAAAAACTTTAAATAAATTAAAAATAAATTTAATTGGATTTCTACCGTTAATCTTAAGATAGACGATGAAGATTAATTTGAGGAAAAAATTTAAAACCAACACTAAAATAAATAAATAAATCTAAAAATAAAAGGTGAAGATTTGTCTTCATCTTCAAACCCAGAAAAAAAAGGAAAAAGAAAAAAAAATAAAAAAAAACTGGGTTGAACAAAATTTAAAAGAAAAATAAAAATTAAAGAAAAAAAATAAAGTTGAATCAAAGCAAAAGAATTTATTTTTTTTTTAAAAAAAAAATGAGAGATTTGTGTTGAACCTAGATCTTCAAACTTTGATTCAACTTAAATATATATATTTTTTTTAAAAAAAAAAGAGAAAAGAAAAATTATTTTGTTTTGATTCAATTTTAATTTTTTCTTTAACTTTGATTTTTTTTTTTTTTTTAATTTTGTTCAACCCATTTTTTTTTTCAATTTTGTTTTGTTTGAAAATGAAAATAAAAATGAATCTTCATATTTTATTTTTAGAATTTTTATTTTTTTTTAGTTTTGATTTTTAAATTTTTTTCTTAAATTAATCTCCATCATCCATATAGTAGAGATCTTATTAAATTTATTTTTTATTTATTTAAATTTTAAAAAAATAAAAAATGAATTTAGTTAGATATTATTTTGTTTTTTAATATTTTTTACACAGTCAAATATATGTACCGACGATCAAAGTCAATAAATTATTAATTCAGAAAAAAACGTTATAAATAAATTAAAATATTATACATGCTTGTGAATATTAAAATTATAGGTAGGTTAGAGGTAATTCTCTTTTTAATGTTTGATGTAAATGTCTCAACAAATATAATTATATATAATATATGCATATGACAAACTTTTAACACATCCTGATTACCATATAATAAAATAAAAAATCTAATCCGATCCACATCCACATCAACATCAACATCAACATCAACATCATCACGCAACAGAAGAAGCCAAGCCAACTACATAAATTGAACCTAAAAAACAAGCTCTTTCAATCACAATACATGACATATACACAATAAAACCCGACATTCGCATTCCGCTGCCTAACAAAACGCCATCTTCAGCAGCCACATCCTCCTCCGCTCACTCTCTCGAACAATGCTCCAATTCCACCTCTCTGTCCGTACACTCTCGCCCTCTCCCCTCACTTCAACGGACCACAACCATCACCATCAAACCAACACCGCATCTCCACCGTCCAATCCTATCGCTTCTTCTTCTTCGTCGTTTCCCGCCAGGTCACACTTCTCGATTCGACTCTCTTGCGCCCCCGAACGACGTCGTTTCCACCTCCACCACCTCTCCTCTACTAACTCTTCCCATCGACGCCTCCTCACCGTCCGATCCTCCAATGCGGACCATCACGACCACGATCTCGACGATTTCGTTGAAGCCACGCTCCTTCTCCCAGGTAATTTGTCTATAAACCTTTAATTTGAGAGAATTTGTTAATTTATTAGTAAATCGTATCGATTTCACTGCATTGAATCGATTTTCAATACAAAGTTTTTAAATTTGTTTAAATTTTCTTGTAAAGTTTCCAAATTTGTCTAAATTTTTCTTGATTTCGATGCGGAGACCGTCTTGCATTGTCGTTTGTTGGAGACATAGTGTTTTTTTTTTTTTTTGAAAGATATATTAGTGAATTGTATGATTTTGAATCGAGTTTTGATACAAAGACTTGAAATTTGTTTAAAATTTTCTTGATTTGGATGCAGAAACCATATCACATTGTCGTATTTTGGAGATTTGGGGTTATTCAAAGGATTTGTTACTGAATTGTACTTGGTTGAATTGAGTTTCAATGCAAAGATTTGAAATTTGTTTAAAATTTTCTGGATTTACATGCAGAGACCATCTCGCATTATCGGATGAGGAGACTAGGGTTTTTCGAGGGTTCAAAAAGGCAAGGTAGTGGTTCTGCTCCGGGTAGAGAACCAAGAGGAGGAGGGGGAAGTGATGTTACGTCAATTGGATATCATTTCCTTCATCAATATCAAAATCCAACTATCTTCCTCAAGATCTATTGTTTCGGGGACTATTTGCTCCCTATTATCGTAGGTATATGAATGGATGATCAATCAATAAAATGTATCTGTTTTTGTTTATAATAGATTGTCATTTTTGTGTACCTTAGTGACTTAGTTGAATCATTTGTTGCTGTTGTTTGTTGCAGGGGAGTTTGCTATTGAGAGACTTATAGATGCTTTATGGGGAGATGCTACTGGGGTATTGGTTTTATAGTTGTTTTGCTCTGATATATTTGTTTTATGGGTCTATTGTTTATATGGAGTATTTAAAGTTTAGTAGTTTCAATGCAGAGTTGTCCAGATCAGTTCCAATTTGTGCGAGATGTTGTGGAAAGACTTGGCTACGAAGTATGGAAGCTAATTTTTTTCTTGCGTGATGATATATGTTTAGTTTAGCTTTAGGCTTGTTCATTGTGGATAATTATAGCTTCTTTGTTGTTTTTGATAGTATTTAGTCCCAACCTGCGATTGCATTTTTCTGATAGTTGATTGCTGGCAATGCAATGAAGTTTTCTCTGTGCCGTTCAGTTTCAGTCAATTTTATTTTTGTTGCTTCTGTTGTGGCAGATAAAAATGGTCAGAATTACGGAAAGAGTTGTGAATACGTATTTTGCAAAATTGTATCTTAGTCAGGTGAATTTAAAGCTATTTGAGTTGTTTGTCATTGTTATTTTTGGAAAGAACGTAAAGTTTATGTTTTCTTTTTATGTCAAGCTTTTTACTATCTGCAGCCAGGGGAAAGTAAGGTTATAAGTGTGGATTTGAGACCCTCGGATGCAATAAATGTAGCAAATAGATGCAAGGTATGTGTTTTTGCTCCTTTCTCTAAATAACATGGGCATGGGGGATAGCTTTTGTTGATATGGATTATCAGGAGTTTAACTAGTCTATACTTTCTTTTGATGCTTTTGTGCTTCGGTTAAACAGTTTATCTGGACCGGAATGGTGTATAATTATTGAATCTGGGGAATTTGATAAACTAGTTTCTGCCTCGTGTGTCTGTGCTTTACCTTTAAAATCTGCTGGACTTTTCTTGGTCCGATGTCTGCATGAGTTCTGCTACGTTTTATGTGGAGCTGATTAAATTAAACAATTCTCTTTGCAGGCTCCGATATATGTTAGTAAAGAAATTTTTTTGGCAGATGCTGTTAGAATTGGCAGACTGCGTACTCCAAGGCCTACTTATGATATTTACCTTGACAGGTACTGCTTGTGCTTGCTTTCAGTTCTCTTTGTCAGTGTCATCAGTTTTTTCTTTTAACAAGCTAAGCAGGAGTTCTATCTTGACCAGTGCCCTAGATGGTCCTGATTTACTAACCGAGGAACTTGATCTGCTAAGGAATATGAATATAGCTGTCAAAGAGGAAAGATTCAAAGATGCGGGTAATGTTAATATCGAACCATTCTGCTTTTCTGTTTTTCAGTTTTGAGTTTTCATCAGGCAACAAACGCTCATAAACTATGGCCTCATTTATGATTGTTTCATGGTTCTTGCAGCCAAATTAAGAGATAAACTAATGAAGCTTCGCAACTATAGAGATGATCTTTAACCAATTTTAATCTACTCTCTTACACATTGCTGCTTGGCGTGCTTTTTGGCATATAACTTTCTTTTGGAAATTTGTCATCAAAAGTGGAAAAACATTCCCATTATACAAATCCTAGTTCGGAGATAGGAAATATATCTCTACTCGGGTGACAAAGCAAACACTTCCAGGAACCAAAAAATGGTGTGAAGTTTATCAAACAAGCTGAATAACTGATGCATATAGGAAGACATATATCCTAGAAGATGATGGCACGTACTAGGTTTCAAAGTTTAAAATATTGCTGTAACTTGTAACCTTAAAAGCACGTATTGTCTTGAAGCGTTATGAACAATAAAAGGTGATATCGATATACTCTTGGAGGTAAATTCTTTCATTGTTACAACCAGTTGGTTTGTATGTAATTCTCTTCATGTACAACATATAATAACGCATTATGCATTATGTTTTGCAGTCTAAATGTACAATGTGCAATATATATATTCTCAATGTAATAAAGCATTTATTGGCCTCATTGAATTTTATTGTACGCAATAGTTACTTTGAATCCAACCATTATGATACGCTTATGTATAGGTACCATGCACTTGCTTTTAGAAATCTTGTGAGACGCTATATATCTAATTTTCAATGTTACTGCCATTTTTACTTGCACAACCAATATCAAAACAACCAATAGTGAGTGCTATTGATACAGCGTTCGTTTGAACTTATTAGTTACTTTCAATGTGATATCAATGTAGACGCTGGCAAAAAGAAGGAAGCTTTGGAGGTAAGCGGAGCTGACGAGTGTCGGGCAATTTCTCCCCATCTCCCCATAGAGCATAAGCTTCCTCACCATGCACGGCATCATCTCCTATCTCAAGGTCGTCTTCATCCATCCTCAGATCAATGAAACGACTTATTAGAATACAAATCAAACTCGTCACAACGGCATTCCAGACGGTGATAAAACCTGCACCAAGGAGCTGGTAACCTAATTGTCTAAGACTTTGGAAGACATTTTCACCTCCAAACACGCCTAGGATCAAGCCCGAGTAGTACTTGTTGGGGGTAGCATGATACATCATTCTCAAAAGTTTAGGTTTAGCCAAGACGCCAGAGAGGAGTCCACCAAGAAATCCAGCCACTGCATGCGTGTGGAAGACTCCTAGTGTGTCGTCTACGCTCTGGAAGAAGGCTGATCTCCGGTGCAATACCATCATTGTGTACCATGGTACGGAACCAGACATCACTCCCATTGCAAATGCTCCCCATGGCTCTACTAGTCCTGTCCAAGTAAAGATGTTTGTCATAGCAGTGGGAGTTAATTTTCGTCCCAAGTAATGTGACAAGTGATTGACCGTCGCCTTATTGAACAGAATATGTTGAATTCGTTTTAAGGTCTAACCTGCACCAGGAGTGATACAAACAAGGCCAGTGATCATTCCCTGGACAGCACCAATGACTGAGCTCTTCTTGTATACAATCATGTCCAAGCAAAGCCAGACAAGGAGGCTGGTGGCTGTGCACAGATGGGTGTTGACGATGGCCAGTGAGGCAATCCGGCCAGCTGCAAACGGAGATCCACCGTTGAAACCTGTCCAGCCCAGCCACAGTAGCCCTGCACCCCACAGCATGTGAATTATGTTGTTTGGTGGAAAATGTTGTCTGTCCTTCGACTTCCTCGGTCCCACCTAGTATTTTCAAAATTATTAGTAATTCATTTGCTCAAAGACACGTTTGAAGTTAATCATCGGTACTAATAATTGACATAATAGAATAATATTGTACTGACTACTAAACTTCCATAGGTTATAAAATACTTTTTTCGTTGCATAAATTTTATTCTAAGGACACCTAATTACAAGCAGATTAAGGAAACTGGAAGGGATGTGAATAGAATTTTCTCTAAGATCAAATCCTTAATATGGGACAATAATGATATTTTAAAACTAACAAAACATTAGGTGTGCATGTCATTTACCCAGTATGCAGCAGTGAAGCCAGCCACCCCGGAAGACAGATGGATCACAAAACCCCCAGCATAATCAATAATATACTCATCAAGAAACCCATTTCCCCATATAGAGAAAGCTCCAATGGTGTACGAAAATGTGAGCCACAAAGGCACAAACACCATCCAAGCATAAAAATTCATCCTCCCAAGCAATGAACCAGCCAGCAATACAACAGTAATTGCAGCAAAGGCAAATTGGTAAAACACATAATCCGCCATTGGGATATACCCATTCCTGGACCGACTTAGCAGATAATGATCGGATAGGGCCACACGGGGCATGCCCACTAGTGGGCACAACGGTGAGCCAAAGGCCATGTGATGGGCCCATAGGACCCAACACAAAAGGACCATTGCAAACGCGTAAAAGGCCATGAAGGCTGAATTCACGGCCCATTTCTTTTTCACCATGCTGCCATAGAGTATCACTAGGCCAGGAACACTTTGGAGACACACCAAAGTTGTTGCTGTTAGTTGCCATGCATTGTCTCCTTTGTTGTTCCATTCTGGAGACGCTTCTTCGTTTTCCTGCAATCCTGTTGGAAGATTAATGACATGTGAAAGACTTGAATTCATTTTGGAAAACTATAGAGAGAAATTTATGCTTTTCGGTTTTGGAAAAGTTTTAGGCTAGCTTAGTGAGGATTACAATATAAAGGGCGACAGTTTTGGAGCCTTAACATTGAAGTAATCTCCCAAATTTTGTTTGGATTTTTAACAGAGGATACTCTGACATTCTTATTTGTCTTCTAGCTTTTAGTGATTGAGAATTCTAAGACCAAAATAACATCTGTACAAAAGTTTAAAATAGGAGGCGTTTACGATTAGGGTGTTAAATTTCATTGACCTATGTCTAAAGTATTGTAGTTATGTGTTAAATTATCTATTTAAACTTCAAGTTAAAAGGTTATTAATATGGTGTCGAGCATAAGGTTTAAAGTGAGAACAATATTAAAAAAAAATTCAAAACTCGAACAATTATATTAGGATGGAGTCATATTTAAAGTGATCAATTTTCAATTTTTTTTCTTAAGTTGTTGTTGAATGAGTCAAATGTCTATCAAAATTTAAAACTGACTTATATTAATCATTATTTATATTATTTGAAGATCTACTCAAATAATGAAGAGAGATCTACCATCACAGAAAATATAAAACTCTCTACATATATTTGTAAAATGTGTATGATAGGGCCCAATTACCAGAATAGATGAGTAGATGCACAACTACATGAGCAAGGTGAATTGCTGACCAAGTTGATTCTTTATTTCTCCATTTTATATCTTCAATATATAGGTAACAACTCTACACCATTTTGAGTGTTTAATTTAATTCACTAACTTTGATCTAGTATGAAAATAAACAAGTACTTCTTCTACAACTTCGATATAAGTTTTCTACATTTCTAAACATTTTAGAGCTTTTAAATATTCTTCAAAACCAATCAAGTTGGTTTGTGTTTTAATCAAATCTCAAAGTAGATTATTAATTAAACTTTCCTTGAAATTAACCAATACAACAGTAGAAATCTGACTTCAAACTACGAAATTGGCACTGAAGTATGATCAGATTAATTTTGTGCCAAAAACTGTAACGATCTTCTTGAATTTAATAACAACTCAACTTAATTTGGCATATTGGCAATTGCTTTCAACATCATGTTTACAAAGAATAACCATTTGAATCTAACAAGCAAAGAAACAATGCAAGTAGGTGCCAGATTCTGTCAACTGTCTGGCTGTCAAATAATAAATTATAATTAATTTGTATTTATTGACAATGTGGTTGATACCAATAACATCGACATACCATCTGATTTTTTTAATCAAAACTGACCTCCACTTGTCTTCAAAAAGCTTATCTAGTTGCCGCACTAATTCCATACTAATGGTGTCCTTTTCATTATTTTAGTATTCTTAATAGCCAGCGACATTTATTTTGTTCCCATCACAGTTCAACGTACGGTTGTGTGATTCTCTTTTATGTTAATGATAAAAGTTTAGAGTTTACTATGTACATTTACGGATATATATGCGAATATCAGATTTTCCCGTTTTATAAAAGTAAATTTTTTAGGATGTTATGACTGATGAGAGTGTACCACAATAAATATGGTTTGATATCATAAGAATAAATATTTGAATGTACACCACCCTTTAATAGAAGTTATTGATCTCTTGATTTTAGAAGGTCAAAGGTTCAAGTTAGATCAAGAGTTCAAGTTTCATCTTTATTCTAAAACACAAGGTATATGAATGATTTTATCTTAATTTAATTTCCTACAATAAAAAAAAAATATTAAATTATATATATTCACATATATATATATATTGTAGAGCAAGAATAGGACCTAGTCTAGTGTTCATGATCATAACTAGTTAGGTTTTTTATTCAAAATAATAACAATTGATATATGTGTTCACTTCTACAAATTTTTCGTACAGTTTGATCAATTCAATTCTATTGATTTCATTTCATTAAATTATAGTAAGAATGTTGTTGTTTGGATAAAAATGATTTCAATGTGCCTGAAACTGCCCTCCTTGATTGTTGTAAGGCTGATGAACAGACTGTTGCTGAATACCTTGAAAATTCAGGTCAAAACGTCTATAACAGGCAGATACTAAGTGACCCCCCTTTGCACACAACTGACATATGATCCTGTTGTTTGTCCTTTCTCCATTTCTACCTCAACCTCTGCCCCTACTTCTTCCTTTAAAATTTCCTATTGCACCAGAGTTTTGTCTAAAACTTATAAAATTTGCCGAAGCCTGAGATACATCTATTGAAGCTATCATGTTGTGCTAAGCCAATCTATTCTCATACCTCATTAAAAAGAACAGAACCTCTTGTAAAGTAACTGTGTCTTGCCTTGCTTTGATATTGACAACCACAGGGTCAAATTCAGGACCAATAACCCCAAGTATCTAAGATATCAGCTCATCTTCAGATTGGAGCTGTCCAACAATCATTAGACTTTCAATCAACTTCTTCATCTTCAACACATATTCGTTAACTGAAAAACCTCCTTTTCTTGTCATTTGCATTTCAGCCTTGATCTGCAAGATTTTGGCTCTAGAAACTTGTGCAAACAATGCCTCAAGAGTGTGCCACACTTCATAGGAGGTAGTGCAGTGGGTTACCTGACCAAAAACCAATTCACTTAGTGTAAAAAGTAGCCATCCAACCAAAAGCTGATCAATCAAGCCAAAAACTCCTCATTTATGACTGAATCACCATCACCAAAACCATCATCTGTGCTTTAAACATACTTCGGAGGACATTTTTTAGGAATCAACACAAATTCATCCAAGTCAAATGCACGAATTATAGGTAGAACTTATACATGCCAATAGTTGTAGTTATTGTGATCTAACTTTATTGGAAGCTTAAAATTCAAACTAGATGATAGAATTGAAACCTGATTTTTACTTGATGAGGTCTCTAATTGCTGCGATCTTTGAGCGCCATTCAACAACTCCTCTAAGTAATCATTGCACGCTGCCATGACTGCTAGTCTTTATGGCTCTGATACCATGTGAATCTTGAAACAAAATCAAAAGTAAAACAAGAAAGCAAGAATAGAGATCAAGAAACAGAAATCAAGATTTAGGAATTTTCTTCTATCTGGATTGTTTTGCATAAGAAAAATTACAAGAGAAGCCACAAGTATCAGCTTATATACACACTTCCAATCCATCAATCTTTTGACATCTGCTAAGCTCTGATTAGTTAATACAAAGCTAATGTGCCAATACAATTAGAGTTAATTACAAGGGATTCTAAGCTATGAACTTAAAGATTGACTTGGTAGCTTAGTTTGAGAGGTTAGTTTAACATATTACAATCATTTTTATCCAAACTCTTAAGGGTTTGCAATGCCAATGCCTACACAAATGCCAGTAACTCAGAATCATCTGCAAGGAAATAATGAT
Organism: Dimocarpus longan; assembly: GCA_022984855.1. Lineage (NCBI taxonomy): Eukaryota > Viridiplantae > Streptophyta > Magnoliopsida > Sapindales > Sapindaceae > Dimocarpus > Dimocarpus longan. Next base: position 1,550,079 of record CM041019.1, on the reverse strand, counting down.
TTAATAGGTTCAGTTAACAATGTCAATGCTTTCTTGCCTCACCTAGCATAGTTATGGATCCAGCATGGTACCTAGACGGTGATGCAACAAATCACATCACAGTTGACTTGAATAAGCTGTCTCTCAAATTAGACTACAGGGGACAAGAGCGACTCACAGTAGGTAATGGACTTAAACTTCCTATTTCACATGTTGGTGCTTCTATTATTAGCTCAAAAACTAATTCCAGACAGTCCATATACCTCAAAAACATCCTATATATACCTGCCATCATTAAAAATCTCCCAAGCATATCACGGTTTACAAAAGATAATGATCTGATAATAGAATTTAACTCTAATATTTGTCTTGTTAAGAACAAGAAAATAATGAAGGTGTTGCTGTAAAGGGTCCTGAAAGATAGGCTATATCAGCTAGACCCTTCAACAGCTGATCCAAGAGCCTTTCACAGTCTATCATCATCTGAGTTGTCAGCTTCATGTGAGTTGTTAGCTCTTTTCTTGGCAATTCCAGCTTCAAATCTTGTTAATTCTTGTTTTTCTAATTCAAATAAAACAGTAGCTTATAATAACTTTGATAATACTTTTGTTGATAGCTGTCATTCAAACCTTGAAGCTACTGATTTGCAATGTTTGAACTCAATAAAATCTAGTTCTGTTTTTGTTTTACATTGCTTAAAGTCTATTAAGCCTGCTTCTTTTTCTGCTTATATTCATTCTAATATGCATGTTTGGCACACCAAGTTAGGACATCCATCCTTTGCTATTCTAAAACAAGTTCTTAGAAAGATGAATAAACTTTGTACTGCACAAGCAACACTTGATTTTTGTGATGCTTGTTAGTATGGTAAGCTTCATCAATATCCTTTTGAAACTTCTCAACTCCTCTTGAACTCATTTACACTGATGTGTGGAGGCTCTCACCTTACACATCAAAATAAGGGTACAAACATTATATGCATTTCTTTGATACTTATACAAAATATATTTGGATATACCCTTTAACATCAAATGACAAAGTAACATTTACCTTTTTCATTTTTCAAAAGCTTATTGAAAATACATTTGATAGAAAAATCAAAACTATTCAAAGTGATGGGGGAGGAGAATTCAATCTTTTAACAACTCATCTTACTAAGCTAGGAGTGCATTTTAGATACTCTTGTTCATATATCCATCAATAAAATGGCTCAACTGAAAAAAATCATTGTCATATTATTAAGGTTGGATTAACACTCTTAGCTCAAAGCAATCTGCCACTCTCTTCTGGTTGGATACATTTCAGACATCAATAGATATTGTCAATAGATTATTACCAACTCCTACACTAAATCACATATCACCTTATGAAAACTCTTTCACAAAAGTCCTAACTATCAATTTTTGAAATATTTTGGGTGTGCTTGTTTTCCCTTGCTAAGGTCCTACAATACTCACAAATTTGATTTTCATTCATCCAAGTATTTATTTCTAGGATATTCTAATTGTCACAAAGGGTATAAATATCTTCATCCAAGTGGGAGAATTTATATCTCTAGGCATCTGTCATTCAATGAAAGAGAATTCCTACATTTAATTTAACTCTTTTTCATTCTGCTCATTCTTCAAAATCATTACCAAAATCAATGTTATATGTTCCATCTCATAATAGTTCAAGTTCAGACACACCGGCAGCACCATCTATGCCTTTATCACATCATTCATTTTCACCAAAGAGAGCATTGCCCTATCATCCTATGATAACTATATCAAAGAATGGAATTTATGAACCAAAAGCTTTTCATTCTAATACCCCCAACTTTGAGACCTGTAACCTGTCAACATATGAACCTGTAATTGTTACTGAAGCTCTTAGTATCCCTTGTTGGAAGTCAGCTATAGATGCTGAGTATAATGCTCTTTTACACAATAAGACTTGGATTTGGTTCCAAAAACAGATGATATGTGTAACGCCTTAGATTTTTATTTCGACATGATTAGTATTATTTGATTGAAATTTAGTATACAAAAAGTTAGATTGAATTGAAATTTTTGTGCAATTAGGATGACATTTATTTTTCAAGTAAGGAATTTACTATTTTTTGGAGACATTTTCTAAGTGAGGAATTTAATTATAATTAAATGAGGGATTTTGGAAGATTAAAAAAAATAAAAATAAAAATAAAAATAAAAGTGATGGAAATTAATGGAAATTTTTGACAAGTGTATGGTTGGATGAATCAGTGGAAAATAAGTTGGCATGAAGGACAAATAGGATGCATCCATATGCAAGTGTGGCATGAATGAAATACTGAATTAGTGAGGGCAATTTTATAATTTCAAAAAATTGAGGGATTAAAGTGAAAATATGAAAACCTATATAAAATGTAAAATTGCCAATCACTATTCATTTTTCTTCCTCTTTTTGCCGTCCATAAGCTTCTTAAATCTCTCTCAAAATTCTTCAATTTCAAGTATTAAATCACTCCTAGAACTTGCTCTTTCCATCATCTATTAAGTCCATGCATCATTTTCACTTAAATCTATCTAGATCTCCAAGTGATTTCAACTAGTAAGGCACAAACTAAGGTAAGTTGATATGAGTTTTTTTGTTTGAGTGTTAGGGTAAAGTTAGTAAGCATGAAAATGCATCTATAAACAACTAGAGTTAATCATTTTTTTTTTTTGCCATCAATTAGCTAGATTCCATCTTATGTATCATTTGTGCTACATGAAACCCTAGGTGACCAATTGAAAAAAGGTGATCAAAGCAAGGGCAAAGAGAAATTTTGAACTTCATTTGAGAGTGCCAAAAAGCCATTAGCAAACCTAAAAGGGTTGGTATACACATACTTTGCAAAATTGATTTTTTTTTTCTAGTAAGCTTACAATTGGAGGTTTTTAATTCTTATGAAATTTGATGCAATTGAGTTATGATTTATAGTTGAATAATGTATTTGAACCATTTGAATGTTTTAAATGATGAAAAATTTGAAATTTTTTGAAAAAGAATTGTGTTTGGCCGAATATGGTGTATGTAGAAATTGATAATTGTTTTGATAATTTTGATGATTTTGAGTTGTTTAGATGTTACTTGGATGTGCTTTGAATGAATTATGTATGGAAAATAAATTTGGAAATCAATTTTCAACAATTGGAATACTTGGCCGAAATTATGCTCTGTTTTTGTATAAGGGTAATTCGGTAATTTCTAACTCATTTTCACATTATTGGAATTATTTATGAGTTGAAATAATGAGTGAAATGAAAATTTGTAAATTGAACCCCTTTGGCCCAAATTTTGACGTAGGAAAATGATGATGTTCTTTGAAAATTTGATTGCTAATACTAAGGGCAAATTGGTCATTTAAAATGGCCAAGAATAAATCTCGATAAATCTTGAAAGATGGGTACCAAAAACTTGATAATACTCGTATTTAATAAATTTGTTTATTGAAATGAAAATCGGGTTACTTATTGATTAATCATAAAATGGTCCTAATAAACCTAAATATTGGTAGATGCGGATTAAAAATTAGCATGCAAATAGGGTAATTTCAGCAGTACTGCACCGTTATATTTATACGTTGATTTCAATGTATGAACTTTGAGAGACACTGAGTGTTTGGTTCAAAAATTGAAAAATATATGTGAAATATGACCCGATCGGTAGTCACCAAGTGACCAATGTCGGGAAATATCATCTGACAGGTAGCCACTGAGTAACCGATACTGAAGACCCGCATCCAATCTAAAGTATCGTGATAGAGTTTACTATGGGCGCTAGAAAATAATATATATAAATACATATAAAGGGTGTAATTATGCATAAACATTGGGTTTTAAAAAAATTGTCGTGTTTTAAATTTGCATTTATTTGAAATTCCAGTGAATTGTTATTTTACATTGGAAAATATTGAATCTTCTTTGATTTATGTGAAATTATAGAAAATTTTGGCTTTAGAAAATATTTCGTGTACACCCATTAAATAGAAATACTCAGTGCGTTGGATTTTCAGTGCATAAGTAATAGATTTGGGCATTATAGATAAAGACTGAAGAGGAGATATCCGCAGCTTACAACGAGTCACATCCATTCATATTTTGGGTAGTTATATCTTTTGAATTTCAATTATGTAAATAGGAAGGTGTATGGATATGAAAATATATATATCATGGATTTTGTAATAGTCAAGTTGTATAAGTCTTGATAAAGTTTTGTATTATAAATAGTTCTGTAAATTACTTGTCATTTATGTTCTTATCATGTATTTAATTTTATTATATATGGCATTTGATTTTATGTTTGAGTGGTGAAGTAATTTTTTTGGAAACGGACGGGAGGTTCAAACAAAAGTTGAGAAAAAATTATTTTAGAAGTGTTATCGTTTTTCTACAGGTCTTTAAAATTTGGATTTAAAAAAAAAACAGACGGAATTTTGCCGAATTTAAATATATATATATACGAAAATTTAGTAAGTAACGTAACGTCCTTAATCTCAATTTCCATTCAAATGGTAGTTGAGGGAAGGGTGTTACAATATGAATGTTGTAGGTTGAAAATGAGTGTTCAGAGTTAAGTTTAATCAGATGGATCTGTCGAGAGGCATAAGGTAAGATTGGTGGCAAAGGGGTTTTACTAAACTGCAGGGATAGACTTTGTTGAGACGTTTAGTCATGTTGTGAAATCCTCTACTATTCGGATTGTATTAGCTTTAGCTGTAACTTTTGGTTAGGATATTAAACAACTTGACATCAATAATGTATTTTTGAATGGAGAACTAAATTAAGTTATTTACATGACTCAACCAAAAGGATATATGTCAAAACAACATCCTAATTTTGTATGCAAGCTAAGAAAATCTTTGTATGGTCTCAAGCAAGCTTCAAGAGCTTGGTTTGATAAATTGAAAGGAGCTTTGATTAACTGGGAATTCAGGAACTCCAAGTCAGATACTTCTTTGTTTGTTTACCACACAAAATCAAGTGTCATAATCTTGCTTGTTTATATTGATGACATCTTGATTACGGGGACAAATCAGGAGCTAATTGATAGGATTATAGTTTATTTGAATAAGCATTTTGCACTGAAAATGCTAGGCTCTCTTAGCTATTTTTTGGGTTTTGAAGCTACTAGGGATAGTTCTGGTATTTTTTTTTTACTCAAACGAAGTGTACAAATGATCTGCTTAAAAAGGCTAACATATCAGATTGTGCTTTTTGTCCAATACCTATGAGTACAAGTACAAAGTTGCTTAAAACTGAGGGTGATCCTTTCTTAAATCCTACTCTTTATAGAAGTATTGTGGGAGTCTGGTAATATTTGACTTTAACTCGTTTTAACATAGCTTTTGTAGTCAATAGATTTAGTCAATAGCTTGTAGAACCCTCTACTCTTCACTAGTAGGCCTACAAAAGAGTTCTCAGATATGTTAAAGGTACTGTCAGTTATGGTTTGTATTTTAAGTCATCTCTCTGTGATGCACCTAAGTTGGAACTTGTTGGATTTTTTGATGCTGACTGGGCAAGCAATCTAGATGATAGAAAATCAATAAGTGGATGGTGTGTTTTCTCGAATGGCAACTTAATTTCATGAAGTTCTAAGAAGCAAAAAGTGGTGGCATGTTCTCAGGGACGGACTTAGTATAGGGCCAGAAGGGGCACGTGCCCCTCCTAAGATTTTACAAAAATTTATTAGGTATGTGTTGCTAATTATTATTTATTTAAATATATTATTAAATTGATATATATAATTTCAAAGCAAATATAATCTTAAAAAATGAAATAGTCAAGCGGTAGTAGGTGCGGTTTTTGACTTTGATCGCCGCCTTGGTCTATGGTTCGATATCACCCATGCAAGTGGTACTTCTCATATTTTTTTAAACATGGCACACTCCTCACTCTTACATGTGTCTTTTTTTTTTTTTTTTTTTTCCAAAAGGCAATGAAAAACACACTACTCACTTATGTATATCATTATACATGTACTTATACATAGCATTATATAAGTGTTATTTCACTATCTCTTTTTTTTTTTTTTTTTTTCCCAAAGGCAATGAACAGTGTACATCCCCTGCTTATACTTGCGTTTTTGTTTTTTAAAGGTAATGAATAGTATAAATGAATTTATTGGTGTTCATATCTAGGTTATAAAAACAAATAACATAGATATTTACCAACCAAACGAATTTTCATACTTGAAGTGTTTTGACTTTGAAAACTTTTATAACCTACCATGAACTATAATTGTTTTTGTTGATAATATATATTTATGAACAATTATCATTAGTTAACATATATATATTTTTTATACAAACTATTGAGTGTATAAACTATATCATATTTATATAAATTATTGACTAATTTTCCTTCAAATTTTCAATTTTTGAGTTTTTTTTTAACATCTCGTTTATAACTTAATGTATATTGTGAATTTATTTCATTCTTTATTGCTAATGTATAAACTTACTAGTATTTTAATGTTATTTTATGGTGTTTACTCGTTAAAATAATAGAGGTTATTATGATTAAATTTTAAAAATAAAAATATGTTTAACTATGAATAAATTACACTTCTATTTATAGTTTAAGTAATTAGTATACTTTCCTTTCACATTCATGATTAGAGTTTAAGTTTCATATTGTATATTTAACAATGTACAGAAAGAGTTTTCTCTCATTTTATATAATAAATAATTTCACAATTAAAAAAAAAAAAAAAACTCATGAACCATAATTATTTTTATCTTAATTTATTTTTATTTTATTTTACTTTGTTGTAGTGTCCTCTCTAATATAAATGTCTGGGTCTGCCATTGCATGTTCTAGTTGTGAAGTAAAACATTAGCTCAAACCTCTATAGAACTTACTTGGATTAAAGCTTTGTTATGCGAATTAAATCTGCAGCTTCATCATCCTCTAATATTATGGTGTGATAATACTGGAGCTGATTCTTTGGCTCATAATGTAGTTTTCCATTCAAGAACAAAGCATATAGAAATAGATGTGCACTTCTTAAGGGATCAAGTAGCAGCAAAGGAGTTTGATGTCAGGTACACACCTACTGAAGAGCAAACAGCAGACATACTTATTAAGCCACTTGGTATTGCTCGGTTTCAGAAGCTTAAAAACAAACTCAACATGGATAGAACCATGTTTTGTTGGGGTGAGGGAGAAACTAACCTCTCAAACTAAGCTACCAAGTTAGTCTTTAAGTTCATAGCTTATGATCCCTTGTAATTAACTCTAACTGTATTGCCACATTAGCTTTGTATTAACTAATCAGAGCTTAGCAGATGTCAAAAGATTGATGGACTAGAGGTGTGTATATAAGCTAATACTTGTGGCTTCTCTTGTAATTTTTCTTATGCAAAACAATCCAGATAGAAGAAAATTTCCAAATCTTGATTTCTGCTTCTTGATCTCCATTCTTGTTTTCTTGTTTTACTTTTGATTTTGTTTCAAGATTCACAGTTGTGAGACACTTTGTCATGCTTTTTTATGGTAGAATTGCATTTGAAGCTTTGGAACAAAGAGAGTGCTTATTTTTTGTTTTTATGGTAAGAGTAAAATAAGTAAATGAAAAGTGAAACCAAAATGTATTGCTCAAATTGAAGACAGTAATAAAAATTTCATTTAAATCGGTAAATACACACACATATATATATATATGAAATTTTGATTTTCTTTGATTTCTTTAGAGACACAAAAAGAGGTTTCTTCTTGTTTATTATTTCTTCTCATCAAAAGTGATTGATTTCTTATCATCAATTATGGTTTTGTTAAAATTTCAACTTTCAAATATAAAAGTGATGTAAGTTATAATGAATGCATAACAATATTATTTATGACTAATGATGTGTGGTTGAGACATATAATTGTTTTTTTTAACATGTATAGAATACAAAATTATCTCTAACAGGTAACATTATGAACAAAACAGGAACTGAAAATATGTTAATAGGTGGTCTTGCTATGTTATTGGCAAAGTGACTTTACTTAAGATCATGAATTATAGGTATTAGATATCATTGAGTACTGCATTCATTTACGTATGATTCAATGGCTATAAACTATTCTTATTGTAACAAACAATGACCAAACTTATCAGCTTTAAAAAAATATAGCAAAATTTATAAGATACATAATAAGGATAGTTGGCAATACCACAGTTCCGACTATTGCTTGCTGCTAAATATTGCATCAGATTAAATAACTAGCTATTAGTGCTTATTCATAAAATATATATATTAAGTATTTTTTTTTTCAGAATTATTAAAATCAGAATGAGACTTGTGAAATATTGATCAAGTGAGAAAAAAAAAGTTAGATAGTTTTGACATTAATAAAATCGTTAACGAAACTAGAATCATTATGTACAAAGCTAGAAAGAATCTAAAATCATTACACATAAGATAGAAAGCACCTAGAGACAAGGTTGAGGAGTCGTGATCATCATGAATTTCCATATATCTTCAAGACAGTTGCATGCTAATTAATTCAAACATGGTACATTTGTACAACCAAAAGCAAAGAGAAGCAGAAAGTTATTATCATTATTAATTATTATATATATACATACATACACACATATATATACATAGCAGAGTAAACAAAAACAAAATTTAATACTTGCCGTATTTGTGCCAACGCAGTAGCATTACAATGCACCTCCTAGCAATGTAGAACCTTGACTTTCTTTCCTTCACCATGGAAAAAGCCGAACACCAACACCCATTTCTCTTTGAATCACCAATCCCTTCCTCTTTGGTCTTCTTCTCCTTTGTCTTTCTAGTACTTGATGATATGCATTGACCCATCAAAAAAAATCAAAGCTAAATAAACGAATTATATATGTCTTTGCGATGGATATATATTATCTAAGTCTAAATGTATTAATTATATTTTCAATATAGATACCGTCAAAATCCAAAATATCATCGTAATATTTGCTTCCTTGATTATACATGAATCAATGAATAACATTCATGTCAATCTCTTTATAGGCTACTCTTTGTCTTCTATCCCTTTGAACTTCTCTTCATTTCTCTTCGTTGGCTTGTTTTTCATGGAAGCAATTGAACCAGATCAAAAAGGTTGGGTTGGTTTAACGTTGAATGATTTTGATGATTAGAATGAAAATTGTACAGCTCATGCAATCTTGTAGTAACTGTAAGACAAGTTTTTTTAAAAAAAACTGTTATATATAAAATTAGTTATAACACATTTAATTGGGCAAGCAAGAAACTGTTATTAATTTATTATTTTATTAACAAAAAGGTGGTTTTTCTGGGTGGGTATAGAAACTCACTCGAACATTTTTCTAAGTATAGAAATTACACTAAGAATATATGGCAACAAGTATCCAGAAGTACTGAATAATAAATATTTTAAAGAGCAAAATACACAAAACCCCCCTCAGGTAAGACCTAAATCAGTTATAAATAAAGATTGGGTTTAATAACATAATACCCCCGAATCAACAGTATTTGTTAACCAACTCTCGGTTGGTCAAGGGTAATTTCGTCATTTACTGATAACAAAAATTATTAAACCCATTTTTCCAAAACCTGATCTCCCACCACTTCTTCTTCTTCTTCTTCTCTTCCTCTTTTTCTTCTCTGCCTCTACCTGATCGGACTACCTTCTTCTTCTTCTTCTCCTCTTTTTCTTCTTTTCTCCCTGATCTGGGTTCGTGGAACCCAGATCAGATCTGGGTTCGAACGACGCGAACCCAGATCAGATCTGGGTTCGAACGACGCGAACCCAGATCTGATCTGGGTTCGCATCGTCGCGAACCCAGATCTGATCTGGGTTCATCGTCGCGAACCCAGATCTGATCTGGGTTCGCGTCGTCGCGCACCCAGATCTGATCTGGGTTCGCGACGACGGATCTGGGTTAGCGACGACGAACCCAGACGTCTGGTTCGTCAGACCTGGGTTCGGCGTGGTTCGCCGAACCCAGATCTGGGTTTGTCATGGTTGGACGAACCCAGACGTGGTTCGACGAACCCAGATCTGGGTTCGTCTGAGTTCGAACCTAGATCTGTTTGAAGATGATGTCTGGATGTGTTTGAAGATGATATCTGGATGTGTTTGGATTTTTGCAGATGATTAATGATATGTTTGGGTTTTTACATATTGATGTGAGTTTTTGCAGGGAGTGGTCATTTATGCCTGGATGCAGATTGATATTTGGGAGATGAAGGTTTCTGGATGAGTAGAAACATCTTCATCATTCTCCTGATGAAGATGAAAGTTGAGATTGAGTGTTTTAAATTTTAAAAGAAAAAAAAATTAATTTTAAAAATGGAGGGCATTTATGTCTTTACACTTTAAATTAAAGTTGACCGTTAACTTTAACACATTTTGACCGTTAAACTGGGGTTATTGTGTTATTAAACTCAATCTTTGACTATAACTGTATTTATGTCTTACCTAAGGGGGGGCTTTGTGTATTTTGCTCTATTTTAAAATTGGTTTTATGTTTAAGTGATAGAGGCCAGAAATTTTTTGGTAACAGTTCATTTTTTTTTTTTTTTTCAGTTTTTCGGGTTACAACACACACGGTTGAGAATTTATTATTATGGTTACTGCCAGTATACACATGTATTTATGAGTCTGATTTTCGAACTACCAGAGTTGGTAAAATAGTTGGAATCCAAATTGATTTTGGACAGCGAAAGAAGCTTTTTGTTAACCTACATGATATTACAACAGGTTGAAAGAGGCAATTTCAAATTTCAATATTTCAGGTTTTTTTTTAATATATTATTATATTTTTTCAGATAACTGATGTAGCCATGAACATAGTCAGCTTAATGTGCTTGATTATTTTGAAGAATAATTTTTTAAAATCTTATATGAAGAATAGGTAATTTCATCAAAAGAGAAGAGGTTTTTGTTTCACTTAAATTCTAACATAAAATGAATAGCTTATAATTAACTTGTAGATGGGGAAAAAAAATTAAGATTGCTAATTTTACACATTCTAATATAATATCCCAATAGTTTTATTATTCCTTATATTTTTAAAGAAATACACTTTAGGAACATATATAAAGAGAAACTCTTATTAGTTAAAATAAAAACTACAATCCAACTCAATCACATTGTTTTTATGTTTGGAGAAAGTATACCTGAATTTGTTTAAATGAATGAATTATTAAGTCATAAAATTTAAGTTAATATGGTATCAATATATATATCCATTTATTTAAATTTATTCAAAAAAAAATGTTAAAGATACAATTTCTTCCGAATCAATATCTAACTCTTATGTATTTAAGGCATTCTTAAGAAATATAAGAAAGAATTTATACAATTATAAATTTAAGAGATAATCCCAATTTTCCTCTTGTAGTTTGATGAAATAATCAAACTCCCCATTTACTTTAAGAAATTGCTAATATCCCTTCTTAATTTACAAAATAGATATATAAAAAAAAAAAAAAAAAAAAAACTCCTATAGTTTATTAAAATATCCAAAAAAACTCTACTATTAATTTGAACGTTAAAAGTCAACGGTTGATTGTCATGTGAGAGGGTAAAATTGTCAAAATAAAATAAAATATTAATATTTAATAAAATGATAATTTAATATTTAAAAATTGAAAAAAAAAAATTCACCGTTCACCTCTAAAATGAACGATGGTGATCAAAATTACTAAAAAATTTTTAAAATTTTAAAAATATTAATAATTTTTTTAAAAAATTCATGTCCAAAAAAATAAAAAAATAAAACTTAATGCTTAAATTCATTCTCTCTCTCTACTCTCACTCTCTCTTCTTCTTGTTATTTTTCTTTATCTCTTATTCTTCTTCTTCTCTCGACGATGGACTGACTATCTCTTCTCCTTTTTCTCTTCTCTTTTTATCTCTTCTTCGTTTTCTCCTCTCTTTTTATCTTTTCTTCTTTTTCTCCTCTCTTTTTCTTCTTCTTCTTCTTCTTATTCTTCTCTCTCTCCTTCTTCTTATTCTCTCGGTGGTGGTCTCCATCGATGGAAACCCTCTATCAACAAAGACCCAAACTAGGTTTTTGTCGAAAACCTATAGATCTCTAGGTTTTCAGCGCTGAAAACCCAGAGATTTCTAGGTTTTCACATTAGAAACCCAAATATTTTTTGATTTTAGGCACTAAAAACTTAGAAATCTTTGAGTTTTTGGCACAGAAACCCAAAAATTATTGAGTTTTTTATCTGGGTTTTCTACACTGAAAATCCAGAAAGTTATGTTTTTTGTTTGATGTTACTATTGTATTTGACGTTGTTGTTACAGTGTTGAGAGGTTGTTGATGATAGTGTTTGCTGTTGATGATGCTTTGATTCAATAGATGGTTGAATGAAGATGAGTGAAGTTATCTAGGTTGGTTGATAGATGATATGGTGTTATTCATGAGTGAAGATGTTTGGGTTGGTTGATGGATGATAATGGTGTTCTTCCTACAGTAACTAGAGATCCAATCTCCACTTTTTTTTATATTTTTTTAATTTTATTGCATAAAAATTTAATTTTTTTATTTTTAATTTAGGAGCAGTTTGATCTTTTCGGGTGCTGTGGTGGTCAGAATTTATTTCTCATTAACAGAGTTAACAAAATGGGTAAAATGGGATTTCGAGAACCTATAGGGAGTAATTAGCAATTACTTTAAATTAGAGGGGGAAAATTAGAATTATCCCTAAATTTAAATAAAAGAAATTTCCTCTAGGCATATGTATTCTTATTTTATCTAGAGCTTATACCGAAATAAAAACCTCCTTGGTTTGTGCAGGTGGGTTTGTTATATTTTTTATGTCCTTTAATCTTATAATCAGCTCCTTGCCAAATTATGAAAGGCTCAGTCATGCCTACCGCTACTATATGGCCTCGTTTGTTACGCGGGATAAAATTGAATTATTTATATAAGATTGGATTAGATGAAATTAGATTGGATTACTTTAATTGTTATCTTATGTTTGGTGACATTAGGATATGATAGGATTTAAATGAAGTTTTTCAGGGACTTAAATGAAAATATTCATATATATTTCCATTTCATCCACCTCCACAGTTTCTAACTCCTCCCCCACCACCGTCGTCCTCTCATCACCCTCCAAACCCATCTAAAACCACGTTCAGTTTCTCTCCCACCACCGTCGTCCTTCTCTCATCACCCCCCAAACCCATCCAAGACCAAGTCATTTCCAACTGCGGTACAGACGGTGGAAACGATGGAGGCCCTGAAACAGCGATGAAGACGATGCGAAACAATGGTGGAGATGGCGCTGATCGATACTAACGCGAATCGACGAAGACTGAGAAGATCGGTACTGGCAGGGATGATGCAAATCGGTATTGTCGAAGAAGATAGAGAAGACTAGGGAAGAGAAAGAGAAGGACGATCGGTACTAGTGCGAGTTGACGTGAAGATGAGGGTGGCGACGACGGCGGCGAAACTGGAGGAGAATGAACTAGAGAGAGAGAGAGAGAGAGAGAGAGAGAGAGAGAGAGAGAGAGAGAGTAGATGTGGGATAAAATTAACTCACAATTTCAATGGATTTCAATTAACTCACTCTAGTAGGATAAAATTGGTGGTGGGATAATTTAGTAAATACCATTTAATGGCATCAAACATGGATTAGGATAAAAAACTTGTCCAAACCCAATCCCATCCTAACAAACAAACATGGCTTATGTAACCAGCAAAACAGTTCTCACTACAAAATCTTCACGAATCATCATTAACCTAGTGCGTCCTGTCAAACTAGATAAATATAAATATAATATATTAATACAAAACTAAAATCCATGTCTCTTAATATCATGTATACCTTTAAAGTCAACCAAACACACCAATCCAAGTTAAATCAAGGCAGTTTCAATTTAAGACTACTCATCGTCGAAATGATAGCTCACCAAGTACCATAATACCAGCTGCTTGCTTGCATGCCCCTCTTAAATGTTGCAGCCTGTACCTCGTCAGAGAGAGATTCCCTCTCATTAATGCGCTTGAGGTCTTCCCCTTTTTTTTCTTTTCTCTTTACAGTCCCTAATATATGATCATCAGTTTCACCATCATCATGCATGAGTTCATGCATCTAGGGTTCATGAATGATGATGATGAACCTATTTTGTTCTTTTAACATTTCAACTTACATGCACTATTACTTCTTAATATAAGTAGTTAGATGCATCCCAATTCACTAAGTATTAGGGTTTGATTCTCATTAAATTCTTATTAAAGCTTACCGGAATATAATTTTTTTTATTATTATGAGAATAATTATCCTTTTTTTATGAAAATAGTGGTTAATCTCGGTGAAGAAAATTATTCCAACTACTATGAGTACTCCAACATCTCCAAATAGCATGACAGTTTTAGCCCTACAATGATGCCAATAAGTTTCCATTTTTGTGAAAACATTCATGCCTGTTTATGACTTTTGATTGATTCAAACCCTAAGTGGGTACTACTACTGTTGCTAGCTCTCTTTGTAATATTATTATTCATTGACTAAAAAAATGAAATAAAAAGATACAAATGAGATTTTAATGCACTGGTCCAGCTTTTAGCTTTGGTAGTCGAGGTTTTAAATGCTCATGCAGAGATTTTTGGCCCTTGGCCCTCTTTAAATATCCCACCAAAACATTCTTGCCTCTCTCACACACTCTCTTCAAAGCCGCTTCACTCTTTTTCTGTTCTTTTTTGTTTTTTGGGTAGTTTGGTTTTTCAGTTCTCTTTCTGGCTAGCTCTTTCTAGGGTTTTTGTACATGTAGGGCAAATTTTTAACAGCACATATACACATGAAATAGTATTTGTGATATTGGCCTGGTTCACTCAGACAAGACTATATATTTTTTCGAACTTTACTATTTTTTTCTAGTTTGATTGAGCCGTGCCAATATCTCCATGCTTTTTCATTATTTGATCTCCTTCATTAGAGACTCTTGAAGATGATCTCAGTCTCAAAAGGTTTGTTCTTCTCGACTACCAAGTATTTTCTATATATGTGTATCATATATGAATACCAATAGATGCATTAATTTGTTTATATATAAGTGTGTGTGAGTATACATAGATATTCACTGACTTAATACTGCATGTACGTAGTCACCGCTATTCCAGGGATAGGTTTGTCTCTACACCATGAAGAGAGGACTCTATTGATATTGGTATCAAAACATTCCGATATATAGAAATTTGTTGCAGAGAAAGAAAATAAAAGAAATAGAGAGACAAAAACTGTTTTTGCATTTTCAGAGAAGAAAACTGAGGTGTGAAATGGAGGGAGTGTGGTGTTATTATTATTATTATTATTATTATTTTTGGATAACATTCATACTTATTTACAGTATACCTTTTTTTGTAAATTAATACCCCATTTAATCAATCTTCTTTTAATGAAATATTATTTTAAAAAATTTGAAGATCTCAAGGATCCGTTCTGGTTGCACTATTTTTGTAGCTATTATTTGTGTTAAAAAGAAAAAAAAAAAAAAAAGATGATCCTGAAAATTATTTTAAGAAAAAAAGAGAAATTAAAGAAGATCCTAGACATGAGCAAGTACAAAGAAAGATATATACAAGTTGCCGCGCTGGCCTCTCTTTTTTGATAGAGCTAGAGAGAAAAGTCTTCTTTTATTAAATATCACTTTGTATTAATAAAATGTCACTTTTATTGTGATAATTTATATTTGAAATACTGTCCCTCTAAATGAATATTTTTTATCATCAAATTACATTAATGAAGTTAAGTTATATCGCATAACTTTCTTCTAGTTACATTAATGATGTTAAGTTATATCTCATAACTTTCTTCATAATAATAGTTGTAATTAAATAAACGACTTTTTTTTATATATTGTCTGGTTGAAAGAAAATGTGAAGTAAAGAAGCCTCACTGATCACTTCCTTTCTATTATACCAACCTACGCGTGGTTTGTCAACGAAGGCCAAACTAATCAACCACCGCCAAATATGACTTATTCAAAACGGGAAAAAAAGAAATTATAATTACATCAATCCAATTTATTTTGAAAAGAACAAAATCAAAAGTCATTGCAAATGCTTGACAATATTTTTAATTTGAAAAATGTCTTTTCTTTGTAATGACCAGATCAAATTGGCCATTAATATGTTCCTCATATAGTAATCAATCACATCATTCTTTACAAATCCCTTCAATGGTCGTGCACGGATTAACAACTGGCAAGCACCGTAACTCTTTGCGGTTTTTAATGGATAAACAATGTCCATTAAACACAAAGTAATTGTTGACAAAGTCATCCCAGAAACAAATTTACTACTCTGCCAGGTTGCAAATAGTTGTACTTTGAAATGCATAGTCGATGAAAGGGCAAGATTGTCCTTGAACGTGAAGCAAAACAGTTGAAGTTAGGCAAATAAGAAATATCGTAAAAAATTCTTCAAAAAACACAAGTGAGAGCATGTGTGTGTGTGTATATATATATAATCAGTGATTGAAAGTAGAGTCTAGGAGATGCACTACAACAAAACAAGTCAACCATACCGGGCATTGCCCGGTATGGTTGACTATCAATACCGGGCACGTGCCCGGTGTGGATACTAACGGTATGATACTATCCATACCGGGCAGTATCCATACCGGGCACGTGCCCGGTATGGATAATTGATATCCATACCGGGCGATACCCGGTATGGATATATTCTAAGTCACGGGTCAATCCATGGTCGACCCGTGACCTATCCAATATCCATACCGGGTGATGCCCGGTATGGATACTTATACCCATTTCCCGCTCCGACCCGGTATGGTTATCCATATCGGGCTTGTGCCCGGTATAGATAATATTTTAATTTAAAAAAAAATAAAAATTATATAATTTAATATTACAATAAAACTAACTGTTAAATAATTTAGTATTAAATTAATTTAATAATACAATATATAATTAATTATTACAATATTACAGAGTATGGCGAAGAGGAAAAATCAACACAAAAACTTATCAAAATGATGACACCATGAAGCACCAAGTATGGCGAAGTGGAAATCTTACAATGCGGACATAAATTTCTTTGGAACAAGAGTGGTACACAGAATCCATCATATATACCTCAAACATTAGATTTTCAATTTGGCAATAGTACAAGTTAGCAGCCATCATTTTAGCCAGTAAGCAAACATGCCTTGTGACCCCAGGAGTTACCCTCAGATTACCTGTATTTCACATTAACCACATATTAGACTAGGAGTGAAAGGGTGAGTGAGGAGAAATGCAATATCAATCAAGCAGGAATGCAGCTTGAATCTAGAGGGAAAAGAAAAGAATGAATAAAATTAACTAATATCAATCATGCTGTCAAATAAAGCATTATATTATGGTTTACGTTTTATCAAGTTTGAATGAAAAATATGTTACTTGCCCTCTCGACACAAATGGAAGCTAAAATAGGTGAAAGATGCAGTTATATTAACCAAGTCAACTTTGCATAGCAAGAAAAGAATGCTGCAGAAAGAAGGAATTTTTAATACACATTTTGCAGCATCTCTAGCTATTACCCTTAAAACTAAGCAAAATGAATTGACTTGTCACTAACTACAAGACCAAGCCTATATTACTTGACAAGTAAAATGCCTAAGAAGGGCCATTGTTGGTGTTTCTAAATCTACTACAGGTATGGCTCGCAAAGTCTGTGAACCACAAATAAACATGGACCGTTGTAATATATATATATACATATATATATATATGAAGGGTGATCAGGTTTGTTCTAATCGGGCAAAGTATTAAATCAACCACTAAAACAAACTTACTTTGGTTGTTAATTGTAAAGTAGAAATAGCAGGAAAACAAAACAACCATAACATATATATATATAAAAACGAATAATAAGGGAAAAAAAAAAATCTGCCAACATGAATACAAAGCAAACCGAACACAAAATAATAAACCAAAGTTGAGATCTAATAGCCCACTTAGAACCAAAATACAAACATAATCTCATAGAATTTGAACAAACCAAGGATTGGAAAACCCGAAATCACATTTAGATTTCTTCTTCTTCCAAGGTTTTAGGCCATTGAATAAAAGATGATCGAAATCTTCCCTCTTAACTGGTCTCAATTGAGTCACAATAGCTTTCCCACATCAACTCTCTTTGTAAACAATCAAAGTCCCGAAACATCATATACATTAAAAAAGAGCAAAATACACAAAGCCCCCCTCAGGTAAGACATAAATACAGTTATAATCAAAGATTGAGTTTAATAACACAATAACCCCAGTTTAACGGTCAAAATGTGTTAAAGTTAACGGTCAACTTTAATTTAAAGTGTAAAGACATAAATGCCCTCCATTTTTAAAATTAATTTTTTTTTTCTTTTAAAATTTAAAACACTCAATCTCAACTTTCATCTTCATCAGGAGAATGATGAAGATGTTTCTACTTATCCAGAAACCTTCATCTCCCAAATATCAATCTGCATCCAGGCATAAATGACCACTCCCTGCAAAAACTCACATCAATATGTAAAAACCCAAACATATCATTAATCATCTGCAAAAATCCAAACACATCCAGATATCATCTTCAAACACATCCAGACATCATCTTCAAACAGATCTAGGTTCGAACTCAGACGAACCCAGATCTGGGTTCATCGAACCACGTCTGGGTTCGTCCAACCATGACAAACCCAGATCTGGGTTCGGCGAACCACGCCGAACCCAGGTCTGACGAACTAGACGTCTGGGTTCGTCGTCGCGAACCCAGATCAGATGATCTGGGTTCGCGACGACGAACCCAGATCCGTCGTCGCGAACCCAGATCAGATCTGGGTTCGCGACGAAGAACCCAGATCTGATCTGGGTTCGCGACGACGAACCCAGATCTGATCTGGGTGCGCGACGACGCGAACTCAGATCTGATCTGGGTGCACGACGACGCGAACCCAGATCAGATCTGGGTTCGCGTCGTTCGAACCCAGATCTGATCTGGGTTCCACGAACCCAGATCAGGGAGAAAAGAAGAAAAAGAGGAGAAGAAGAAGAAGAAGGTAGTCCGATCAGGTAGAGGCAGAGAAGAAAAAGAGGAGGAGAAGAAGAAAAAGAAGAAGAAGTGGTGGGAGATCAGGTTTTGGAAAAATGGGTTTAATAATTTTTGTTATCAGTAAATGACGAAATTACCCTTGACCAACCGAGAGTTGGTTAACAGATACTGTTGATTCGGGAGTATTATGTTATTAAACCCAATCTTTATTTATAACTGATTTAGGTCTTACCTGAGGGGGGTTTTGTGTATTTTGCTCCATTAAAAAAAGGAATCAACTTTGAAAACAAAATCATATTTTGAGAGATGGGTAGTGACCTATTAAAAAACAATTCCATATCTTGACAAATAAGAAAAGCGAGAAAACAAAAATAACAGTTTGAACCAGTCTCAATAAAACTATCAATGCTCAAACGAGTAAATCAGTTTGTTTGCACATGTTAGCAACACTCAACCACTAAAATCTCTTAAGAAAACTTTACAACAACTCTAATAAAAAAAAAAACAGAAAACCAGAAAAAAAAAAAAAAAAAAAAAAAAACCTTGCATGCTTCTGAGCCCAAGATCTACGAACTGACTGTGTAGGATGAGCAGTGAACACTAGATCTACAGTTTGACTCTTCAGAGCATCGAAAATTTCCTGAGGAGATTTCTTAAGTTCTCCCACAAGTCTCTTGAAAGTCTCCTCGATATCTGATTCAGTTGTTGCAGAGTTCTCATCACTGAAATCACAAGCCGGTGAAAAAGAAGGAGATGCTCGGAGAAGAAGAAGAAGAAGAAGAAAAGGAGAAGAAGAAGAAGAAGGGGAGTGAACATACCGGCGATGGATCGACGACAAGGGCGGTCGACGGCAAATGGCGGGCTACTAGCGCAGCAAATGGGTGGGAAGTGGAGAGTGGCGGCTAGGGTTTGGGGGAGAGGTGATGTGAGAGAAAGTGATAGAGAGAGAAAGAAAATGAAGAAATGGGGGAGAAAACAATCGGGTGCAGGGTATTAACCCATATTATCCATACCGGACGCCCGACCCGTCCGGTATGGATATACTCAATTTTTTTATTATTTTTTTTAAAAATGACTATTCATACCGGACGCTCGACCCATCCGGTGTGGATACTGGACACTATCCAAACCGGACGGGTCAAACGCCCGGTATGAATACTAGATTTTTTTATTTTTTTTTAAAAAATGGGTTATCCATACTGGGCGTTTGACCCGTCCGGTATGGAATATCCATACCGGGCTGGTCCCGCCCGGTATGGATATTAAAAATTCTTTTTTAAAAATTATTGAAAAAAGTTATCCATACCGGACCACTTATGCCCGGTATGGATAATCAAATAAAATTTTTTTATATTATTATCCATACCGAGTAATTATTGTCCGGTATGGATAATCAAACTTAATAATAATAAAAATATTATCCATACCGGGCTTTTAGTGACCGGTATGGATAATTGGTATCCATACCGGGCCTTTAGTGCCCGGTATGAATATCCCGGTGTAAATACCCTCTTTTCTTGTAGTGATGTGAACAAAAATTTGAGTAAGTCAAGTTTCCAAGATGAGTAGCATGACAAAAGGTTCATATATAAATTTCCAGATCGAAAAAGCACATGAATCCGTGCATGTATATCCAAATACAATGAATATTGTTTCTTTTTCGAAGTCAAGATTAAACATGCAAGAGCATTGTTATTATTGTTATTATTTGTTTGCATGCACATTAGATATAGGCTTTGTTAAAAAAAAAAAAAATCAATAATTTAATGAAATTGACTTTTCTTATAAGGATGTCCGTATTTTAATTCTATATGGACCCTATTCGTCTACGAACTTGTCTAGCTTTGTTGCATTGGGAAAATATAAGCTACGGCCAAACTAAAACTATAAGTTAGAAATCTTTCAAATGAACACAATCCTTTAATGAACCTAAAAGACAACATAAAAACAAGTATGCGTTCACTAATATATAATTATCGAGCAAAATCGACGAAAAGGGTTACTTCGTGCACTTTTGCCTTCAATGCAATATTATTTGTACTTTCACTTGTTTAGTTGAGGGTGCACAACTTTGATTTAATAAACCTTCACTTGTTTACAAATACTAATTTCAGAGCAATTCACAATGAAGGCCAAAAGCTAACATCATTTATCTAATTATCACTTAGGGGTTGTTTTTTTTTTTTGAAAAAATACTGAACAGTGTTATTGAAGATTGAATAGTGACTGAAAATTAAAATTTGAATAACATGTTTATTTTTTATTTTTTACCTCTGAATATATTGTAATTTTTTTTTCTTTTTTTATTAAATTTAAAATTATCTGAAAACCAGTAAGTTGATATATATACCATTTTTATTATTTATTGTTACGTAATTTCAATTAATTTAATACAAACATTTGAAAATAAATAATAATAAATTCTAAAACATTTTTTATGTACATATTAATAATATTTTATTTATAAATTAAAATATGATTAAAAAATATAGTAGTATTAATCATATTTATGCATTTAAATATATTAATATATTTATAAAAAATTAAAAAAAAAATTAATGTTTAAATTGTAAATTAATTAAAACATATTAATTTAATTCCAAGACAATTTGGGATGAGATGAATTTAAGTTTTACTTTTCAAATATATTTTTTGTAAGTATCAAGGAAAAAAGAAAATAAAAGAAAACTTGAGTAATATAAAATTATGATAAATTTGAAATTATATTATTTTTGGATGATAGATTTTAAATAAAATTTTTTAAATATTATTAAGTAATTTGTAATTAAGTGAAAAGTTAAAAATTCTAATTTAATTTTTTCAATTATTTTTTGATAGTTTTAAGTTGTTTGACCATTTAAAAAAATAAATAAAAACAACTTAATATATACAATTAGCACTATTAAATCTTAAGTGGAAAAAACGATTTACCTTTTAGCTTCCATAATGTATAATAGAATATTAATATAGCTAGCATGATTCAAATTTTACCACAAAATTCTCATTCTAAATTGTAAAAGATAATTCAAACTTGCATGATTGAGTGATTGTGCTTCTTTGTTTTGGTATATTGGCCAGTGATAGATATTTGAGTTCCATTTTACTCTAAAAGCAATTATGAGAAAATTTTTTTCTTATTGTAAGAGTAGTTATTAAGTTACGTTTACATGATATCTTATCTAAAAAGGTGTTAACATAGTAATGGCATGATTTACAAGGTTCTGAACAGAACATGAAATCCAACCCGATTAGAGTTGAGTAGTTGGCCCAAACAAGATTTCGTTGGCACCAACAGTAAGACTTGGGCCCAATGAAAAGTTTTAATATTCGGCCTAAATGATAGTTTTTGATATGCAATTAATCCAATTAAAATAAAATTATTTGGGAGTTTCCTCTCTATTGAATATATTAGAAACATGATCTAATTATGATCTAATTATATACTTTCTAAGGAAATCTGAAAAATTTTTCCCCATACTTACTTATTTTTCAAATGGATAATTAAAACAATTTTTATTTTTTTTTTTATATATAAAAATGAAAAGAATAGTATTCTTTTATGATATGAAATTTGAAAGTATATGTAAGTTAGATTTTATTCATATTTATAGTTTTATACACACAAATTCATTTTAATTGTGTAAGTTTTGTAACTATTACCATATCATGTCATTTTATTTATTTATACGTAGAATACAAATATAAAAAGAATAATGTTATTTTATGATATGAAATTTGAACGTATATGTAACACTAGATTCTATTCATATTTATACACATAAATTCATTTTAATTGTGTATGTTTTGTAACTATTACCATATCACGTCATTTTATTTATTTATATGACGATTACATATCAATTATGATTCTTTATTTATACATCACAATTATCAAACTTATCCTTTGTCATTTTCTAAAGAATAATTCTCCCACATAGTCCAGCCAACAAGGAAGTGGGCTTCAAATCAACAAAGGAGTTAATGATAGAATCAAGAACTTAGGACCACATTCTCTTTTCCACTATAAATGTTTTTGGATAAGATCTCATCGATTTCTTTTCCTGTACCCTTTAAAAAAAAACATTATTTTTATTTTTGTAAATTAAATTCAACTTTTAATAGATGGAATGGGGTTGTTTTTTTAGTTTATTCGTCACACCCATATGACATGACTTTTAGTCATTTCTCCCTTAGATTCTAAATCAATTAGGATAATTAAATAATCATAATAATAACTTTTAATAGAATCGTTTTTCACTCAACTTTGATACATTAGGTTCTGTACGTTCCCCTTCCAAAGAAAGAGGGAATTCAAGTCTCATATCATTCACATACAAAATTTACTTGTTCATGCACATAAAAGTTGATATTCAACGTGATGTCTATTGTTGTACAACTTAATTTAAAATGGTATCTAATGAAATTCTAATTTTTGCTGCGAGTTGTGACCACCAACCACATACAAAAACCATACTTAAATTATAATACTTAAACTAAATACATGTCGATGAAATTTCAACTTGTGTTGCGAATTGTGACCATGATCACATATAAGATTGTATTATAGTTACATATAAAACTCTATTTATTGTTATAATACTTAATATAGACAAATATTAAGGTAATACTAGTGTTGTAGAAGTTGCTAGGCGGTTAGCAGCCTGTTGCCTAGCGCCTAGGCGGTGGTTAGGCGTTGCTGCCTAGGCGGGTTAAAACGGTCAACCGTTATCTTGTTGACCGACGGTCAAAATGGTCAAAATTGAAAAAAAAATTACAAGAAAAAAGAAAAAAAAAATCTCATTTCCTCCAACAATTTCTCGTAATATCGACAAGAAAAAAAATAAAATCAATGAAAATAATGAGAGAAGAATAAAAGATTCATACACAAAATCAATAAACAGGGATGAGGGTGGGGTAAGTGAAGATGGCGATGAAGAAAGGGGTGACGGCGTCGACGGCCTGGTGGACCAACAATGAAGAAGAAGATGTTTTGGTGCTCACAAACTACATAAATCTATCTACTGCATATTTGACACTAAGACTAAAAGATCTCAGAGAGATTTACTATATATCTTACAAAATATATGAATTTCTCTAGTACATATTTATTGCTCTTACTCACGTATTACATTTAGATGCTCATTATCAGTAGACTGAACTCCATGAATTTGATTTGTATTTATAGTACTAACATACACTATTTAATCTCTTCAATATTGTTTGTAAAATAGATAATTTAACTAGAGATAAAATAGTTAAAATAAATCAGCTGGAAATAGGAATGTTTTCCTATTATCTAGTATGACCGAATCTGGTCATGATCTTGGCTAGATTCCTCCAAGTGAATAAATCTTATTTTCAGAGAGAGAGAGAGTTACAAAATAAATAAAAAGATTTATTATAAAATCAACTGATAAATATTAGAGAGAGTTACAAAATATTTTCAAGAAGTTTTTTTTTTTTTTTTTTTTTTTTGACATAGTACATTATATATTACAAACACCAATACCACTGGCCGGACTCTCTAAACAAAGACATATGAAGAGCGACCCGGAACACAACAGGAGCGGCTTATAGGCAGGAGGGAGGAAAGCTAACAAATGCCCACACAAAGGGGCTATCCAGCTCTTGAACTTGCAACTTGGAATATGAGCAAGACCTACTTTTAACCACTCGAGCAAGCCACAAAGCTCATTTTCAAGAAGTTTTATTCCAAAAATGATATCCTTTTATAAATTGGAAATTCTATTTAATACAAAGTTACATATTAAAAAATCTAAAATTTTCTCACAAGATAAATATCAAAATAACCTTTGAAAAAAAAACAGAAAAATAAATTAATAAATAATTCATAGATGAAAAACAACATAATTGAGTCTTGAATTAAACATGGAAAAACTTTCTATTTTATGCAATCTAGAAACTGTCCAGAGTTGTTGTAATAGAAATAATTTTATACTACAACAATTTTCACGTGTTGTTGTAATGATTGATAACCTGGTAGAATGTTAAACTTGAGACACGAAATATGAGTATGTTCAACCATCTCCATATGTGCCGATATATAAGCACTAAAACTTAGTCAAAACAACATCGTTTTGGATTACCAAACAATGCCGTTTTGGATTACCAAACGATACCGTTTTGGTGTCAAGATTAAAAAAAAAAAAAATAGTTCAATTTCATTCACTCACCAGTAGACCTCAAAACCGACCACCCTCTTTTACAACCCTAACCTTTTTACTTTGGCAACAACAATGATAGTCACCAATTCTCTTCTCCGGTTCATCACTCTTTTTCACGACACCATAGCAACAAATGACAATCACTAGTTCTCCCTCTTATAGCTTCTTCGGTTCATCTTTCTCTCCCAAATCTTCTTTGGTTATCTCTCTCCGAGTTTGTGTGGATGGTTTGTAATTTTTATTAGATTGTTGGTAATTTTTATTTGCATTTTTTTTTTTCTAATGGTTGATCAGTTGTGGAGCCTCATGTTGCTCTGCCTGAAACCCTTGATTAAGGGGTTCTCTCCTTATCGACCTATCGTTGAGCAAGTTTCTAATGAGTACTCGGCACAACTCGTCGAGTTTCAAAACATGTGGTAATACCAACTTATATTATGAGTTGTGATTACTTAAAATCATATAAAACCGTATTTATTGTTATAGAATGCAATCTATACAGATGTCCATAGCTCGACATGTGTTGGCAGAGGTGATCACAAGGCACAACTCACAAGTCGCTTGCACGTTATACTTTGTGGGTGATTCTGTTAACGGCTTTTACAAGGTCACAGTTTTGCCGCCTTAAATCACATATATTTTTCCACGTGGCACTGCGTCAACTTGGTTCAGTCAAAGTTAGGTCAACTGCTTCGGAGAAAAGAAATGATTATCAACTCACAAGCGCCCCCACCCCGCCCCCTGCACCCCCCCGAAAAAAAAAAGGTATCTAGATCAACATTAAACAATTTTCAACTTGCTTTAATTTTCCTTTCGAAAATTCATGATTTAAATCTTGAATATAGTTAGATAAAATCCGAGACTTGACATTTTAAACTTTTATTAATATTAAAGCGATAAAACTAGACTGTTTGAACCAAACTAGCCACACTCATATATTTTTTTTTAAATAATTGTATATATTTATATAATAGTTGAATATTAAATTAAAAAATTCAAATACATATAGATTTATGAGAGTTGAAATAGAAAAAATATATTTAAAATTTACTCCAACCATTAAATGGCTAAATAATGTTTGTGAATCCGCCCTTTAAATCCAAATATCTATATTATATGATATTATATATATTCAAAAGATTTAAATAAGTATCAAGATCATAATTATAATAAAATTTTAAAATATTATATATTTTTTCCATCACTATTTTTTATTATAACACTTAAAATTTATTTTCTATTATTTGATGGAAGGTACATATACACCCCGTTACATCCACTGATCCACAAACAAAAACTGTACCTCGGTTTGGTTTATTGAGAAAAATCAATCAAGAAGAGTATGAAAAAACTGATAAAAAAATATTCCTTAAAAAACATCCTCCTTTGTCCAATCAACTAAAAAGTTAGTCTTCTCGTGACTGACCCACCACCCGACCCCACCCACCCTTGCTGACGTGGAGATCCCGAAACCGTCACCTCACCTACTCTGCCACAACTACTAAAGAATAGAATAATTTTAAGTAACTGCCCCTAAGTTTAACGAAATACTGATCTAAACCTTTTAATTTTAACAATAAACAACTAAACAAAAAATTAATTAAGATGTAATTAATTTTTGTTAAATTTAATACATAAAATCATTTAAAACAATTTCTATATAATAGAACTTAAATCTATAATTCTTATCTTATCAGATTTAAAGTATATTTGATATTTATTTTTATACAATTTTTTTAATACTACATAATTAATGATTTTTTTTTGTTTTACACAAACTTAAACTTTTCCAATGAATTTGTTTTGAATATTTTCAAAAAATATAAATTGTTTTATTACTTTTATAGTTTTATAAAATTTTAAAATGTCAGTATACACAATTAAATGATAATTAAATTTTTACTATAAACTCTATTTTATAACAGTTTTACTTTAAAATACCTACTCTCTATTTGAAATATCATAAAAAATACACATTTGACCAAGGTCAACTAACGGTCGATTAATTATTTTTTTAAATTAGGAGGTTCATTTTATTATTTCATCAAAGTAGAAGAGTTATGCAGAATTCTCTCACTAATGCATAAAAAATAAAAGGGACAAGTACGAAGTAGTACGTTATATTAATGATTCAATATTTATATTATTTTTTTAAAAATATAATAATTAAATCCTAAATTATATATAAAAATATCAAAATATCCTTATAATAAATATAATAATTGAGTTATTCTTTAAAAAATGTAGCTCATTCATCAGTTTTATTAAATGTATTTGTATAAAAAAATAAGACTTCAGTTTAATTGTTAATTTTATTGAAATGAGGAGAGAATGTCAATTCAATATTTAAAAATGATATACGGTGATATTTTTTAAAAATAAAAAATTAAAACTAAAATGATATATATAAAAAAAAAGAAAAAGAAAAGAAAGATGCATTACTCTCCTGAGTCTCCTCTCTCTCTCTCTGTCTCTCACTTTCGCGCACAGGCTCGAACTCGTTCATCGAAAAAGAAACCAACCAAAAAAAAAGAAAAAAAAGCCACGTATCAATCAATCGAACATGGGAATTCAATCACCAGTCACTCCACAGTTGGTCGACTTCTGCATATACTGTTTTTAATTTAATTTTATTTCTTCAAAAAAAATTTGATTTTCAATTTGTGTTTGTTCGTGAAATGGCGATTGAAGAGGACTTGGAGAGCTGCGCTAGCCGAGCGGTGGAGTCGCTGTCTTCGGCTGCTCATCCGCGCCAGCAGCGCCAGAAATTCGATGTCTACAGCGAGGTTCTTCGTCGGATTCAGGATTTGAATTATGACGAAGCCTATCTTCCTGGCTTCGACGATGAGCTCTGGCTCCATTTCAATCGTCTTCCTGCTCGGTACTCTTCGCTTTCTCTTTTCAAATCCCTAGCTTTATCTTTTTATCTGTTCTATTATTGATAAAAAATAGCGATTTTTATTGTTGTTTGGTGTTTGAATTGGAAGGTGAATGTTGTTTACAAGTGTGTTGTTGAAGTGTTTGATTGGTGGTGTTGTATGTAGGTATGCGTTGGATGTGAATGTGGAAAGAGCAGAAGATGTGTTGACACATAAGAGAATGCTTCATTTGGCTGAGGATCCTGCGAACCGGCCTGTATTTGAAGTTCGTGTTGTGCAGGTGCATATATGCATGGACTTGTTCAGTTACTAATTTTGGTTTTGTAGATTGATGGTTGTGGTAGAGAGTTTAAGGCAACTGTGGTGGAGAATTTAGCTTATATTGGTTGTTGACTTACTTTTTGGAGTGTTATGAGTGGTATAGCATTTAGTGTTGTTGTTATAATGAGAATTGTGATGTTATAGGAGCAGGGGTCGTTTAGTTGAATATCTTTGTGAATGTCATGTATTGATGTTTAATATATACATTAGTTGAATGTACATGGGGGTATTAACTTTGGCTTTGTAGATGGTTTTGTTTTAGATTTTTGCAGCGGAGAGAATTAGGGAAATTGATAGAATTTAACTTATATTGCTTAGTGACTTGCATTTTGGAGTGTTACGAGTGGTATAGTATAGCAATTGTTGTTGTCATTATAACGAGAGTTGTGGTGTTATATAGGATCAGGGTTTTTTCCGTTTAGTTGAATATATTTGTGAATGTAATGTGTTGATTTTGATATTTAATTTACCAATATTGTGTCGTAGCAGTTGTTCAGGATCATGGGAGGAAGAAATATCTTAACATGATTGTGTCATTTGCTGTATCTATTTTTGTAATACGGAGGTGATGATCACTACTTTTGCTTTGCTTATGCAGTTTTATTCTGTTCCCAATGGACATTCTGTTGATCCTGTTCATTCAGATAGTTCATTGCAAGAAGATGCACAGAGTTCTTATTTTCTGAGTAAACAAGGGTATGGCTCATTGCTTTGTTACTTGAAGTTTTGGATTTGTATGGTTATAATTGATTTGCACTGTTGCTTTTCTCTCTTTCTTCAGTGTCCATCCACCACCAACCTTTGGTTCATTCGCTAATCTTGAAGTGTTTGCACTTCAATCAAGTAGATATCCTGTTGAAGACGGAGACAGTGCTGCAGATTGGGCTCCACCTTTTACTAGGTAAGAAGTTCAAATCACCAAGCACTATCTCTAGTAAGTCTTATTATGGAAAGTGACTTTGATCTCCCCAGGTCAATTTTTTTTCTTTTCCCCTCATGCCATGATTGCCATCAAGGTTTTTGACTTTTTGGCTGGAAGATATCCTTATATCAGCCTTCTATTTTGTCGGATTTGATTTATATAAAACTGAGCTTCAAATGTCACTTAGAACATGATAGCTACTTCTT
This sequence comes from Dimocarpus longan, assembly GCA_022984855.1. NCBI lineage: Eukaryota > Viridiplantae > Streptophyta > Magnoliopsida > Sapindales > Sapindaceae > Dimocarpus > Dimocarpus longan. The sequence goes on along the minus strand of CM041019.1, from coordinate 1,520,579 downwards.
TTTTATAATATGATATTTATTTTTTGATGATATCTGAGTTCTACAATGTAGTTCCATTTGGCAATGACGCATATAATCAATCAGTTGGATAGGATATCGTGACTAGAAAGTATATCTTATTGGGAATTTCTTTAATGTTATTGTCATCATCGTCAACACACACACACCAAAGAGAAAATAACAAGCAGAGTAACATAGCTGAAAGTGTTTTTCAGTATTTGATTTATATTAGCACTGTGTATGATTGGTTTTGATTTCTTAATTTCATGAATTCTGCTGTTAGAATTTGCAGTGACCTTTTTCGCAATTTTTATGTCGGTTTTACTTTCTCAATTTTATATTTGGCAATCTTCCAGGCCTATGCACGAGATCACTGTTTCAACAGTTGACAAGCCAAAACTCCTTACTCAGGTAGTTGTCTATTTGGATTATATGCTTACAAGAAATGAACCATCATGTTTTTAATTTCTTAGCAAATGTATAGTGGCCTGATCGTATCTGTGTGTTAGCCTAACACGGTGTGGAAGTAAAATCAGATTTCTGAGATTTACTGCTGTTAGGCCTTGTCAATGTCTATATGATGATGCCAAAAAAAAAAAATCAAACTATGCAGTATTTAGCATTTGCATGTGTCTTTTTGTTCCAAAATAGTAGCATTATATATACAAAAATCACCAATCATCGTTTACTTATGTACAGTTTTTGTTAGTATGTGGTTTTTTTTTTTACTTAAATAAAGCTATGCATTTTGGGTTCTCTTTTGGATGGATCAATGAGTGTCATTCTTACTTTAATTATGTTGCCATTTTGTTTCCGTGGATTTGGAGAAGAGTCGTCTTTTCCCCCTTGGTTATCCAGCAGAAGAAAACTGATATGGTAATCGTATCTTTATTTTGAGGAGGTCTCAATGAATAAATGTTTTAAAGTTTAGCAAAGCCAAGGTTTGACTGCTGATGTAGGAGATAATAATGTTGCCACGGTCTTATAGTTTTAATGGAAATTGAAGAGTCTTATGCTGTGAACTTCATGTAATCTGATAGCTCATGCTGACAAATTTTCTTTCATAAATTATGGTTAGGGGACAATGCTGGGTGGTTTGTCTTCAAAGTTATTGCTAAATCCACTTATTATAAATTTCATGAACCATGAAATTATTTTCTGAAGATGTGAAGAATACAACACTTGTTTGCCATATTCAATCAGCGCTCTCTCTCTATCTCTCTTGCTTGCCATGTACTTGATAATGGATCTTGGTGACCAATTCTACAGTTGACTTCCTTACTCGGTGAGATTGGACTGAACATTCAAGAAGCTCATGTTTTTTCTACAGCTGATGGGTTCTCTCTGGATGTTTTTGTCGTTGATGGCTGGCCACATGAGGTGTGAATTGCAAATTATTTGTTACCATATCATTTTATCTTGATTCCTCTTTAGCATTTCAATTGCAAAGTAAAATAATGGCAATTGAAACCTTTCTTTCTGGTGTATATGTCAATCTGCTGCTTGACTTACTTGGATGTTGAACACTTTTCAGGAAACTGAGGAGCTTAAGAATGTGCTGCAAAAGGAAATCCTAAAATCTAAGGTAGTAGTTCATTTTACTACTCATTTTGAATATCGGAGCACCTATGTTTCTGCTTTCCCTTTATAGTATACAACTGTTTTTCCAGGACCAAACTTGTTCTAAACAGCATGCAGTTTCAGCTATCGGCATGAATAAAAAAACCGAGATTGTATCATTTGCTGATTGCATAGAAATACCTACTGATGGCACAGATGTGTGGGAAATTGATATGAGGCAGCTGAAAATTGAAAACAAAGTTGCATCAGGGTCATATGGTGACCTGTATGTCCTTGCCATTGATTATTCTTTCTTTGCATGTACAGATTATCGTTCTAAGTTGATTTCCTCGTTTAATTTCAGATACAAAGGTACATATTGCAGTCAGGAAGTCGCTGTCAAAGTCTTGAAGCCAGAGCGTGTTAACACAGACATCCTAAAAGAGTTTTCACAGGAAGTTTACATTATGAGGTTTGTATAAATGGATTCTGCTGTATGTAGATTATGCCTAGAATTTCTAGTGGAGTTCTAGATTCTATTTTGGAAATGTGGATGTTCTTGTGGCACACTAGGGTCAGCCAAAGATGCTATTGGCTCTCATGTAAACAATCCACACTGTGTCCACTGGACGGTAGACATTCTGAACTTATTTGAATTTTAATAATACGGAACATTTACCTGCAGATGAAAAAAGGGAAACATTTTGGGTTGTAGGAAACTGGTTTTGCTGGAAAAATAGCATACAAAATCTGATTCTCTAAACTAAGGACTCTTTATTTTGTTATATATATTCAAACTGTGCTCATGTCTTTTACTTGAGCACACGTCCCACATTACCCACCCAAGCACAAGCAGAAATTAAGTTGAATTCCGCCCAACTTGGTGTGAGGGGGATCGATACCTAGATCTTTTGCTTTTATTAAGAGCTCTAATTGAGTGGGCTATTTTAATTGGATGATTAAGTTACATTTAACAACCATACTCATATTATTAACTTGATTTTTTGATATGACTTAATTAAGGAGTTTTAGCAATAGTGATCAAGGGTGAAATAGGCCATTGTAAGGGGCCAGTACCAATTTTTGTCCCATCAAGCAGGCTAGTGAAGGGTGACCTGAATGTGATCTTTTGTCTAGAGGATTAAAGCTGAGTCAGTGAAAAATATATCTCACACGCATTGCTGTACATTAGAAATTTATTGTCTCTGCTTTAAATCTTTCTCTTGGTTATTGCATCTTTTTTTCTGATTTGCAGGAAGATTCGGCATAAGAATGTTGTGCAATTCATAGGTGCATGTACGAGACCTCCAAATCTGTGCATTGTGACCGGTAATCCTTGTGATTCATTACTCTATAATCCTAGAAAGTTAAAAATTGTTGTTATTATTATAATCTGAAGTCACCATAGCAGTTCTGGTATATTATGAAACTAAAATGAACAGCACTGTGTTGCTTATTTTGAGACTGTCACAAAAGTAACATTTCAGTTTTTGTTGTATCTATGTTGCATTTTAAATTTATGACAGCCTTACAGTCTTCTAGACTGATAATTGCATTTTGATGGTTATCCATGTGCTTTATCAGAGTTCATGGCCAGAGGAAGCATTTATGACTTTCTGCATAAAGAAAAGGGTGTATTTGAGCTTCCATCTTTGCTCAAAGTAGCAATTGATGTTTCCAAGGGAATGAACTATCTGCACCAGAATAATATAATCCACAGGGACCTAAAAACTGCTAATCTTCTGATGGATGAAAATGAAGTAAGAGGATACTTCTGACCTGCAGATTATTAATGTTAATATAATGTTGGGAATTCAAAGTGATATATTTTCATCGTGGTTTTTGTTTTCCTTCAGAAATTTATTTTCAAAGAGGAAGATATACTTTCAATTGTACTAAATTCTGTGTCCCCGGACAGGTTGTCAAGGTTGCTGATTTTGGTGTCGCCAGAGTGCAGGCTCAATCTGGTGTGATGACAGCTGAAACTGGAACTTACCGCTGGATGGCTCCTGAGGTTGCATTTACTTTTATTGTCAACATTATTCACATGACTGTTATTTGCAACGTAAATGGGGAGCTTGGATCTTCCTCGCTCCAATATTTTGTGTTCGGGTTCTCATCTTGTTATGGCGTTCATTGATCCTGAATGCATATTCAGACTTCAAGTCTTCTATCTGTCGCCTTAATGTTTAAAATTCTGCACCTGCTTAGTTACTGATTTGGCTAATTATGTGTCTATAGTTTTATCTATCATGCCTTTTAGTCACAGTTCTGCCAATTTTTTAATTGCATATGTTTTCGTCATTTAGTTGGATATGCCTTCAGCAAGTTTCTTATTATTGTTTAAAATTTTCCTCCGATCATTGAAAACGACTAGTCCCTGTGTATTTTTTCGTGCAGTTTGCTCCTGGATTAGCTACTTAGGTTATTATGTGTTGTAGTTTCTCAAGCTCTATCATCATACACAAGTATTTCTGTTCATGTATTATCATACTTTCCTGTTTCCTTGAAGTTTTTCTTTCCATGCTTGGAAGTGTTGCAAGAACAAAGCAAATCTATAAGGCAATAATTTTGCATAGCTAGACAGACACCTTGGTGTACATTTTGATAGGACGAATGATTAGCTTTGTTGAGAATATTGCTTCTCCTGTTTCCCTTTCTAATTGCATTAATTAGTTCACTTTCTTATTCGCACATCATATGGATACTTATCTCTTTTATATTATCTTTTTTTAGTGCTTGAACATATTATAGGTTAAGTATACTCATTCTGTCATTGAACGTAATGCTTCATCTATGATTCTACTAGTCTAGACCTGCTTCCTTCCTCACAGTGCTCTTTATGATGAAGGTGATTGAACACAAACCATATGATAACAAGGCAGATGTCTTCAGTTTTGGTATAGCACTATGGGAGCTTCTGACAGGAGAAGTATGTTGATTATGTAAAAAAATTGAATTTATGTTATATTTTAGTAGTGGCTTAATTCCGCTAATTTATTTTTATTTTTATGGACGAAATGCCAGCTCCCATACTCCTTTTTAACCCCATTACAGGCAGCAGTTGGCGTGGTGCAAAAGGTAACCATTATATCTATATTAATGTAAAGTTGCAAACTTGTAACTTTTAAATTTGACCCTCTGTGCATCCTTTCCTCTCCAAACAAAGAAAATAATGCAGAAAATAAAAAGCAAATGACCAAAATTTTACTTAATTTTAATTGTTTGTTTGTCAGGGTCTGCGGCCTACAATTCCCAAGCGCACACATCCAAAACTTGTGGCACTGCTAGAGAGATGCTGGCAGCAAGACCCAACTCAAAGACCTAACTTCTCAGAAATTACAGATATCCTTCAGCAGATCATGAAGGAGGTATGGTCGGCTAAGTCCAGAAATTTAGCTCCATTCAACAATCCAAGTATGAACTCTTCTTGATTAATATTTCCAAGCTACAAACTATGATGTAACTGAAAACAGGTTGTGATTGGGAAGGACGATCATCATGACACTAAATCATCTGGGGGCTTATTTTCGGCACTCAGAAGGGGCCATCACTGAAGGTTGGTGGAGAAGGGATCCTGTTGATATGACATGTATAATCCGATCACTATTGACAATTAATACTTGCTTTTTCAATTGTACAGCTTTTGGTCAGTCAACCTTGTTAGCCGTCATATATTTTTACTTATGTTTAGCAGTGCAACCTGTTCTGAGTGTTTCTCCTAACCCTTCACGTCCTTATTTTTGTTGCACCTGACCATCTTTATGTAGTGCTTGTCTTCTAATGTTTGCACTGTATGCAATGTGAGCTAGGTTGGATAGCTGCTGAGACTGTTAGCTTTCAGTTGTTGCAGTTTATCTAGAACGGTAGAATTCACAACTGAACTGTGGTTGTTTGCTGAATTACATGTAATTGCAACTTTTAGGAAACTAGATGATGTTTTCACTCAACAGCATTGTACATGATATGAAATATTAGAAATCACAATTTGGTGTGTTTAGGGATAGTTGATAATGGTAAAAATATGGTGTGTTAGCCATCACTGAACACTGTTGAGGATCTGCCTTGCACGAACCCTAACCTGCAATCGCACCAGTGCATGCATACAATGCATCGCTATACGCGACTGTCTTCTCACACACACCCCACGAACTAGTGCTTGTAGCTTCACCAGACTCCTCAGTGCTCTAAATGCCCTTCTTGCCTGTAAAAATTTTCGGATTATTAGAGCCTGGACAGATCAGTTTACTTTATCAATCAACAGAAAGTATTTAAAAAAGTTGAAGTTTAACAGGATAGAGGACGTACAAGATGACCCCTGAAAACGGCTTGAATCTTGACGGCTGCTATATCATCTTTACTGAACTCTTTCTGCAATGGTGTTGGCACCGATGAAGCTGAGCCAATGCCATCATCAGAATAGGCTGCCGCATCCTGGAACTGTGTGATGTTTATCGCTTCTTGATTGGCGCTTGTGCTGAGGAGAATGGTGATGTCCCTGTGAGATTTTGTGATGAACTTACTCTTGACCACATTTAACCATTTTCTGGATATCCCCATTTTCTTTGTTTCCTCGTTTGTTTTGTTGTGCTTCTTGCTTGAGTCTATGTTGGATTTAATGTATTATCTTCACTCGTGAAAATTCTTCGAAGATGTCAAAGAGGATGCGTAAAGCTAGAGATATGCCCACCATGTTTGGTTCCGGAGTGAGCATAGTGCTTGTCAGAAACTGAGAACGTGGCAACATGAATTCCTTCTCACCAACCATGTGTGAGTTTGAAGTGTTCCAAGCAACAAGCAAAAACAGTGCTTACAAGTTCCGCTCTAATGAGAAAAATAATAATAATGAAATTTATTTAGAGCGCGAAGAGTAGTGTTATGTTATTTCGATGTAAACGTAAAGAAAATGACAATTTTTCTTACAAATATTAATTTAATCGGTGGACAACAGATGAATCCCACGTGGACCACCGTCAGGCTGCGTGAACTTATTCAAGGTGAGTAGGTCAACAAATCTGTTGGGGCCACCCTAACGAGCTGGGTTGTTTAATTGGTTTTTTGTCCATACTCATACAAGAATTAAGAATTAAATTGCTTTATTGTAAGTGAAACCAAATATTGTAAACTTTTTCATAGTGGTAAACATAAGATTTTCACTACTCTTAATTGAGGTTTTGGAATTGGTGGAAAAGGCATGGAGACAACCAACCAAAAAAGAGGAAAGAAACGAGGGAAAACTTTGTTTGAAAGAGAGAACCATTTTTATTCATCTATTATTTTGTGTTGGATACAATTTTTGCACTACTTCTTTCATATATTTTTTCTTTTTATTTCCATTACAGGATCTGCAATGGCAATACATATCAGTGAAATATTATGGTTTCTGCTGAGCTTCCTTTCTTTTCTTAAGACTAGATTTTTATGTACAAAGGATGGCAAATTATTCAATGAGTGAGCTTGCTTCAGGCTTCTGAGGGGAGTCCGTTCTCTCTCCAGGCTGCAAACCCACCAGCAATATCTGTGATGTTTGTAAAACCCTGAAAAGAAACAATGAAACTCAATCAGATTTGTCAATTACTAAGAGTGAAGATTGGCTACTCCAACCCATTACAATGTTTAATTTGAAAGTCATGAAAATGTGACCACCTTGTAAAACATTGAAATTAGAGTCACACATTCATTATCTAGTATGGACATCCTGATATTATAACAATATGGAAAAAAAAAAAAAAGGACTTTTCAGTATAAAAGTTTATTTTGATCACGGTTTTTAAATTTCAACCTGTGATTGAGAATTCAAATCAATGTTAAAATCCAAATATTTGTACTTAAACATTCTAAAGATTATAAGGCAACACAATATCTTCATGTCAAAAAAAGTGAGACATACATATATATATATATGGGGAAAAATGTTATTAAGATTTCTCGGTATATTTCAATGTAACATAATCAAACCCATTTAAAGTTGATATTTGAACAAAATTAACAAAATTTGAAGTTTTCACTTCCTCTCTCTTGATAAAACATGACCCAATCCTTAAAATCAAAGCTAAAACTTGAAAGGGTTGAAGTACTTACAGCAGCTAAAAGATCAGAAGCAGCCATCAGAGATCTTTTCCCACTCTGGCACCCCTGTACACTCCCATGAAGTTAGGTTACAATCACAAACTACAAAGCATATTGAAAAATATTTTGAAGCTTGCTAGTAAAATCCATGTAAATTTTACATATAAGAAACTCACAACAATGATTTCATCATATTGTCCAAAATGAGCAGACACTTCCTCCACAAATTTCAGGTTCTTTGACATTCCTGCATATTCAAATAGCAATTCAAAATTTTGAGACTCTAGCAGATTCAATTTGTCATCAGAAGGATATACAAATTCAATAGAATTAGTTGGTGAAGAAGTTGTTAAAATGAAGGTAAATCAACCTGATCCAACTCTGTACATGTAAGGGACATTAATAGCTCCAGAGGCATGTCCAGCACTGAACTCCTCAGGAGTCCTACACGATCACATACAAATAACACAACTTGCAATTAAACTACATATATAAATACAACAAAGCTTGGTGTTTTTAAACAAACCTCCACTATCATTAGTTGACGTTACATTGACCGTTTATACATAAATTTCTACATGAAAACACAAAACCAGTACCTGACATCCAAGTAGCGATGGCCAGCTAGAAGAAGCTCATGAGCTACTCTGACAGGAACCGAAGTTGGGACCCCAACAGCTTCCACGTTCCCTCTGAGACCTGCTTTTGGGCTGTACATGTGTCACATAGAAATCAACAAAAACCACACCAATTTATAAACAGATTACATTAAAACGACAAACCATCAAAGCAACAAATACCCAATGCGTACCAGAAGCTCCTAGCAGCAGTAGTACTACTAGTGGCAACTTTCCATTGTTTAGGAGGATTCACAGTCATTGACAACATACCCCTGATAAGGAACGAATTCAAACACTTGTTAAAACCTGTAAACCCAATGAATCAACCAATTAAAACACAACTAGCTAGCTAGCTAACCTGTGTCCATGAGTGATATTTTGAGGACAATGAAGTGGAGGTAGTGAATGTGATGATAAAGAAACCAATAAACAAGTTGCTTCCATGACTGTTCTCTCTATTGTGTGTGTGTCCTTTGGATCGATCAATTTGTGGGTTATGCAGGTTGTTTGTGACATTATTTAATGGGGGGATGTGACATGTAGGGGTGGTGTGGCGGTAAAGAAGAGGTGATCAGGCATGGATGCGACGTCAGATAATGCTAGTTTTGGTGAATCACATGAGTCAAAAGAGGAGTTGTTTTTGGGTTTTTGGCACGCAAATATTTGCATGGATAAGTTTCAAACGTAGTTACGAACTGGAAGCGTTATCATCTTAGCCCAATAGCACCAGTCCCAACGTCTGGCTGTTTGAAACTACACGTGTCATCTCACCTATAAAAATCTTTTTGTTTTTATTACTCAAAGGCAATTGGCCCACCAAATTTTTGTGATTATTTAAATTTCATTTTATAAAGTTATAACACCGAACCAGTAAGGAAGAGTCGAAATGGAACACTCTACATATTTTTCCTTAAAAGAAATTAAAGATTACATATATAGTTTAAACATCTACGCTATAATAGTATGAAACATTATTATTATTAATTTTTGAATGTTTAATTTATAAATTAAGAGCATTTGTTATCCAGTTCCCTTTAATTGAGGGATTTACACTAACCTTAATGCGTTGGTTTATACTGCATATATGTAGTGGCCAAGTTTGGTTGGTAACTACATCTTTCAATTAAAGCTGGATAAGATTTCAAATTCCTATCCTCTTTTTCTGATTAAAAAAAAAAGAATAATATATACATGGAATTTATTGTAAAAATTTACAAGTAAAAGGAATTCTCCATTTTTTAAAAATAATTTAATGATAAATTGTATAATCATAAACTATTACAAGCTCAGAAGAGAAAAATTTAAATCAATAACCTAATGATAAATAATTTTGTCAAGAACTTTGTTTACCTAAAACCTACTTTTAGTAATACCAAACAAACTCACATATCGATTATGCAATTGTGTAGGCTAGCAGATCGAGATAGATTTAAACGGCCCGTAAAAGTTGGGGCAGAAGGTCAATTCTTCAATGGACCAAAGAAGCCCAAATCTTTTAAACATGGGCCTAAAATGTGATGGATTATTTGGGCCTTGGCCCAATGCTAAAACTGGGTTTAACAGCTTCTAATAAAAATACAAAAGAATGAAACGCAAACTCAGGGACCAGGCTTCAATGGCGAGCTTCATTAGCATGTCACCATCTCCATCCTTCTTGTCTCCTGCCTCTGCTTCTCTGTCTCCTCCTTCTCGTTCTATCACCTTTTTATCCCAATTCAAGGTAACCCACTTGACTCTTTTTTTTTTTTTTTTTTAAATTGTTTTGATGTTGAAATACTTGAAAAAGCAGTGTTGGGGTGCGAGAGTTCTGGTCCTTCCAGTCAAGTGCTCGTCTTCGTCTGGGCAAAATCACGATGAAGAAACAGAACGTGAAACACCCAGGAGAAGTGTTTCGTCCTACGCTACTTGGTGTGCAGGAATTGGAGGTGTTGGGTTCCTTGAAACTGCCTACTTGACTTATCTCAAGCTCTCCAACACTGATGCTTTCTGCCCAGTTGGTGGTGGCAGCTGTGGTGATGTTCTCAACAGTGACTATGCTGTTGTTTTTGGTATTGTTTTCTTTCTTCTTGTTTAAAAGCATTGTGTTAGCTTTGTTGTGTTTGGTTGTTTAGAAAATAAGAAGAGAGAAATAGAAAAAAAGAAAAAAAAAAGTTTGAAGTGTACCCTTTTATGTAATCTGTTAGAGAAATGACTGTTGTATGGAAAAATATTGACATGTGCTCTCTAGAGGATTTGTATTGGTGTAAATTTAGATAAAAAATGAAATATGGACTCTTACATCTTGAAGAAATTATTATTATTATTATTTTTTGAATTTATAGGTGTTCTTGGTTATATATTGGGAAATTTTGGACTAATGATTGTAGTATTTGCATTTTTATAATCCGCTAGAGAAGTGAATGTTATATGGAAACTGTTGCACATTAAGGAAGTTATATATTGGAGAATTCTGGACTAATGATTGTAGTAGTGTTATATGGAAAATTTTGAACATTAAGGAGGACTTCTAACAGGCTTCCATATTTTGAGAAAATAGATGTTTTGTTTTTATCTGGATTTATATGTGTTATTAGTTATTCTACTTAAGTGGGAACTGGGAAGTTATATACAAATGATGGTACTATTTGCATTTGGTAGGTGTTCCTCTTCCATTGATTGGGATGGTTGCATATGGGTTGGTTGTCACTCTTGGTCTACAATTGGCTTTAAAGAATTTTCCTAAGCGAATCGATGAGTCTTACAGCCGTTTGATTTTGCTTGGGAGCACTACTTCTATGGCTGCTGCCAGTGCATATTTTTTGTATATTTTAAGCACAAAGTTTCCCGGAACATCATGTGCATACTGCCTAGCTTCAGTTGTGTTGTCATTCAGCTTGTTTTTCATCACTCTAAAGGTATGTTTCTTGCATCAAAATTTTCGCTTTTATTGTTAGTTGGTTAGAAGTTAATGTTATTGGGTTCATAAACAGAGGCGTTTTCTTATAGGAATTTGGGTTGGAAGAGATACAAAAGGTGTTGGGTGTACAGCTAATTGTTGCTAGCTTGGTGATTGCTACTCTAAGCTCATCGTATAGTTCTTCTCAACCTGTATCAAGGTTAATAACTTCTTATGCACAATTCTTCTCATCTTTCTTGTGAATCCGTAACCCTGATCTGTTTGCAAATTTTCCTTTGATCATGAGGTATGAAGAAGTCTAGATTTTCATGGAGAAAGGTCCATCACGTCCAATCCTAACCACATACTTTAGAACATTTTTACTCCTTTGTGGCGGTGGTTTATCCGGTGCCTTAAATACTAGCAAAGACTTGCATTATCAATTTGCTTTTCAGAACTTGAGATATTTTATATCTGTATAGATGTATGTTTTTAACAATTCTTCATTCCATTTTGTATGGGCTAATGCTCAACTTGTCGACATTTCAATCTTCAATGGTTAATGCTCTTGCAAAATATTAACGTATCAAATGGGGTGTGTCTATGGTTCTGTTAAGATGTTTTTACTTTATGTTAGGTTGCACTTGAGACCTCTGCTTTTTATATTTCTTTTCTATGTTAATATTACTAGGTTGAGGAATTTTTGCACTGACTCTCTTTGTTTGTTTTCTCGTTTCTGCTTTAACAGCCAGGCTGAAGTTAACCTGCCATTTTTTGAAACTGAGGTAACAACACCATCAAGTCCTTTCACTCTGTCTCTTGCAAAACATCTGCATGCAATAGGAGCAAAAATGTATGGGGCTTTCTGGTGTTCACATTGTTTAGAACAAAAACAGGTACTTCCTTTCTCCTTGGTCGGTTCCCTACATGGAAGGTTGTTATGTAAGCGATTGTTATCTATCAGCCTTGGCTACTGTGTGATCACCGACAACCAAGGTTGCCAACATTAGTTTTCAAGCTGTAAGATGTCAAATATAATTATTGTTTTGCCAAACATAAACAATTTTGCATTCCTTTAATGGCCCCCTTTAATCACTGCTTAATTCAGTGAGGATGACTGCTTGATATTGTCATATTGATTAGTGATTTTCTAGTCTATAGAGTTAAAATCAAAGTCTACAAGCTTCATATCTTAATGACATTTATGTCTTCCTATCAACTGCATGTGTATTTTTATTAGCAGTCTTGCAGCATGTGTATTTTTATTAGCATTGTTGCAGCATGCTTGTCCACCATTCTGGTTCTTTATTCTTGAGTAGACAACTCTAGTCAGTCTGTTCATTTGAAATTTTATGTTTGGTTATATTGAACGTTCCATGATTCTTAACCATCTTAACTTCTTTGTGCCATCAATATAGATGTTTGGACAAGAGGCTGCAAAACAACTGGACTATGTTGAGTGCTTCCCAAATGGATATAAGAAAGGAACTAAAATAGCCAAGGCATGTGCAGATGCTAAAATTGAAGGGTTCCCTACATGGGTGATTAATGGTCAGGTGAGAAATGTCGCTTTTATCTGTTTAAGATACTTAAATTTCATCCTAAAAATTTCTTCAAAACTTCATTGGGGTTATTGCTTTGGTATCGTAGTTAAGAGTAACGAGTAATCGACTTGATTCTCTTTCTTATAAGGTTTCATATACTTCGTCCTTTTATAAAACAAGTCATGTAGTGGTTTTGGCCCCAGATGAACTTATTTTTTCTACATATCACCATACTGCTTGTACGATTCAAACTCCTAGCAACGTTCCATCTCTGCTGTCCTCCCACTTTTTTAGGCCTCCAAAGACTAGACCATTGACAGTTCCTATCCCAAAAAGTACTAGATATCTATGGTCGTGAGAGTCATAACAGTGTGATTCTTACTTTATCAACCACTTCATTATTCTAATCTGAGAAGATATTTATTACAGGTTCTCAGTGGAGAGCAAGAACTTGAAGACCTTGCACAGTTGTCAGGGTTTTCTGAAGTTGGTCAGCCTAGTTAAATGTTATTTCATTATACTTTTGTATAGTCTACAGATACCATTATGTTGTGCAAACACATGTAGTTCCTCTTAACTTGAAAAAAAGAGGTCCTAGGTGTATGTACATTCATCTGATAAAAGTTAGCTTTTTTCGTATATCAGTGTACTCTGTTGAGGTTTTAAAACTAGTTGGCTTATGACTGCAAAATCTGTAACAACAGGATTCCTCCTGACAGATCTATAATCATATTTGACAGATTCTTTTAAAAGTGATTATGAGATTATTCAATCCAATAGTGAAATCAAAATGGATTGCATTACATGCTAAACTACTTTTCAAATCAATTACAAACTTAATAAAATTATGAAACAAATGCATTGATTAATCCTTACTTGCAATAGCAAGGTCTCATTATCAATTATCTACATGTGAAGTTCCTTAGAAGACAATCCAATGTATCAATGTGTAATCTTACATTGGATAAGATTATGTGAGTACTCCAAGAAGCTTCAATCTTGCAGCCACAGCACTCAAGCCAAATTCAGACTTGATCTCCATTAGCCTCTAGCTTTTGTGATGGCTGCCTCCACAAGGAAACTCCCCTTGAGGAAGGTGCAGTATCTGATAAATCTCCACCAATTTTATACAACCTTTTTACTTGGTCATAAACTATAATTAATTTCCTCACTTAACATAGCTTAATTTTGTCCATAATTTTAGCCACATTATAACATAGTATACGTGGCTGTACTTCTCTTCATCCAACAAATTGATAGAGTTTTAATTCCCACCAAATGTATTTACAAATTTGACTAGATAATTTTTTTTTAATTTATTTATATTTGTGAAAATTATTATATCATGATTATGAGAGTAGATATTTAGATTACAAAACTAATAATTCTTTGTAGATCTAGATAAACTTTTGACCAATTCGGTACAAATTTTAAAAAAATGTCTAAACCATTTTATAATAAAGAATGTGTTATGAAACATGGCCTAAAAGCAATGAATATAGAACAATAATTAAATAAGAGAGAACTAACAAAAGTAGGAGAGAAAGAGAGAAAATAATTCTATTGATGTGTATTTTCAATGGTTACAATATAGACCTATTTATAGGCAAATGGGAGAATCATTTCCATAATTGAATATCAACAAATAAGGTAAAGAATATTATCAAAAAGGAAGTGGTGTTATGACCATATATTTATAACACTCCCCCTTGGGCGTACACCACTTGATAATACTCTTCGAGATTCTTGGACGTGCCAAAATACTGCCTCATTAAAAACCTTACCAGTAAAACCCAGTGGGACAAAACCTGGTTAAGGGAAAAAGAGTGCAGTGCACATATGTCCAAAGAAGATTCTCCCCCTGAAAATTATACAACTATCACTCTTGTAGTTTGTGAAGTCGACGCATACCAATACCATATATCATCTTCTTGAAAGTTGATGTTGGTAAAGACTTAGTAAATAAATCTGCAAGATTATTTGTAGAACGTATCTGTCTCACATCAATTTGTCGACTTTTTTGGAGTTCATGAGTATAAAAGAATTTTGGTGATATATGCTTCGTTCTGTCCCTTTTGATGTATCCTCCTTTAATTTGTACAATGCAAGTAGCATTATCTTCATATATCACTGTTGGTGAATTTGTAACTGGAGGCAATTTACAAGTACTTTGGATGTGTTGAATAACAGACCTCAACCATATACATTCTCTACTTGCTTCATGAAGTGCAAAGATCTCAGAATGATTGGATGATGTGGCAACAAGAGTTTGCTTGGTAGAGCGTCATGAAATTGCTGTGTCATTATATGTGAAAACATACCCAGTTTGTGAATGTGATTTATGAGGATCAGAGAGATAACCAACATCAGCATTACCAACAAGACCAGAATCATTTGTTGTCCTTGAATAGAATAAACCCAAGTCTGTAGTTCCTCGAAGATATCGAAAAATATGTTTGATTCCGTTCCAGTGTCTTCGAGTTGGTGCAGAACTAAACCTTGCCAAAAGATTTACCGAAAATGCAATATCTAGTCTCGTACATTGTGCCAAATATAATAAAGCACCGATGACATTCAGATATGGTACTTCTGGACCAAGTATCTTTTCACCATCATCTTTCGGTTGAAATGGATATTTCTTTGGGTCCAAAGATCGGACAACCATGGGAGTACTTAAGGGATGAGCCTTATCCATGTTGAATCTTTTTAGGATTTTTTCAACACAGGCTGATTGATGGACTAGCATTCCCTCTTATTTGTGCTCGATCTCCAGGCCGAGACAATATTTTGTTTTCCCCAAATCTTTCATCTCAAATTCTCTTTTCAAATATTCAGCAGTTTATAGGAGCTCTTCAGGAGTTCCAATTAAATTCATGTCATCGACATATACTGCTATAATTACAAATCCAGATTCTAATTTCTTTATGAATACACATGGATATATAGATCATTAATATATCATTCTTTTGTGAGGTATTCACTAAGACAATTATATGACATCCATCTGAATTGCTTTAAGCCATATAAAGATCATTGTAACTTTATTAAAAACAAGTTACGAGAATTTGAATTATATGCTTCAGGCATTTTAAATCCTTCAGAGATTTTTATGTATATATTGGTATCTAATGACCCATATAAATATGTCATTACCATATCCATAAGACATATATAAAGTCTTTTGGAAACTGTCAAACTAATTAAAAATCAAAACGTAATTGTATCCATCACAGGTGAATACGTTTCATCATAATCAATGCCAAGTCTTTATGAGAAACCCTGTGCGACGAGTCGTACTTTATATCTTACGACTTCATTTTTCTCATTACGTTTTCTAACAAATAGCCATTTATACCCAACGGGTTTGACATCTTCAGGTGTCTGGACTACTGGTCCAAATATATCATGTTTGGCTAATGAAGTCAATTCTGTTTGAATTGCTTTATTCCACTTAGGTCAATCATACCTTTTCAATACTCATTGATGCTATGTGGTTTATGATCATCATTTACAATAATGACTCCACAATTCTCCAAGGAAAATTTTTTCAAGATTTTGTATCTCTTTTGGAGATTGTACCACTTCTGAGGCACTAGCCTCTACAAGGGCTGTTAATTCTCATCATATGAAATTAATTATGAGACAATTTATTTTCACATTATCAATATTAGGTTTCTGCAGTAAACCTTTGAGATACAATTATATCTCACTGTCTCAATTTTCATATGAGTAATTATTTCGATCAAAACATATGATGTCTTCAAACATCCAATAAGTATAGCTCTGCTTTTGTTTTGATCAATAACTTTTATGTCGACATTTATCCAAAATATGCTATTCAATATCCTCATCATTTTTCTGTAATATGCAGAGCAGTAAAATATAAGATCTTAATTTTCTTTAAGTTTTCAGTACACATGCCTCTTCAGGGGCTACTGTAAACTTTCACATATTCTTATGACAAACTATATAGTTTGCGCACATGGACTTTTCCATATGTAATTAAGATCCCTTTTGAGCTTTATAGGGGGAGATTTAAAGAATTCTATCTCTTTAAAAATATTTAACTCTTCAGGAGTTATATGATGAGGATTATACACAGCTCGAGCGTGATCTTTAAAATGATCATGATCTTTTATTATTCACTTCAGGGAATAATAACTTTATAAAACGAATGATTTATTTGTTGCCATTTACGTAAATTGTTCTTCAGGAACAATCACCCGGGTTAATATATTGGCAATGAGTATAAAATCATTCGACTATACAATTTTCAAGTAAACGATTATTTGAACTTCAAGTTCATATGACTTATACAATAATCGTCATAATGAATTATGCATGCCAATTATAATTTCACGTCGTTAAATTTTCTAATTTTTTTTCTCCCCCTAACGACGGAAAAATTTATTTATTGGCATCATAAATTTATTTGCATCATCATAATGTCCTTCTGGGACTATACTGTCTTACTATCCTTCAGGGATATATTAGACTATCATATTATTCTTCAATGACTAAAAATGTCACATAATGTCCTTCAGGAACCAAACACAAAGTGTCATTCAGGGACATTTATTAGGTAAGAATCTTCAGATTCTATAATGACAGTCATCGTAAAATATGCTTCTTGCATATGACAGTATGAATTCCACTTCAGGTGGATAAAATTTATATGATCATCAAGGCTTTACTGACCATAATCATCGTCATGACTATAAGATGATTTAACATTCACTTCAGGGAATGATATTAATCAATTTAACCATGCGAGATAATGATTTTTCACCTCATAATCATTAACATTGCTACTTCAGGAGCAATTTTGAAGTACAAATTATTTCAACCATCTGACTTCATTTATTTCACCAAAATATATAAATCGTAATCACAGTAAATTAATGAACAAATTCTCAAAATACAATTACGACGAATTGTAACAAATATATAATAACCAAATAAGGTATAAGAAAATATATGTCATGTACCTTATTTCGCATCTTACTTTGAGGAGCAAAAATAACACGATCTTAATCATCGTCTCTATCTGGTTTTCACATCTAATAACTCATGCCACTATCAGACCCATGCCGTCGCTAGAGAGATAACGACTCGATGCGTTGAAATTCATGAACAGAAAATATAATACTTTAACGTATTTATGAATCTAAATTTCACGATTTATATCCTGAAATCATGAACAAAAGTTAGTATAAAAAATCTTCAAGTCTCTACTCAATTTCGATGAGGAGACATATCTATATACTTGAGTTCGAGACGGGTTCTTTTCGTATCAAATTCGAATTGATTTTTCTCAAATTTTTTTTTCATTCACAATTTTGAAACTTGTGGTTCCAAAATCTAGATTATAATCTAGAATTGAAGTAAGGATCTGCAACTTCAGGTTTTAAGATCCAAATAAAACTGAGAATATATTTATTTAAAATCTGAAACTTCTAGTTCAGATTTAGAATACAAAAATTCGGATTCAAATCGTTCATCGAGAATCCAATCAATTAAAACGAATTTGATAGAACCATTATGTCTTCGATATGATCCATGGTCCCTTTTTAAGGTAGCATTGCTTTCTGGCAATGCTGAGGAACCAGTTGAGCGTAGATAATGATTTTTCAATAACAGCTCATTATTTTGTTCTGCAACTAAAAGACATGATATTAGCTCAGAATATTTTATAAACCGACGCTCTCGATATTGCTGTTGCAGGAGTACATTCGAGGCATGAAACGTAGAGAAAGTTTTCTCTAATAAATCTGCATCGGTTAATTTTTCACCACATAACTCAAGCTCTGAAGTGATGTCAAAAAGGGCAGTATTATAGTCAGCAATAGACTTATAATCTTGTAGTCTCAAGTGATGCCAATTGTATTGAGCTCTAGTGAGAACAACAGTCTTTAAATGATCATATCGATCTTTCAAATTTTTCTACAAAGTCAACGGATCTTTCACCGTGAGATACTGAGTTTTCAAACTCTCATGCAAATGGTGGCGGATAAAAATCATCGCCGTAGCCTTATCTTGGGCAGTTACTGTATTGTTCTCTTTAATAGTATCAACCAAATTCATTGATTGTAACTTCAGCTCAATATCAAGAATCCATGACTGATAATTTTTCCAGTAATGTCAAGCACATTGAATTCAGGTTTGGTGGAATTCGACATCTCCAAAATGCTAAAGAGATAAAAACAATATATAATTAATATTGATGTGAATAATGAAATAATATAGATTAATTCCACAATTCATATAAATTTCAACATGATGTTAGAAATATATATATATATAGCCATAAATTAAACAAATGAATGTCAAAGAAGAATAGGAAAAATTATTTCGATTGTGTATGGTATGAAAAGATATAAATAACAATTCAAATATTACATATCTCATCATGGCAATTTTTGATAAAATAAGAATATTAAATCAATGCATATTTCAATGGTAGGCAACGGTTAATGAATGAGATTAAAATATAAAATATTTCTTCCTTTTCATAGACATATATATAAATACAAATGCTACAATATATTATTTGAATCTAAAAACTTCTGGTTTTAGATTATTATAGAAATTTTAGAACTTCTGATTCTAAAATATTTCAGAAACTTCAGGTTCCAAGAATTATATATATTCACACCATAAAAATATAACAAAAATCAAAGAATGATAATACTAATTCAAATAATATTTTATAGTAACAGAATTATTTGAATAAAATAGTAGAAAGTAGATCATATGAATGAAATCTCTCATACTATATTATTTGAATCAGATAGTAGAAAGCAGATCATATGAATGAAATCTCTCATACTATGTTATTTGAATCAGATAGTAGAAAGCAGATCATATGAATGAAATCTCTCATACTATGTTATTTGAATCAGATAGTAGAAAGCAGATCATATGAATGAAATCTCTCATACTATGTTATTTGAATCAGATAGTAGGAAGTAGATCATATGAATGAAATCTCCCATACTAGACTCGTGCTGATAACGTGTTATGAAACATGGCCTAAAAGCAATGAATATAGAACAATAATTAAATAAGAGAGAACTAACAAAAGTAGGAGAGAAAGAGAGAAAATAATTCTATTGATGTGTATTTTCAATGGTTACAATATAGACCTATTTATAGGCAAATGGGAGAATCATTTCCATAATTGAATATCAACAAATAAGGTAAAGAATATTATCAAAAAGGAAGTGGTGTTATGACCATATATTTATAACAGAATGTAATATAATTTCAATTTTAAGAATGTAATATAATTTCAATTTTATCTACTTTCAGTACATTTATATATCTTTTCATAATTCAAGTAGTATATATATGTAATGTATAGATCTTTGATTCAAACTCCAGAAAAGGCAAGTCAAGTTGGTTTGATGATACTAGGTTTACAATCAAAATAGTTATAGGTATCTAGTTCAAATCTCGAAAATATCACATTACTCACTTGTGGTTCAAGGAGGACTCCGCTCACATTAAGCCTTCATGACACCTCAACTTGTGGTTCAAGGAGGACTCCAACTACACCCGGTCTCCATCACATTCCTCCGTGGGCAAAATTAAAACTCTTCGTAGACAAATGACTATCGTAATGATCAAAAACGGTATATAGCTTATATAAAAGTAAAAAATAAATAACCTTGGTAATTTTCATATAAATAATAAAAAAATAATATAAATAATAAAATGGATAATCTCAAAAAACCCCTTAACTTTTAACAGATTACCTATTTTCCCCCATGTGGTTTTGTTTTTATCTAAAACACCGCCTAACTTTAAATTAAACACTCAGAATACCCCTTAAAAGAGGGTAAAAGGACAATAATGCCCCTCACGATAACAGATTCCGTTAGGGTGTTATAATTGACCGTTTGACTCCAGGGGTAAAAAAGGAAATTCAATAAAAATATTAATAAAAATATAAAATGAAAAATAATATTAAATAAGATTTTTATTTAAAAATAAAAAATAAAAAATATTTATTCATTATTCTTATTTTTTTTCCTCTCAGATCCTCTCTCTCTCTCCCTTTCTCTTCTGCCTCTCTCTCTGCCCATTTCCCCCCTCTCTCTCTCTCCATCTCCGGCCGGCTTTGTAGGGGGATTGATGGCGGCCACATGGTGGAGACACCGGAGACCCAGTTCGGGTCTCTGATCGTGGAGATCTCGGGTCTCCAATCGTGGAGACCCAGAAGGATCTCCACGATCGGAGACCCATCTGGGTCTCCGATCTCTCCCTCTCTCTTCTCTTTTCCTCTCTCTATCCATCTCCGGTCGGCTTTGTAGGGGTTTGATTGCGGCGGCGTGGAGACATCGGAGACGCGGAGACCATCGTGGAGACCCATCTTCGTGGAGATCCTTCTGAATCACCGAGTCTCCACGATCGGAGACCCAAATTGGGTCTCCACGGTCGGAGACGAGAGACCCAGAAGGGTCTCCAGGTCTCCACCCCGAACTGGGTCCTCACCGGTGGGGATCATATGGTTTTTTTTTTTTTTTTCTTTCTTCTGTTATGTTATATTGATTGGTTTTTTTATTTTTTTGTTTTATAATGTTGGTTGATGATTGTGGGAGATTGATGTTTAGTGATTGTGGAAGATTGATCTGGAAACCCAAAAATGGGGAGAGAAGAAAGAGAGGAAGAGAGAGGGGTTCCAGGAGTGAAGAAGGATGAAGCTGATGATGGCTGCTGGCTGTGGAGATCCAGATTGGATCTCCGTCGTCCATCCAGGGATGGACGGTGGAGATCCAATCTGGATCTCCCTTTTTTTTTTAATTTTTTTAATTTTTAATTTTTTTTTTATTTTAAAAAAATTATGGCTCCAGATTGTGGAAGATTGATCTGGAAACCCAGAAATGGGGAGAGAAGAAAAAAGGGAAGAGAGGGGGGTTCCAGGAGTAAGAAGGATGAAGATGATGATGGCTCCTGGCTGTGGAGATCCAGATTGGATCTCCATCGTCCATCCCTGGATGGACGGTGGAGATCCAATCTGGATCTCCCTTTTATTTATTTATTTTTTATTTTTAAATAATTATGGCTGTGGAGATTGGATCTCCGCCGTTCATCTTTTTTGATAGACGGCAGAGATCCAATTTGGATTTTTATTTTTTTAAAATTTTTTTTATTTTTTATTTTTTTAATTTTTAAAAAATTATAAAAGGGGTAGTTTAGTCTTTTTACTTAAGTCAGTATTTTCTGTTATTAAAGTGACAGAATGAGGCTTTTTGGATAAAAATGAAATCGCATGGGGTGAAATGGGTAATCTATGAAAAGTCGGGTTGTTTTTTAGGATTTTTCCATAATAAAAATAAATAAATTTTAATCTAATTCAGAGGATAACATATTCTAAATGATCACAAAGTCGGTTTAAATATAGATAAATTGAGTGGTTATTTTCGTAATGAAATAATAATAAATAAAATAAATTATTTTACAATAAAATAATTAAAATGGAAGGAGTAAATGGTCTAAAACAAAAAAAGACCCAATCAAAGTTGAAAAACACAACAAACTCAAACTCAGAACGTGGTCTGATTCACAAAAAGAAGATTCCATGGAATATCCTTCACATTCTCCGACTACAAATATTTATTTTCCATTTCCATACCATCTCTCTTATTCAAACCCTATCCAATAATTATATGTTGTCATCTTCTATATTAATCTCTCTCTCTCTCTCCTCCTCTTTTCACTCTTTGTCACTACCCTTCTTTTCTTCTCCATCCATCTCACCATCTTCTTCTTCCTCCATTGCATTGCAATACATTCCAACAAACAAAACCCACCCTCCAACATGTCCCCTCCCATTTCTGATTCTGACCAGGAACAACTCATCACCAAGCTTGAAATCTTCAAGATCCATGGCAGAGACAAACGTGGCTTCAAAATCCTCCGCGTCGTTGCCAAAAACTTCCCAGGTAAACATTTTTTCCTTCCTGGGAAAATTAAATTTTAGTTTCATTAACGAGTCAGAATCTCATCAACCCCATCTTTTAAGTACTATAATTAAAAATACTATAGTTATGCCGTCAGATCACCTTGCCAACCTGATACGCTAGGTTACGTGTTTGGTAGCTTAAATTTTGGGTTCGACGGTTTCTGATATATATATTTTAATACATGATTGATATGATAGCTCGGCTTTTGAGTGTTCAAGTGTTGAAGAAGTATTTGGAGGAGAGGGTGTATCCGAGACTCGCGAGGAAGCCATTTTCGGTGTTGTATGTGCACACCGGAGTCCAGAGAAGCGAGAATTTTCTTGGAATCTCAGCCCTCCGATCTGTTTACGATTCGATTCCGGTTGACGTCAAGGACAATCTCCGGGCCGTTTATTTTGTGCATCCGGGCCTGCAGGCCCGTCTCTTTCTCGCCACGTTTGGACGCTTTTTCTTTGATGGAGGGTACGTGATATTTTTATTATATTTTATTTATCACTCTATTATTGAATTGAAAACTTCTTTTTTAGGAAGCACTAGTGGTTTTGCTATTGGAGGGTAGTCTTTTTACTTTTTATTTTGGGCAAAGAGTTGTTTTCTTCATTGCACGGGTCATGTTCTAGAGGAAAAAAAATTTGTGTGCATTAGATGTATAGTAGTGATGTGATAAAATTGACCGTGGGTCACCATCGGTGTAAGATGCATGTACATCTCGTTTCATGATAAAGTGTCTTATAAGATGCATGTACATCTCGTTTCATGATAAAGTGTCTTAATATTGGGATCTATAACATGTGGAGAGTAGACGTTTGGATGTTGATATTTATCACTAAGAAAATAAGAAAATCTTGTATGAGATGTATAGAAAAAATGCATCGATAGGGTCAAGTCATTTATTTTGTGTTATATAATTTAATTATATTACGTGTGGTATGATTGATCAAAGAATTGAACTTATATATATGCTTGTTGTCCAACCCAAAATTACCCAATTAAGCATAACTTAGGATGGTCTTATTGTGTGTGCAATTAAAAGTGCTATATCCAATCGTGTAATCTTTTATCATATTAAGAGTTTTTATTGGACCGCAGTATTAATAATTTTATGAAATCGTCTTGTACACGATTTTGTTGAAAATAAACCGTTGGATTGAATGTTTAGTTATCATATGTTGTGATGTCCTTCTAATTATATGTCAGATTAATAACGTAGATTTATGATTGTGTGCGGCAGATTGTACGGGAAGCTGAGGTACGTGAACAGACTTGATTATTTGTGGGAGCATGTGAAGAGAAATGAGGTTGAGATTCCGGAGTTCGTGATTGATCATGATGAGGATTTGGAATACCGTCCGATGATGGATTATGGATTGGAGAGTGACCACCCTAGAGTATATTATGGTGCACCCACAGTGGATGCCCCTGCTGTGTCAACCTATTCTATGAGGTGTATCTCGTAAAACATTCACTAGTGGGACTTGTAAATTGTAATGGGCTTTTTTAATGTCTTTTTATCTTTAGGCCTTTGAGCAGGAGAACCAAATAACACTTTTTGTTTTGTTTTAATTTTTAATTTTTATTTTTTTAAGGATTATTAGGTTTCTGTGAATAGAATTGTGTAAAAGATGATGATGGAAATTAGATTATAAATTTTTGCTATTGTTTATTTGTAATTTTTGTATTTATCTTATGGTTATCCAATGAGTAATGGATCAATTATATTATTAATGGGTTAGTTGAAGTGTTGACTATTGAGAGAGGACTAAAATTCCTCTCGGTGGTGGGCTGGTGGTGATAATAACATGATAAAATATTAGATTTTTATTAAAAAAATTCGAACTAATTTTTTTGGACCGAGATTGGTTTAGAAGATTATCACTATAAGCTTATTGGGATGGGAGTATTGGTGGTGTGATTTGAAAGAGGAAAGAGAGATCCATTAGAATGGGGCACCCCACATAAATGTAGAATGGCTGGTATTTTTGGCTACTAGGGACTAGGTTGCTGAGCCTACGCCACCAAAGGTATGGGAGCAGCTGGCTCCTAAAAGGGCGCCGGCTGCCATAGACAATCCAGACCAATTTGAATCTATATATTAATAATAGTGGAAATTATCACAAAAAGGATCAATTTTGTTTTTATCCATTATTTTAAAAAAATGATTTTTAACCTCTCAAATAAATTAATTCTATCAAATACCTAAATTACTCATGATATTCATACACATTTTTATCCATAAACCCTCAACTATTATAATTTTATAAAAAATTGAAACGTGAAATTACGAAACAACCTTTATCTATATATTATGAAAAACTCAATGGAAAATACATTTCATCACCAAGCAAAAGCAAAAACCAACCCGTATTATGAGACTCGAACCCGATCGCGACCCGACGAGGCACATCCACTTTTTCGACCTTTCTCTCGAAGTTTTCGACCTTTCCAGAGGGTCCTCGACCGCCGACAAACTTCCACATCTTGCGAAGGTACTGTTTCCATTTGAAATGTTGTATTTTTTGTTTATTTTGATTTGCGATTTTGAAATCTTTCTTGTGTTATGGATGTTGGATTATGATTATTAGATTTAGAATAGGTTAGATTTGATTGTAGAGCAAAATGCACAAAACCCCTCTCAGGTAAGACCTAAATCAGCTATAGTTAAAGATTAGGTTTAATAACATAATACCCCCGAGTTAACAGTATCTGTTAGGCAACTCTCGATTGATCAAGGGTAATTTCGTCATTTACTAATAACAAAAATTATTAAAACCATTTTTCCAAAACTCTCTCTCTGTCACTCCCACATCCTCGCCTCTCTGCACCTGATCTCCACCACCTTCTTCTTCTTCTTCTTCTTCATCTTCTCCTCTTTTTCTTCTCTACCTCTACCTGATCTCCACCACCTTCTTCTTCTTCTTCTTCTTCTTCTTCTTCCTGATTTGGGTTCGTGGAACCCAGATCAGATCTGGGTTTGAACGACGCGAACCCAGATCTGATCTGGGTTCGTCGTCGCGAACCCAGATCAGATCTGGGTTCGTATCGTCGCGAATCCAGATCAGATCTGGGTTCGCGTCGTTCGAACCCAGATCTGATCTGGGTTCGCGACGACGAACCCAGACGTCTGGGTTCCTAGATAACGAACCCAGATCGATCTGGGTTCGTCGAACCGGTCGTGGTTCGACGAACCCAGACCTGGGTTCGGCGTGGTTCGCCTAACCCAGATCTGGGTTCGTCGAACCCGTCGTGGTTCCCCGAACCCAGATTTGGGTTCGTCATGGTTGGACGAACCCAGACGTGGTTGGACGAACCCAGATCTGGGTTCGAACCCAGACAACCCAGATCTGTTTGAAGATGATGTCTGGATGTGTTTGAAGATGATATCTGGATGGGTTTATCTGGGTTTGAAAAAGATGATTGATAATATGTTTGGATTTTTACAGATGATTAATAATATGTTTGGGTTTTTACATATTGATGTGAGTTTTTGCATGTAATGGCCATTTATGTCTGGATGCAGATTGATGTTTAGGAGATGAAGGTTTCTGGATGAGTAGAAACCTTCATAACCTTCTGGATGAAGATGAAGGGCTTGGAAGATGGTTGTTGCAGAGAGTTTTAAATTTTAAAAGAAAAAAAATTAATTTTAAAAATGGAGGGCATTTACGTCTTTACACTTTAAATTAAAGTTGACCGTCAATTTTAACACATTTTGACCGTTAAACTGGGGTTATTGTGTTATTAAACTCAATCTTTGACTATAACTGTATTTAGGTCTTACCTGAGGGGGGTTTTGTGTATTTTGCTCTTGATTGTATTTGATAGGATTTGGGTTGAAAATAGTCGATTCCGACAATAGCAATATTGTCGGCATCAGTTCGGTTATTCACTTCAGTTATTTAGTTCGATTTTTCACTTTAATTTTTCAGTTCGGTTTTTCACAATTGTTTTCGTTAGAAATGAATAACCAAAGTGAAAAACCAAAATGAAATAACGAAGTAAAAAATCGAACTGAATAACTGAAGTGAATAATTGATCTATTACATTGATCGGTTTTTCACATATAATAAAAAATCGATTCGGCTTTCAACATCCATAGTACTGATCTTTTTTACTGTTTTTCTTTCCTATAGATGAATTTCAGGTATAAATATGGTTCTCAAACATTTGACAAGGAAAAAAGCGACAATACACACATTGGTCAGATGTTGCTTAGTAAAATAATCGTAGTTCTTATTAGAAGAAATTTGTATGATCGGTTCATAAAAGAGAACCCGTTTAGACACATTTTGAAAATTACCAACAATACGTCTACTGCTTCCGTGATATTATGAGTTCTTGCTAGAGAGGTGAAGGTCACCGATGGACGCTGTGATAAAATGTGGTTTGAAATCAGGGAGAAAACATATAGATTTGGGAAACAAGAGTTTTTATTGGTTACAGGACGCCATTTTGGGGGTATCGATCGTCAAATTTTCAATACATTGTAAAATGACCAAAATAATCTCCTATGACGATTGTTTGATAAAGTGTTGCCGAATATGACCGAGTTAATCACGTTTATAAATAATGAAGATCTTTTGAAGTTAGCGAATGTAGAGATCGTTTTCCATCTCTTCATGGAGCAAAATGACAAGGTCAAGATTGTTCAATTTACGTGAGTTATAATTAAGAATACAAAGATGTGAAACTTATTTCCTTGGGGTACATTATGCTATAGTGTCCTGCTCTATTGCCTCCGCACGACAATTAGTGAAGAGCAGATCACAAACCCATCAAGTAACATTAATATTTATAGTTATGTCCTGACGTTTCAGATATAATTAATACCTTCAACATTTATTATTTCCTTCTATTACAGTTAATATATAGGGTTATATATTAACTAAATGTTTTTTTTTTGTTTAATCATTTTTGCATTATAGTGGTAATTAATAGAATTATTTCTGGTATTGAGAGAGAAGATATCGAAAAATAACTAGTATTTGCAAAAATGATTTGTCAAAATGTAAGAGCTAGTCACTTAAGAGGACACTGAAAACATGAAAAACTTTAATCATTTCCCCCTTATAAGTGGCAAACATAACCTAAATTGATCTCAATTATTTATTTGTTTTAACTATCTTTATTTATATTAAGTATATCACTATAGTATAAATATATATAATACATATAATTGATATTGCACAAACTTTTAAGCCTACTAACGCCAAAAGAGACACGGATTATTGGAAATTTTTCAATTCGAATAATTTGGTTATAAAAAATGTATATAAAATTGGCGGTGGAGGGAGTGAGGGTGATGATGATGATGATGATGACGATGACGGTGTACGGAGTCATGATGATTATCAAGTGGAGGGTGGAAGAGATGATGTCATGGTGGAGAGTGATGATGAGGTGAAGGGTGGCGATGAGCCGAATGAAGACATTCGAAGCGTGCAATCCTAATAAGATGATACTTTTTCAGAGTTTAAAAAAAAAAAAGTCGCACGATGTACGAAACGTACATCCTGAGGTACAAATTTTCTATTTATATGATTATTCAGTAAATATCCATTGCATTAAATGCAAAAGATGTAGACATATTGTATAGTAGTATGGAGTGAGACAGAGAGACGGAGTTTCTAGACATGATAGATGAAGTGTAATTTAAATAAACGGGTTATATTTCTTTGGATACTCAAAAAATAGGGGAGACTTTGTCAAAATTTTTTACAATTGTATGTACTGTGTAAAATGATATATATGATTCTATTCTACAGGTGAAGTGGTTGTTTGAGTATATTGTGGATTTACAGAAGATAACTCATAAGAAGTTAGGTAGGATGGATAAGAGATAGAAGGCAACCTTGAAGATCATAAGGGAGATGGATAAGAGACTGAGACAGGTGAAAGAGCATTTAAAAATTCCTAGGTCTTCGGCTAGTGGGCATGATCCAGATAACGAGATAACGATAATGACAATGACGATGATGGTAGGAGCTTTGTTCGAGATGAGCACATCTATTGCCCATCACCACCACCACCACCACCACATCTGGACGAGAGGGTTCGTCGGTCACCTCTTCATGAGGACGATGTGGTCCATTAATCAGCTATCGATACCGGTCAGTCAGCCATCTATCAAGAGAATTAGGAGGTCATTCATTCACAAGGTGTTCACCAATCACCCCATCAACAGGAGGAGCAAGAGATCCAGTTTAACTCTCAGAAAGACTTAGGAGGTCTATCAGATGTAGAGGCTCAGTGTGGTAATATAAGTTGTAAGCTTTTTAGCAGTAACACGTCTATAATTAAACCATCTCTGTAATATATTTCTTATATATTTATATGCAGTTGTTATTGACAAACGATGTGCTTGCATCATATATTTGTTGAGCAACTTTGTAATGTTAGTGGTCATCATTTTATATCTTCTTTTTGGATAATATGCTCATGACCACCTGCTCACTCCAACCTTAACCAAAGTTTCATGTGTCCTCGGATGTAATGTCCGCATTTCTTCCAATATTCTGTTGCATTCCTCAAGCACATAACAATATGCTGCATCGTAAAATATATTTTCTATATCCGAACGTTTTTTACAATATTGCTTAAGGTTTTGCTACAAATGGAAAAAACATAAAACATGTGGAACTTCAAGAAAAGCTGCTTTCATCCTATTCGATATGCTTTTATGATGATTGGATGCAATAAGAAAATCATCTGACACGTCGATCGTCTTTCGTAACTTTTTAAAAGACCAAGTACATGAATAGTCTCACTTTTCATCAGCAAATCCAAAAGCGATAGGATAAATCATCTCCGATCCATCTTTGCATGTAATAAAAAAAAAAAATCACTCATTTATATTCACCTTTCAAATTAGTAGTATCAACAGTAATAACCAGTCTCATATAAGACCGAAAGCCCTTAGTGGAAGCTTCAAGTGTAACGAAGAAATACAATAACCAGTTGTTTTCATCTTTCTCAATTGCTGTCATTGTGCCGGAGTTTAATTGTTTTAATATCTTAAAGTAGGATGGAAGCTGTTGATATGACTCATCCGTTTGTCCATATATTAGTTTTTTACATATTGTAAAGCCTTCCAAACTTTACTGTATAAGATCTAAATTCCATACTCCTCTAGCATTTCTTCAATCAAACGATTAAGTGTACAAATATCTCTCTCCACCTTTTCTGCATACAATTTTCGATGACAATAGCATTTACACTCTTCATATGTGATTTTATGGCTATTTGACGGACGTGTGTTCCGTCTCATAGTTCAACACAAACCACATCAAATAACACTTTCTGCATTTTGTACGAATTATAAAGTTATAAGTTTTATCCTTGCAACCGGTCTCAAATTGCTCCGTGTTTGAATATCTAACCTGATATTCAAACTTCGCTTTTAAAGCATATTCTCTAATAACTATACTCATTTCTTCTTTACTATTAAAGAATGCTCTCTTATACAACGTACCATATTGGTAGACGATTGACGTAGTATTCGAAGCATACTCAATGTCGTCCAATTCTACACCAGGAACAATCCAGTATAGTTGTGAAAAATTGTTCTGAAATTGTAAACCTGAAAATCTTATTTTTGGAAACCCTTCTTCTTTAGAAATATTATCAAATAGAGTTTTCTCATCATCACTATCTCGTATCCCATCACCATTATCATTTATGTCCCGATCTTCATCATCAGTACCATAATTCATATAATCATCATTAATATTGCAAATAAGACTTTCTGTAGATGTAAATGGAGTGACAGAAGTATCAACCTGATTACTCCCAATACCTGAAATAAGATAAAAATGACTTTCAACCATATGTGGATTTACAGGTCTATTTATATCTGCCACGTCATGTCTTCTGTCTGGTATTGACGGTGACAATTGAATGAACGATACGCCTACTAACCTTAACTCCAAAATCTTTCGCAATCTTATCGACATAAATATTTTTAACATTAATATTTTTTATCGCTATCAAACCAACAATACCAAGATCGGACATGATGCGTATATTTCTAACTTGACCATTTGTCATACTTTGTAGTAAATAATACATACGAATATTCCACCTTCTTCTATCAATACCAGTCTTTCTGTGTACAACGTCCATCAATGATGAAAAACTACTATTTTTGTAGACCTCATACATGATCGACTCCCCTTCAACGTAATTATATCCATTTCACTCACGTCAAAGTTGATTATGATCGTCTCTTGAGCCATTCTTGTAACGTTCAAATAAAAAAATATTATTAATAAATTAGTCTCATTTCAATTGAACAATATTACAAAATATAATCATGTATAATTAAATTTAACACTATAAATCAATACCCAGCATCAACAACACAAGAAATATCAAAATTATGTTAACACTGTCTAACTCAGTTTTTAAATTGACCAAAAAACTGGAACTAGTTTTTTACTCCACTAAAAACCGAGTTAAACATATTGATTATGCACTCATAACATTCTCCACCTAAATATAATAATATAAAATAAAATATAATCATATCTAACCATGTATAACACTTACATTCAATCTCACACAGTATTCAAAACACAAAAATATAAAAAATATGAAAAAATTGTTAATTTCGATTTTTCAGTTCACTGAAAAACTAATAACGATTTTTCAATGAATAGTTTTTCGGTCACTGAAAAACTGTTATTTGTTTTTCAGTCACTGAAAACGTATGAAAAATCGATAATCAATATCATGAAAAACCGATTTCGTCATAGATTTTTACAAATACCATATATATCATAACCAAAACATTCATACAATATTTTAGCTTGCAATATAAACAAAACAATCCAAAAACTAACCCAAAAAAATATATACATTACCTTTACAGCTCAAATGAAAGAAGAAACTTTAAAACTTTCAATGGATGAAACTTGAATGGATCAAAAACCTTCAATGAATGAGGAAACTTGAATAAATAATCCCTTACTAGATAGTTTTTCAGCTGTAATAGTGAATCAAATCTCACAAATCATGAATGGAGAAGAGAAAAGATGGAGGATATTGTTAGAAAGAAGAAGACTATTTTGATAATTTCAAGTTTGGGCATTTGGATGATTTTAACTTAAGGATATTTTGATAATTTTGAGTATATAATAGAAATAATTTGTTTAAAATGTCAAAAACAAGTTTTATTAAAAATTTGGGTAAAAATAAATTTTTTTTTTATTTCGATAAAAATTATAAATTTCCCTTAATAATAATATATAAGAGAATGAATAGGGGAGAGTGAGGTGGTTTGATTATGTCATTTTGATTATTATATTATATACTTTGGATCGTGTGATGAAGAAAATAAATAAGTAGACATTTTTTTTTTCTCACTCTCTTGTATCGTGAGCTATGCTAACAAATCCCACGGCGGATCGTTATACGGTACAATAGCATTTATCCCATGGTATTTGACTAATCTCAACCAAGTCCAGGGTTCAATCTGTGTTAGGATCATTAATTTGAGGATAATTTTTTTATACGATGTAGACCTATCCTTCAATTTCTAAAAACTCTAGTTCTAAATCATGTCTTAAAGATCCTGAACAAAAGTGTCTGATAGTATATATAATATCTAGTATTTGTGATATATGTATAATTAATTAAAAAAAAAAATCCTATCCAAATGAATAATACTATCTAGTCCATTCCTTCTATTAAAAATCTAATTTTATATAATTTATCATTACTATATTAATTTATTCATAAATCATAAATATTTGTCACTGTATTTAAAATGAGGCTTGCGTCGTTCAAGATATAGACAAGCATTCTCTTGATCAGGACAAAAGCTTCCCAATCGAGACAAGGCTCATTTCGAGACACAGCTCGTCTCTAGATCGAGGTTGAAACAAGGCTCCTCTCGAAAGAAACAAGACAAGGCTTGTATCTAGTCTCTAGATCAAGATCGAGATAACTGAACCATAGTTACATTGTGATCACATGATATTAGACTCAAATTCTAATGGTAAATCAGATGACAAGTGCGTTGATCATATTTAAAACAATATATACTGTCAGAAGCAAACTTGAAAATAACTAGCTACAAATTTGATGGCCTTCCAAAGAACACATCCAACACTGAGAAAACAAATAATAGAGCAAAAGCTTCTCACTACTTTAATCTCATCTTCTTCTCTAGGTTCTGCTTTGGTGATTGTTTTTTTGATGTATCCAGTTGGTTTTTGGCCTTTTTGCAGTTGACAAACGCTGAGAAGGATGGAATCACTGGCAGCCCTGTATTGGAGGAAGCAGTTTCCTTTGTCAAAGCAGTTTTAGATGTTTCTGATGCAGTGCTGCTGTGAAGCTGTTGATTACTTGTTTCTGCTGGTTGTTGATCCAACAACGGTGATGGTGCTGCAGGAGGTTCTTCTCTGCGTGCGTCAGTCGCTGGGTGGCAACTGGAAGGACTGGTGCTGAGCCGATTTATTACCTCAGTTGAATCTGTGGTCGATAGCCACCTGATGGTACTTGCCACTTGTGAATAATAGAATGATTTCCCGCTCTTTCCATATTTTTCATAGCATTCTTTCTCAAGAAAACTTGCTGAAGTTTCAATTTCCATGCTGCAAACAAGACTTTAAACAGTTGGTTGAATCCATATCGCTACTTCATAACAACCCAATAGACCGCCAATTTTATTAATGGATTCTGTGTTGGAACCTAGTCAGGAGTAAAAAAG
Organism: Dimocarpus longan; assembly: GCA_022984855.1. Taxonomy (NCBI): domain Eukaryota; kingdom Viridiplantae; phylum Streptophyta; class Magnoliopsida; order Sapindales; family Sapindaceae; genus Dimocarpus; species Dimocarpus longan. The sequence continues at coordinate 1,487,235 of CM041019.1, read as the reverse complement.
AAGTCTGATGTGCCATACAGAACAGTTGCTATACCTTAAGTTGCCAAGCCGTTGCTGAGCCTGCTTCAAAGCATTTGATAATCTTTGCTTGCTTGCTTCTCTTAGCGATTCAGATATGGCATTCTTGTTGATTTTATTCACCTGTAGTCAATTATCTGAAGTGAGTTTAATTATCCATTTTAATGCATTATCTGACCTTGCATGTATCATGTTACCAATTAGAATTGAATTCATGGTTGAATACGAAACACCAGTTGACTATGAGTGTTAAGAGTAAACCTGTTTATCTTTATTCTGATAATAACCTTCTTCTGCACGCTGCAAGAACTCAATCTTCGCATTTAGCCCTGACTTTTTTGGTAATTTAGACTTTGATAAGTTTGTGACAAACTCCATATCATCTGGCAATTGATAAATTCAACTTGTGAGATAAAAAAGCAGATCATTTCGTATTTCCTACCCACTGCCCAGCCTCATCACCAACTCATATTATCACAAGATGATATACCATCAGTATCAGAAATATCTTCCTCAGAACCACTTGCTTCATCATCACGATTCCAAAATTCTGACATTTCTCTGTCATCAGTCACATCTTTGGAGCTGAAACATGCAAGGCATGAAAAAATCAGTTCAGAGAACAATAAGTAAATCAATGTATGGAGTTACTAATATCCTTCAAAATAGTTATTTAGGTAACAGCAAAACCTGCAGGCTAGACTGTTTTTCACCTTATGAAAATTCGAGAGAAACTACTTTTCTGGCGAAAAGTTGTCATTAGCTCCTCCAAGTTCTTGGCAACTAGGTTTGGATGTTTGCAGGCATCACAGGACTTACTACATAGTGACACGGGTACCTAATTTGGAAAATAAAAATGAGTAGCTTTAATTGGGTGATAAAGAAAAGCACCCAATAATACATCAAGACCAAACAATATTGTACAAATTCCAACACCTGTTCCCCAAAACTCTCGAGAATCCTTTTCCTTCGGCATCCAGAACCTTCACAATATTCAACCATCTGCAAATAGTATGGATTCAGATTATATACAATAACAACAGCACTGAGACATCTCATTGGATATGAAAATGGATTAGAGATTACCTGCTTGAAGTCGGATATGGATTTCTTGGACAAACCTTCCTGTGAGCTTGAGGTCTGTGACTTCTGGTTCTCTGCCTTGCTCAGGATGAATTCCTGATAGATGGTTTTAAATACTTAGCATAGAATTCCAGTGAACACCACAATATGAAAGGAAAAGAGATGGTGGAATTAAAGTCCATAAACCAACCATCCTTTTGCGGTCATCCATTCCATAATACAACAGACTTCTAGAAGCCAATTGATCACGACCAGCTCTACCAGACTCTTGATAAAAGGCTTCCATTGACTTTGGAATATTAAAGTGGCAAACCATCCTGACATCTTTTCTATCTATACCCTAGTAAAATTGATAAAAAATCATTAGTTGCATACTTGCATGTGAAATCTGCTGAATGATAACACTGTATGAAAGTTCATTTGTTCTAAATTCACAAAGATCATTAACAGTCTGATTACTTACCATCCTGAAGGAACACCAATAGCTCAATAACTGTGCAAGCACCAGAACAACTCGAAGCAGAAGAATAACGAGGAAACCAAGAAATTCATCACAATCTCAGGTAATCACAAGGTGCTGGAAATAAGGTAAAACTAAACATTGCAACATGAAGCACCTTCCAAAAAAAAAAAAAAAAAATCTTCATCCAGATAAAAACAACAAACATATGCACCAGTTTCCTGACAGATATTTTATTTAGAAATTATTTTAATCATTCTGATCCAAGGCATCAATGTGAAACAGCAAGGGATATTATTTGGTTATTAGCAAGAAGGTTGCACATTGAAAGTGAAAAGTGTGTGGAATTGTAGATTCATACCCAAAAGCAACTGTAGCCACAACAACTTGTATCTTCGATGAAATCCAATGATCTAAAACAGCACTCCGCAGTTTATTATTCAACCCAGCATGGTAAGCTGAAAATGCACCAGAAAAAAGAAAAGACACTATTTGAGGCCTGAAAGAGATTGAAGTTTCGAGTGAGAGAAAAAAAGAAGGATTATAGAAGAGTAAGTTACCAGCACATGAAATTCCATTTTTGGAAAGATGAGCAGACAACTCATCACATAGTGTACGTTCAAGACAGTAGACAATTGCACAGATGTCTCCCATAGACTTAAGTACATTACATAAATCGGCATAGGCATCATCCATAAGATCCTTGTATCTAACTGCATCATAAATAACTCATTAGATGCTTGTTTAATTGTATGTAATACTAGAAGGAGAAATATAAATACATAGTAGCAAGACCTACCTTCATAGTATATATTTGGGCGATTAAAAGAAGATTTGAGGACTAAAGGCCTCTGCAAGCATAAGGACTCTATAACATCCTTCTGAACCCTGTAGACCAATTACAAAAGAAGAATTAGAGGGATTAATACTTATCTTCTTAGTAACAACAAACAAGAAAACAGGAAGGCAGCTATGGATCTTAGTTTATTATTAAGACTGTAAAACCCAACTAACAAGATTGAAAAAATAAAAAAAAGAGTTAAGAAGAAGAACAAGAAACAAATGAAATCTTTTAGGATGCCAAACTTCAAAGGATTGAATAAAGCGGATATATCACAGATGGACCCCTAAGATCCAGTTCATAGCCACATGCCTAACCTATATAACAGACAATGATTATAGGACGGATTTAAAACAAGGATCATGTATGAAACGTCCCTTCTATTTTCTTTTACCAAAGACAGAGGGTGATAGTGAACCTGATTATGGTATAAACAACAAAGAATTCATACCATAAGCCACCGTAAATTAGGACTGAAGTTAGTTTCCTTTTACAGAGTGCATAACCAGACTCACTTAGGAGTAGCAGTTGCTGTCAATGCCAATATTGGAACATCTGGAAGGCAGTTCCTCAAAGACGATAACTTACGATAGCTAGGCCTGTTTCAAAAGAATAAGACCTAGGTTATTTTGATTGAAAAAACCTGGCATGGAAGTTTCAGTTCTATACAAATCTAAGATGAAAAACCACACAAATGCAAAATTCAACAATCAACAAAAATGCAAAAGCTGTCCTAGAAGTTGAGGAAATTTTCAAACTTTGTGTATCACCATAACGAATTACAAACCTGAAATCATGTCCCCATGATGAGATGCAATGTGCCTGGAATTTAAAAACAGCATTAAAACATTTAACTCTGAAACTTCCCATAGAGACAAGTCAAAACAATGTCTAACTTCAGTATATGCCGTATAAAGTATAAACTCACACCTCATCTACAGCAATGAGGTTCAACAACCCTCTAGAATGGATCTTCTTCAGCTTTGACATAAATCCTGGCATCGCAATCAATTCTGGTGTCACATATAGCAGCCTCAAGGAAGGTTTTCCCGAATCGAGCTCTTCATGTATCTAACAACAATCACCCAAAAACCTCACTACAAATAAGTTTTCCAAAACCAACAAAATAATCCCAATACACAACTACACACACCCACCTTGTTTCTCACTTGCAATGCTTGCGTCGAAGAAAGAAATTCAGCAGCAATACCTTTCCCCTTCAATGCCATGGCTTGATTCTCCTATATTTTTCACAACACTCATAAAATCTCACCCAATTTCTTAACTATCTCATATAGCTTCCAACAAGAAAGTAAATATCAATAGGATCCCCAATACATCCCAATATTTTTCATATTTCATGCAGCCAATATCGAATCTAACTTACAAATTTAGATTCTGATATGTTCACTCAAATCAATATACACTCCCTTACCCTCATACAATACTCCCAGCATTTTCAATATTATAACTTATATTTCTATAAATTTATATTTCGATACCTTCACTGAAATTCATATTCACTCTCTTGCCTTCAATCATCCAAAAACATCATCATCATCCAAACATTCCCAATATTTTCAATAGTTTGACGACATGTCTATAAATTTAAATTCCAATAACAAGAACAGAGACGTTACAATGCGTTTACCATCAAAGCTGCAAAAAAAAAAAAAAAAAATCAAAGCTGCTTTCAAAAAACAAAACTTTAAACAAAAATTGTATAAAATAACATCAACCCAAAAAAAAAATAATAATAAATAAATATATATATATATATATATATATATATATACCAATCAAAGGAGAAACAACAAGAACAATTCCGGATTTGGCCAAAGCTGGAATTTGATAACACATTGATTTTCCACCACCGGTTGGCATCAAACAAAAGCAATCTCTACCTGAAAATTATAATAATAACAATAATAATAATAAAACAATATTATTAATTAATTAAAAAATGATTGAATTTAAAAATTGAATTTTTGAGGAAGAAATTGATTGATGGACCTGAGAGGACAGCTTGGATGGCGTCAAGCTGTTTGTCTCTGAAGTGAGGGTGGTCGAAATGCCATCTCAGGAGTTTCACCAGAGTCTCCTTCTCGTGTATTTGCTTCTTCTTCTTCTCGTCGCTTGTTGTACTGGTCTGCTGCGTTGTCAACGGCGATATCTTCATGGTTTCCGTTCACAGTAACAGAAGAAAATTAAAATCCCTAAAATTGGTTCGATTTGCCGGGAATTCGATCCAGGAGAGGCTTGATCGTTCGTGTGCTTTTCGGTAGCCAATACGGCGTCGTATTCTATAATTAATCGAAATTGAATCGACGTCGTTTAAGGTCGTAGTCAATAATAGTCATGAATGAGGATAAAATAAATGAGCAAAATACACAAAACCCCTCTCAGGTAAGACCTAAATCAGCTATAGTTAAAGATTGGGTTTAATAACACAATACCCCCGAGTCAACAGTATCTGTTAGGCAACTCTCGGTTGATCAAGGGTAATTTCGTCATTTACTAATAAAAAAAATTATTAAAAAATTATTAAAACCATTTTTCCAAAACTCTCTCTCTGTCACTCCCACATCCTCCGCCTCTACCTGATCTCCACCACCTTCTTCTTCTTCTTCTCATCTTTTTCTTCTCTGCCTCCACCTGATCTCCACCACCTTCTTCTTCTTCTTCTTCTTCTTTTTTTCTCCCTGATTTGGGTTCACGTCGTTCAAACCCAGATCTGATCTGGGTTCGCGACGACGAACCCAAACGTCTGGGTTCCTAGATGACGAACCCAGATCGATCTGGGTTCGTCATTATTTCGTCGAACCTCGACGAACCCAGATCTGGGTTCATCGGGGTTCGACGAAAGAATGACGAACCCAAATCGATCTGGGTTCGTCTGGGTTTGTCGAACCCAGACCTGGGTTCGGCGAACACGCTGAGCCCAGATCTGGGTTCGTCATGGTTGGACGAACCCAGACGTGGTTCTATGAACCCAGATCTGGGTTCGTTTGGGTTCGAACCCAGACAACTCAGATCTGTTTGAAGATGATGTCTGGATGTGTTTGAAGATGATATATGGATAAGTTTATCTGAGTTTGAAAAAGATGATTGATAATGTGTTTGGATTTTTGCAGATGATTAATGATATGTTTGGGTTTTTACATATTGATATGGGTTTTTGCAAGTAGTGGTCATTTATGTCTGGATGCAGATTGATGTTTAGGAGACGAAGGTTTCTGGATGAGTAGAAACCTTCATAACCTTCTGGATGAAGATGAAGGGTTTGGAAGATGGGTTGTTGCAGAGATTGAGTGTTTTAAATTTTAAAAGAAAAAAAATTAATTTTAAAAATGGAGGGTATTTACGTCTTTACACTTTAAATTAAAGTTGACTGTCAATTTTAACACATTTTGACCGTTAAACTGGGGTTATTGTGCTATTAAACTCAATCTTTGACTATAACTATATTTAGGTCTTACCTGAGGGGGGTTTTGTGTATTTTGCTCTAAAATAAATAACACTTCAAAATAAATAAATAAATAAATGGATAAAATAAATAAAGGTGTATTTGTAATTTAAGTATTATTGTATAATGTAAATTTATTAAATTACTTTGAATTTATTATATTTAATTTAGTTTATATAGTCTACGAAAGGATATGACATGACTCATCTCTTGAGTTCGGGAGGATTTCATCATCTAGGTTGTCATGTGCAATGGAGCTGTACAGATTTATGGTCTCATACAACTAACCGACGGACAAACTCCATGCAATCAGCAGTCACTATATTAATGTTGAGGTTTTAAGTTCTATAGATTATTATTATTATTATTATTTCTTCACAAATCAAAGTATGTCAGACCAATTGCTTCAAAATGTAATTAGTTAATCGTATGTATATATATATATTGATTATATCCTTTAGAATGTCAAGATTTAAATAAAATGTGTAAAAGGTATTTAAATACATATTATATATGAAATTATACGTTATTATTTGTATTGTATAATATGATTTGAATGAAATATAAACGTTATGTTTATTTAAACGTATGCAAACAATTTTTTTCATCATGGGATTGTATGTGAATTTTCTTTAGTTAGATTAATTTACACGAATGTGATTGGTTAATTATATCATACAGAGTGACTTGTAAAAAGAAATGTATTGTGTATATTTTAACGATTTGAGAATATGGGCTGACAAGACTCAATGGTTCAGCCCAACAGGCCTAGGAGTTAAAACGCCATCAAGGAAGCTCAGGTCGTTGTGTTCGAGCTCGTAGTCCGCGGTCCAGAGAGTCACAATGTGGTTTCTAGCTTACTCACCATCTTCAGCTCGCGACCTGAAACAAGTTTAGCTCGTCAAGCTCGTCCAAAACATCTTCTAGAAGCCTGAAATAATCTAATCCAGAAAGAAGTCAACTTTGCTATTTTGAAGCGAAGAAAATTAAATCTTGAAAATCACGAAGTCTGTTTCTGATTTGGTGGCTGTTTCTGATTTGGTGGAGACTATTTTGAAAATGCAGTTATTGTAAAATCTTATTTTCTGTTTTGAATGTAACTCAAATTGTAAACCCCTTATTGCAAATAGGAGGCAAAATCATTTGGTAAAAAGGAGGACAATTAATAATATACTGTTATTTTGTCAAATTTCAAAGCGACAGTCGTAGGCATAGGCGCATTCTAACTGAACGACGTAAAAATATGTTATGCATTGCTCTCTTCTTCTAGTCTTCTTTTTTCTTTTGCGTATTTTACTTTGGTTTTACAGTTTGGACTTTAAGAATCTAATCGACTAAATTCAGACGTTGACAAAATATAATCAAATGAAAATGCACTTGAAACTTTCTGATGTGTGATTTTGTCTCCCATTTGAATTTGATGCAACCTTAATTTTTATCCTAAATAAATTAGGCTAATCAAATTGACAAAGCAAGTAGTTCGTGGTGCCTAGATAGTTCTGCGCCTGTTATCTTTCAAGATATCAATTGAAATAATTATGATCTCTTATTGGAATGAGAAGATATATAACAATTTCTTTTTGATTGACATATAGAATTTAACGAAAATCGTTTAGAAAAATCATAATAAATTTTATAATTTCTTTTTAAATAATAAATTAAACAAATTAAAAAAAATAAAAACCTTTACATTTTTTGTGTTGGACTTATATACTATATATATAAAATATATTCATAAACTTTATGGAAAGATATTTCATTTTCAAAACTATTCTCGAAATACATCATAAAATCTGATTAATTAAAATTAATGTACACTAATGTAAAATATTTCTATCTAAAAAATAATATGAATGTATTTGATCATTACCATGTGACCTTTCTCACAATATGCATTAATCTGTATGACCTTACGACAGATGATTAAAAAAATGGGTTTTACAAAAAAATAAACACTAACGCCCAGTAAGTGAATATAACTTTTCTAAAATATTTATATTAAAACTAAATATATTATTGATAATAATGAATAATTCTTATATCATAATAAAACTGTAAACATATGTATTAATACTTTTCGATAACTTTATAAAATATAATCTGCATAAAATTTTTCTTAAAGTAATAAGAAATCATTATGAGTTTACTCAGTAAAACTTAAAAACTATTAAAATCTGATAACACAATATAATAAATATATATTCTTTCTTATTAATTTATCAATAGTCTTTGAATAACTCATTAATTTTTTTTTTTTAAATATTCTCCTATCATTTCTATACTCTTTTCGTTAAGTTTATTTGTGTAAATTGATTTTCTGTAAATCCATTTGTGTACTGATCAAGCTTAATATATAATATCTGAAGTATGAAAATCTACACCAACTAGTACCTAGGGAAATCTATCATACGTAATAGAGATACTCAACACATACGCAGAGCGAGAAATAACATCTGTCATACACATGTTAGACAACTTAATGACTCTCCAAATAACTATTATACATGTACTAGGCGACTCTCTCAAACTTATGCACATAAAGTCTACTCGACAATTAGAGAGAAGGGTATAGCCTTGATATTTTAAAAGTCTCATTTCAATAGTTTTCAAATCTCAAATCATTTTCATATAGAAATGATATAATTTTATTTATGAAAATAAATATTATTATTAATAAATATCTTTCTCAAATATAAATGAATAAATAATACTTAAATTATTCTGAAATTTTTCATATAATAAACTCAAGCTGAAAAATAATAAATTATGATTGGAATTTCAATACGTAAACATATATATATATACACGTATGCAATTAAATTTTAATTTTAAATATATAGCAAAATTAATAATTTAGAAAATTAATTAACTAATAAATATCTCAATTTTAATGATTCATAATTAATAAAATCTAAAATATAATCATAAATAATCAATTCAAAAACAAATAAATCAATCCACTCATAAATTTTATGTTAGACTCTATTTGGAACCATCCAAATTGTCTTTAAGTTCTTTTCCACCTAAAAATTAAAACAAAAATCTATTTAGAATTTATAAAAATAAAAAAAAAATTAGAAAATTAAACCTAGAATTGAATCTATTGCACATCAAATCAACTTAGAAATCAGCTTCAATTATTTCCTATTTCATTTGTCTTTTCTTTTCTTCTTCTTATTTTTCAAGTTGTTATTTTCTTCTTTTTTTGTTTTGCTATGCAGTTTGGTTTCGTGCATGATTTACTTTTAATTCTTATAGTTTCTATATATATTCAGATTTAAATAATACTGCCCTTCTTTATAAAAAAATTTATCACCGGTCATGTATCCGCCCCTTCTTTTATAAAAAAGTAATAATCTTTCTTCCAAAACCACCTCACTCTCATTTGTTTATTTGTATTTTATTATTTGTTTTTTATTTTTCTTGTCTTAATTGGCCACTCATTTCCAAATTTAAAATTTATTATTATTATTATTATTTTAAAAAAAAAAACCCACCTACCATTTGACTTAATTATTTTTGTCGGTTATCATATGTAAATTTTATTTTACACCCTATGACATTTCTCTTTTTACCTCTCATTTTTTTGAGTTCTTTTAAACATATCTACAAAGATGATAGTTATTCAAATATCCTTGCATTTCTAAAATTTAGATAGAGTCAAATTAATAATAATAAACTAAATTTTAATTAATCTCTTGGTCCACTTGGATCGAAGCCTTACAAATTATTCCTCCTTATAAAATTTTATCATCGAAATTTATGAATCATCTTAACTCAAGATATCTTACTCTAAAGCTGTTGCTTTTATTTTCTCATCAATAATCATAATAATTCTATTTTAAATAAATTTTTAATTTTTTCACATAGATAAAATCGTATATTCATTATTCAATATTACAACAATTCACACCTATATAGACAATCATTAACAAAACTTTTCAATAATCATAATTGTACCTTGATAAAATATTCTATAAATTCTCATATACAATGTTTAAAACCATAACAACTAACACCTAAACAGACAACCATTGAACAAAATTCTTCAATTAGAATACTTAACAATAATCATAACTGGTATAATTCTGAACAATCACAACTACAACTATTTTAAATAATAAATATTTACATTATTCTAAATAACAATCATTTTTCTCTTTATCACTTCTAATATTGTACAAAACTAATAATCATTCCCTTAATTCTTATACTTCATGTAGCTTCCGAATTATGAATCAATATAAACCAATGAATAATTATTTACACATTTGTCAAAACAAACTACTTAGCATTTGCACAAAATCAATTTTTGATTTCATCCACACACTTTTGAAGCTTCATCAATTTGTCGTTGAAGCAAAAAAAAAAAAAAAAACACTTACCAAACACTGCCATTTCAACACAACCAATTTGTTTCCTAAAAAAAAAAATTCATAAATCTATCATTAATGTAAAAAACACCTACCAAACATAGTCATATCGGCATACAACCATGATCACACTTATATTTCATCACTACTGCATAAACAAAAAAACTACTCAACATTTGCACAAAATCAATTTTTGATTTCACCCCCACACACTTTTAAAGCAAAATACATTTAAAATCCTTCAAAGAACATGACATTTCTATGACAGTGTTTGTGCTGGTAGTGATGAAAACGCAGAAAAAAGAAAATGCAATCAACATGGTAGTGTTTGAAGAAACAATGTGATGTTTTATATATATTCATCAAACATCCAACAACTTTGGGAGAATGATGATAAGTTCATAGTGTTTCCAACAAAAGCAATATGATGACATATGATGATTGAGACTAATTTTCAATATGCCATTAGCATCATAACCAACTTCAATCATGCTAGCTCAAAAGAATTGCAGCGTAAGATTCATGGCAACAATAACATGCTAGCTCCAAAAATAGTCAAAAAAAGTAAGCATACTTTCCAAAAAAAAAAAAAAAACCCTGAAAACTTTACACCAAAAGGTCTACCCAAAGCCATTGTCGAGATGTCAATTCAAGTCCACTGTGACTTGAGATTGTGTTAGAGTCTACTACTGTGATGATGATCCCTCGTGCTGTGATGATGATCCCTCTTTAGTTCTCTATAAATGATATACAATTATATTGAAATTAGTAATGACAAAAGTAAATAAATAAGAATGAAATTCGGTTAAAAAGTGAACCTTTTTCTTTGACGGTGCTGTCTTCTTTCTGGTATGCTGTAACTTTGGACCTTTACAAGTCCTTTTGTTGTGATTAGTCCTTTCACAAATTTTGCAACTAACATTAGCTCCCCTCTTCTGCTTTTCTCTCTCTCATTCTTCTCTTATGCGTCGAACCTTTGGCTTACCAGAGAGCCTTTTCACAGGTGGTGGAATGAGAGGTCCAATTGTAATTGCTGGCCAAGTGCATATGTCTCTAATTGAATGAATGATCCCTCTATAAGTCTTAAAGAATGCAGTGCGAGATAACGTAGGGTACACAAATTGAGAAAAGTTTTTCATTAGCGAGTTTGTTTTGTAATAGTCACCTACATTTGTAAAAATAATATGTTAAAAATGCTATACGAAAATATTTATCAAAGAACTAACAAATAAGAAAAGTAGGGTAGTTAAATCACCAATGCTTGAGAGTGCATGACTGCATAGGATGCCACTCACTTGCCATAATCCACACTCGCACCTAGAATCTACTAGGACTATATATGTCCTTTTTTCACCCTCAATTTCATACTCTCCCATACTTGCCTTCAACATTAAAAATGATCTACTTTCATGATTTTACTTCATAATTTTGAAGTAGACAGTGAGAGACACTTCATATTTTCATTTACCACACTCTTTTTTCCTGTCATGAAACTTTTTTATCACTATCTTTCGTATATACTCTAACAAACTGAGGTAGGTTTTTACCTTATAATCTCCCAAAAGGTTGTTGAAGGACTCAGTCATGTTGTTCATTACATGGTCACATTTGATTCGCTGACCAAATTTATGCTTTGACCATTGCTCCACCTTAATGGTCTCCAACCATTTCCTAGCATCCATGTTCACTTTTCCAATTTCATCAATTGCAGCTTGAAAATTAGGCAAGCAACTACTCGTAGCCTTCCAAAATAAATTCTTCAATTTTTGACTTAAATACTTTTTTCTGAAGTTGGTGTATACATGCCTAGCACAGAACCTGTAACAGTAATCACCAATTAGCGAATGTAAATTTTTATTAAAAATGAACAAATAATACAATAATTAGTGAATTTATTACCTACGAGTGGCTTGAGGCCAATACTTTTTCACCACCTTTATTATTCCTTTTTGCCTATCACTCATAAAACATATAGTCTAATCGGATGGATATCTCAAGAACCATTGTAGGTTATTCAAGAACCAACACTAACTCTCTTCACATTCACTCTCACAAATGCATACGGCAAGAGAAAATAACTCACTATTGAAATCAAAAGCCACAACTGACAATAAAACATCTTTGAAATGACCCTTTAAAAAACAACTATCAAGTCCTATAAATGGTCTACAACCTTTTAAGACCCAATCTTTTGAGCCTCAAAACTAAGCATGAACCTTTGAAAGATCATGTAGGGCTCTTGAAGCTTAATATAGGCTACAGACCTTGGATTTGTTTGTCTAACCATATATGCATATCTCCTAAGATGTTTAAAACACTCTTCATGATCCTTCTTCAAAGCCGTCATAGCAATTTTTTTAGCAACATACAACCTCTGCTTGTCCACATTAATATGATATCTCTCCCTTAAGATATAAGCTATTACTGTAATCCTAATATCAAGATTAGACTTCACCAACTTGTCAAATTTTTGTGCAATCCATTTGAATTTAGCCTTCTGACTCATGTAGAACTGTTTACAAGTATGCACATTATTGTAAGTCTTAATTTGTATTGTCACATCAGCCTTCTTCATCACTCTAGCATAAATCGTCCATAGACAATTTATTGCCATACACTTATATGTTATTCTATCCTTATCATTTTTCTCCCTATCAAGAGTAATCCCTTCTTATATGACATATTCTTTCAAAGTTGCTCTCAATGTATACACGGAGTCATGAATTTGATCCACTGCAAACTCTATTTTAACCCCTACTGCCTGCTCAAAAAACTCGCTTTTTAGCAACTTAGTTGCACTAACGGCTGGATCTTCCTTCTCATTCTCACTGTAATAGACATTATCATCATTTAATTGATAACCTTTAAAATACTTGAGTGAATCTTCAAAATCAATATGCTCACCTACACTTTCACTTCCTTCACCCTTATCTGCACACTTTCTGCCCACAGCATTACTTACACCCTTACTATCCCCAGCCTAAATTGCACCTTGACTACCATCAGCCTGACTTGCACCTTGACTACCCTCAACTTGAACTACACCCAATCTGTCCTCATGTTCTACCTACAGTTGATTTGCCCCGTCACTGTCACTTTCATCCTCACTTAAGTCAGTACTAAACCCATCATCCCCATCCTTATCTTCATCATCCCCACCCTTATTTTCATCATCCCCACCCTCATTACCAAGTTCTCTAAACACATTTGTTCAAAATCAATCCAATGCTCAAGGATAATAGAATCATACAACAATTGAGAATGAACACTACTAATGTCATCAACAACTTGCTCATGCACAATAAATACTATCCTCTTAATTTCACGCTCATTAAATTTATTCAAGACACCCAACAACTCCATATCACCTTTAATAAGCATAGTATAAATTTCACATGAAATGATAACATAAACATCATAATTGTTAGGGGAATGATCTTTCTTTCCGGTTAGTGCTATATGTATGGAATGCAATATTTCAATCATACTAAAGTGATACCTTTCACATACACCCAACTCCATTACACGTTCTTTAAAATGAACAATCAACTCGAACTCGTTAATCATTTTTCCTACGAAAAGTAAAATGAACAAGTATAAATGAAAATAAAATGATAAGGAAATAATGATTTCATATACTAACATACTTACAAACTGTCATCACATAAAAAATTCAAAATCAACACCACTTTTGCCATTAAATGGTACGCAACACAGCCCATAACTCGAGAAGTGTCATTACCCATTTTTTTCTGCTACCAATGTAGAGACCCCTCCTGTAAACACCACCTCTAAAATGGAGGATTCCTAAGAGTCTCCCATTTAAGCAAATACAACCTACAAACAGTCAAATACAATCTCAAAAACCCAATAAACCCCTCAATCACCTTATGGATGCTCAAATAGCTACACATTATCGAATTCTTATACTCCAATCAATCCAAAACGGTACAAATATATATACACAAACAATAAATCTAATGTAATCCTCGGTTAGTCCTGATCACATCAAAGTCAAATTCATACCAAACTTGAAGCTACGAACAGTACCACCAAAAAAAAGACAAACAATCAACACTAACAGTGAAATGCTATCATGACATGGTTAAACAAGAACATGACTGATATGGTATCATAACAACACAAACATTAAAGCAATGGCAGAACATAAACAAGAATACAGCATATGGAAATCACATGTACAATACAAAACCAACACGCTATCATGACTAACTTTATGTTAACATCACATAACACATTTATACAACAACAAAACACATATAAAGCAGTGGCCGAACATAAACAAACATGCAAGATTATATCCATATTGATTTACCAGTTGCATGCATAATTTTTCATAATAACTTGCTCAAACGTGTTATTACAAACTGATTTTGATGTTATAGTGCTTCAAATATAAAACCTCAAATTTTAACAAAATCCTAACTTGAAATCTGTTGACGTATGAAATTGGTCAACTAAGTTCTTCCAGGCCCAACACTGTATGAATGACAAACTGAGCAAGTAATAAGTAATAAGAGTAAAGATGGCAAAGCTAGAATTCGAGACAGTGAGGTGTTTAAGTGGTTCGGCTAAGCTTGCCTACGTCCACTGTTTGTTCTCTCAATATCTGGACAGAATAACAGCAAGTTTTTCACTAAGTATTTCGCTCTTATGTTACAGAGAAGAACTTCTCCTATTTATAGAAGGAGAAGTGCTACAGCGATGTTCAATGCGTTAAACTAGAATGATTACAGTAGTTAATGAACCTGACTCCTAATTAATGCAGCCAGATTACATTAAATGCAAGGGACAGGTGGAAGATCTACATGACTAACCCACGC
This sequence comes from Dimocarpus longan, assembly GCA_022984855.1. Lineage (NCBI taxonomy): Eukaryota > Viridiplantae > Streptophyta > Magnoliopsida > Sapindales > Sapindaceae > Dimocarpus > Dimocarpus longan. Next base: position 1,472,150 of record CM041019.1, on the reverse strand, counting down.
GGATTAGGTATGGTGATCTGTAATTTGAACAGTAATCTCTGACAAGCTTGACGTACAAGACAAGTTAAGTGATGATCTGGCATGGTCTGATATAGTCGTAAGCGAAGTGAGGGCTCCAGGTGGACTGGAGTGTCGATAAATGGGGAAAGCTGAACGGCGATCTCACCTCCTCGTACATGGGTCTAGCTTGACGTGGAGCGTACTTAGCTCTGCGGGGTGAGCAGTTCGGACTCCGGACTCCGCACAACGCTAGGTGAGATATCTCAATACATGGTTGCGAATCCCACTTTGTTAGGGTTTCACTTCGCTGTAGATGTTGGAGCACGCCACGGGCCTTGTACAAGACTCGACGATTTCTACTGATGAACAAGCTGATCTTAGGCTTAGCCCAGATGGGCCAATCGGTTGGACTTTTATCAGGCCTCATAGGCAGTACTAAAAATACCCACAACAAAATCGAACCATCAAACTCGGTTTTCATAACCCAGTTTTCAAAAACAACCAACTTCATCCGTCAAAAACACAAAAGGAAAAAGAAAAACCAAAACTTTTCGAGAAAACCTCACCTCGTCTGTTTTCGTTGATTCAACTGCTTTCCACACCTTCAACAGCTACCCAAACCTCTTTTTCGCTCTTCCACCATCGTCGATAGGCCCTCGTCGTCGTCACTTTCCCTTGGTTTTCACTGGTTCATGGTGATGAGGGTTTTTGGCATGAAAAAGGTTGAAGGTAAGCTTGTTGCAGATAAGTTTGGGATTGAATGGGTTGGTCCCAAAGGTTTTGTTCACCCCATGAGCACACGTGTCTGGCTCCTGATTTTTCACCATTTAAAAACTTAAATTCATTTATTAGATTACCATTTTTACCCCTATAGTTTAACATCGTTTGTGTTTTTTTGACATCGAGGGGTGGTTTACATAATAAAATAAAAAACGAGAGTATTTTTCGATTATTTTACTTTTCAGGGGATATTCTCATAATATCCCTAGTTTCTATATATATATATTCCGGCTTAAATGATGCTGCCATTCTTTATAAAAAAAAATTTGTCACGAGTCACATACGTGTCCCTTTTATAAAAAATTATCACCTTTCTTCCACAACCACTCCACTCTCATTTTTTAATTTTTTTTTATCTCAATCGGCCACCCAATTCCAAATTTAAAATTTATTAATATTATTATTTTTAAAAAAAACCACCTACCATTCTACTTCATTGTTTTTGTCAACCATCATATATAAATTTTTATTTTATACCCCATGACATTTTTCTTTTTACACCCCATTTTCTTAAGTTCTTTTAAAAATATCAATAAAGAAAATATTTATTTATATATCTTTTTATTTCTAAAATTTAGATATGATCAAATTAATAATAATAAACTAAATTTTAATTAATCTCTTAATTTACTTAGGTTGGGCTTTACAATCTACTTTGAATAAACTTAGTTTTAACGGATTTAAATTTATTGCGATGAACAAATTGAATGAATTTAAATAACTAATTAATAAAATTCTAGTTAAATAGATCCAAAGAGTTATAAGATTAACTTGTATAACAAATAATTTAGTCATGTCACCCTTTTAATAAATTTGTATTGGCTTGAATGATAATTTAATTCAATTGAGTTATATATTATTCCTTAATGGAAATAATTGAATATTTTTTATCTTAAAACACAAAATGAAAGTAATTTCTCTGTATTTATACCCTCTTCCCTATCTAAAAGAAAAAAAATTGATCGGATTGAGTCAAACCCAATCTGTGAACCCAAATTGCCACCTTCTATTTTTCATATACAAGTAAAGTAGATTTTTAACTAATTTTAAAACTATAAAATATACCCAAAAAATAAAAACTATAAAATGGCTTTAGCATACCATAAGAGGATTTTTATCTAAACTCAAAATTAAAGGATTATTTTTTATTTTTTATAAAAAGATCAAACATTTAAAAACCCTTAGAATAAAAACCCTTTGAAATTTCCCTCATTATTTTAACTATGAAGAGCACTTACTTCGCTCGGTCAATCTCTCTTGCTTCTGCTGTCAAAACTCCGTAAAAATCGCAGCTTTATCCAAATTCAGACACAAGTTTCAATATTTGATCATACCCAGATTTCAACTTCTGCTCTACACTCTTCAGAGGTAATATTGTTTAATATTTGTGTAAATTTGCATTTTTTTACCCCATTAAGTTGATGAAGTTTTGTACTATAAGCAACAGAAATTTGAACCCAACTGATCATTTACTTGTGCAAATGACTTACTTGACGTGAAGAATATCTGTTTCTCTTTGTGGGGTTGGATTGGTTTGTAGAGTTTTTTCATTTTGACTATAGATTCTACGACTGGCTATTGTATTAGATAAAACTGATGTTGAAGTGTTAAATTTTGGTATCTGCATTGATTGATGTTGTAGATGTGGTTGATTATGTTGGCAGAGATGCTGTTTTTGTCGTGGGGTCGACCGTCTCCTCAAGAACAGAAAGCTTGCATTGACAAGTAAAATGGAATTGATTTTTATCTATGAATGAATGGATATGTTTCATATTTGTCTGTTGGTTGGTTGTTTTTCGTGCTTATCGTGTACTGGAATCCATTTTTGGTGAATTTTTGACATGTGTATGTGCTAGTAACTGGGAATTGTCATCAGGTCTGCGGGTGTCTTCAACTATGATGCTAAATACAGAGGAGCCACCGCAAAGTCTGCTTTGTCTTTGAAAGATGATAAGGAGCTCTCAAAAGACGGTTTCCTACTCAATCATGCACGGTTTTTGGTTGGTTCAGGTGTTGATAGTTATGAGAAGGGCAAGACTGCTCTTAAGACATGGAGGTTCGGAGCTTTGGTTTTATGTAATTATGTGAGTTGTATTGGGGAGGATTTTCTTTTTATTGAATTCTTGGGTCTCTTTGCAGGCATTTTGGATTGGATTGGGCATTTGTTGATCCCAAGACGCCGATACAAAGTGGCGCGAAGTTCTGTGTTTGTGTGAAGGAGTTCCTACCGTGGGTTATGATGCCTCTTCAGGTGGTTTATGTAAATGAAAGCAAACGTGCTAAAAAGGGTCCGGCTTCTTTTGGTTTTGGTGGTGGAACCCTTCAAGGTCACCTATTGGTGAGTGCTCATTTTTGTGCTGTAACTCTTTGTACAAATTTAAGTTTCAATTCTTGTTCTCTTTCATATTTTTCCTCTTTGTAGCTGTGTGCACTTTCTAATATATGGCCTATTGAAAAACAGTATTTGTAGCTTGTGTATGTCTTTTGTGGCTTTATATTTTGGTAAATGGCACTTGAATATATGACCACTTCCTCACTATATTAGCCAGTCTGCTGATAAAATTATATTCCCTTTTAGACCAAGAAACAATATAACCCCTTTTGTTTTCCAGACAGTAGGTATGGAATATATATTAAAAAAAAAAAAAAAAGTCAAATTTTATGATGTATGAGATTGCCAAATATGTGCACAACACATAATTGTTTAAATGTTGATGAACTCCAATTTTTTTGTAACCTCTTATATACTGGAATATGAAAGTTGGATCTCAGATATTGAGTGTTTGCAGTTGTGTTACGGTTATACATTTTGATTCATTTGTGCTGAAACTCAGACTGTTTTAGATTATGTTGACTTTTAGCTCTTCGCATTTCATCTTCTTTAAAATTAATAACCTTGACGGAAACTAACATGGGACGGAATTGCTTGGAAAGCAGGCCGGAGAAGAACGTTTTTCAATGGAGCTGGACGAAAATAACCAGGTGTGGTATGAAATACTGTCCTTATCAAAGCCAGCCCACTTTCTGTCATTTATTGGATACCCGTATGTAAAGTTCAGGCAAAAGTATTTCGCTCATCAATCTGTCAATGCAGTTAAGAAACATTTGAAAGCTTCATGATTCCATTGTATTTGCAAATATATATGTTCTTGCCTGTCAATGCTAGAATAACACTCTGAAGAACTATGTTATTCTAGCTTATTTCGATTGACTGCTTTGTACCACCATGTTCTTGACACAAACAGGTGTTTCTTTCATCGTTAGTACACAAAGTAATTGTTCCCTTTCAATAGAATAACTTGTAGAGTTTAAGGAGAATAATTGTACTTCTCTCATATTTAGTGGCTTTACTACTCTATGTCGGATTCCATGCTTGCCCACCATTGGCTGTGAATGCACGTTTTTGGCATATGTTAGCTGAGGAATATTATGCAACACCTTGTGGGTTACACGTCTGTTACAACGATGACAATTGAAATAAAGGAAGAATAAGAAATAAAGTTTTGTTTGGACAATACCTTATGGTAGGAAGAAAATTTCCGATATATGGTTTCTAGGTAGGTGGACCTCAGGAACAAAACTCCACACTAAGTGTGAGTGAGCCACAAGTCTGATAGCTAGATTGACCTCTCAAGGTTGAATGCTATGCTCTACAAAATTTCATCATAGCCTCGTTAGGCTGTACGTCCTTTTTTCTTTAAAAGAACTCTCTTCTAAGAAGTGTTTTCGATAAATTTGATGAAACTTCGGAGAGGCATTTTTATATTGAAGGATATGCAGAATTTTAGAGTGAGATTTATGATAACGTTTATGAGAAAACATAAGAAATACTTTGGTAACACACAGCACTGCAAGGTAATGCATATTTTAAGGCAAATCAAGCAACTCAGAGCAAATTAACTCATCTATTTTGCGGCACACTCAAGAGACTTCTCCTTTTAAAGCATGAGATAATTAAGTTCCCTCGGATGCCTCCTATTGCTCCCCAAAAAATTATCGAACACGTAACGTTTGCGTGATTTTTGCTACCTATGAATCTCATTGTCAATATTACTTCAATTACCAGCAATAATGGAGAGTTACTATTACAACTAATACTACATCGATATTTTCATATACAAGCTTAGAAGTTAAGAAAATACAGGTCATGATATCACTACATGCTCAAAATTAACAACAAACTGAAATGATAAGGTAACACAAATTAACACAAAGCGCTACACTTAAAAAAATTTGAAGCAGAACCCAGCACTAGCCACTACGGCTGCAAAATCACAACCAATTTCTTTTACACGGTCTTGAAGTCTTCATTTTGATACAATAAATGTCTTTTAAGCAACTGACATGCTATTATCATAAGAAGATCAAAGACGATAAAGCAAATAAAATATTCTGGTTAGCATAACATAGCCCGGTAATGTTGATTACTATGATACGTATAATATTATTAAATTTCCGTAGTAGTGATATTTTCATTTCATGTTTGGTTTATCATGTAACGTTACAAAACTACTAAAAAATACAAAACTGGGGGCTTTTCGAAGAGAACCGGGATCTTGCATATAATAATATTTAGGATCCCTCACTTAATAATTCTCTGTCCATAACATATGTAACATGATGATTAAAGCTGCACGACGCTTTTTCTTTTTTTAAACTCCATGAAAAAGAATTGCACTCTTTATTTTAAAAGTTACATATTAACAGCTCATATGATGATTTGATGAATACAGTTGTCGGGCATTCATTCATTGTAAGTAGAGCAAACTTTGAACTTTCGTGACAAAGAAAGTTGACCTTTTCATTGTGTTTTAGAAAAGATCAGTTTGTTTACATTTTCTATGGAGGTGTCAAATCAGGAAATCTCTGGTTCCAATCTTCAAGATTCCAAAACCATGCCTAGAAGAAATCTGAATGTTTAAGACAAAATTAGTTAATAACAATAATTAATTTTTATAATTTATTACCTAAAATTGAATAAATCAAATTATATAAGTCACTCATCTAGGGATCAATGATTTCTTGTTCCAGGATAGTCTTGTTTAATTATAATTTTCAAGAAAAATGAATGGAGATAATGAAGTTTCTGAGAAGGCTGATCGTTTCTACCTAAGACTTGTAAGAACACATACACACCATTCCAAAGGTGGAGACACGGCAAAAAAACATGTTGTCTTAAATCCCGCTGTCAATGATTTAATGATAAATTTGGCTACTTGAAGTTTGATATAGTTACACATGACAACGGTTCGGTTCAATTCCATTTTCGGTTCCGATTCTGATAAAGCTAGAACCGAAATCTTAATAGAGATAAAATGGTTTCGGTTCAGTTATGGAACCGATGGTTCTGTAACGGTTCTGATTCTGGTTCCGGTTCTATAACGGTTTCGGTTCCGATTTCGGAACATTTTTTTAAATAAAAATAAAATTTAAAAATTAATATTAAACTATATTTTGATATTAAAAAAATAAATCTATATACAAAAGAAATAAGAAATTTAATTATTTAAACTTTGATTGAATTTAAAAATAAATTGACAATTTGAAATTTAAAAATAATAAAAGAAGATTTTGAAATTTAAAAATAATAAATTAAGAATTTGAAACTTCAAACAATAAATTGAAAATTATAATTTATAGATATAATTAAAAAAAATTAAAGGAAATTAAGATTGAAAATTAAGAGAATATTGAAACTAAGAGTTAAAATTGAGAGAGAGTTGAGATTAATGGAGAGAAAGAAAGTTGAGAAAGATTAAGGGAGATAGGTGTGAGAAGAAATTAAGAATAGGAAGGGCATTTATAGAGGAAAGGGAGGGGTTAAAAGAAAAATTAAAGAGAGGGGTAAAATGTTAAAAAAAGGTGACCAACGATCACTTTTAATTTTTTTTTTTTTTTTTTTTAAAGTGATGCAGTTTTTTTTTTTGTTAGAACTGGAACCGCCGGTTCAAAGCTGTTCCGGTTCCACCTGTTCTTTGAACCGACGGTTCCGGTTCCATTATTTAAAGAATCGAAATTGGAACAGCTACAGTAGCGGTTTCGGTTTCGGTTCCAGTTCTGAACCTGAACCGGAACAGAACCTTTGTTTTGGTTATGATTCTGAAGACCCAGTTCGATTTGAACTGGACGGTTCGAATCGAACCGTGGTCATGTCTAGATATAGTTACAACAATTCTCCTAATAATATTAAAATAAAACAAAAAGTTTCCCAATGATCAATATTTTTATTACTTAAAGAAATAGAAAAGACATTTTTTTAAAAATAATTTTACGATGTTTATGATGGAATTTCAATAGCATGGTTGAAGTGGATTCACCTGTCACCTCAACTTTGATGATTTATAAAAATTTTAATAGAGAATCACCACAAGTTTCTAAACCAATTATATAGATACATCCACATGCGTCTTAGACAAACATGAAGGTATTAACTAAAAATTCTCTCATCTTTACCTTTCAAGACTAAAGTTACCAAACACTTATGTTTACTTTATGAATTGAGGAATGAGAATAAAGAATATGATTGATTGATAGTGTTTACTTATTTGAAATTCATTTCATAATAGAAATGAAAATGTAGGTCCCATATCAATTTGAGGTTGTGGAATGAGAATCTCATTTCCCCCAACCTATTTGGGAATCCCATTTCATTCTCTTTATTAAGACGAAAAGTCTCTTATATTCTTCTTTAAAAAATAAAGAAAAACCAATTTTATTTGATATTAAAAAAATAAAACCTACATATTATAATAAAAAATTATACACCATTTGTTTTTCATCATCAATTTCTTGATTATTATAGTGGATTATTAAAATAATATGTAGTTTTTTTTTTTTAATTGTAATGTACAAATTTTTATTTGATATAAAAAAAAAAACTATACATTATAATAAAAAATTGTACACCATTTGTTTTTCATCACCAATTGCTTAATTATTATAGTGGACTATTAAAATAATATGTAGTTTTTTTTTTTAATTGTAATATATAATTTTTTATTTGATATTAAAAAAAACTGTATATTATAATAGAAAACTACACACTATTATAATTAATTCATTTAATTAAGGTTATGTTTGTAATTTATAATTAATCAATTCCGATTCCAAAGTAAAGTAAACATCTCATTGGGAATACTATTGATTCCGATTCCGATTCCTGCAGTTGAAGTAAACAACTTATACTGATTCTGATACTTCATTCCGATTTCAGATCATTCTGATTCCTATTCCGATTCCTCTAAGTGAAGTAAATGCACCATAAAGTTAGATATTCAGCTTCTACTAGAGACTTTGAGACAACACTGAGCTGTTCAATCTTTTTTCAAAAACTAAAAAAATAACCATCATGTTGGACTTTTTGTTGTAGCAGGAAAAAAATAATGTTATAGCTTGGAACTATGCTGTTTGAAAGCATATGAAGTGTGAATTTCCACTTGATCAATCCGCCACAAAACTGAAAGTCCTTGTCAAATATTGTCGCATTTACAGGTTGGAAAAAAATGACATAATTATCGTGATCCTCTTGAATTTTTTTGAATAAGCTGTGGTATAAATAACAGTTAAATTGTAAGTGAAAAGAGCACATTACAAGTATAGTTCTCTTTCATGGCAGCAAAGAGATTTAGTGTTTTGATTTTTATAATCCTTTTCGTGACACGGGTGACCATTGATGCCTTGAAGCATTTTGAGGAACCTGTGGCACCAGTGTTCATTTTTGGTGATTCAACTTTTGATGTTGGGACTAATAATTTCTTGCCTGTGCAACAAATAATCCAAGCGAACTTCCTATACAATGGGATTGATTTTCCTTATTCTCAGCCAACAGGGAGGTTTAGCAATGGTTATAATACAGCTGATCAAATAGGTACGAATTTTCGAATTGGTTTTGGATGTTAACATATGTAACTTCATTAGCATGCATGGTTTAATTGTATTGATTACAGTACTTCTCTGGCGCGGACGTCTGGAATTTAATGTAATCATTCTGATTGGAATGTTTTGGTTTTTGATATTAGTGAGACTGTTGGGTTATAAAAGGAGTCCACCAGCATTTTTATATCTTCAAAATCATCCACCAAGTTTCAAGAAGAAATTACTTGAAGGTGTCAACTTTGCCTCGGGAGGCACTGGAATTTTTAGTGGTACTGGAAGCCAATTTGTAAGTTAATGTTGCCCCCCAAAATCATTCATTTTCATAGACTTATCTTTCGATCATAGTTCAATTTGTTTGTTGACAACTTTCGAGAGGAAAAAGAAACCATTCTCACAAAGTAATTGGAATCTGATCATGAGTTTCAGTCACGTTTCCTCCTCCAACTATCAAATTTATAATTAAAAAAATAATTGAAGTCTGATGTATGCTATCAGCTTTGCACAAAACATTACTTTGAATTTTCTTTTCTTCTCATGTCAAGTGCTTGCGTCTAGAATTCAACATTTATTGATCTGGAGATTCACTTCTTAATTTATAGATACACAAATAAGTAAAATTGCTTTTAGAATTTTACAAAAAATTTTATTTTCATATTTATATAAAAGCAAAACATATCTATACTACGATATAACATATTATGCAAAAAAGATAGGATATACATACTAATGTAAAAATTGTTATAAGTTTGCATGAAAGCAACAAGCATTTGACATAACAGCTCCAGGAATCAATAGAAGGCACATAATGTCTAAAAACAAAGTGTAACTTTTTTTAATCAATTTCTAACAGATAAACCCAACTACAAATTCTAAATTCTTCACAATTGTTTTCACAGGGCAATAACATGTCACTTGGAAATCAGATCCAGCAATTTTTCACTGTCCATGCAATCATTACAGAATTAAGGGGTCCTGAAGAAACTGCTAAAATGCTCTCTAAATCATTGTTTCTCATCAGCACTGGAAGCAATGACATCCTTGAGTATCTTCTTCAGAGCAACAGAAGTCTGTCTCCGCCGGAGTTTTTGACCGCCATCAAATCCACCTATCACGACTATTTAAAGGTTCCTTAATTTTTCCCTGTTAAACAACCTTATCTGAAAATTAAGTTTTTGGGTCGAGTAAGTTGTTTCTGGGTTATGAATTGACGTCCTCTCACTTATTATTTTCGTATTACTTCCACTCATACTTGAAATATGAGTCAACTAGTTCATTTTTGTGCAGATTTCCGAACTTTATTTAAATTTTGAGTAAAATTTTTAAATATATGATTGAATTTTATGTAGAGCTTGTATGATCTGGGAGCCCGAAAATTCGGGATTCTCAGTGTTTCTCCAATTGGATGCTGTCCGCTCGTGCGTGGTTCGATTGGTTGCGATGAGGAAGCAAATGATTATGCTCAATCATTCTACAATGTAACCGAAACTCTCTTAAAAAACCTGAGCTTGGAACTCCCTGGAATGACATACGCACTTGGAAATTTATATGATATGACGATGCTTGTCATTGAAGACCAATTTGCGTTTGGTATGCACCCCTTCTCTATGATTTAATATTTCTTTTCGTTTCAGCGTCCAACCGTAGAAATTGAGACTTGGTATGGGTCCAAGTTTTTTGGTTGGGTGGGCCGGTTTAACTAGCGAGGTCCACAAGGTTGAATGCACTCACAGAATAAAAAAATAATAATTGTGATTACATACAAAATAAACTAAAGCCAAACTAGGTCATCTGAACATATGTAAACTATTAGATAGGCTTATATTGATTAAAAAAAATGAATTTGTATTAGATAGTCTCATATTGATTGAAAAATTGATTTTATATTAGTTTATAAAATGAGGATAAACCTTATAACTTTTATAAGATGAAATTAAGTTCGAAACCCTTTTCTAACGTACATGTCTTAAACATGGATTAACCTAACAATTAAATTTAAGACTTCGGCCCACTTTTGATCCTCAAGCTCACTTCTAACCAATTTGATATTTTTAGAATCTTTTACAATTTTAGGATGTAACAACTCTATATCATTTATATAGTAACCTACAGCAGTAGCAATAGAAGAAACTTTTGTTTGATTTTGATAGGTTCTAGATACATCTTCGACCCATTTGATGTTATTATTATTATTTTTTAATAAAATTTATTTTCTTTATTTTTCTTTTATTTTCAAACTTTTAATTTTTGAAGACTATTGAAATAGAATATAATGATTAATAACCACTACTGAAACTATGCAAATCCTTTACAGTAGCTTACCACTATTTCTGTCTAGCAATTCAAAACCAAGAATAAAATGAAAAATAGAGAAAAACTTGATTAATTCTGAAGTATTGTTTAACCTTTTTTTGTTTTTGACATATTATAAGTACATTTCATAATATTGTTTAACAATTCTACAACTATACCGGACTTGTTGATTATTTATTTTCGATTTACGAAAGTTAAAGATAGAATAAATTATACCTTTCTGCAACAAATTATCAGGTATCGATAGTATCGATACAGCTTGCTGTGGAAATGCATCCACTCCGTGCAATCCAGATGCCGATCTTTGTCCGAATCGCAATAAATACTTGTGGTGGGATCGGGTCCATCCTACTCAATTGGCTTCAAAATTGGCAGCTCTAACTCTCTATGGAGGAGATACAAAATTCGTCACACCCATGAATTTTAGTCAATTGGCTGTGGTCGACCTCAACTTGGGTTAATATTTCTTTGATAACAAAATTTGTAACGTAAATTTTCTTTTATCACGTGGAAATTAAATAATTATCTGATATATCAGTTTAATAATCGTAAGAAAATTTGTAGTTATAACATATCATACGACGTATAAATTTTATGATGGTGTTAACTACATTTCTCAATTAATATTGAGGTATCTAATAAAAATAATGATGTCCATTATCCAATATTAATATCATGCACTATTTCTTTTGTTAGTGAAAATTTATTGTTATTAGTTAGTATTTTAGATTGTTTGATTGTATGATAATTATATTGTGTGAATGTCTAGATTGTATTAAAATCAAAACCTTCTCAACCGTATGTTGAAGTAATCTAATAATTCATATCATTTTATTTTATTTTTTCTCATATTCATTCAAAAGCTGAGCTGATATTTGATGTTGCGCTTTTACAAAAGATAATTCAGATTGTGTACAATAAATAAAAGATATATTAATTGTATACACACATATTGGTTTTAATTGATTAGGGAAAACTGCAAAATTAGGCCTACAAAAATTATGGATTTTATTTTTAGACATATGCAACACGTATCATGTTTTAAACCTTATTAAAGATGCAATGTCTGATGCTCGATCATGATGGATGTGGGGAGATATCTTAGAGAGGAAGGATTATTTGTTAATTTTTTATCGGTGCTAAGTTTTTTATTAGAGGAGTTTTAAGTTTGAGTAATGTATGAAAGAGAAAAAATCCAACAATCTTGATCTTCACTTTTTCGAATGTTATTGGGTCATTAAATTATCAAAAAATTAATAAAAAAAAAGATGATAACGAATTTTTGCTCTGGACTTGATAATGTAGTTTATGTTTAAACGTTGTACGCTGGACTAATTTTTTTTTCATGTTTTATAGTAGGCAACGTTTTTGTAAATATTTTATATTAGGCAACTTTATTTTTTTACGGTTGTATTTTGTCTTGTAAAGCCACGTTTCACGTTGTAAAAGCAATGAGCTTTGCAATGTAAGTCATTGTAACTTGAGCTTCATTTCGTGTTGGACAACATCCCATCGGATCCTGAATTCAAATAATGTAACAAAGGAAATATATTGCAATTCAAAATGAACTTATACACCTTCAATTTTATTCTTCATCCACAGTTTTAAAAATATCTTCCAAAAGCCTTTCAATAACTTTTTCTCCTCAAATCTTACTGTTTAAGTGTTTTGACATAGATCCATTGAGAAACAGTAATATATTAGAGTGATAGATATTGTAGCAAACTTGTATGTTGTATAAGAAGATAAATTAAAGATTAGAAAAACGTAAAAGAAGAAGATAGAGGGAAGCTTTTGTAATTGTATGCCTTTGTATGTGAAATGATGATTTCAAATTCGGTCAAAAACATGAAAAATATTGCATGTATATTGCTAAAAACAAAATTCCATAATTTCATTGGGTTAAGTTTGATAATGTTTGCTTTTTTGAATATAATTTTCTCACATGATCAGTCTTCTCTGTGCTGTATAAATAAAATCCCACCCAATATGCAAAATCAGTCTGCTCAAATTCCTGAATTCTCACAAAATCTTAACATTAGCAAATAAAAAATTCACTTAATTCCTAAAAACTGTGGCAAAATATGGACTATAAACTAAAAAAATGAAAATGGTGTAAATTAGAATCAAATAACTGAGGTCTTATTTAATTGGCGCTAAAGAGCTGAGTTTTATTAGCATCTATTTAGATAAAAAGATAATAATACCCTTCATTAAAGAAAAATAATAATACAATTTTTTTCATGGCAGCTTTCGAGAACGTAGGCCACCATGATCAGCTTTTCTTGAACAAGCCTCATACACCCTTCTACTTGAATCACTGCCAATTCATAGAATTTTGATATCTCATTCAACCGCGGGAACTCCCACCATTGGACTTAACTTTTCCACGTGCATTACTACTACTCAAAGGGGGATCATAACTGTCAGTGCCGAAAGCAGTGAAGCAGGCCTAGCTTGTGTGCTCTATGTGCTCAGGATGGAACATGACAACACCGAAAATAAATGTTATTACTCATCTATCTATGGACTCAGTGGAAATGCTATTCTTGCAGCTGGAAGAGTTAAATAGCAAAAGGGGTGGAATTGGAAATAATGAAAATGGAAAATCTGGTACACACAGTGGAAACAAGGTTGTCGACGATCCCATTGATGCCGAGCGAAGAGAGAAAGTAAAAGAAGCAATGATTCATGCATGGAGTTCATATAAGAACTATGCGTGGGGCCAAGATGAACTTAGGTATTTAAAATGTATATGTCCACTTATTAATGTTTATGTTTGTGGTTGTGTTCTAAATATGACATCTTGCTTGCCAGGGGCACAGGTGTGAGTAGAATATGCTGAAATTATTTTATGAGTTGGATCATGCTATCAATGATATTTTTACTTATTTTAATCAACCCTTTTTTGCCAAATTAAAAGAGATTTTTGCATAATAGTTCCCGAAACCATTTTCACGAATTAATAGTTCATGAAACAATCGCAAACTATCTTTGACAAGCTATGTTTTTTAATAAAAAGACAAAAAAGCATATTATTTCGCAATGTTTCGCTCCAGGCAAAGTCCTCTGCTGCCCATTTGTCCAAAATCTTGTAATCTAAATTGGACCATGGAAAACTCCTAACTAATCATAGAAGTAATTGCACATTAGCTAGAGTAACATCCAACCAAAAGCACACCTTTATATATCATTGACATTGGCATGCATGTTTAAGTTCAGACTTCAGAGTAGTTGTCCAAACATATCCAATAATATTTTCTGACCTTGAGAAAATGTTGTTGAGGTTGATGCAGCGTACATATATGGTCATATAATTGTCTCCACCAAGTGATAACTCTATCCAAGTCTTCTCACAGGTCACTGCCTTTGCAAAGGTGAACTAGTTCGCGAACTGCAGTCTTGTTTCTCTATTCAACAACCTAAAACAAATGATCAATGTATGTTCATTTAAGAGTTGCTTTGCTCATTGCTTCTCAGTTCAAATTTGTTTTTGTATTGTAGAGGCTTCTTAGCTAAAAAAACAATTCAGTTCAAAGTTATTCTTTTAAAAACAAGGGCAATATTATCATTAAAATTTATGAACATTGAAATGATGCTATTAAAACTCTTTTTTTTTTTTTTTTTTGAGAATTATTATTACTCATTTTGGTTCTTTGATGTTAGTCAAACAAGTATTCCGTTATTTTGTACTATACATAAAAAAAAATAAAAAAATAAAAGAGAGAGGAAGGAAAAACTAAACTAAAATTGCAACTTTGATTGGAAGTGGCAACAGTCGGCTACACAGGCAGCATCTTTGATACAGACAGATTGCATCAACATTAGCTTAGCAAGAAGATCCCAACTGTGTTACTATCACTAGGCCAGTCCGCTAGTGAACCTGAAAAAACCAAAATCTTTATTTTTCGGTGGCTCCGAGAATCACCTTTAGCGAAAATGATGCTATAGATCCTAGTATAAGTAACAAAAAAATTTATCAATGCCAATTATAATTCTCAAATGGCGAATAAACTTGAATCATATTTGTACTGTTTCTTTGCAAGGTAGTTATAATGTGCCTAGCTAATAAGAGGCAGCTGTATCTCCAACATCAGCTATTTTCATATTTCGGGACTCAACTGCATGCTGATGTAGGCACTAATTCCTTCTTGCCTTTCAGTCTATCCAGGGCAGATTTCCTTTACAATGGCATCGATTTTATGACTCGGATGCCTACCGGGAGGTTCAGCAATGGCTATAGCAATGCTGATCATAGGTACGATTTTTAGTTCAGATGTAGCATTCATTTAGACCTAAATTCTTAATGATAACTTTATATTTATAGAGTTATTTTATCTTTTTAAATTTGAATTCTTGCTTAGTTCTTAATATTTTTATTATTATTAAGTAAATTATTTCATATTTCTTTTATTTTTATTTTCAGAATAAAATTGGTTAAAAATACGCATGTGGACCCCACCAAGTAATATTGTTCAAGACAAGATCATCGCTACAAAATGAATATCATTCCCAGCAAGTTCATCGCCTCAAGAATTACTCGAGTCGGAGATCGCATAAAGAAATTATCGCGGTTTAAAGATAGGGTATTCTAGAAATAAATATTATGTCATGCTGATGTAAGAAATGATGTAATCAAAATTATGATGTAAGCAATGATGTAATAGAAGTTGACTTGAATGAGGTAGGTGAATGATGATGTAAGCAATGATGCAATTTGAAAGTTGACTTTGAATGGGGTAGGTGAAAGATGATGCAAGCGATGATGCAAAATGGTGGAAAATCAGGAAATGATGATGCAATCGATGATGTAATTGGAGGTGAATTTGGCCTATAAATAGGCCTTAGAATCACCATTCCAAGCAATCCATCACAAACCAAAATAATAAGTAGTTTAGAGAAAGAGAGAGAGAGCTTGGTGAGGAGGAGCAAAGCAGAGGAAGAAATTCTACGGTGAAGCTTCAATCCACTAAGTTTTCCTATCTCTTGTTATGTTTAATTTTCTAGTTTTTGTAAATTCTATTATGGAGTAGATTTGTTTTCTAAGGTTATGATGTAGCCTAACTTTGATGTTCCAAACCTTTGTTCAATTCAATTAATGATTTTCTATCTTGGTTGATGCATTTAATATTGTTCTTAATGCTTCTAAATAATTTGCCACTATTTAGTTGAATTGTTAATCATAATGATAGCGGAAGCTGATTTATGTGTCTAATTCATTGTATTTAATGTTATAAATTACATGTAGGATGAGAATATACCTGCATGGTTTGTGTAGTCTATAAAAGAGATCCATAAATCTTAATGAATCATTTAATGTTTTGACTTGCATGGGAACATAGCAGTTAATCTTTATAGGGTATTTTCCTTAGACCTCGGGAGGGGCTATGTGAATAATTCAAGGAATCTCGACTAGCAACTGGATAGTTAATTTTTGTTAAAAAGAACAAAGGGGAGGAACAGATTAGTTATGGTGAAATCATAATCTTAGAGTTTTTATTCATTGAATTAATTTTCATTTATTTTCAATTGCAATTAAATTTAGTCATAGTTATCAACTCATTTACTCAAATTTCATCTACCAAATAAAAGTTGAGTTATTTTAATTAACAACAATCCTCGTGGGACGATACTTCTCTCATTACTTTATTACTTGTTCTGCTCGTCCACTTGCGATTTTGCACAACACTTAATATAGACAATCAATTCTTAACGTAAATTGTTTAGAACCCTTAGACTTGCACGTCTGCTTGGACCTAAGTTGTAAAACTGAATAAAAATTACATAGTGCCTATATGGCATAACTTTTAGAGTGTTCAAAAGCTCTTCTTGGGTTTAAAAGCTCAAAAGTGGCTTATTGGAGTGTTTGGATGATTCCCAAAAGTAGCTTTTGATTTTTGGAAGAGCTTCCAAGTGAAGCTGGTAGGAGATGCTTCTCCTAAAAGAGCTTCCAAAGCAAAAATCGGGAAACCAAAAACTTTTAATGAATTTTTTATAATACCAATTTTACCCTTCAAACTTGTTGACGGTTGGAATCGGTCAACCTCGGAATAATTTGGATGGATGGGGCCCCTTTTGGCCCTGTTGACGATGGCAACTTGCCTAGCCCGCGTGGCCTGTCAACTCTTGGTTAACGGTGGCAGCTCGTCTAGCCCGCGCGGCCTGTCAACTCTTGGTTAACGGTGGCAGCTGGTCTAGCCCGCGCGGCCTGTCTACAAGTTTTACATCCAGAGTCGAACATTCAACCTTATAGGCATTTCAGGTGTAAGACTCATACCCATTAGGCGAGCTACCACTGTCAACAGGACCCCACTCATACAAATTGTTTCGAGGTTGACCGGTTCCGACCGTCAACAAAACTTTAAATACAAATATGAAATTTTCATTCGTATCTTTATTTATTCCCCTTTTCTTACCCGATCTTGCTCTTCTCCTTTCTTATCGGATTTCACCGAGAAATCATGTGGTTTGCTTCAATTGATCTCCTTCTAACTTTGCATCCCCGCTCGACATCAGGAATTCGCACCATGAATCCAATTGCGTTGCTATCGCTAACCTAGCTTCGTTGCCTCGCACCTTCGTCTCTTTTGGTCTCTTGTCGTCATGTGTCTCACTCTCATCGATGCCGGTCACTTAGCGTCTCTCATCAACCATCGCGATGGTAAGTTTTTCACTTTCAGTCACCTATTCTTATTATTCAAGATTTTGAAAATTTTCACTTGTCCTTTTATATGTTGTTTTGAATTGATAAGGCCATATTATTGACACTCCATGTGTATTTTCATGCATTTGAAGAACAAGCGTGATTGTTCTTGTTATGGCCACTATCTTACCAATAACCATAGTTTCCCCAATTTGTTTGCTCAACAAGCTTAGTTTTGTATATTTTCATGCAAACTACTATAATGTTAACGACGAGAGAGCTCGAAATTGTGAAATTATGACTCTGTGTATGATTTTGATTTGAATTGTTCCGGTTGTTGAAGAAAACATCTGCCAGACTAGCAGCAAGGACTATGTCTGATTGAACATCTCCGTCTAGTATTACAATAGGTTTGTTATTATATGTAGAGTACAAAATAATATCCTTGTAAACATAAATCTAATTAAAATATTCTCAATTTAGTTTTGATTGGTGTTGAATTATAGTTGTTTCGGATATGAGCTTGTGATTGGTTGTTTATTATGTAATGGAGTGAGTATATTTGTTGTGATTCTTTGATGGTTGTGAGGTGTCGGTTGAGGAGGTAGATGGATTGTTATCTATGCTTGCGGATAAGAAGAGGACAATGGAGCAAGAAGAGACTAGTATTCAGATACTTCATGACTTCTTGCATTGCCTTAGAAAGCAAAAGCTTGATGAGGTTCTTGAATTTGTATTTTCATGGTGTAGTTATGTGTATTTTTTTCTTGTTATGGTTTTTATGGATTTGTTTAAAATCAGGAGGTATTTTGTTTTCTGGCTTCAATGTTGTTATGAGTGTTTTCCGAATTATCTAAATGGGCTAATGAGAGCCCATGAGGTTGATAGCCCAAGCTACTTGACCCAATAAGTAAAGCCCAATAAAGAAACTCGCAGAAAGACTAATGGAACGGCCTACGAAGTCGAGTCCGTTGGTCTACTGTTGTGACGCCCAGATCGGTTGATGACCATTCCTGTTGTAACGATGTCGAGTTCGTCGGATCAGTCCGCTTGCAAGATCAGCCCGTTCACTCAGCAGTTTCAGTCCGTTTTTCTCTCAGTTCGTCCAGTGCCGGCTCAGAACAGTAAACTAGCGTATCTTGCACGATAAGAAGGGTTATTTCACCTAATGATAGCCTAATTCCAGGAAATCTCACCTAACCAGTATGAGTTAGTATCCAGCCCCACGTGTTGATAGAGTTGACTTGGAGATTGTCATGAGCATTAAATATGATCCAGATGCATTAATTGTAGTTCATTATGTTATTTTGTCTTGTTGTTCTCTTCTGTAGCTCTTCTTTCTCTATAAATAGAGGAAAACTTTCATTGTAAACTAGAGCGATACACTTGAGAGAAAATATTGCCACCATTTTACAAAAATAGAGAGACAGTGGATTTAGACAGATTAAAAAGGCCGAACTACTTTAAAAATCTGTGTTGCTTTTGTTCTTTCTTGGCTTCTTCTCTTTTGCTCTTTCTCAGTTTCTTGTTTGTGATCTTCTTACATTGCAACATTGGGCTCGAAGAATCTCGTTGACTGGTTTCTCACGTCAACAAATGTGAATGGTGTTGTGGATGCTAGGTGGTTTCTATATGCTTTGTCATCATTATTTACATTGACTTATTGTGGCCTCCTAAAGATATGGAACTTGAATAAGTTATCAGGGATCATAGGTGCCTTCAATTGTCAAAGAGGAGGAATGTGGGCAGCTATACTAGGTGCTATATATAAGTAAACCTCAAAAGCACCTCCACTTGTCTCTAGTATTGTCATTCCTCTGGACATTGATTCTCTTAAAGAGATTACAGGTGAAAATTGGAGGGGAGACTCTGCAGTGTGTGCTTACAATTCAAGTATTCTTTAATAGTTTTCTTAGTCTTGCTTTATCATTTCCTGGATGTTTTTTTATCATGACCATTAACAATGTTTCAAACTGTAAGGTGTCCACATTAGTCTTTCAGTCATATCGATTTTTGCATCTATTATGTACTAATATCAAGTCTATGAACGCAACAGGTTTATTATCCGAATATTCAGTTTGCTCCAATTGGATTGGTTGACATATGCAACTCAGGAAGAGCACTTGAAGCTATGAGTTGCAGTAATGATTCCTCTGGATGCTCCATAAAAGTTAATGTAAGAGGATAGGGTCTCTATAAAGCCTATTCCAACAAAAAAACAAGGTCTTGTGTTGTAGAAACATAAGAACAGGAATTCGTATACAATGCCAAAGATGAATTTCTGACATTCAATTTCCAAGGTGCATATAGATTAAGAGACATTGAAATAGCTTACTGAGAATTCTAGATTGTATTCTCTAGAATTGTTACTTTTCTCTTTTGTTTGAATGTATCAAAAAGAGTTGTTGAAGTTACTTAATGCGTTCCTTAAAGTTATGTAAAGGATACTACATATACAAAAATGTTGCAATCTATCTCTGTAAAAGTTTAGTAATTTTTTCTTTTTTTGAAATAAAAAGCTTAATACTTTTTGACTTTTTGTTAATCATTTGATGCATTGTATTATGGTCATCTCGATTTTAACGTGTATTAACATATAAGTTACGTATGTATTTATGTAGTAAATTGTTTAAAAATAACATATATATAATATGTAATGATAATTTGAAATATTTCAATCAAACACATTTAAAAGCTCTTTTAGAAAGACATAAAAGTCATATCATGATTAGTAGAGATTTCAATAATATTTCAATCAAATAATCTCGAAAGCTTTTATAAATTTAAAAGCTCTTCTGAAATATATAATCTAAACAGTATTTGAAAAGTTCAGACTTCTGTTTATTTTGTTATACTATTAAAAATCGAAAATAAAAATTATGCCAAACGGGTCCATAGACAGTTTGCACACAACTTAAAATTTTCATTAATTGAATTTCAAAGTTTAGATGTATTGGGAATGATCCTGGAATCTTATTAACTATTGATATTTTATGATATATATATATATAGAAATTTATGTTTTATGATATTTGATTTAATGTTTGTCTTCTTTTGGTGACTATGGGTTACAAGAGAAGTCCCTCACCATTTCTTTATCTGCTGCAAAACACTTCTAGATTTCGCAAAAGAATACTCCAGGGTGTGAATTTCGCATCAGGAGGATCTAGACTTCTCAACCAAACCGGATTATTGTCATGGGTAATAAATCTATACCCGATTTGTACGCAATTATCTAATAAAATCTTGTCATGCTTGTATATTTTACTTTTGATGAACCCAAATGTTTCAAAGAAATATTAGAAATGGACTATTATTCTAAACTTTATATGTTCAAATGTATAGCTCCAGGTTGTATTATTCACAGATCAGATCCTACAATTTAAAACAGTCAAAAGAAATCTAACAGAGAGAATAGGCTCAGCAGCAACTGCTCGTATGCTTTCGAAGTCATTGTTCATCATATCTATTGGAAGTAATGACATCTTGGGTCATTACTGGTTGAATAGGACTCAATCGAAGTAAGAATTATTCATAGACATCAAAAATGTGTATCGAAACCCTTTACAGATTCCGCTTCATATAGATAGATACATATGCTAATACTCGATGTTACTGTTAGATATTGTAAAGTAGTATGACCTCTTTATTTAAATATATATATATATATATGCAGAATTAAGTAATTGCATAATACCTCCTCGAGGTTTGCCAAAAAACAAGAGGAAACAAATTTATTCTTTTATTATACAATTCCCCCACTCCATTAGTCAAATTCCGTTAAAATTAGTTAAATTAAGTTGACTTAAGGGTAATTTCGTCATTTAACCTTTTAAATTTTTTAAAATTTCAAAATTAAAGGAAAAACCAATTAAAAATTAATGAAAAATTAAAACCAAAAAATTATTTGAAAGATTAATTGAAAAATTAAAAAAAAAAATGTTGCCCAAAAAATTGAAAAAATTAAGATTGAAATGTTCCCAAAAAAAATTGAAAAAATTAAGATTGAAGATATCGATTCCAAATTTTCAACTTGAACATTTGGAGGAACCTAGATCTTCCGAAAAGAGAAATTAAAAAAAAAAAAAAAAATTGAGAATGAAGATCAAATGAAACCCCAACCAATTCATATTTAACCAAAATCATCAGCATCATATTTAACCAGATAACTTAAAACAGAAAAGTCAACAACAATAAATACCATTATTTATCAGCACCATAATTCTTCAACAACAAAATCAGTAGCAACAACAATAGACAAACACTACAAAATCATCAACAACATCAACAATTTTTTTTTTCAAAAAAAAAAAAATTAAAAGAAATTGAAGTCCAAAAACTTAGGTCTCCTTCACCGGAGATCAGGATCTTCGGCGAAGGAGACCTAACCATCTCCATTGCGGACCAGAAGTGGTCTCCATTTGATGGAGACCAGAGCGGTGGAGTTTGAGTCCAAAAAGGAGAGAGAAAAAAGAACACAGAGAGGAAAGAGACAAGGAAGAAGAAAGGGAAGAGAGAGAAGGAAGAAGAGAGGCGATGGCGTTCACATGACGATGAGGGTAACGGAGATGCCACCGTGGCCATCTTCCTTGTCGACGACAGCGAATCGTAGCCGACTAGGTTGGAGATCTCTACTAGAATTGAGGAGAAAGAGATCTCAGCGACAATGGAAGAGAAAGAGATCTTGACGAATCGGAGAAAGGCGATGTCATTCGCGCGACGATGAGGGCAAATGAGATGCCACCAAGGCCAAACTCCATGTTGACGGCGGTGAAGTCGAAGCCGTAGAGAGGGGGATAAGGAGAGAAGTCAGCGGCAACGTCGATAGCAAAGGGATCTGGTGGGGTTTGGGAGAGAAATTGAGTGGACTCAAAAGAGTTGGATACATTTCAAGGTAAAATGGTCATTTAATTGAAATTTTAATCAATTGTTAAAATGAAAGGAAGTTGACTAACAATATGGGGTTTGGTGTAATTAAAGGATAAATATGTTTCTATTTGTATTTTGGTAAACCTCAGAAGGGGTTTCATACAATTACTTCATGCAGAATTTATATGATCTAGGAGCGCAAAAATTCGGCATCATAAGCGTCCCACCTATGGGATGTTGTCCATTTGCTCGCGCTACTAACAGACATGGGATTTGTTAAGAGGAATTGAATGATTTTGCTCAAACTTTCTATGGGATGATTGACGCTTTCTTGCAAAGGTTGAGCTCAAAATTAAAAAGGAATCAAGTATTCCCTTGGAAATGCATATACTATGAGTATGCAAATCATAGATAACCCTCATGGCTCTGGTGAGTATATAAGCATGCATTTCTCCAGAGTAATTAATTATTTTATTGAGATTCTAAAACTTGATTATGCAAGGATTCTGCTTGTTACATATATAATTCATTCGAGCATGATATCATGCAATTTGATTAAAAAATATATATATTTTTTCAAGGATAAATATGTTTTCACCGAACTTCAAAGAATAATATATTTAATCAAACAATATACAGTTATCGTATATTTATTGCTTATTGAATAATTGTGCATCTCTTCAACATATTTATGGTAAGGATTTTAATTTTTTCTTACTCTTTTATATATTATGAGAGTAGCTATTTAAACCAAGTTATTTGTATATAATTTCTATGGATCCTAATAGGATTGGGTCTCAATGTCAATTGAAGGATATATAAACCTTTGTCTAGTATGTATTGTTCATAATTTAACCAAATACAAACTTCACAAACTCATGCTAAATTTCACAAAATTTGCATTCAATTAAATCGTGCCCCTTTAACGTTCAATATATGAAAGCATATACCTTGAGCTAAAATATACATATTATTTAGCATGAAACTACGTCGATTAACATGCAACTTGTGAACTAAACATAAATTCTGCTCGGGAAATTCACAGGCTTCATGAATGTCGAAAAAGCTTGCTGTGGAAATGGTAAGTTAAATGGAGAGTTACCATGCTTCAGTCTTGGAAGGCCAAACCTTGTTCAGATCGGCGTAAGTACTTGTTCTGGGACTTGTATCATCCATCTGCAGCTGCTACCGAATTGGCTGCTCGGACCCTTTATACTGGAGACACAACATTTATGAAACCTATGAATTTTATAAGTCATTAGTTGTTGAGGGTCAGATATATATATATGTCTCTATCTTATAGACTGTTGCCAATCTGAATCTGTCAAATGTACACGTATGTTATATCTCAAACTTAATACATATTGGAGCAGTTTGCACGTTACTCTCTCATGAAGTTAGTAAAAAAAATGTTTTTAATTCGATGAAGATCCACATTGTCTGTGACTCTGCACGTTCTTAGCTTAATAACAACGGTGAAAGCTATGAATTGTAGTCAAATTTTGAGCGTTTTATAACCATTTTTTTTTAATCAATAATAGTTATTTTCATGGCTTGATTAATTATTCACAATATCTAATTAGCAGTGTTATATATATAAAATTTATATGACTGCCTTTAAAGGAATTATTATTGATAATAAATTCATTTGTTGATTTGAAAAACTTTATGGCAAAGAATAATACTAGTTAAAAAAAGTTAAATCTATTTAAAGTATAACATAGGAATCTTCAATGATGCATTTTAAAGCCTAAAATACATAATATAAAATTTACAAATTGATCACGCGTAATACTATATAATTTTCTATCAAAAAAAAAAAAAAACCTATATAATTTAATTGTAAAGATATTGTTACTATTAAATTCAGCTAGCACAGCAAGTTGTAAATTGGAGCCCACCTAAGCAAAATATTAAATTCCACCATTAATTTGCAAACAGGTTGCAGTATACATTTAGATTGACTGTTTGGTGGCTGACTTTGGAGTTTGACTTTAAAATTTTTGTGTTGATTGTTAGATAGTATTATTGGGTGGATGATACCTAAGCTACCATTTGTTTTTTTTTTTTTTTTTGGTCAAAAATAGAAAGAAAACATAACCCACAAACACATGACGCAACAATACATAAAATATTTAATAACAATATTTGATTATTGGAAAAATTATTGTTATTATAAGGGAGCTTAATCCTCTAATTAAAACAAAATGGTACGTAATGTTTTTTAATGCAATGGTTTGATCTTATTATAAAATTACAAATTCAAATAAATTTTAAAGAGCAATCCTGACTTTTTCCAAATTCGCATATTCTCTCATTAGTGTAGATAATTACTCATCTTCTTTATCCACTTTGGTGATTGGTTTTTAAGTTCTAATATACTTATTAATAAGTATCTCTTTTAATCATAGGAACAGTTATGTCCTAATTATAGAATCAGATGTTTGAGTCATACATATACATGATTTTTTTAAAAAAAAATTTACAATAAATTTATTTATTATCTTTTACAAATTCTATCCTTATTTTTATTATATTTAATTTCTATTATTTTCTTTAATTTCTATTGTAAATTTATCATTTTATTAATTTTAATCTTTCCATCACTATCCTTATTATATTTAATTTCTATCATTTTCTTTAATTTCAGTCCATATATTTGTCTGCATCTGTTATATCTCTATTATAATAATAATAATAATAATAGTAGTAGATTATTAAACATCTTAAATACTGATATCTCTAGTTTGACTTGAAAATCAAATCAATTGATCCCAAAATTTTAAATTTTAATTTAGTACATATATTTTCTCAATGTACGATCATGATTTAAATTTTATTTCTTATGTTTTCTTTGTTATTGTATTTTATATCAATTTGTAATCAATAAAATGATATGAAAAACTCTCTTGACTAAAGAGATATTTTATGCTATATTTGTTAAAGTTTAATTCTAGCAAAAATGTAATTTCTAACTTAGAATGTAAAATTTACATAATCTGACATCCAATGGTTATACTGTAATCACCAATCAATAATTAAATCATCTTTCCTCTATATGGATTATCAATGAGTAGAAACGTTATTTCTTTTTTTTCTTATACTTTATTTGATATTTTTTAAATTGTAAGATTATAAATGTACTTAACTAAATATATTATTTATTTCCAACTTTAGTTATTTTGGGCTGTTGGAGACAATTAAAAATTAACTAAAATGACAATTTCGAATATTGCTTTTATAATTTTAGTTATTTTTAATATTATTGTTAATTTATTATAATGTCCAATCTATTATGAATTTTTGGATTCGTTACCACTCTCGCAACCTTCATACAACATCGGGAAACTTCTTATTCTGGTTCAAATTCCCATAGCACACATATTCGCTTTGGACACACAATTTGGGGTACAAACCAACTCGAGGCCCATGGGCTGGGCGCGGCAAATGGAACCAGATAGTTCTAACCGCAGTTTTGGGGTGCGCAATGCGCACGTCATAAATAAAACAAAGCCAGGCGCTTTCTTTCTCCCTTTCACCCTTTCTCCCTCTCTCTACAATTCAATCTTCTTGTCGCTTCCAACTATCGAGTTTTTTCCGTCACTTTCTTGAGAAAATAAAAATCATCCGGCAGAAAGAAAAAAAATAACCAAACACTTTTTCCAGTTGAATTTCTGTGATGCGACGGCAGCAGCAGCTACCGTTCGTCTCTGTCCAGTGATCTGATAGCAACACACTTCAGTTTCTCTAGATGACGATACGCGACTCTTGCGGTCGAGCTCTCGACCGAGTCTACCACGCATTTCCTTGTCTCTCAGATCCCGGTATTGTTTATTTGTTGATGGTTTTTGTTTTCTGTTTGTTTCGTGAGAAAATTCGTAGGAAAGTTCAAATTTTTGGATGTTTGAGTAGTGGAGGTGTTTGTTTTTATCATTTTTGAGCTTCTCATAATCAATATAGCGTTTGGTTTGATTGTTTGCAGCTCGAAGATCGTCGTTGGGCTTGAAAGCAGCATTGGTGATGCTGCATCTGGTATTTGTAGGGATTCTCTTCCTTTTCGATTTGAATTTGATAGAGAAGACAAAGCGTGAACCGTGGTACGTTAAGGCTATTTCACGTTTTCATATGTATTTGAGTTTGCGGTTTCAAGGTTTCGTTGTATTGCTTTAAAAGCTTAGGTTTGTGAGTGTTTTAGTTGTATGAACTTGAATTGTGAATGTTGTTGTTGATATGGAGTGAAATTGAGTTGGTTTCATTAAATGAGATCATGGGGTGTAATGTTAATGTGCACTGTGTTTGTTTGGTTTTATGTGGTTATAGAGTCGAATTTATTAAATTTGGTGTTTTATAAGTAGGAGAGCTGTTGAATGTAATTTATGAATTTGAAACTAGGAACTTAAGTTAATGGGAAATGTGGAAGAGGGAGAACTGTCTTACTAGTTGTTAAAGTAGTTTTGCAAACTAAGAGCTGTAGTAGACACGGAAATGGAGAAACATTCAAGCGGCTGCTTTAAATTTAAAAAATTATGTGGGGTCGAAGAGCATCCTAAGGGATGTCAGAAATTTAAATGGTATCTGCTTGTGATATTGACGTTTGAATTGTTGATTTTAAGCGATTGATTGGCTTGATCAATGGAATTACAAGATGTTTCGTTAGATGTTTTTTTACTGAAGAAAAAGGAAAAAATTGAGGAGAACTAAATCCTGTATCTTGTTTCATTTAAGAGTTCATTTAAAATCACTAACAAGCTCAGGGCATATGTGTAAACATGAAAGCTGTTGGACTCCGTGGGTAGATTTTCTTTTGTTAACATGTTTGCATGTGATTATATGATACTTCCACAGCATAATGCTTAACATTTCCACCCACTTTTTACAGGTATACAACATTGTATTTGCTTTTGTTTGTTGCAACATTGGTGCAATACTTTGTAACTTCTGGTTCTTCGCCTGGGTAAATGTCAATGCTACTGTATTAACCGTAGATTTGAATTTTCATGTTTTTTCAGGACATATGGCATTAGTGGTTTTTTCTTTTCTTGCCTAACTTGGTTGCTTGTTTCTTTGTTTTGTGTGCTTTAGCTACGTCCTTGATGCAATGAGATATGTAAACGAGACAAATACTATATTTGGAAGGATATCAGCACCTTCAAAGTAAGCTAAATTTCGATGATTTATCTGAGCAATTATTACTATTGAGGTTCTTACAAAAATATTGAATTGAACTTATAACTTGTTTAATCTTCCTGTTAACTTATCATTCTATGTTTAAGCAAAGACAGCCTGCTTCTAGCAAAAACGGAAACATGGTCATTACTGTGGAGGGAAGTCAATCGGGAAGAATTCTTCCAGCAAGTAATGCAACGTCTTGGACGAAGCTGGTCCTGGATATGTATCAACCTGGAACATCCATTAGGTATGCAAGTACATCATGGACTTTTTTCAAAATTTCTGTACAATCTATGCTCGTGTGCTTGATTATGCTCTTAAAATTTTATATTATTTATCAATTGACCTTTGATTATGTAATTAAATTATGGTCTTAAAATTTAATGTATGTATCAGTTGACCTATGATTATTATAATTTGGAATTCTATCTAGTGAGATTGCCAGTTTTGTATGCCTTAAATCCAGTGGGGAGTCAAACATGGTCTTCCTTGTAATTTATGGTTGATTTGTCAGTGAGTTGATCTAAACTGTTATAAGATCTGGCAATTGCTTGGAGTAAATTTGCATGTGCATGCTGTGTCAACAAGTGAAGAATTGACTTGAAAAAGAAAATATGGAGCCGGAGGGGTGTGGTTGGGGACAAAGTGTTCATTTTGCTCATGATATATATTTTTCTAATTTCCTTTCATTAGATTGCTCGATTCATGTAACAGATTTTATTCCTTTCTGTAATGGAATAACAAATACAGGTGTTTTCTGAGATTTTCTTTTTCCTGTTCTGAATCTGGCTCTCTAATTCGAGTCCTGTTTAACCATCATAAGATAATTAAGTATTGTAGTTCATTAGCTTGAACTTACATTCTTTTGTTCAACAGTCATTGTGTTAGATCTACACTGCATGAATGATTTACAGATAAAGGCAAATAATGACCGAAATTTTGTACTAATTGTTTCTTCTTGGACTTTGCAGAAGCTTGACATGCCCGTATTGTAATGTTGAACAAGTAAGTAACATTCTTGTTTGTGTTTTTATTTGTACAGTATTTCTTCCTAAATTACAAGTAGCAATCAGATGGTACGTCAGTTTATCTATGGTGGAGTAACATAAGGGCTAAGTGAGCCATGGTTCCACCTCAACCTCAAATTGTTTCTTAAGAAGAGTGTACACATTTATATATTTAGCCCTTGAAACACCTATTTTCTAACCATCACCTTCCTAATTAGTAGTTTCTTAAAATTTCTGCCCCCACAGACAAATTTATTGTTCTGTTATGTGATGACCATGTATACTTTCATGTTATGTGGAGTTACCTTACCTTTATCCTATGGCATCTGGAAGGTACCCCAGATAATAATTATTGGTAAACAACTAGGTGTTGAGGTTTTATGCTTATGGAATATGTATGCTAGTGAACTATCTAAAGGTTATAAAAACTAGCATGTATGTATCACTGATATCAAAATTTTCTTCATCTTCTTAATCAATTCTAACTTCCTTTGTCACAGAGGAAAAGCAGTAGGATAGTTATTCCGTAGAAGGAGCATTAGGACAGTTGAATAAGTTAAAAAGTGGCTCAGTTGGTAAGAACCTTGACTAGGAGAATTGGGAGGGATACAATTAATAGATTTGAATTGTGAGAGTTTTAGCGGCTTGAATTGCACTTTCCAAGCATGGGACTTTCTTTCTCAAACTAAACCGTGTTTCACATTAGTGGCATAATAGATTCATCTGATTAAACAATATCAGTAAAAATTTTTGTTTTGTGTCAGTAATATCACTGAAGGGAGAAGCTGATTCTGTGGCTCGGCATCTGTTGTTCCTTGTGACTGTTATATAGATGTTTTGTGGATTATGTCTGCTGTAACATTTTAGTAATTTTTCTTCTTGCATAATTGCAGCCTCCTCGGGCAAAGCATTGTCATGATTGTGACAGATGTGTTCTCCAGTTTGATCATCATTGTGTTTGGCTTGGGACATGTGTTGGCCAGGGTAATCATTGTCGATTTTGGTGAGTTTGAATTGTTGTGTTATATCATTCGCCTAAATATAATATTCAATATAACCGACTGTATTAGGTTTGCATTAGTGTTGCATTTACGTTACCTTACAGTACTAATGTTAAAAGATATGATGGCAGTTTTGAAATGAGTATAATATGGTCATTTGATTTGTATTTCTGTGTTTGATGTCAATCAATCACTGGTTGTTTCCATGTATTTGTTGATGGTGTCAGTTGTGATAGACGAACATTCTGCTTGAAACTTCACATTTATAGATATTTTACTTTTCTTTAGATTTTATATTTCAGCTCCATATCATCTATTGGTCGTTATATGTGATTTAAGTATCCTAAAACGAAATGTTATACGATTTAATTTGGAGTAAATTTACTTCTAATTTTTTTACAATGGATATGATATGATAAGAATTGTTGTTTTATTCATGAGTAATTATTTCAGGTCCTCTTTAAATTTTTAATAATTTATTCTATAGGACTGTGGTTCAACCACATGATAGTATCTGTTATTTTTAAATTTGATACCAGGTGGTACATTTTCGAAGAGACAGCATTGTGCCTCTGGACTGGTGTCTTGTACATTGCATACTTGAAGTTTAATATATCAAGGGCCTGGTATGATGTCTCTCTCCTTAATCCAGTTTTGTGGCTAAAATTTGTCTTGCCATGATGGAAACAATGCCTTAAACCTGTGGTGTTTGAATAAAATTGCTTTCTTGGAAAAAAAAAAAAAAAGAGGAAATAGTAGTTAGCTTCTGATTCTAACATGATTTGTACATTCTTTGAATCTGACTTTCTTAAAAGAATGAGGATAAGAAATAGTTAGTTTGAATTCTAGAACTGCTTGTTTCTAATTTGAATCTGAAACTGCTTGTATCTAATTTGAATCTGAATTGGTTCCTGAATCGTACTACTGTCAGGTGGAAGGATGCAATTATAATCCTGTTACTGGTTATATTGTCAATTTCCTTGATCTTTCTGCTCCTCCTACTATTGTTCCATAGGTAACTATTCTGTACAAAATTTTCCCATCATCAGATTCTTATTTCGATACTTTAGTAGCAATTTTACTGTCACTTCAATGTTGACCATTATTGTCAATTTAATATTGTAATAGAGAATTGTAGGTTAATTAGTTATTTTCTATAATGATATTGTATTTATAAGATAATTGACATAATATATATGAAAAATAAGAGTGAAGTTAGATTTAGTTGTACTTTCTTTTTAGGTAATATGGATGGAGGAGGAAAACTGGACCTAACTTCTTTATTGGATGCTAAGTACTAGAGACACTTGGAAGATTAGAGAACCTTGACCAGCATCAACTGGTTTGAACTCATTGTTTGCAAATTGAAGCCAAATGAACCAATAAAAAGAGAAGAAAGCAAAGGGGATTAGTTCACCAACCTGGAAGAGAAATAAAAGCAGTTTGATGATACTTTTCATCTAATTGGTGCATTGGGTTTCAATTTGAAAAAGTCGTGTTGAAATTGACATGTTAATTTTTGTAGAGCTTCTAGAAAAAGTTATATGGGATTCATGTAAAAATGTATAAACTTTGTTGCTTCTTCCCCGAACAGGTTTTTATGTATACGTAAATCTTATCCTGTTATGTGGGGTTGGCAAAGGGACTGGATGAAACAGATTACGTAGAAGAGTTTGAAAGTTTAATGGCTTCATCCTCCATCTTGTGTTGGATGTTAGCATTTACATGGGCTAGAGGACATGATTAGTTTTGAGTTTAAAAGCAATGCAGAGATGTTGCGACCAGTAACCATATCATGATCAATGACTTTTAACTTGTTTACTTCAGAGGAAGGGTATTCTATGCTCTTCTGTCTTGTTCTGCATCTCTCTGAACCCCCACTCTGCAGTCCCTTTCCCTTTCTCCACATCCTAAATGTGTGAACAAATGATTCATATAGGGAAGAAATAGTATATATCCTGTGTTTGTCTACATAATGTTGTGAGTACTAATTAGTTTAATTGGTAAGTTTTATCATTGTTGTGCAAAGCTTCTTGTGTTCAAATCTCACAAACATCAGGGTCTGGCCGTCTGGGGGAAATTGGTTGCATGTAAATATGTAATTTTTCTGTTGCAGCTATCTAATACTGACAAATCAGACTACCTATGAACTTGTAAGGCGTAGACGCATCTCATATTTAAGGTTTGTTGCTAAATTAACTTTTCCAATTACTGCCTTACTGGAACTTAGCATTTATACCTGAAAATGAACAGCACAATTATTTTGGATGTTTAATTTCTTAACTGGTTGTCGTTTTTGTTTATCCCCAGGGGGATTCCGGAACGGGTTTATCCCTTCAGTAAAGGACTCTGCAGAAACCTATACAACTTCTGTTGCGTTAGAAGCAGCATATATGAGTTGGAGAGGTTACCTGATGCACTGGAACTCGAAGAAAAGTCGAGACCCTACACATGTCTAGATTTTTTAACCTGTCGTTGCTGCTGACAAGGCCATCCGTTGGGTATTGTATCACTACCTTTACCGTGCGTATGATTTGAGGGCATGGTTGTGCATTCATTTGTTTTAGATGCAAAGTTGTGGCATCATAGAAAGGTTAGGCTAAAGCTGTTTGTGGATTAATTGATTCTGTAGTTTAAACGTTGTCTGCTTCTATTATTTTGAAGCGTGTAGAATATTTTACAACTGTATGGGTGATCCGTCTATGGCTTTATTGACGAATCCGTCCAAGTTGGAAATGTTAATTAACTTAATTAGGGTCTCGTTTGGTATTAGTTTATAATTTTATTTCGAAGAAATGAATTAATGTGATGAGTATTGGAGGTCAATGAGTTTTTCCTATTGTTTTTCTAATTTTTACATGTAGTGTACTTATTTCGTTCAGGATTTCGTGTGTTTTTTTTTTCAGATAATAGGAACTTTTGTAAATCAGAATCAGGAGGAAATATACAATTTGACATCATGCCAATAGGGAGCCTCCAAAGAGGATAAGTTAAAGCTGCAAATTTATGTGTTAAGCAATTTCCATTTTTGGGAATGACTTGGACACTTACAAATGTTCACAACTTCACATAAAGCCTTAATATCTAAGATGAGAGGGCTTCACCCCTAGAGACAGAAGAAACATTCAGCATAGAAGCGATTTTGTGTGTTTTTTCGTTAGAAAAGGTGTGCGTGTGTATGTATATCAATGACATTTGTTGCAACTTACAAGCAATAAATCTAAGCAAATTACTCAAAATTATTGACAATGAATTATCTGATCAAAACATGAAACTACTGAGGCTTACAAAACTGGCCTTGAGCACCAGTGTCGATTACAACATAGACCCCTTCTGCAATCTACAAAGTGAGATGCCCCAGGCCCAACACTAAATATTCCCCATACAAATTAAGCTATCAACCTTGCGGGCCGCCAGGAGCTTGAACGGCTTTCGCATGTGCAAGCAAGGTCGCTTTCAAAAGGGCCAATGAGTAGATTCGGGTGTTACAAGAAATTTTAAAATAAGTCCATACCTAATCTTCAAGCCCAGTTGGATATCAAATTGGAGTCCATACCCCTCCTCGACTCTTCTTTTTAAATCATGTCGATGCCTTTAAACGATTTCCTCGATGAATCACATCATCGTAGCATTGTAGCAATCATCATCCGTCAAACGCAAACCAAACATCTCCAAATTACAATCTTTTCTTATGTAAATCATGATAAAAGTTCAAATAAAGTCTAAAAATATTACATACTTAAATATTTATATGCGCAAATTGGAGAAATGAAGATAATGTCCCTATTTACATTTGGGGAGGAAAATTTATCCCATCTCTTCCTAATTTTCCCTCTAAATGGGGATAGATCTTGGAGATGTGGGGCTTTAAGAAATTTTTGACATTGTTACACGAGACTTAAGAGACAACTGAAAGCTTGTCGCATTATTCTCAATAAGAAAAGAAATTAATTTTTAAATTTAAATAATCGGCATGTGTTGACGTAGAAATTTAGTCGATCCAGATTGTTCACTTAGTATCTACAAATAAGTCAAAACAGGAGAGAAAAGAAGAGGAAAAACACTGTTGCAAAGAGGTTCTTATGTAATTCGGCCCAAAAAAAATGTCTATGTCCACAACTATTCTCTAGTTATTTTGATAGAGAGACAGTATATTATTAATTTGCTTATCTTTTACAATGAACTTTCAACCTCTATTTATAGATAGAAAGATTGCAGTATTATTACAATTGAAACAAAAAAGAAATTTACATTGATTACATTCTCAAGACTGGCGCCCATCAATGTATGGCAAATCCCTTAAAAGCAGGACGTTGACTTTATTTTCATACTGGGTAGTTGAGTTTTTCTTTAAATTAGGCTGCTACCTTTATGAAAAAAATCAGTTTTGCATGCACGTCAAGTCATGGATTGGATCTCGTTTCGAATATCCTAGGACTAGATATTAAGCAACTCTAACCTTGGTTAACCAGCGACCTGAGAACTATAGCGGCAAACAGAAAACTCATTTCTACAAGTTGGATGACCTAAGGTCAGCGAACTGAGAGTTTATTTATACAAGTTGAATGTCCTGAGAGCCGAGAGCTTGGTCTACGAGCTGCGTGCTAGTGGATTGTGCTTTTATCCGTTGTGTTAATCTATTGAACCAGTTCATTAGACTTTTACCAACTCATAAGGGTTTTGCATAAATCTCATGCAAAAACATAGATTTCATTTTAACTTATTTGTTACAAAACCAGTATTTCCTAACATATCTAAGACAATAATTTGGCAATTAATGTTACAACCACTGCAAGTTTAGCACAAATTGTAGAAACAGACTCACACTAAATATATATATATATATGTATGACTTAAACGTGGCTAGAACGTATAAATTAGTATCTCAAACTATGAGAACGAGGATCATATGATGTCCTAGTAAAGAGAGATAAGGAGAGAATCATATGACGTCCAAGTAAAAAATACTAAGAGGATAAATGAGTTTTGAGATGCATAATTATTGGAACACAAAATACAATTATAGTGATCATGCGGTTTAATATATTCCAACAACTATATTACTGCTATCAAGACATGAAATAAACTGTAACATCTCGAATCCCACATCGGTAGAGTACAGATCCGGGGAAGGCCATATAAGTGAGATGACTTGGAGACTTGTCGAGGCGCCTTTTGGAATATTGTTCCAAGGGATAAAACTGTGAGGCTGTACGGGGCAATCTCAGGCCAAAACGGATAATACCTCGGCAGGGGATCCAGGTTGTCACATTTGGTATTAGAGCCGGGGATGGCTCTACGCAATGGTGGAGGGAACTGTAACGTCCCGAATCTCACAATGGTAGAGTACAGATCCGGGGAAGGTCATATAAGTGGGATGACTTGGAGACTTGTCGATGTGCCTTTTGGAATATCGTTCCAAGTGACAAAACCGTGAGGTTGTACGGGACAACCTCGGGTCAAAGCGGATAATACCTCGGCATGGGACCCAGGTTGTCACATTTGCTATCAAAGTTGGGGACGGCTTTACGAGATGGTGAATACCTCGGCATGGGACCCAGGTTGTCACATTTGCTATCAAAGTTGGGGACGACTTTACGAGATGGTGTGGGGAACTGTAACGTCCCGAATCCCACATCGATAGAGTACATATATGAGGAAGGTCATATAAGTGGGATGTTCTAATGGATAAAACAGTGAGGCTGTACAGGACAACTTCGGGCCAAAACGGATAATACCTCGACAAGGGACCCAAGTTGTCACATAAACACTTCATTAAAGGGCATATTTCATCACTCTAATATGAGTAACAACATAAAATCAACTTTAACAACATAAACCTTAATATAGAGCAAATTGAGTCATTTTCTAGTATATACATGATAAATCAAAACATCATTTAGATGCTAAAATCACCATGCATAAGTTGTCACTGACAACCAAATTAGAATTACGGAAACACACTTGAACTAGAAGTCGCAACAAACATGTATGAGTACATGACATCAATGTGTAAGTGGATTACAAATTCTACTCCAATCTATCAGTAAAATATCATAATTACAAACCAATTATATACAATAATTAAGTAAGACCTAGTGTAAGTAAGCTATACAATAACTAAAATCAGTATATGTAAAATTTACAATTGCGTGGTTAGTATTTAGGGTTTTCAAAATCGCTTTCCAGTAAAAGAGTGTTTTCTGCTATGCTTTGAAAATGATATTCGCATACCTTCTTCTCAGCATCGCCACACAAACAGCCTATTCATCATCCAAAGAGCCATTCCCCAACTTTTGTTTCACATGACATGATGTCTTCGAACGATCTCCTTCGCGAATCATATCATCGAGATCATCATAGCAATCCTCATCCTTCAAACGCAAACCAAGCTTCTCCAATGGATTCCAAAAGTGAGAAGCTTGGAAAGCTGTGGCACAACCCTAGGTTTTTCTTGGGTTGTAAGAAACACAAAAAGAAGCTAGAGAACACCCACTTAGGGTTTCCTGTAACTCTTATAATTCAACTCTATATCCGCTGTCTTTTCCATCTTCAGCAATCTAATCCGAATGGCTTCTCTCTCCCTCTCCCTCACTCTCAACTTTCATCATCTTTATTAGTCTTTTCTTCGCGCCTACACTTCACTAATCTCTCTTCTTCATTCCTGAAATGTTTCTTAAGTTCTCTCTATGCTTAGTATCCTCCAATCTCTCTTTGACAGCCCTCTTCTCCAATCTTTCCTTTGACAACTCTTGAACTGCTGTCATGGCAGCCAAGTTTCCTTAACATCTCGATGTCACAACCTTCGAACAGCTATCATGACAGCCAGTTTTCCTAAACCTCTCGATGTCACTGAAGCATTAAGGGGTCCATGAAACTGACTGAAGCTGCCGCTATGGAAGCAACTAGAAATTTGAAAGTAACAGTAACTAATGATTTTACTTTCAGGAGAGTACTAGTTA
Source organism: Dimocarpus longan (assembly GCA_022984855.1). Taxonomy (NCBI): domain Eukaryota; kingdom Viridiplantae; phylum Streptophyta; class Magnoliopsida; order Sapindales; family Sapindaceae; genus Dimocarpus; species Dimocarpus longan. The sequence goes on along the minus strand of CM041019.1, from coordinate 1,435,534 downwards.
TATATATAGTGGTTAAAAGCAACCATTTGAAGTGAAGCGGTTTTCGAATGATTTAAAAAGTGGTCAAAAGACAAAAACACCTAATCATTGGACCGTTATTGTGAGCCACCCAGGGGCAAAACAGTCCCATAATCTTAGTTTATAATCATCACGCGGTTTCTCCTCCCCGCATATTCTCTCTTTTGTGCCGTGTCTCTCTCTTAACAGTGTCTAAGGTTTCGATTAGTTAATAGTGATTGGGAGTTTGTCTAAGTCACTTAGGAATGCACTTGTTGTCAATTAGGATTTTAAGCGATTGACTTAATCAATGAAATTACGATGTGTTTCGTTAAAAGTACTTTTACTGAAGAAAAAGGAAAAATTTGAGAACTAAACCTTGTATTTTGTTTCATTTTGTTTCATTAGTGAAGAAAAAGGAAAATGGAATTACGATGTGTTTCGTTAGAAATGCACTTGTTGTCAATTAGGATTTTAAGCGATTGACTTAATTAATGGAATTATGATGTGTTTCGTTAAAAGTTCTTTTAGTGAAGAAAAAGGAAAAATTTGAGAACTAAACCTTATATTTTGTTTCATTTAAGAGTTAATTTAAAATCTCTAACAAGCTCGAAGCATATGTGTAAACGCACCTTTTGAAAGCTATTGGAATCCATGCATACAAAAAAACTAAACCAAAAGGAGTTGTTCTAAGATCTCACCAATTGATGAAAATTATTATTATTTGTCATCGATACTAGCTTAGGGGACCAATGGAACCAAGCGGGATGAGACTTTGACGTTACCGATTTGAAAATCAGCTTCCTAAATGGAAGGGAGCAATCCACATCGAGTGAAGGGCAGTCTACAATGGGTGGAGAAGAAACCAAAGGTTGTGGGGGAGTGAAGAGAAGGTCGTCGATGAGGTGATCACTAGCTTATATCACTACCCTATTGTCCAAATCACCAACTATCATTACTTGAAACAAGTATATTTCAAAGAGTTACATCTCCTAATGAATCCTGTTCGAACTTATGAATATTTTGAAGAACTAATTGTTCAGGCCAGAGTGTGAACGAAGCCTTCTAAAATAAAAGTGTATTTATCTAAAAAACTATAAGAAAGTTTGGACCAAGTTTGAGATCTTGTCCAAAGTCGTACAAGTTCATATGGAAAAAATTTGTCACTAGTATAATCAATTTTTTTGTGAATCAAATGAATTGTAATATGCCTCGATATCATTCAATAATACAGAAAAAAAAAAAAGGGAATTCATAGATTTCCTTTCAAGTACTCATAAAAGCATGTTCATAGTATATAGTTTCTACACTGTAAGATATATATGCTATATGTTGAATTACAAAACCAACCAAACTTATGCACAAAGCATTATTCTTGGTCTATGATTTACGATATTTTAGAGCTTCAAAACGGGCAGCTAGATCATCATAATCTGGCAATTTAGGATGAACACGATGAACTGAATTCTGTTTACCAATAGATGGTACTGGGGGTGGAGGTCGTTCAGGCGGTGGAGCTTCCATTTCAATTTCCTCATCACAGTCAGACTCATCAAACTTTATATCTGAATGTGCAGAAGAGGTATTGTAGCTCTGTCTCCTGCTGGCCTTTCCATCTTCTTCGACATGAGTATTGTAGCTGTGTCTCCTATAGATCTCATGGGTAGGGGGCCTGCCCTCATCATGGCTTGGATAATGAGACCTATCGAAACTCTGAGACTCGTAAATCCTCCCTGGGGCACTAGATCGACGATCCATATATTGTGAGTTGAATGGAGGATCATGCGACATGAAAAAGTCTCTGGAATTTCCAGAGTGAGATCCAGTTCGAGGATTGTTGTTTGAAGTGTTGGGAGAGTCTCTGCTTGCAAGATAGGCAGCAGCTTGCGCAGCAGCAATTGCTTGCTTTGCTGATTCTGCAGCTGCTTCAGCAGCCGATGCTGTGTCTTCAAAATTCATACTGCTCCTCCCTCGTTCACTCACTGATCTGCAGTACGTATCAGAAGAAGTTACCAGAAAGTTAAAACGGTAAGACTTTGCCGATATCAATACATATAGATTGGGAATTAGTCACCTGGTAGTAGGTTTATTTGGCTCAACAAACTGAACAGGCTCATTCTTCACAGGTAAGCTGGAAGCACTAACAAAAGTACGTGGTCCTTCCTGATCAAAGAAATAATATATAGAAGAAGTTTAGAAGAACAATTTACTTGAAATTGACACAAGGAAAAAAAAAAAGAGAGAGAGACAGAAAAACACACTATTGGTTCTTCCGGAAGCTTAAGAAGCTCCGTTTCTGATTCAGCTGTATCCCAGTCAATTTGGTATTCTTTTGCTATTTCTTTCATCACTTTTAACTTAACTTGTCCAGTCGGGGTTCTGACAGAGAGCTTCTCGATCAACTGAATGTGAAAACAAGCAATTTTAGGACTGTTAAATGATGATGAGCAGCAGAACACAATTGCAAAATGTTGAAAGGAAAAGACCACCATCTCTTAAAAGGAACATATTCGACAAGGAGATTTGAACAGCAGTAACGTATGTCCAAAATAAATTGAAAAAAAAAAAATCCTAACGACGGGTATGTAAAAAAGTTCCAGGTTATGAAAATGTTTGATTACCAATCGATTTACACCAGAGTTGGGCCAGAGATCAGTTGCAGCAGATACAAAATCTTTCCCATATTTCTTCTCAAAGATATCCCTCATTGCCACTAGTTCTGGAATTTCCGAGCATCTTGGGGCCGCAAATATCACACTGGCAATCCCTTCTTTTAGATCTGCTGGACATTCCCTGGAATAAAGTGAACATGTCAGAACGACACACGCATATAGATGTGCTTCATCTTTACAACGCAATAAAGCTTTTGAAATCGTCTTACCTTTGCTTGGCAATGATGGAAAGCCTTGCCACAATCAATTCACAGAAGAGTTCAATGAACTCATTTGCAGCTAAAACATTCTGTTCCCGTATCACATGTTCAACCTACAAAATCGAAAAACACTCATTGAAGACCGGAGAATCTACTAACCATATTGCCAAACAAGATAAAATACATACAAGGTCTAAGCAAGAAAACTTCTCATCAACAACACTTATGGAAGATTTCCGCTACAATCCACCAAAATTAAAATATACCCATCAAAACAGTATCGAATTATCAACATTTATAGTCTAACAAGCATAGACAACACTAAACAAAAATACACAAAAATTTTACAACGGCAAGGACTATAACAAATGAGAAACAAGAAACAACTCTTCTGTGAAACAATGCCTCATCTAATATACATGTCAATCATCAGCAACACTTCACATTATAATCCCATCAAAAAGCTAATGACAAAAATCAAACTTTTCTAATCTAACCAGCATATATATGTATCTACTAAGCAAAAGTGCACAAAACTTTTACAAAGACAACAACAAATGCGAAACAAGAAAAAGCACCCGGATACGAGCAGTGGCATCTTGTTTAGACTGGAGGAGCAAAGCAATGTCACGTCTCATTTGCCTCACCACCGCTTCCCTCTTGTTCCTCAGCAACTTTATCCTCGCCACCGCCATTTTTGCAGCAGTTTTGCTGACAAAACAGAGTCAAAAACAGAGTGAAAACAGAGGGTTGAGAGTGGTTTCCGAGAAGAAAAGCACAAGAAAGAAGAAATGGGTGTGTTTGTTTTACCATTTGGAGGACTTGAAGCCTCTGGTGAAGAGAGAGAGAGCAAGCTTCATGAGCTTCCTGCTCTGTGCTGCCGCAGACACACTCATGGTTGGCTGGCTTCAAGAGAAATATAGAGAGAGAGAGTCTACGCATTTGTAACGGTCCATTGAGCTGTTTTTATCATGATTAAATTATTTAATTAATTAATAAAAATTGTTTAGGCTCTTGCTTGCTCGAATTGATGATAACGGTGGTGGTGTGGTCGGAATGGGATCCAGTAGTTGATGTTCTTGGGAAATATAGCCGTTACTTGATTTGACACGTGGAGAAAGAGCAGCTAGTAATGATTGTGATTGATAAAGCAGTCAGCTATGACCAGTCCACTCATTGGATGAAGAGAAAGTATCCGATGTAGAGGCCCATTTTTTTCTCCCAGGAATGTAAATCTCGTAGCCCAGTTTGAGTCCAATGCGGCCCAATTAGTAATGCCAATTGCTAGATGCACCTCAACGGCCCAACCCAGATCTTTTTATTTTTGACTCATAACAAAGAGACGCTTACATTGTATCACTAGAATCAACAAACACTAGTGAAGTAATAGAAGAGATGACCTCTTCAATCCAAAGTAATTCATGAGTACAAGACAATGACAAATTTGCAAGGCCAAGTGCCACATGATTTGTTAATTGCGGTACATATTGAATGGTGTAGATGGAATTGGAAAACATATATGCTACTATTTCCTTAATCAGCAAATCAAGCTTAGAATGTGGTGAATCTTCTTTGGACAAGATCAACAACAAACAAAGCATTATATTCAATGATGGCTGGAATCAAACGGGTCTCAACAGCTAATTTAACACCTCAAAGAATAGCCATTGCTTCTGCTTCAGCAACTAAACAACATGAAGAAACAGTACTAGCACAAGCAGCCAATGCAATTTTGAGATTGACTAATTGATAGGAACTCCAAAAACCTTTGAATATTTTTAATGAATCGAAGAAATGGAATTGATATTTTATTCAAATATTCACTATACAATTTGATTCATGTACACAAACATTGTACACTCTAAAGGTGAAAAATTAAAAATAAAAGGTTAATTTAATACTACTAATATAAATCGTCTAAACAACGGACAATATTGATGGATAAGAAGTTACGTACACAGCACTACTAAAATCATCCTAATGAGATTACCCTCCAATATGGATTGACACTACATACACTCATTCAACCCAGTAATGTTGCAAATTTGAATAATTATACCATTAGTTGTATCCGAATAAAAAAAAAAAAATCACTTTAATGAGAAATTATATTCAGCAGAGAGACTCTTGCATTGATCAATCTCCTAAACAAGCTCTCCAACACATCTTCAAAAGCACCAAGGCTACCATCCAAAGCCTCCAACTTCACATTTGCAAACTCAATCTTCTTATCGTGATGAGGATCAGCTGCCTCTGCCTCCTCCAATAACTCTAATTTGCTAGATTGTTGGTGGTGCAACAACACTTCACTAAGTGCAACATCCACACTCTCGAACTCATTCTCTTCGAATTGGGAGGTGGCTGATTCAAATGTTGCAGCGCTAGCACTAGCAGCCGCCAACTTTTTGTGAAACAGCTTTGAAATGAGTGACCATTTTGTATGCTTGGTGTTGGATGACATTGGAGCTGATGACAGGAATGAGAGTAGAGAGTGTAACATTGAAGTTGTGATCAAACTTGATCGTCTCAGCATTCTAATCACCGAGAAAAGATGGTTGTTTTGATCAGAATCCAATGGTGGACATTCGAATACGTTTTCGATTTGTTTCAAGGATACAAGGTTCTTCAGGATCTCCTTCTTCATTTTCTTTCTCGAGGAGAAATAGCTAGTGACATTGCCTTCAATGCTCAGCTCTCCACACTTGCTTCTTCGAAAAGCTGATTCGAGCTCTCGAACACTTTCTTTCATGGACAAGATGGAATCCCTTGTGTTGCCACAGATGTCCAAGTATCTCAACAAGCCATCTAGGAGTTGATTGACCCAATTTTCGTGGCAGTGTTGAGCTAAAACTTCTTGGGTCAATGGCAATGCTAGAAGATCTCCAATGCATTTGTACAAGTCTCCAAGGCTGGATAGAGCATACAGCATTTGGGCTGCCTTTGTTGTGGGTGAGGATGGTGTGGTTGGTGATGATGTCTCCCACGATTCAAGCTTGTTGAGCTCTTGTTCGAGTTTGAGTGTGGTTGGATGTGATCTAGCAGGCAAGCTGATGGATCGAACATTGTAGTGTTTAGTGGATTTTGGGGAGAAAGTAGCCATGGTTGTCGCTTTGGTTATCATAAAAAGAATAACTTCAAATCTCAAATGGGTTTGGATTGTGTTATCAGTTCTGTTGCATATTTATAGGAGATGTTTTTACTAACTTTGCTCGTTTAATTAATATAACAAGGTGAGTTGAAACTGGTTATGATCCTTTCTTGATGTTACAAATAAGTTTTTTTTTTTTTTTTTCTCAATTGGACGTGGCAAAGTTTGAAAGGTTTAGAGTTTTAAGGGTTGGTACAATGACATAACCCTTTTTTTCCCGCTGTTTGATAGTGATTGGCAAAGTTCAAACTTATACGACCACAAAAAGTTAACTAATTTTCTCATTAATATGTAGGGTGATTTTTTCTAGTTCTAAAAATATTATTTCGAACCGCTAGTTAGAATTCTATCGGTTAAGATTTTGGTAGTTAGCTTACCTAGTATAGGAGGAGAAAAAATGTTCAGTTTCATGTAAATAAAATATAAATTTAATTATATTTTCATCTTTTTAACTCATCCTAAATATTGCAGACTTTCTTTAATACCAAACTATATTTTATCGATTTTTTATAAAGATTTTGTTCAATAAAATACAAATGTTATGTATAAATAATTTTTTAAAATATTGTTTTCAATATTAAAATTTTTATGTTAAAAATTATATTAAAATGTGTTATTTAGAAAATTTCTTAATTTGATTTTTATAAGTACTACCATAAATATATCCTAAAAATGTTAAAAACCCTTTAACTTTCACAAACGTGATAAAAAAAAAATCTTTTACTAAACAAATTTATATCGATCTTCGAGCCAATAGGATCTACTCATCTACCTAATTAGATAAATCAGAACGAAATTTACCATTAATATACCAACAAATTATTGGAAGGGACAGAGCGGCGCGTAATTAATGGAAGTCCTTACGTCAATGTCATGATAGGCACATAACCATGTGAAGGCATCCAATGTGTGGGGTTCTTTTTTCTTTGGAATGAGAGTTAACTTGTCACGTCCTCTACCAAAAAATAAACTACAAATTTCGAACTCTTTGCAATTTAATGCAAACTATATAAATTGGTTGGTATCTGGGTTCGGTGCATCTCTTTAGAAATTCTAGTTTTGCATTAAATTCATTGGGGCTCATGCCCCATAATATGCAAATTTGCAAAACACCACCACCGCCGGCCAACCCATTTCTACCGCCAATAGGTGAGTCTTTTCAGGGACCAATTCACTGAAGTTTGTTAGCATTATAATAAGAAACCAATTAAAAAATAAGTGTGCCTTTCAAGGTTTCTTTTGGACACGCATATTTTTTTTTTGGAGAAGTTTTGAAACCCTCTAGAGACATTTGGATATGGATTAAAGATCATCAAATGATTTATATTAAATTATAATGTAGATATAATTAAGGAATATAGCTCATCAAGAATTAGATGGATGAGGTGGTTAGGCTTGGGTTTTAAAATAATTCAAAACTTGTATGTTCTGCCACTCTGCGTTCATTTTATGGCGGGCTTTGTGTACAAAGTGTTGTTTGTCAATTATGAGTGCAGATCATATGTTTTGTGCTAACCAGAAGTTCTGCTAGCTGCTACATTGACCCTTGCCAATTTTTTTTCAAAAAAAGTTGTATAAATCATATTTTAGTACTTTTAACAGTGTGATTGATGACCATCAATCCAAGTGTATGGGAGAGAACCTATAATTTATAATTTTATATAGGTGCAATAATTAATGTATCACTCCTGAATTAGGTTAAACACAACACAGATTTTTGTATATAAGTTTTTATAATTTTGTCAAAAATAACAAAACGGTTATTAAAAATCATACTATCATCTAAAAGAGGTTTTACATTGAATTTTAAATAATGTTCAAATATGTCACTTTATCATCTAAAAAAAGGGAAGTGGAACATTTACGTGGATAACATAGGTAATATTTGAGGCTCGAATTAATAATTTGGATATGTATGAAAGGTAGAATGAATTAGTTTCTTGAATTTTCTCTCTTAAAAGAGAGAAAAGAGAAAAACTTTGGTGAAGCACTGTTTCAAAATTTTTGGAATTATTGTTTCTCAAGTCTTCCTTTTCTCTTGTGAGAATTCTAGTGATAGACTCTGGTAAAGTTTTGGACATCGATTAGATCCGATCTTTTGCTGTTTTAGGGGGAGATCGATAGTCACTCGTTTTCGATACGGCTAATAGTAATGGTGACTTCTGGAATGATCCATGTGGGTTATGATATAGTAATTCGAGATCTCAAGATCCTCTTATGATTCATCAGTAGTAGGAGATTGGATCTCAAGATTCTCTTATGGTTCATCAGTAGTATAAGAAAACTCTCTTTTGGTTCATTGCCTCCAGTTCCAGGTAGGGGTAGACGTTTTCGGGTTCGGGTTGGGTTGGGTTGGGTTGAAAATCCTTCAACCCAACGTGGGTTGGGTTGAAAATCCTTCAACCCAACGTGGGTTGGGTTGAAAATTTTTCAACCCAACCTAACCCAATTAATTCTTTAACCCAACCCAACCCAACCCAATAATTGTCGGGTTGGGTTAGGTTAAGTTGATCGGGTTGGTATCTTGTTGAAATACAAAACATTCATATTAATCAACTCGTTCAAATATAAAACATTCTCGTTGATTACATAATAGATTTAATACAAATAAAAATTTAAACCACTACATAATTAAAAAAAAAAAAAAATTAATTCACCACAAAAAGGTACAAAAATAACAAAATAAAAATTAAGACAATAATCCTAATAGAGTCCGTCAACACAACTTGTTTGCTCATTAAAGTCCTTACAAGCGTAAAAAACCATAAAAAATTACGTCAAATTGGTAGCTTCCAAAGTATCAACTACATGCCACATCTAACATCAAACAAAACATGTAAATCAACCTAAAGTGTAACTAACAAACATGTTTTCAACTTTTGCGAATCATAAAAGAACAAATATATGTAAGTAAAATATAAAGTTTTTATTTAAAATAATTATCTTAATAGCATGAAAAATAATCAATTCACATTATTTTTTATCGATCTAATGGTATGCTCACTCCAATCTCTATATAAATAGAAGAACAAAATATTAATAATATATAACATTACACATTTAACATTATCATAATAAATAAATCAATAAATTCTTCAATCTAACCTAATCCAACCCAATACTAGTCAGGTTGGGTTGGGTTGATCGAATTGAATTTAATTTGTCATAAAAGTACAAAAGGTCTAATCTATATAACTCTTATAGTCTTAGCAATTTGATTACAAATAAAATAAGTATAAATAAATATTTAATAATTATAAATAAAATATTTATTTCATCATAAAAGTTATCCTTAATCATCATCTCTAACAAGTGTTCTTTTAGAAAGAGGAGAAAATCTTAGATTTAGAATTAGGGATAGACGTTTGTCGGGTTCGGGTTGGGTTGGGTTGAAAATTTTTCAACCCAACCCAACCCAATCCATCTTATTTTTTTTAAGAATTAACCCAACCCAACCCAATAAAAAATAGTCGGGTTGGGTTGGGTTTGTCGGGTTGGGTTGGAGATGCCCACCCCTAGTTCCAGGTAGTTGTTTTGTTGTTGGTGTGGTTTTCGGTTAATGAATTGTGTGTATAAATTCCTTTTGAGTAGCTATTCATATGTAAATTTGGTTTAATGTTATTTATAGGTTATTTTAGGCTTCTGAGTTTATATGTTGATCGTTGGATTCCAAAAATGTTAAGTTATTTTTATGTTTTGGGAATCGTTTAATATTTCATATAAGCGCCCTGAATTCTCCTCTTGAGCTGTTGATAAATGGTTGTAGTCTCTGCTCTCCCAAATTTAGTTGAGTGATTGGTGTCTGTAATTTCTGGGTGTCCAAATTTTTCGGTGGTTTTGATGGATACCGATACATTAAAAAGAATGGTAGAATGAAATTACATGAATGTTGTGCTTTATTTAATTCTACATTATAACAGAAGTGTTTTTAATTTGCTTGGAAAGCAAAAACAAATCAGATTTGCTGATATGTGATATCTTATCGATCCAGGAGCTTGATTTTGGCGTGAGAGATATTAATAGAAAATTATCGAATTTCCAAGCTCATGAACTCCTATTGAAACATGTCTCATGTGTTTTCAGATGTTAATTTTCTTGTTTCCAAAGTTTTATCTTTTGCGATAACTTCAATCCTTCTACACGTGGCCAATGACAAATTTATGGAATCTCTTAATATTTATATTAACTACTATTTACAGATTAATTAAATAACAAGAATGTGGTAGCCTCATTATGGGATAACTGAATATAATCAAAAGTATCTCCGGATTAGCATTAATTAACTGCTTTAATTTTGGAGTTTATCCGATCTGCTTTGAAAATTATCAAAGGTATTTCCTAAAAGTTCTATAATATGTTCACATTCAGATGATATGTATAGTTGAGTTTTTATTAATTCTTATTCAACGTATGGTTTCGTTTTGTTTTTTAATAAACTAATCAAGTGGCCTATATTTTTCATGTTTTGCTCTTTCTTCTACTAGTAAGTGAGAAATTTGTGCCTGATAACTAAAATGTTATATAATCTTTGCTACACACTAACTGAATTCTGTATCCTTCAATCTTTTATAGGATAGTGAGATACATAATCAAGTGAATGGAATTCTATATTCTTAATCTCGGAAAATAATGATAATAACACTTACCACACACTTCTCATATATGGATACAGATAATTTATTATTTTTGACAAATATAATAATAAAATTTAGATGAATTATTAAAAATAGGTGGCAAATTAATTAATAAGAGAGAGCTTTTAATGATATGTATAATTATTTTTTTTAAGATGAAATGATATGATTCAACAAATGATGTCAGTGTTTGAAATTACAGCAATGACCTTGCGCAAAGTATATAACATCAACATGCTTCGTCGTAAATAAGATGTGAAATTTTCTTTATATATATAGTAACCTCAACATTATCAGATCAAGAGATGAACTAAATCAACAGGAAAGAAAATAAATAATTTGGATTGTAAGTTTTCTACTTGTATTGTATATCATTAATTGTACAACTATATAGATTTAAATTGATAAATTTACACATTTTGAATCTAAATCGAAATCCTTAGCAAATCCTCTAAAACTTGGATGCCTATGCAGGATTTTTAGCATTAAAAAAATTGCCCTATTGAGAGATTATGTTCAAAAGAGAAGCTCTGGTTCTAGTCAAGAGCCTGAACAAGTTCTCCAAACCCATCTCAAGCTCTTCAATTCTGGACTCCAATGCCTTCAATCTTGCTTGGCCATCTTTTTTCATCATCTAAACATCATATCTGCAAAGCAATGCTTCAACACTCTCCAATTCATTGACAATCTCTGGCTTGTCATTCTCTTGATGACAAGCTATGACCCCCTTGTGCATAAATTTTGTGACTAGAGACCACTTACTACTATGCCTTGGCTTGGACACTGGCACAGTCAGGAATGTCAATAGGGACTGGAAAATAGAGCTGTTCATTGAATTAACCTCTCGAAGGACACCAATTTGTGATCCTGATCCTAGATTGGTGACAACATTGCAAATTTGTTGTCCATTTGCTTCATGGTGGTGATCAACTTCTTGTTTTCCTTCTTCATTTTTTCCCTGAAACAAATGTAGCTAGTGATGTTGTTTTAAATGCTTGAATGATCTCCCTTTCTCCTTCTAGGAGCTGAATTGAGAGCTTGAACATGTTCCTTGATTTGCAAGAGACTGTCCCTTCTGATCCCACAGACGTCCAAAACCTTCACGGATCCATCCAACAACTCATCAATGCATTTTTCGCGTTGATTCCGGGAGAGGACTTCTTGGGTTGATGCCACATTAAGAAGATCATCCAAGCACAAACGCAACTCTTCTATTCCTGATAGACTAACACAAAATGACCCTAATGTTGATCTTGATGATTCCTCCAATGCTTTAAGCTTTCTAAGCTCATCTTCAATTCTTATGGTGGTAGGATGTGACCTTGAAGGCAAACTAATGGATCTCACATGGTACTTACTAGCTGTTTTTTCCTCCTTTTTGCTTCTCTAAGTCAAAGGTTGACTTTGAGATGGGTTGTGTTGTGCTTTGTGGTTGTGTCCAATTCTATGATTTATCTATTTATAGGGACACATAAAGTGGTGAAAATGAAGAGCATGTGTGGTAAGTGTGGGGCTTCCCTTAACAAATTTGGCTCCGTTATGTCTCTAACCAACCGAAAACTTCAATATAATATATATATATATATATATGCATATGTATGTTTAAATCATATACTAGGTGTCTTGCTCTTGTGTTCTTGGTATCAGTATTATCACAAGAGTCATCACCATTTTTGCCTCCTCCTCTGCCTCATTGCCCTCCAATTTCCGAGAGTTAAATTGGATTCAAAATGTGTGGCCTGTCTGGTGTGTCTCCATTGTAAACAACAAAACTTGTTAGACAAATAAAGCTTTTGTAAGAACCAGGTCCAGATCCGTAGATATAATTCAAATGAAAATGAAAAATGTGAAGATTATAATATGATTAATTACGGTTCCAAGATCATGATTCATGATCAATTATCAATATCGTGGCTTATAATCTATTGTGTGCACGAGTGGCTTGTACCTCTATTGTGTCCATTTGTGCATTTAATATGCTTTGGGTAATCTTATTTAGGTAACGTCTGAGATTTTTTTTTAATTTTTTGGTTTCATCATTGATGTTGTATATGAACGACAGAAATGAGAGCACGTAAGCTTCTTGAGATCTCGCCACGTGTTATATATACGTGGAAGTCAACGTTATTATAATAGACACGTGGCTGCACATGATATTTTTTCATATACACCTAGTGAGGGTTGAGACCAGTGAAGGTTAGTAAGTTGTACACCGTGCTTTTAGAAAGTCAAAACCTGACTTTGCTTAAAAAAAAAGTCAAAACCCGACTTTTCATTAAAAAATTATTTAAATATTAGTTTGATTACTTCATTGACTGAAATAAAGTTATCATCAATAACAATTTTTAAATATTCTTAAATAATCATTTTTATAACCAATCCAATGATTGTTATTGATAGATAACCTTATCCAATTAATAAGATAGTCAAATCTTTTAAATATTATGATATATATGAATTTGGATAATTCTCTTAAACACATATTGATAAGTCATGAATTTAAACAATATTTCTTTTAATGTCTTGCCACATGTTAGATTGCTAGGAGTCAATGCCATCGTAAATAGACACCTCCCTGAAAGGGATAAGTAGTTATTTCTAATCATATATAGCTGGTAAGAGTGAGGTTGGTGAAGGTTATACACCAAACTCTTAAAAGTTAGAAATGTAACTTTTCATGTAAATAGTCATTTAAAAAATCATGATGATTGATTGCATTGTGGTTCAAGTCACGATCACTTCCCCAAATTTCCAAATTTGTAATAGTGTTTTGCCTAATCTCTTATTGTGAAGTTTGATGTCCAAACTTTCTTAATTTCTTGTAAAGCTAAAATGGATCTCACAATCAGTTGAGCTTTGATGGTGAAAACAACTTTAGATTTTGGTTGACTTGTAGCTCATAGAAATGAATAATGACTACTTGTCACAAATTGTAATAACATATATATGCCAAAATTCTATTTGCATTTGAATCACAATATATAACAGAATCATCATACACCTGAATCAAAATTCAAAATTGTATATATAGATTTGGAACATTAGCAAAATCCTCTAAAAATCGGATGCCATGACCAATTCTCTGAAGATTTATAAGTACAAATTTGATACACAATTAGTTTGTGAGGATGTTCAAGAAAGAAACTCTATTTTGAACCAGACACTTGAACATGGAATCTACTCCAGTTTCAAGTCCTTCAATACTAACACAAAGTCCTTGTAACATTTTTTGTGTCATGGTCACTTCACTAGCCTTGTCACTATTGAAGCAGGTTGATGATGATCTAGAGCTTCCATGAAGTGAGTAGACAGCAAAATCAACACTCTCCACTTGGTTGATCATCTTCTGATCATCATGAGATGATGATGATGACAATAGTCTCATTTTCATCAATTTTGATATCAATGACCACCCACCAAGCTTCGTTTTATTGGCTGCAGGCATGGATACGAACATCAATAGAGATCGAAAAAGGAAGATGGTCAAGGCGGTTGCTTCACCTAGTACTTTGATTGTAAATGATAGGTGTTGATCACGATCAACGTTGCCTAAGAGAGTTTTGTTTTTGCTTTCAAGTTTCGTCAATGCTTGGAGGGATTTCGATATGTCCTTCTTCATTTTCTTCCTGAAGGTAATGTAGGAAGCGATTTCATTTTCGAGGATCGAATAATCTCTGCTGCCTCTTCTACGTAGAGCTGATTGAAGAGCCTGCACGTTCTCCTTCATCAACAACAACATGTCTCTTGTGGAGCTGCATGTGTCAATCAATGTGACTGACTTGTCCAAGGCTTCCTCTACTAGCTGTCCATTTTCGTGGTGAAGAAGAGCTTGTTGGGTTTGAGTACTAGAGTTGATGAACTCTTCAATGCAATTGTACATCTCAGCAAGACAAACAAGACCATTTTGAAGCATCTCAGGTCCTAGTACAGGAGTTGAAATTTGCCATGTTTTGAGGTGGTTTAGAGCTGATTCTAGCTTCACTGAAATGGGGTGGATTCTAGTAGGCAAACTAAAGGATCTAACAGGAGGATGAAGATCAGAAGATGATGATTTTTCCATCTTTTTTTTCTACGAAAACTTGATGGGAAAATTTTATGATCAAGTACTAGAAAAGGAAGTGATTGTTTGATAGATTGATATATTGATTGCTTGAAATGGCAAATGATACATGTACTATATATATGTGTGTGTCGAAGACTTGAAATTTAAAGAAAAGAGTTGCATGTGAGGGCAATGTGGGGGTCACCTAATTTAATTTTCTGATATTTTTGTAGCATTTTGAGCCAACAATTTCAGGATTCTTAATTATTTCTTTAATCAATGCGTGGTCATGGAATGTGCAACGTTTTGTGGGAACAGTGGTTGCAGGCCATCGGTACCGTGTATGCTTCTTTGCCTCCCAAATAATTTTCTGGCTTATTCTCTGATTTGTCATATGTTATAAAAAAAGCTGATGATAATTTTATGTGTATAGCTTGCAATTTATGCCTTTCTTCAAAGAATATTCAGAGAGATTACTAGACTAAAAATGTCAATTATAGGTCATGAATCTAGGCTTAGTTCAGCAACTGATGAGCGCAAATGAGCCATGTTTGTTGCAAATTGCAATACTTTATCTGGACAAAGATGGATGAAATTGAGATTATTATGTGTAATTAATGACAAAATGGAAATTAGTCAATTATAGACCATGAATCTAGGCTGGATGTTCATTTCCAAATTTAGTTTAATTAATTGTCTAGGACAAACAGTAATGGATGTTAATTGAAACATGTCTAATGGGTGACAGTAGAGTTTGATGTTGTTCTGGAGACAAGGAAGCATTACGCAGAAGAAATATATCGTTTTACTTGTCTTGGAACATGCAAAGAGTCCACCGAAAAAACAATTGAAGTACAAAATGTTATTCGCAATAATAAGGATGTGATGAGCTTGTATATGAATAGATATGACAAATTGATCGATAGTTAAGAAAATAAAAGATTAATAATATACACATAAATATCTCAATTATTTTCATGAGATACAAAACATAGCGTTTGAGAAGGATTTTCCTCTACGTATGGTTGTGTATAACATAGCCTCTAAAAACTTAGAAATTAAAATTAGGATCAACATATGGTTATCGAAAACTCCGAAACTGGAGATAAAATTAGTAGGAGCATTAAGATGCAGTACAATTACATAGTTTTACTTATTTTGGAGCAAAGAGTCCGAAAAAGAAACAATTAGATCACAAAATGTTTTTTACAACAATAAAAATTTTCTATTGATATGATTTTTTTTATTCAAATAAATATTATGAATTGTGATCATAGTTAAAAAGCCAAGGTCGCGGGTGCAAAGTATAGCATTCAAGTAAGGTTTTCTTCATTATAATTACATATTACATAATCTTCTAAAATTTAATAAAATTCAGATTAACAAAGAATTATTATTTGTGTAGAATTAGGTGGAGAAAGAATTGTGAGAAGGAACAAAAATGAAATGTGGCACATGGTTATTGGTTACTTAATAATGATTCTCCGGTCTATGTATGCTTCGATATGCTACATGCATCTAACCACTATTGAGTGAAAAATTCTTAAAGCCGTACATTATGCTTGAAATGTACGAGAGAAACATGTGAGCGACCATTGCTGATCATCATTATGAGTCGTTTTGTCCATTAATTTGATTTAACCGAAATGTGCACTAATCAATTTTGCAGCATCAATCTAACGGTTTGTAATTTGTGATATAATTTTTATAAAAATCGAGATTTGTAACCTTAAGTTTAATATGATTAATAAAGAAAGCTTAAAGTTTTAAATTTAATAAGATATTATTATTAAGATAATATATATTTAATGATAAATTCATCTAACTTTGAGAATGACATTTTGGGTGTCTGATATATCACATAACAAAACCAGCATTGATGCCACATTTTCAAACATTGTTGCCTCATGACAACCTTGCCAATAATTCACAAGTTGGTTGATGAAAGTGACCTAGCTTTAATATATATATATATGTGTGTGTGTGTGTCAATAATTGATGAATTCTAGTGCAAAAGCTCAATTGATGCCTCCATATGTGATATGTGGTATCAATTATTGGTATTATTATTGCATCAGTTTTACCAATTCTTGCATGATGTAACACTGTCTACAGATTATTCGATTCCCACATGACACATGCAGCCGGCCATGCTTCTAATTAATATATGAAAACTTTAGAAATTAAACACGGGCCCATTATTAGACCAACTTCAAACCCTATACGGGAACATATACTCCAATTAATTATATAAGAGTTCTCGGTTTCAATTGGATACACTTTAGAGTATTGCAAATTGAGAAATGATAAGTTCA
Source organism: Dimocarpus longan (assembly GCA_022984855.1). Classification (NCBI taxonomy): domain Eukaryota; kingdom Viridiplantae; phylum Streptophyta; class Magnoliopsida; order Sapindales; family Sapindaceae; genus Dimocarpus; species Dimocarpus longan. The sequence continues at coordinate 1,418,526 of CM041019.1, read as the reverse complement.
AATAGAATTATAAAAACATATAAAAAATATATCGACACATATATAGATAAATCTACTATCTGAAATATGAAAATACGAAGTATACTGCAATAATTACTTGTATTTATATACCGACGATTGAATATTCCAAGTTTATAACACAACAACATATATTGGTAGTTTTTTCTTTTCTTTTTTTTTTTTTTTTTTTCATAATTTGTAACATATATATTTTTGTGAAATTTGTTTTTATATAGTGTATATATAGAGTGGAATTGTCATATGAGTGTGATGTCAACGTGATGGCATTGTTGACCGGTTGACGCCATGTGACCATGAAAGAGAGAGATCACTCGCAGAAACTGTTGGTGTCTCGTGCACTGCATGGCTTTGAACGCTTGAACCATGTGAACCATATGTGGTCAATGGGTATGAGCCCATGCGCACCCATTATGGCTTTTTCTTTTGAGCCACATGTGGGATTGTGTGGGCAGTGGGCCTGTGGGTATGAAGCGTGAACATGTTCTAATCATAGAATACCATATAAATCTGATACTAATTTTGATTTAATAATATTAATTTCATGCTCTTATGACTGGTTAACTTCTGTGAGTAGGACTGAATTATATATGCTACATGTCATTTTTATTGTCTTCTGGTCTTTACTTGCTCTGGTTATAGAGAGAATCGATACTTTATAATAAGACAATAATATATGATAATGATAAATTAATATTAAAAAAACAGATTAACAGTAATGCAAGGGTTTGTTGTACATGCATTAAAAACTTGGTTGTGTAATTTAAAAGACAAAGACATCGAGGTGAGGGCAACAGTGTTAGATTAATTGAACCCAATTAACCAATAACAGAATTTGAGACAAGCTATGCAGAACACATACATTCATGTTAAGATTTATTAACATTTAGATTATTAATGTCATTAGGATAATAACTTTCATAAGATTCGAAAGAGATCTCTCTATGGTTAATTTCTCTTTTGTTTATATATATTAAATTAGAATTTTAGTAAATCAGACATGGCTGATTAAGATATACATATTCGAATTGATTCAAAATCAAGTAAGTTATTTTCAGATTAGTCTAAATAGCGTAAAGAAGAGTAATATTTCCTGAAATGATCTAGCATCCTTAAGTATGTGAAGGATTTAATATCTCTAATTACATATGTTTAGTAGTGTTATTGAGTCGATAAAATATTGATTAAAATAGTTAATTCAATCATTCAAACACATAATAAATATTTTATAAAATAGAAAAAAAAAATGAACTGATTGATGAACACGTGAACGGTGGTGTCGGCCCAGCCGGCCCATTTGTGTGAACACGTTACCCATCATCTTATGAGACTGTAAAAGTGATGAGATCGAGTAGTTATTGTTGTTTGTATTCTCTGCTTGGCTTGTCATATGGGCCGCTGGTTCTTCATATTTTTTTGTTAATCAATAAATAAACATGGCCACTGCCAGAGAAATTAGGAGTCGAATAATCTGTCATGTCATGATTAGAATCAAATTAATTTTTATTTAAAAAAAAAAATCAAATTAATTTTATATTTCTCAATTCCTTACCATCCCTCAATTTCTATATTCATTAACAAAATTCATGTGATATGTTAGAATTATTATTAATGAATCATGAATCATAAACTCTAACCATCTATGTAAAAACTCACTATAAGTTAAAAATCGATATAATTAAAAAGGATAGTCACATTACATATGTCTTAACAATATTATTATTATTTTTCTTTGAATTTTAGAGAAAAATGAACATTCTATATCCCATTATCAACTATGTTGAATTTTTAAAAGAAATTACTCAACCGGCATTGAAGCTTCCTCTCACAAACATGGCAATGCATATCTAGGGATTTGGCATATATAAAGATGAGACATAAAACTTTTGAATACTATTAATATATAATTTAACATCAACGTATTTAGGGCATTATAAGAAATTGGTTCATGGTAATATGCAATGTGAATTGTTAAAACCTTTTATAATATGTCTATCCGTTATAGATACAGTTATAGTTGTAAATTTAATAATGATCAATTCTTGAGTAATATTAATGACCAAACAATGTGTGTCATATCACATAGGCCTTACCTTGTCTTCCATAATTGGTCCTAGTAAATGATAAATTATTTCTTTTTTAATTATTCCAAAATAATACTATATCGTGCATGCAATTGTGGAATTTCTCAGTCAATTGAAAAAACAGGATTTGGATTTTGGAGAAAGATTTTGTTGTACCACAGTACCAACCCTATTAACTCCACATTGTGGCCCTAGCTCTTTGAAATAGGACAATCATCAACTTGCCAGACTTTCATGTTCATAAACTAACCATTTTAAGCCCCATCATCGAATAATCCTTGTTTAGAACAAACAAATACTAATAATCATTGAGGGGACAAGGAGGCATTATTCAACTTTCACGTCGCGAAACCGATTAACAATTTGATAACCACCCCAAAAAAAAGATTCCTACTATGCATGGTTTGCTTATTTCATGATCCCATATTAAAAGAAAAAATTAGGTTTGATTACAAGGCATGCCAGCTGGAAATGTTACAAGATTTTCTAATTGGTAGGGCTATTGTAACGTTGCTATGCGTGATCACATGTCAAGTGTTGAGACATGAAGAGGCAAGTGGAGCCCTCTCTGTCTGCATATAAATAGGTTGAACTTTGAAGAGTGGTGATCATAATCGTTCAAGCAACATTTTCTTCGATCAGAGAAGAGAAAAGAAATGGCAGGACAATTTGCATTACAAAGTGTGCAAGTTCATTCTCGGTCTATTAGCTTGCCTACTAGGTTGCATTCCAATCCTCTCAACATTGAAGCAGAATTGAACAAACTAAGAATCCACGAGGAATCATCAAGCGGCGCGGAGTCTATTCAAACTGGTTTGGTTAGGCTCGCGGTGTTGTATAATAGCATTGAAAATGTTATTAGCTCGCCATGCACCCAACAAGCTCTTCACAAGCAAAAACATGTGAAATTGGTGGAAGAGGCTCTGGACAGGTCAGTTGGATTGCTAGACGTCTGTGGCAATGCAAGAGAGTTCATTTTGAACATGAAGGATCAAGTTCAAGAGCTTCAATCGGCTCTACGTAGGAGGATTGGAGGTGATTATTCAAGCATGGAAAGCAAAATTCATGCTTACATGAGCTTTCGAAAGAAGTCGAAAAGGGACATAGCCAAGTGCCTTAGAGAATTGAAGAGAATAGAGATCAATATTGAATCCTTTTCCATGGTGGATGTAGACCATGAACAGCTTATAGTGCTTAGAGAATCAAGTGCCTTGACAGTCTCTATTTTTCGATCAATTCTATTATTTCTGTCAATGCCAGAGTCAAAGACAAAGGCTAGTGGATGGTCATTGATCAGGAAATTGATTCCAGGATCGACTGATCAGAGAAGCCAGGAGATTTTCAATGAAGTGGGCAGTGTTGATGTTGATCTCTACTGTCTTCAACAACAAATCCGAAAAGATGATGCCAAGAACAAGATTGACGTGAAAGTGTCTCTCAAAAGACTAAAGAGACTTGATGTTTACATTAGAGATATTGAGTATGGATTAGATTGTTTGTTCAGACGATTAATCCAAAACAGAGTCTCTCTCCTAAATATTCTTACACCTTGAATATATGGGATTTTTTGTACATATTTAAGCATCTAACTAGTCATATATTGGTATCATATAATGATTGTATTGATACATTTTCAAATCTAATTTTGTAAGAAATTTTCAATATATGGATGATTATGCATATATATGACACTGCAACCTAAATACATTATGGATCTTAACTTCTACTTTGTGTATGAACTATGCTTTCTCTCCTCACTGTACAACAGTTTAATCAATCTCAGTGGTAAGCCCTTGATCATACTTGTATTAGTCATGACATTGTATTATTTCTTGACCTCTTCGAACTCCCAATATTTTAATAGTTCAAAATATTATTAAAAATATGAATACTTCAATTTGAAATTATGTATAATTTGTGCCTTCTAACAAACACAATTGGAATTATTAATTATCTGTTTAATCTCATAAATTTGAATTTGATTAAAATGCATATATACTCTTCTAGGAACTTATCAAGGACTAAAATCAGATTTTTTTTTTTTTTTTTAAACATGCTAATAAATTTAAGATTTGAACAGAAAGACATGACGCGAAACTACAATTTCAATAATATTAAGTTTGAAAAGCATATCATTAACATAACCACACATTAGAGTACTTTTTTATTTTTCTCTTAAAAAATAAATTATTTGAAATCTAATTTGAGATCATGAACGACACATTGGTCTCAATTTTACAAGTACTATTAGTATAAGCTCATATTCTTACAACTTTTGAAGAGGGATGATTCTTATAAAAGTTTAAAATTTACCTAAAAAAACAACTATTAAATGACACAATAAAGTTGATTGGTTTAAAAGTCTCATTCATATTAAAAAGATTATAGATTTAAATTACATGAAAAATTCGTTCTTACACAATTCTTAAGTTTATAAACTTAAGATGAAATTCGGAAATTAATATCAATAATTAACCTATTAAACAAACATTATCTATTTTGCATTTCAATGCATGCGTACGTTGTTCATATTCATGGATTTGTAATGTTCTATCAAATAAAACCCGACCAAGCTTGCTAATAAAAATTGTTGGACGTGCAAATTATCTATATCTGCCTCCTTCTCTCCTCAGTCATTTCAAGTTTCTTGTTCTAGACAAGAAACCAATCATACACTTAAAATTTAGTTGATCGATAAACATGCAAGGCTGGCAGGTTTTGGATGTCTAACTTCAATTTAGAGCCCCATTGACCTAGTGCAAAGAAATTACTAGTATAAGAAATCATGGAAGAAAAACGACAAAGAGACAAACATTTTTCATTGATATATTTAGACTTTCTAGACTCTAGTCAAGAATCTAGGGCTCACATGCATGAAGGATAATTAGGGTTGGTAACAGCAAAATCTTTCTCCAAATTCATACAATTTTCATTTCAGTGGGTACCCAAATTTGTAGCAACTTGTACGTACACACCATAGCACAGGATTGGCTGAAAAGATACTTGTTTAATTGGAAGATTAATTAAATAAAGGTAATATATATATTTTTTGGTGGAGAGAACATAAACATGAACAGCATATTAGAAATTAATTAGAAGAGAGAGCCTAATGTTGAGGATAGGTGCCCACATGCATGCATTGTTCTCGTCTTTTGGGTTTTAATTTGAAACAACTCCTAGCTAAGTTGTGCCCATTGTTGCTCCCTCAATATGTGTTTAATTACTCATGACATGAATTAACAAGTAAGTAATTTGTTTTGAACTCCTAATTCAAGATGATTGGTGATTGTTAAAGGTGCTTAAAATATTTTGTTGATAAATTATTGCCTTCTTCCTTATGCTTCTTAATAGAAATTGTAAAAAATTTCATAATCTGAACAAGTTGTAACATTTTCAGCATGAAAATTAAATGCCTCCTTGTCTCCTCAAACATTACTAGGGTCTAGCTTATTGAAAATCAGGATTCAATTAGACTTGAAATGGTCAACTTATGAGCAAGAAAGGCTGGCAATCCATGATTGTCCTGTTGACATAGTGAAGACAAACAATTTAACAACACATGAAAACGAAACAATAAAATTTAAAAAAAAAAAAAAGAAAGAAAAGAAAACGAAACAGTACATGAGACAAATTAATGGATAGGATTTACTGAAGGAGAAAAGTTAATTTCACTGTTTTTAAGACATTTTCTATTTAATGTAGGGTACGTGGACACATTTTTAGAAATTTAATAAAATTATCCCTTTATATTGGTAATAAGTTTTATCTCCAAAAAAATAAAATTTTATGTGTCTTATATAAAATTGTGGAGTGCATTTAGCATTTTTTAAGGCAAATTGGATATAATTTTATCTTTAATGAAGATGTTGGTTGCAGTGGGCCAGTGGCAACAGTTGTAGCCTTTAATCAGATTACGATACACCTTGTAATGGAAGTCAAAAAAGCCCATTTGATTTAGAACTAAATATTATAAGATCGTTATTTATTTATTTTGGACATAAAGATAGTTATTTGTTATTAATAAATTAATAATTGAATTTGGAATTTGTTTTGCATAGAATTAGGCCTCCAATCAAATAACGGTGGTACCACAAAATCTTAACCAAATCATTGACGTTTTCATTTCAAATGGGTACCAAATTCCGTAGCAATTGGTACAACATAGCATAGGTTGCAAAAATGGTATTTTATTGGGAGATTAGTGAGACAAGGAAACAATAAGCAATTGGTGTCATAAAAAGAGCTAATACAGTGGACTGCCTACATGATACTTGTCTTTTGGGTGGGGTGTGTATTACTATTTTTTAACCGGCTTGCCTTCCCAATGTGTTCACACATCAACAAGCCAATCTTCAATAAGATTTTTAGTCCAACATTTGGTGCACATTGGACTATACTTTGGAGTAATATTATATGGTAAAGTAAAGATGAAATGAACCCGGATACAGGCAAATGTTTATAAAGCATAGCGACAGGAAGAATGCAGAATGCTGACATGTTTGTAACAGAACAAAACAACTTTGATGAAATTGAATTATACACATGGAGGTTCCAGATTTGCATATCAATAAATTGTAGATTGTATAATAGACTCATGACAAGAAAAAGAATAACATATCGTCAATATGATGGCTCCAAATAAGGGGTTACAAATTACAATCCAAAATGGCAAAACAAGCCAGTATTATTGGTGGACTGCGGACATAGAGGTTTCAGTGATCTTCAATGCCAAAAGTCGGGTTCACTTGACTGCACGTACTCACAAGATGGAATGGAACGTCCTCGATTCAGCTAAGTATGATTTTTCAAGCCCTGACAGCAATGCAAGAAATCATACGATCACGTTGAAATGAATTTTAGTCTTCAAAGTTCTGGTTACATTTTGACTACTTGTAGCTGTATTAGTTTCTCCAAAGTGCTTGTCCTGCCACGGTGGATTTATTGTTATGCAGACAGTAGAACTGCAAAATCACATACAGATCTGTCCTTCATGGTAGGGCCAGGAAACAGTTGTTGACAACTCGAACCAATATCTGAACCTACAACGGCATGGAAGAGCTGGGGTTTGGAACACAGTCAACATGTCATTTCGGTCCAAATTTCACCACTCAAATCCAAGAACAGAAAAATGAATAATAAACAATACCAAGCACAGAGAATATACACATGATAAAGCTAGACGGTAAATTGTAGATTGTAGATGAGACCACACATGCTCAGTACTTATAAAATATATGATTACAAAAGGAGATCACAACATTTTGCACTTCATTTTTGAGAGAGCGATGATCTTAAGTTTTGTTGAAAGAATTAAAGTTGATAGATATCTACCTTTCTTGTCATTTCAAAATGAAAAACATGCTAATGATGATATGAGGTTCTCAAATAAAGTTACCAAGTGTCGAATAGAAGACAGCATGTACAAATCCTGTAGATGATTGAATGGAGTAGTAACTCTAGGAAGCCATTGCAAAAGCCAATAAAAGCTGTAGAGATGAAATTCAACCAAAAAAACAAAAATGTAACTCAATTCCTTTCCATGCGCATGAACATGCAAGTTAATATAGTCTTTGCATGCTAATGGCTCCTCTTTAATATTATTCAGAAATGCAAACAGTTTAATTCTGTGCTTTTGATAAAAGATACTTATTCTCTCTCCCAATTGTGGATTCATCATATCTAGACTCTGTGCAGCAAAAGCACATGTCTCGAGCAAATATGCTAAGCAGGAGTGCATTTGGGAATTATACATGAAGCAGCGGAACCGCTATAAACAGAAGAGAAAGAGTAGGCACAGCACTCTACAATTCACTTTCAAAACAATATGGCATATTGCATATATTATACAATGATTATATTTGCTAAAGTGTAAATCAAACAAATACGAACTCTAATTAAAGAGAGCTGAGCTAGAAAAAAAAACCGTACCATTAGACAGCATGGCCTTGTTCTTTAGCTTTCTTCAGCCACTTAAGCGTACTCTCCAACGTCGAGTAAGCAGCAACATCTGTCAAACTCTTACTCTCCACCGCATAATCAAAAACTTCATAAGCCTCAGCAACCCTACCAACCCTACAAAGCGCCCTAACAAACGTGGCATAACAAGCCGTCTCAAGCTTCATCCCACCCTCTTTCATCACCCCATACAACTCAATCCCTTTCTCCATCAACCTTGACTTACACAACCCATGAAGCAATGTATTATACGTGCAAGAATTCGGACTACATCCCTTCGCCTCCATCTCCTCCAACAATGCCAACGCACCCACCACATCCCCTTCCCTACACATCCCATTCATCAACGAAGTATATGTAACAGCATCCGGAAAATGCCCTGCCTCCACCATTATTTTCAAAAACTTCTTAGCCTCACCAACCCTCCCACTCTTTGACAACCCAAAAATCAACGTATTATAAGTCACAAGATCAGGCTCTACACCTTCCTCCTTCATTTTCTTATAAACTCCAATCACTTCACTCCCTCTACTCAAACTACAATAACCTTTCATAATAGTATTATAAACAAAGCAATCAGGCTTGAACCCGGAATCACTAAGCACACTAACCAACCTCATAGCTTCGCGTAAATTCTTTGTATTACAAACATTATCAATCAAAATAGTATAAGTGAAAAGATTTGGCTTCATATCAACCAAACTACGCATTTCATCAATAAAACTATAAACAGTACTCAAAGCTCTACACTTGCACAAACACTTAACAAGAAAATTATAAGTATAAACATCAAGAACACATTTTTTCATAGAAAACTCTTTCACCAGCTCAATAGCGTCATCTACACGATCAACAGAACACAAAGACCGGACTGCCACGTCAATGGTGCCTTGATTGAGATCAAACCCGTTACTGGCCATGAAATTGAGGGTCTTGTGAACAGCAGAGAGGCCAGAATCCGGTGCTCTACAGGACTGGGAGAGCAAAAGATGGTAAGTGGACCTATCGGGAGAGAAAGAAGGGGACTTCTTAATCATGTGGTGGAGGAAAGAGATGGAGTTGTCAACGGTGGAGATTGAGGTGTAGGATTGGAGGAGAGAGTTGTAGAAGGGACGGTCAAGTGGGGTTTTCTGGTTGGTGGTGGTGCTGACAATGGAGTTGAAGACTTTTTTGGCTTCAGACAAATCCGGGGACTTGAAAAAAGATGGGATTTTTTTGGTTCCATGATCCAATTCGTGTTTTTTTGAACTGGGGTTTTTGGTTTTGTTGAAGTGACGAGGTGGTTTTTGAGGTTGTGCTGTTGTTGTTGTTGCGGGTGGTGTTCGTGTTCGTGTTTGTGTTGGATTTGGTGTTTTTAGAAGTGTGTTGGCTGAAATAGCTGGTCGGAGAGTTGGTGGGATTTTACCCATTTTTGTTCGTGTTGTCTGGTTTTCTGTTGTGTACTGTGTTGTTGGTTCTACTTCGACTTTCTTCTTCTTCTTCTTCTTGTCTTCCACGGTTGGTTTGTCGGGTGTTTCGGAGTTAGGGTTTAACAGGGTTTGATCGATTGCAAGAGTGTGAAAATGGGCCGGGTTGGTTCCTTTTCCCACTGTAGAGTTGGACTATTAAAACTATGCCATTTGCACTTTCTGAGAAATAATTGCAAAAAAGACCCATTTGGCCCAAATTAGAGCCGGTTTGGCCCATTTTTGATGGAAATCAACTACACACAGAGCGGGTTTGGCCCAAATTAGATAATATCATAAATTCATAATTGAAAAATAAAATTTAATATCTATTTGTAATGGGAGTAATTATTAAAATGGTTGAAATATATATTAGTGGACCCTATATATACATATATATAAATTAGTTTAAACAAATAATTCATATTTGAACTTAATTTCATTCTTCCACCCAAGAATTAAGTTTTCGTTACAATGAAATTCGAATTAATTTTGTATTTATTACTTATAAGTAAATTTGTGCTCTAGAAGTAGGGATATCATTTGTTTCTTGATTAGATATAATTCCAGAGGTAATTAAAAAAAGAAACTTCATTATTTCTTTTATTTATTTCAATGAGAATTCATTATATTATTGATAATTTATTGTATGCATTAGAGTTGTAGCCTAAGCGTTGAAAGGCCTTTGGTTATTGCAATCCAAATTATTGCCATAGCCAACTCCCATAATGTCACAGTATCTCTTATAGAATCCGATCCGGTCTGCCATCTGCGGATTCGACCCCTTACCACATTCGATACCACCGTTGATGATGTTGGTGATGACCCCATAACCGGGGACCCGTCCCGCTTGTGTATCAGCAGCACTTGGTTTCCATTTGCCAGTGATGACGTCGTGGCATGATGGTTTTGGTGACTGTGGAGTCATCCAGAACCAGAAAGCTGTCTTGAACGAAATGGTCGGATCATTTGCCACAGCATCAGGGTTGTTTAATAAGTCCACATTTATGGCTTTCCCTGCTGGACCATAGTTGTAATTGCTGCACATTAAACCATGCATGTTCAAAAGGTCAACGAGTTTACGTCAACATGATAAGATTATAAACATATCCCAATCTAATGTATAAAAATTCAGGTCCCAATTGATGTAACCTAAGATTATCTATGTACAATTAATATATATAACTTACTATGAAATTTGGATGGGACCACGGCCATAATATTTTTTTCCAGGAGCACAAGGATACTGTTGATTTGGAACACAATAATCAGGAGGGTTGCCTTGTTCCTGCTTGAAGCAATATCCCCATGAATATGGTCCATCTGGTGCAGTTGGCCACCCACCTATACATAAGATTGTAATAAACACATATTAACTTCATTTATAGGAAACCATTAACTAACAATTTGTTTCATGAATGAAATTTTAACAACTATCCGCTAATATAAAGTAGCATTTGTATTTAACGGTGCATAAGCGCTCTTGATTGAGTACACATTTGTGGCTCAAACAAACGTAAATGTGGGGAGACACCCCTCGTCTTCGTTGTAGTTAAACAGTTCTATGAATTCAACAGTATATATATAACCTGTGGTTTCGTGTGAAGTTTGAGCCAAGAAGGCAGCGATTTCGCGTTTACGAGTGTCAGCATCGCCGGTAGTTGCAAAGGCAGCAAAGGACTTGGCAGCAGCAATGAAAGCATCATAAGTGTAGAAACCTTTGGCTGGACAAGCGCCATCATTGCGATGCTTTAGCATCATTTCGAACCGGTCTCGGCTAATGAGCGAGCCAATATCACCACCACCGCCTGTGGGAGTGGGAGTAGCCGGCGTAGGCGACCCACCAAGAGTGCACTGGCTTTGACAGCCGTTTGTGCAGTACTCAGAAGTGCTTCCACAGAAGCCAAACCTACTACAACACAGCCCACCAGGACACACGGCCCCTCCAGCTTGGCTGCCACATTGGGCAGCCAAGACTTGTTGTGGAGTAATTAGAACCTGCAAAGTGAAACTCATGAACAATGATAGTGCACATAGTCTCATAGTAAACAAACCCATCTTTTGTTATCAGTCGTGTGTTTCTTTTTTGTGGCTTTTGGGGTTCATGAATGTCTATATATATATAATGAGAGAGGGACAGAATAGTGACCATTTGCTTAGCAAACAGTATTCAACGATCAACAGTGGCGGCTACGGTGCGGTGAAGATTATCTTCTTGGCGTGGGGCCAAATTTTGTCTCTAAAGACTTTTTGTGTGTGTATACAGCATACGTGTATAAATACATATGTATTTAGAAAAATTCTAAATGACTCCTTTGAGGGTGTTCCAAGGGGTTAAAAGCGAGAATAATATCAGTATTTTGACCTTATAATATATCTAGAAGATAAAAAGAAAGTGAAATAATAATAATAATAATAATAATCATCATCATCATCATCTGAACCATACGTAAAAACATATATATGGATAGTTAATTTGTATTAACCAAAGGTTTAGAGGTAAAAAACTCTTTTTTTCCTTTTCCTTCATATTTAACCATATATATTGACAAAATGAAGGTCGTCATTTTGTTATCTCATTATGTGACAACTTGAGTCCAATTTTATTTTATTTGTAAGTGGTAATATATATAAACTATATTAAGTGCACGGATGTTAGGATTCTTAATATACGTCGATATAAATCGAATTTATTTTAATTTATATGGATGTAAATTAAAGTGAATTCGATTTATATTGGTATTTATTGAAATTTTATATGATAAAAATACATAAAATTTTGCTATAATTATCATCTCCAAATAATAATATAAAACAAGAAGACTCGATTGTCACTCTAAAATTTTCACCTCACACCCATTAATTCATTGGATCAATATTAAGATTTAAAATTTTATTTTTTCTTTGTCCACCCTTTAAAATATCTAACACAACCCTAAACCAATTTATGTATGTAATTTATTAATTTTACATTTATAAATACTCTTTCCTTTTTCTACTTTCCTTCTTTCTTCCCTTTTTTTTTAATACATTTTTTCCTTTCATTCTTATCCAATCCATCATCTCCTATAATTTTTTAATCTCCCCCTTCATTATTTTTCTTTATTTCTTATCAATGGCTTCAAAATATGTTAGCCAAAAAAAGGAGAAAAAATGGTTGTTCTTCACACATGCTTGCGCTTATAATATATAAAGAATATTTTGTGTAAGAATGGTTTGTAAAACTTAAATCTCATTTTTTTCATTAGATAAAAACATGTTTATCTATGTATGATGATCAAGATATGTTTATTCCAAAAATCTAATTTATCTAACCCAATACCAAACACAAAACAAAGCAAAAAACAATAAAGAAAAAAATACATACAAAACTTTTTCATCCAGATTTATTTAAATCACATATAATTTAGATTTTAGTTAATACATCATGAATTTATATTGATAGAAAAATATTTAATTATCTATAAAGATTGTTCAACAAGAAGAAGCTACTTTATGAGTGACAAAATTTGTAAAACCAAAAAGTAACCTTATTTGTATTTTCATAAATTGTCATATTCTTATAAGTAATTTAAGTATGGATGTTTTTGTAATTAAAAGATTTATTTAAAAAATGGTGCGAGAAACAGTTTCTTGGGTGGCAATAGCCTCACCCTATAAAAAATGAAAATCAAACTTAGAAATTGATTAACACCGAATGATCCAGCCATGACTACTCCCTCTTTCTTCAACGGAATTTTCGGGGAAATACTAGTAGTCCAACATGTGTCAAGTTTCGATTGCGTTATACAGTACAACAGCAGCCAGTAGAAAACAACGAGTCTCCACTTCTCGACAAAACACATGTATGTAATTGGATTAGTTTATATTTTATAATGGTTGAATAACAAAATTCCAATTTACTAGTGGAGGAGATTGCGGAAATACTACAAATCAGGGATCGTTGTCGAAATCTTAATGTGAAATATGAGATTTAAGTTTAGACTTTTGTAGTGCAATATTACCAAGTTACCAACCCAATGCGGTCTGGTGTTACAATTAAATCGATATTAATTATATAGTGAGAGGAAGGTAAGGCAACATTAAAAGTTCATAGTATGGTATTAATTATCAAGTGAAAGGAAAAGATAACATTAAATCGATATTAATTTTCTAGTGAGAGGAAGGTAACATTAAAAACTCAAACACGTATAAGAGGCAACTTTGAAATATTGCTTATTAATAAGAGGCAACGTTTACGTAGATTTAACCAAAGATTTTATGGATTAAACAAGTTATATTCACAATTTAAAATTATAAATTTAAATGTTTAAAATAAAATCACAAATTAGTGATAAATTAATATATTACTTGTTGAAGATTCAAGCTTGATAGTGATCAAGAAGGTGACTGTACGTTGTTTTCCTTGCATGTGTAAAAGCCCTAATCCCCATGCAAGAGGCAACTTTGCCCGTGGAAAATGAAGTGTATGCGATATGCCTGGATAAGGAGGGCATTGATTGACCTTTATGATCTCTTTTTTTAGCTACTAAAAATTTTGAAATTGAGAAAAACTCAACAATATAATTTGAAAAAAAAAAAAAAAAGTCAAATACATAATTCAATAAATATGAGTGTAGGTAGGCTACCATTAGATTATCAGACATAACATAAACATATAATTTCATTTTTATGGATTTTAATAAAGAGGTTATCATTAAATTACATAAACAATATGGAGAGGACATATAAACCTAAAAATTCTATCACACATACTTTGTTATTCACTAAATACAATGCGATGCAAAGGTTGTAAAATCTTATAAATAAGGGTGATTTTAGACAGTGGTGAACCTAGAAATTTTGTTTAGAAGAGGCACATGAACAAAGTAATATAAGCATTGATATTCATGTTAAATATATAATTTTTTTTTAAAGCAAAATTCGATAACATAATATAGTTTAGATAAAATAAAATATATATAATATTAAAGCAAAGTAAATATAAATCATAACAAAATCATTAAAATAAATAAAAATAAAAATAACATAAACTACATAAGTTTATTATTTACTCAAAAAATTATTAATTTAAATAAGTAATCTTGGTAAAATATATAAAAAAGTAAATGTGTAAAGGAGGGATTGAAAAGTAAATGTGTATAAAATATAAAAAGTAAATGTGTAAAGAGGGGTTGAAAATGAAATGTTATATAAAACCGATGAAAACATCATTATGTTTACAGGGATTTGAACCAGAAACTGATTGAAGAATGTGCACACCTCTAACCATCAATGCATTTTCATATTTTGTGAATATACTAACACCATAAAACTTAACAAAATTTTCCAATATTTCAGTGGGGAACGTGCCCCAATTGGCCTTGCACTGGTCCGCCACTAATTTTAGGGATTGTGAGTGGTTTTTTAGGATTATAAATTTTTTTTGGAAAGGTTAGGATTATAAATTTTAGAACTAAGACAAATATTAGATATTATTCACACACATAATTATATTAATGTAAATATGAAAAACTTACCATGCATTACACTATCAAACATTACTTAAATACATAATCCATTACACTACATAATCCACTTCCACTCACAATCTTAATTAATTAGGGTAAGGATGGCATTCATTTTTATTAATGATTACAAATTTACAAATTGAAGGAAAAAAAATATGATTAACACATATATAGGATATTGTTAAAATACATACTGAAAATGAAATTAATATGAAATTACCTCCAAAGATCATTAACCTAAAATCCACTTCTATTCACATAATTAATTATGGTAAGCAGGGCATTGCTTTATAGTTTTAACTATCTTAAATTCTAGAATTGAGGGAAAAAGATATGATTCACATACATAAAATTCTATTAATATGAATGTGAGACTTATTATTAAATTATCAACCATGACTTAACACAATCCATCAAAATAAATCAAGTACATTCAGAGGGTTAAAATTCACTTCCACACACAGGCTTTACCATGGACTAAATACAATGCAAGGTCGAAAAAGTCTCTTACATTGGCGAGATCTTAGGGATTGTAAGTGGTTTCGTTATGACTCTGTTGCATATGTGTATATTTATGAAGCCACACGCGTCTTTTGAATTTTGTTTCAATTTACTTAATAGGCATAAACATTTATGACATCCTTACAAATATGTTGAGATACATCATACATAAAATAGTCGAAATGAAAGAACTCATTGAAAAGCACATCTAGATATTCTTTTTAAACAAATATTTGCTGATAAGATTTGTCTTGAAAACACTTGAGTTTAAAAGGAATACAATTTTATATTGTTTTGTTTTTCAAAATAAATCAATATAAGTCGAACTTTTCTTTATATATCTATATTAGTTTAGGCTCTTCTTATCTATATTAGTTTAGGCTCTTCTTTAACTAATATGGAAAAAAACTTTCTTACAAACATACAAGAATGCATTATCCATCAAACAAAATAATCTGACATATGAAGTTGTAATTATAAAATGTGTCAATTGTGGTAATTGGTCTATAGAATAAAGTTTATTTATTATTCAAATTAAGACAATTTTACTTCAAGCAATAAATTTTTTATCACATAAGTATCCCAAACAAATATAATAAAAAAAATAAATAAGACTACGTTGAACCAACTGGAACTCTCTCTTAGTATAATCCTGATCTTGACAGAGTTATTATAATCAAATTAAATATTTGAGATAATGTACTTGTGGCTCATTCTCCTTGTACATAAAATCTCAAATGCATCAAACATTTAGTGTCAACATTCTAATAACATATATGATTTGATCCATTTAGATTATAGCTAGCAATGCAATATGAGAAGCAAATTGATTTAGGAGAAAAGGCTTTGATTGTAGCAGTCCAAGTTGCTCTCATCGGTCACACCAAGTATGCCACAATATATACCTCCGATAAAACCCAATCCGACTACCCACGCGGTCATCCGGACCATGACCGCACTCTTTCCCACGGTTGATTATGTTGGTGATCAAATCCGGGGACCTTATTGGCTTAGCTGTCAGCGGCGGAGGGTGTCCATCTTCCTATGGCTTGTTGCCTTGAGGGGTCATCTAAAACCATATTGTTGTCTTGAATGATATCATTTAGGGGTGGCAATATGGGTCACGACATGATAGATCGACACAAATTCGTAAAAAATAAATGGGTGTGGGTTTGAGTTAAATGAATTCGTATCGTAATCATGTCAACCCCTTTAATCCGTTTATTAAATAAATCGAATTAAGTTTGTTTAAACGAAATGATGGTTGACATGATTAAATTAATGATAATATTATAATATTAATATATTATAGGGTTAGCGTGTGATTATCTGTTTTTATATGTATATATAAATATTATATAATATATATATAAACACACACACATATTATATATATATAAATAAACACACACACACACACATATATAACCAAACCTTAAACCTAACTCATTTTCAACAACCACCACACCATCCATCTATTTCCCTTTTCTCCCTCATGCCTCACAGTCACCATCCCAACTAATTTCATTTTCAAAAGCCACCACCCATTCCATCTCTCTCTCTCTCTCGATCACCACCACTAGGAGTGGCAATCCGGGTTGACGGGTTAGGTTGGACACGACCCGAACACGACACGATAATTTTTTACATGACACGATAACTAAACAGGTTGAGATCCTTCAATATGAACACGACACGATTTGTAATGGGTCGACACGAACACGACCCAATTAACCTGTTTATTTACGGGTTGATTATCAACCGGTTAATGACCCGTTTAACCGACACGTTATCAACCCGTTTATCCGACACGTTATCAACCAGTTTATGACCCATTTAATAATAGTTAATACATTATATCAACCCGTTTAACCGACACGTTATCAACCAGTTTATGACCCATTTAATAATAGTTAATACATTTAAATTTTAATATAGATGTAATAAAAAACAAAATTAAAATAAAAAAAAATATAAGACCTAAATAATACATCATCCACAAATATAATCATCCACAAATACAATCAAAACCATAAAATACAAATGTTCATAAAGATGATTATAAAATCATATTTGCAAATATAATCCTTCATATTTAAAAAAAATAAAAACACACACACAACATAAAAAATTGTTCTACAAATGTAGTCCTTTATAATAGAATAACAACATCAAGTGTTGATTGCAAACGTTTGGTCACCACGACATTCTTCCTCTTTCCCGTATCTTTGCTCTCTCCTTCGACATACTCATTTCCTTCCTCATCGAAATCCTCTTCCATACTATTGGTTTTCCAATCGTCGATATTGACATAATTGGAATCCATAAATTTAAACTGCAAATGAAAAATTGAAAAACAATCTCATAAGTCATAATCAACTCCCTCAAGACTAAAATATCCTCAAGCAACACAATCAACCTCAAATTAAAAACATCAATAGTATTGCATTGTCAATATAAAAATAACATCAACAGTATTGCATTGTCAATATAAAAAAACATCAACATTATTGCATTGCTTTAGTAATATTGAATCATAAACGCATACATTGTCTAATATATAAACTGTTTATTAACTAAATGAAATATGTTTTCTGCATTTTGAGGATACATGTTGTAAACATGCATGTCGTAAACATAGACTATAGTATGCATATCAATATGCTTTCTGCATTTTGTATTCTCCAAAGTGAAACATTTATTTAGTAACACAATCATAGATTCATAGTATGCATATCAATTTTGTCCACTAAATAGTTCAATATCAAAAATAAAAAATCAAAACTAAAATAAATCTACATAACTACATACCAGCTGCGACGAAGCTGATGACCGCGTCAGAGATGAAGAAATGGTGTGGGGTGCAGGCCGTGCGGCGTGGCCGGGTGACGAAGCAGATCACGTGGCTGGGTGACGGCTGGATGACGAAGCAGATCGGCCTTGCTGGGTGAGGAAGCAGATCGGCGTGGCTAGGTGACGAAGCAGACGATGGACGACGAACGAGATCCTGCGTCGCGCCCAAAGGAGTTGGGTGGCAGCGACTGAACGAGATCGGCGTGAGGATGAGAGGCAGCGCAACGACTGAAGGAGATCGGCGTGCGAATGAGAGGCAGCGCAACGACTGAAGGAGATCGACGTGGCGGCAACCCGAATGAGACGATCGATGGATGAAAATGGGACCGCCACAGAAGGAGACGCATGGCGGCGACAGAAGGAGATGCGGCGCGGCGACCCAAGGAGACTCGTGGCTGCGACCGCAGGAGATCGGCGTGGCGATGATCGAACGAGTGCTGGACGGAAGGAGTTACGGCGGTTGTGGAGGTGGACAATGGACTGGTGCTTGGTGGAGTGGAGGGTACGGCGGGCGGCTTGTAACAAATGTGTAGGGTTTGGGAAGCATGAAATAAAAAGTATATATAGCTGTCATTAAAATTACATTAATGCCCCTTCAGTGTTAAATTACATTTTTACCCTCCTTTAACTGGTCAACCCGTGACACGATAAACCCGACACGATTAGTTAACGGGTTAAACGGGTTGACCCGTTAACTTACCCAACCCATTTAGGCTCAACCCTAACCCGTAATTATCGTGTCTGTTTCGTGTCGACCCGTCGTGTCGGGTTTCAAATTGCCAGCCCTAACCACCACCCCTTCTCCCTCACCATTCATGGTCACTGTCCCACCTTCGTCATAATGTCATCGTCCTGCCTTCGCTAACAAGCAATCCATCTGGTGCTTGATCTGATTGTCCCGATCCTGTGCTCCGACGTCGTTTCACTATTTACCTCAGATTGTAACAAATCCACACTAGGGTTCTTTTTTACTTTTAATTGTTGTTGCTGTTTTTTTTTTTTTTTTTTTTTTTTAATTTGTGTAAATATATATATTTTTTATTTTATTTGTAAAATTACTGTGCTCTTCAATATTGACGATTTTGGATGCGATGGATATTTGTGATTAAAATTGGCTTATGTTGGATATCTATAGAAAATGGTTCTTGGCTTGATTTGAGCTTTTGGTTTTTTGTTTTTCTTGATTGTATTTCTTCTTTCCTTTTCATTTTTTTGAGTTTATAGTAGATTAATTTGGGTAACATGATGAAGGAGAAGATTATGGTTTAGATTGGTTTAATCGAAACGTGTTTTGTCTAGTTTAATTGAACTTAAGTAAAAGTACAAACTGGATTTTATGTTGATGAAGATTTGGAATTGATTTAAATATTGAAGAACAATATTGAAGAATAAAAGCTTTTAATTCTTTTAAACGAATTAAACAAATTAAACAGGTTAAATGAGTTAAACGAATTAACGGATTAATAGGTTTGACTCCTTTATGATCCAACTAACAAACTAATTAGTCATGTTGTGTCGTGTCGTGTCATTCATTTATAAATAAATTTATGTCGAATCCAAAAATATTGACTCGTTTCTTAAACTAATTCGTGTCGAATTGATCGAATTCATAAACGAATCAAATCGAATTTAGTTCAACCTCGACACATCAACCAGTTTTGCCACCCCTAATATTATTACCGTATCAGTAGTAGGGGTGACAATATGAGTAACGACATGACAGATCAACACAAATTCATAAAAAATAAATGACTATAAGTTGGAGTTAAACGAATTCGTGTTGTAATCTTATCAATCCATTTAACTCATTTATCAACCGAATTGAATTTTGATTACTTAAACGAATCGCGGATTGGCATGATTAAAATAGAGGTCGAATTGTAATTTAATATATTAGAGGGGTTAGTGTATAATTATGCATTTATATATATACACACATTTAACACATCCCTGAACCTAACTCATTTGGTCATTTCAAACTCATTTTGGCTGTCACATCCAATCACTCACACCACACCACCCATTCCACTAAATCATCCCCTTTTCCCTCACAGTCACGTTTATCACGTTCTCCCTCACGGTCGTCACCTTTTTCCTCATAGTCACCATCTTCTCCCCCTTGGTTGCTCTCTTATCACCATCTTCTCCCTCACGGTAGCCACCTTCTCCCTCATGGTCACCACCTTTTCCCTTTCTATCGTCATTCGATCCCCACCTTCTCCCTCACAGTCGCCATCTTCTCCTTCTTGATCGTCATTCGATCACCATCTTCTCCCTTATGGTTGTCGTCCGTTCTTCTCTCCTCCCTTACGGTCGCCACCCGTTCTTCACTTCTCTTCAAGGTCGTCACCCATTCTCCATGGCTCCACCACCCCCACCATTAGATCCATCATCTCGACCACCAGATCCACCACCTTCGTCTCCCAAAACAATCATTCTCTGTATTTTGATTCTTGTTTTAGAACAAATGGTTGCATATCCAACTAAACACTAGGAATTTACTTACCAAAAACCATATTATCATTCTATTGGGTGTGCTTGATTAATCTGGAATTGTTACTTGGTGATTTAATCTATATAAAAGTTTTATTGAACTTAGTTATAAATATTTGAAACTTTGAGATTTATTTGTTTCGTTATGGTTCCTCTCAAAATTCCAATCCAATACTGGATATGTGTTTTATCTATTGTTTTTTGTTCATACTAGATATGTGTTGTATCTATTATTCTGTGTTCATGTTTGGTTAAACGAATTCAGTGGTTAAACGAATTAAACGGTTAAATGGGTTAAACAAATTAACAGGTTGATGGATTAATAGGTTTGAATCATTTATTATCCAAGTAATAAATCAATTAATCATGTCGTATCATGTTACTCGTTTATAAATAAATTCGTGTCGAATCCAAAAATACTGACTCATTGATTAAACGAATATGTGTTGAATTGGTTGAATCCATAAACAAATCGAATCAAATTTGATTCGACCCGACATGTTAACCCGTTTTGCCACTCCTAGTCAGTAGCTACCAAATCCGGGTTTGTTAGATCCACTCCGATGGCATATGAGACCGATACACAACATCATTTCTCTATATAAATTTTAACGTGTATGTATTGGCATACAAATTGAACATATTTTATTAATTTGACTAACAAATCAAAAAAATATGATTTGAAGTGACTTATTTTTCCCGTTAATATCTCTGAATGAAAAATTTTCGAGTTTTTTAATAACTTCACAAAGAAATAGAGTGAGGATGCTTACTGAGTGAGTTGGATAGGTCCTCGACCCAAATATTGTCTACCAGCAGGGCATTCCCAGTCTTTAGAAGTACAAAAAGTTCCTGGGTTGCCTCTTTCTCGTGCAAAGCAATATCCCCATGCATATGGACCATCCGGTGCACTTGGCCACCCTCCTGCTCCATATAAATTAACAATATTCATCAATGAAGTTGAACATCTAAATCCAATCGATTCAGGTTGGATCCAAATTCAGATCATGATTTTAAATAATTTTCATTTTCTTAAACTTTTATTTTTTAAAAAAAAAATACCAAAAACAAAAGCTACTACTGGGACTGATCAGACCGGATTCGATTCTAAATCATAAATATTCAAACCAAATCCGAATCTTAAAATAAGTGGTCCGAATTGGATCAAAATTGGATAGTTTCTAATAAGAACGTATCCAAATCCAACCAATTCCTTTGACACACCTATAGTCACAACATTTAAAAGTACTAACCTGTAGTTTCATGAGAAGTTTGAGCCCTAAAAGCAGCAACTTCCTTCTTACGAACATCAGCATCCCCGGTCATCCCAAATCCATTAAATGATCGTGCAGCGGCAATGAAAGCTTGATAACTGTAGAATCTGTTACCGGGGCAGTTGGGACTGTTTCTATGTTTGAGAAGTTCATCGAAAAGAGCCAGGCTGATTACAGTGTCAACACCACAACCACTAGGTGTTGGAGTTGGAGTGGCAGATGGTGTTGTTGGTGTTGATGGTGCACACTGACTATGGCAATTAGTTCCACAGTGTTGGGGTAAGTTTCCACACCGACCGTGTTGGCCGCAGCAGAGATTGTCCCGACACAGTGCTTCTCTGGCTTGTCTACAGCATTTCTCCACTGAAGTTGAGGTGATCCGACAAATAGTTGCTAAAAGAATGGTGAGCTTGTGGTGCTTCATTTTTTGGGATTAAAATTGATGTGTACTGATAATTTGTTAAAGATATCATGGTGGATTTTTATAAGGTATATCGATGGATTCTACTGGGGT
This sequence comes from Dimocarpus longan, assembly GCA_022984855.1. Classification (NCBI taxonomy): domain Eukaryota; kingdom Viridiplantae; phylum Streptophyta; class Magnoliopsida; order Sapindales; family Sapindaceae; genus Dimocarpus; species Dimocarpus longan. The sequence continues at coordinate 1,395,879 of CM041019.1, read as the reverse complement.
TTGATTTCTACTCTACGTTGTTTTGAGACAAACCATGCACGACGCTCCGGTCTTTTTTTTTCGTGGAAGTTGCAAGCATGGCTTGAAGTAGCTTCGTGTTTTGATTGGTTTTACAGTTGGAATTTGAAAAGTCCAACTTAGGTCAACGAAATTGACTACACAGTACACAGTGACAATTCTCTTCAAACGTTTAATAAAACTGAGTCAAAAAATATATTAATTTGTTTGCAATTAATATTGATAATTAGTTTTGTCATAATGATTGTAGGGTTCCAAGTGTAGGAAATTGTTATAAACAGCTTCCCAATATCGATCATATTCCATCACGAAGGAAAATCTAATTTCAAATTGCAAAATCGTTAAGCAAATTTCAAGAGATTTCTAAATTATTATGAGGTTAATTTTATGGGATTTCTAAATTATTGGATTCATTATGAAACTTGTCTATGTTCATAATTAATATCATAATATCGGGATCATCTAACTTTTAATAATAAAATCTAGATATCTCTTATATATATATTTTTTCTCTTTTTAAACAAAGTAGTATTGAAAATTATGTAAATTTTTGAATTAATATTGAAAAAATAAAATAAGACATTGTAACACCATCAGTTTCGTAATCTATAGTTACAAACTAAAGCAATATTTTAGAACAAATGACCATACAAAATCATAGTTAACATACTTTATTTACAAATTATGATTCATGAACACTGATTATGTTAAAAATTAAAAAGCTCATTTTATTATTGGCATTAGATAAAAAAACTTGTGCTTTGTTCGAAGTTACTTATGAGAATATTACACCGTTAATTTACATGTTTTGAATTTAAAATGTGAAAATGTAATTTATTAGTAGCCAACTATACTATTAATATTATCATTTTGACAGATTATGTGCACCCAAATTAAATTAATTGAAGTAATAAAATGTTTGTTTAGTGCATCTCTCCATGAGGGTAAATGAGATGATTCGGGTTAGCTCCAATTTAAAAATAAATATATAACTTAAATTGAAAATTTATATGCATGATCAAGAAGCAAAATTTACATGGGGTTGTCATTGGAAATAACAAATTATAAATCAATAATCGAATTAAATTCAGAGAAATCAAGCATATATTCACTTGAGAACTTATTTTTATTGATAATTTAGTATTCACAAAACATTTCTTTTTCCTATTATTAAATAGGATTCTTGATTTATTCATATTACTACAATTTTATTCTGCGTTCTTGTAGTTCAGGCAAACGGCCTTTGATTGTAGCAATCCAAGTTGCTCTCATCCGTCACACCAAGTATGCCACAATACCTCCTATAAAACCCGATCCGACTGGCCACCAGGTCATTGGGACCATGACCGCACTCGCGCACGCCGTTGATTATGTTGGTGATCAAACCGTATCCGGGGACCCTTTTGGCTGACCTGTCAGCAGCAGAGGGTGTCCATCTTCCTATGATCACATTGTGGCTTGATGGCTTGTTGCCTTGAGGGGTCATCCAAAACCAAATTGCCGTCTCGAATGATATCACCGGGTCAGTAGCTACCAAATCCGGGTTGTTTATTAGATCCGCTCCGATGGCCTTACCCGCTTTCCCGTAGTTGTAGTTGCTTAAGGCAAGAAATATAGGTAAAATTAAATATTTTATGAGAATTTTAATATGTATGTACTGATATACAAATTGAACATATTTTATTAATTTGACTAACAAATTAAGAAAATATGGTCCGAGATTTATTTTTCCGGTTAATATGGTCCGAGTTTTTTAATAACTTCACAAAGATAGAGACTGAGGATGCTTACTGAGTGAGGTGGATAGGTCCTCGACCGAAATATTGTCTTCCAGGAGGGCATTTCCAGTCTTTAGAAGTACAGAAAGTTCCTGGATTGTCTCTATCTCTTACAAAGCAATATCCCCATGCATATGGACCATCCGGTGCACTTTGCCACCCTCCTGCTCCATATAAATTAACAATTATATCAATTTGCTTAATTTCCTAAACAAATTTCTTTAAAATTGTTATTGAATGGAACGAAATACTCTAGTGGGTTTTTTTTTTTTTTTTTTTAAAGAAAAAAAAAATCTAATTAGTAAAATTTGTAATGATACAAATCGTTAAAAGTTAAAAATTTATTGTTTTTTGGATATATTTTCATGCAGACATCCCTACTTATATAAAGAAATTCTTCAGGTGAAAAGCTGTCCAGCAATTTTTAAAATAAACATGAATGTAACGTAACATAGGACTGTTATTAATTTGCATTTATGCATTTTAAGAAACATGTGAACGTGGTGATAGGGACTAATTAATCGTCTAATTACCTGTGGTTTCATGTGAAGTTTGAGCCAAGAAAGCTGCCAGTTCTCTCTTACGAGTGTTGGCATCACCAGTTGTGCCAAACCCATGGAAGCATCTGGCAGCAGTGATAAAAGCATCGTAAGTGTAGAATCCACTGCTAGGGCACCTATGATCGTTTCTATGCTTGAGCATTTCGTTGAAAAGTGTATGGGTGATTATGGAGGCAACATTACCACCACTGGGACCTGGGGTTGGGGTAGGTCTTGGAGTCGGACGGCGGGCCGCCTTGCACTGACTCTGGCAGCCGGTTCCACAGTGCTGGGTGGTGGAACCACACCACCCATTTTTGCTACAACACAGCCCGTTTGGACACATTGCCCTCCCTGCTTGTCTTCCACATCGTTGATCAAACGAGATGACTAGCAACGAATTAGCTAAAGTGAAAAAAACTATGAATACTTGAGAACACTTCATTTTTTTTTTTCTTTGCAATCTTTATTTGTGAATTATGTGTAGGAATGGACTGTCTCGGGGTACATCTATATAGGGAACATCAGGCCCCTAGTGGACTTTGTGTGTTCATTGATTCTATACAAAAAAGGGTCGGCATGCACATGCACTTACCTTTCAGTTGTGGCATTAATTGTAGGATACTGGCTCTTGTGAGGCACCTAATCCTGTCTTTGTTGAAATTAAAGTTTGACAACATGAAATCTTTGATCAACTTGGCACAGCAACTCTCCACTAAAACATCCTGAGGTTAAGATATAAGTTCGATCATCACTCATCAGTTGATTATGTTGATACCAAGAATAAATTAGTCAAACATGCACAAGACTAATTAATTAACCCAATCGTATTACGGCCTTAGTGGTTTATAAAACGAAAGAGAAAAAGAAAAAGGAAAGTACTGAAAATTTGGTTGGCTCGTTCTTACTGATTTCCTCTGAGTTTTTATACTTCTTTTAAGGATTAGAAAAATATTTATAAACCAAATACTTTAAGGATTAGAAAATCAAGTTTAGAGTGCGAGAGAGAATTGTTTTGTATTAGTTTCACAAAGTTTGTCAAAATGCAAGGAGTGTTAGATATATAGACTTGGGAACACCACCATTAAAGGCGGATCTGTTGGACATTGTGCGCAGAGAAATCAAGATTATATTAATTTAAATAAAAAAAAAATTATGCTTTTATTGATTATATTTCCTATTATTATACTAAAAAAAAAATCATTATTGATGTTTTCATGATAGAATACAATTTGTTTTGATAGTCCTGGAGGAGTTTAGGCAAAGGGCCTTTGATTGTAGCAATCCAAGTTGTTTCCATAGCTCACACCCAATAAGTCACAATATCTCCTATAGAACCCTATCCTGCTTGCCACTTTATCATTGGCACCACTGCCGCACTCACGCCCCCCGTTGATGATGTTGGTGATCACGCCGTATCCGGGGACCCGGTTAGCTGACCTGTCAGCATCAGAAGGTGTCCAACTTCCTATGATCACATTGTGGCTCGATGGCTTGTTGCCTTGAGGGGTCATCCAAAACCATATTGCCGTCTTGAATGATATTACCGGGTCAGTTGCTGCCAGATCAGGGTTGTTTATCAGATCCGCCTCAATGGCCCTACCCGCTTGCCCATAGTTGTAGTTGCTATAGTCAACAAGGTAAGATTAAATATTTAATGAAATGGTAACATCATCATACATTTAGTAGGTGATTGACAACCTGACATCTAACGTCTAGACAATTAATCGATAATTTGTAAAAGAAAAATAAATTAATCAATCGTCTAGACAGCCCTAAACAACCGCCTAGCCAGGCAAAACAATATATTAAAAATACTTGTCCTCCTAGGAGGCTTCTAGGCGGCTCCAAGCGGAGGCCGCATAAAATTCCCTGTTAGGGGCTTTTTGGGGCGGCCTCTGGCTAAGGAATCCGCCTAATCCGATTTTTAAAATAAATATATTTACATAATAAAAATTTTATTATAAATTATAGATCAGTTCGATTTGATTTGCCTATTTAATTAACGTCTACTGATAAAAATCTCTGAAGTCTGTTTATAAATTTACAAGGAAATTGAAATATGGAATGAGAATGCTTACTGAGTGAGTTGGATTGGTCCTCGGCCGAAGTATTGTCTACCAGGAGGGCATGGCCAGTCACTGGAAGTACAAAAAGTTCCTGGGTTGTCTCTTTCTCTAATAAAGCAATATCCCCATGCATATGGACCATCTGGTGCACTTGGCCATCCTCCTGGTTCAATAAATAAACAACGATCAATTTGTTCACTAAGCACATTCCTTAAAAATTGGTATCAAATGAGGAAAAAAAATTCTACGATGCATACAATTTGTAATTAAAAACTATTGAAAAAACAATTATTTATACGTGCCAATCTTCGAAAGACAAAGTCACTATCTTAAAATTCTTTTATTCAGATATTTAATTATATATAATAAAAATATTTTGTAGATTAAAACTTCTACCCATGTTAAATAAAATATGAAGCGTAATGAAGAAATTTTATTATATTCCATTTTAAAGAACATGTTAATGTTGATGATCATAAGGACTAGCAATGTATTTACCAGTGGTTTCATGTGAAGTTTGAGCCAGGAAAGCTGCCAGTTCTCTCTTACGAGTGTCGGCATCACCACTTGTGCCAAACCCATTGAAGGATCTGGCTGCGGTAATGAAAGCATTGTAAGTGTAGAATCCATTGCTGGGGCATCTAGCATCATTTCTATATTTGAGCATTTGGTTGAAAAGAGCTTCGCTGATTATGGAGCCAACATCACCGCCACCACTGGGACCTGGAGTGGGGGTAGGTCTCGGAGTCGGACCGGCCGGCCTGCACTGGCTCTGGCAGCCGGTTCCACAGTACTCGGTGGTGGAACCACACCAGCCATGTTGGCTGCAACACAGCCCGTTTGGACACACAGCTCCCCCTGCTTGCCTTCCACATTGTTCAGCTGAGATGACTAGCAACACATTGGCTAATGTGAAGACAACTATAAAAGATTGAAAACACTTCATTTTTTTTTTTTTTTGGTGATTGATTTTTGTCTGTGAATTATGTATTGTAGAATGGACTGTCTCAGGTACGGTATACGTAGGGAAGACCAGGCCGAAGTGGATTTTTGTGTTGACTCATTCTATTCAAAAAGGGCGGCCATGCATGCACTAGAAATGGCTTCCATGGACCGGTTAGTTATGGGCCTCGTGGCATTAATTGCAGAAGACTGGCGCTTGTGAGGAACCTTCCTTGTTAGAATTATAGTTGGACAATATCAAATACCGATCAGTTTGGCTGTTCAGCCCGCAAGAACATGCTCCTCGAGTAGTCAGATAAGTGTGATCACCATCACTCGTCAATTGAAAGTGTTGACACCAAGAATGAATTAATTTATGAAGCACAGGCTTAATTAATTAACCCAATTGATTTCGGGACAAAAGAGAAAGAGAGAAGTTTTAGAAAGCTAATCCTTGTTTCGAATATTGTTTCGTGACCTGGGTCAACGATAATAATTGTCAACATATTGAAGTATTTATTACTTCAGGTTAGTAAGAATTGTCTATATAATCGAATTATAGTCCATCCAACTTAATTATTACGACACGGTTTACTTGTAGTTATTCTTGTGAGATTCTTTTATAGCTCTACCAAACTTATATTTGTTTCTCTGCATTAGTAATACAACTTGTGTCCAGTAGACATGTTAATCTATCGAATCCCACATCACCCTTGATAGTAGTATGAGATCATAATCTAATTTTTTAAATTTCTAAATTTAGCAATTAATATATTAATATGTAATATAGCGAGTCATCAAGTCTCAATTCCCTATAGGTACCTCTATCTCCTTAATTTATCTAATCTCTATTTTCTGATTTTTAGTTCATGTACTGACTAGTGGTAAGGGGTACATAGCTGACTCCACATATCAAATCCCATCAAACTGAATATTAGTATTGATTTGTTTATCTAATGCCGTTGGTAAAATATGTTTAATGTCTTTATTTCACTCAAACCGGATACAACATTTATCTGACCTTCAAAAGCGATTAAGTCAAGTGTAAAATTGTTCATGATAACTAAATTATATTTAAATTACACTCAGAAAATATAGATATATTATCTTTTTCTTTTTCTTTTTTTTAATCTCAATCACGTTATCCTCATCTTTTTGAATATTGGTGGGGTTCATTGCCGATTAATTCTACATAAAATGGACAGACAATTCACAGTGGAGTTCGTATCGATAATTCATCATCAATATAATTTTTGACTAAACATATCCTTAGTGCTTTCTCTGTTTGGATCCACCAGAAGTCAGCTGAAGTCATCAAATATTTGTTTATACGATCAACTTATGCTACTATATTCTATCTTCTCGCATACAAATTAACAAATGCAACAACCTAATCTTCTATTTAAAACAAACCCCAAAAAAAATAAAAAAAATAAAAAAAAGAACATAATTAACCTAATCTTCAATAATAAATTCAGTTTTTTCCACAACAAAGGCTTCATAATTTGGAGACTGGAATTTTTCGTTGTTCTTACTTTGAAAGCCTGGCTAAAATTCAGATATGATGAATTGATTTTAGCTGAAGGAAGAAGATTAATATTTTTATTTTCATTTTTTAAAAATTATTTTCTATCGTCTATCTTAAAAATAGATAATGGAGATTTGATAAATTAATTAATTTTTTTTATTTCAAATTAATCTCTACCGTCCATTTTTAGATAGAAAGTAAAGATCTCATGAATTTTTATTGGTATTTTCATCTAATTTATTTTAAAGTATTTAAAATTTATTTTAAAAGAAAAAATAAAAATAAGGTAAATAAGATCAAAATATAGTTTTACCCCTCAAATAATTAACGTTAACAGACTTGGGATAATGATGGAAATTTGTAAAAAAATTATGAAGTTTGTTCCTCCTGAATATATATTTTAACTGGATTGCTAACTAGTTTGTACTTTGCTCTATCTACTTAAACTTTTAGTATCAATCTTTAATGACAAAAGGAGTAAAACAATATTCAGGCAAATACAATACAGTATTAAGCCCTAGTAGCTCTTGGTCGCTTACAGCCATCTTGGATCCAGGTTAAATAGCAATTAAACAATTAATTTTTATGTCATCTGGGCTCCTGTAATTCAAGGCTCCTTCCATCAACTAAAAATAGATTATTCTTCTTCCCAGTTTATTGTACATAATCATGTTCAAGATTCAATTTCAAAAGGAACATAATAATCTTTTTTTATTTCCTTTTATATGAAACTGAATGAAATTAAAGTAACAAATAAAAAGAAATTCGAAATGAAACAAAACCCTAATGAATTTTTGTTAAATTGAATAACATTTTGTATTATATGTGATCAAAATTGTTATGATCGTATATAAATATAATCACAAAAATTGGTCTTGCTTTTTGGGCACTACAAAAGCACAGCAAAGCAATTTTTTCACAGACAAAGTATTTTTATCATTTTTATCTAAAATCCTCTTGGATGAATAGTATCTTTGTTGTGATGACACATTTCCCTTCTCATTATGAGACAACCCTGCCCTTTTCTCATCACTAACCCTCTCGAAGATCGTTGAAAATCTCTCCAAGGAGGCTTGATTGTTCACGTCCCATTCTCCGAATTTCGGTACAGACCTCCCTTGAGACGACATTGATGATTTTTTTTTTTTTTCGAAGTTTCGATAACGAAATAATGTGTTATTTGGTTAAAATGGAAGACTTGGACGTCTTGGAGGAGGAAAATGTAACAACTTTAGATATATAATCAAGAAAATGTATGTACTCATTCCATACGCGGGAAAAATCATGTAGAAAGAATTACAAGTAAAAAGTCAAGTCAGACGTATGAAACGGTGCATTTTGACTTTGGGTGATTCTGACGGAGAATTTTTATTATAAATTTTGGCAGATTTTCAACATTAATTTTGGGATCTTGCAAAGCTCAGCATGTTATATGCCCCGTGAAGCACGTGTTTGATTAGGGCACAAATCTTGATATTTTCTTTGACGAATTCTACTATCTTTCTTTAAATTCGGATACAAGGGTTAGTACTGGAAAATAATATGACTCGAAAATTAAATTAAACAGTTCATGTGAGATCAATGTTCATCCATTTGTCTTTTTATCTTGAAATTTGAAAGTGAAGTTCATGTATGAAAATATGGTCATGGGTTGTATTCAAGAACACCCTTCCAATTCAAAGATTTTGTCTTTTGCTAGATATGTATATATAGATTAATGTAAGGATTTTGATGATATAATCCATTTTGAACTCGGAATTTTCTACAAATAAATATGAATGCCTTTGTGTTTTAAAAGAAAAAAGTTATGAATATCTCTAGTTGATACATAATTTACAAAAGTGAATATAATAACGAAACGATATCTTGACTATAAATTAATAATAATGTCTACGAAGCATAAAAGTTTAGATCTACAAAGGACACTTAAGCAAGAGAATATGTGCACATAGTCCATGAATATCTTTGTATTTTAAAAGAAAAAAATGTAAACATCTCTAATTGATACATAGTTTGCAAAACAGAATATAATAATGAAATGATATCTTGACCATAAATTAACGATAATATCTATGAATCATAAAATTTTAGATATGAAAAGGGCACTTAAGCAAGAATATGTGCACATAGACCACCATCCCGAATATAAAAATTTGACATTAATTAATTTAATTGCCGTTATGGGTAAACATCCAAGCATATCTCTCCTAATTCAATCCTACAACACATGCATTAAGAAAATTATCAAATCTCTAGTTCCTTCTATGGCACGTATATCTTATGCAAATCTCGAATCAAAGACAATCATCATGACTTCAGTATCCGATAAACTTGCATTGGATTGGAAGTCAAAGGACTGCCCTAAACGTTTTTCATACATTTGTTATGATCACGAAAGCATACCTAAACGTGAGCAACAGGGCAAGAAATTAAAGGGTTTGCTGACAAAAGCCGGCCCACAACACATAGATGTGCTATCCTTATCTAACACAAGTAGTACGTTATTTTATTGGCATTTTTTAATGAGTAAAGATTCCATATCATTTTTTTTTTAATATTTTAATAATTTAGTGAAATATCAACATTTAAAAAGATGAATTATCAAGATTAATAGATTTTTTCTCTCTCATACATAATTCAAACTTAAATTACTCTCGTAAAAAAATTAGTATCATGTCAACATTAATAGAGAATTCTTATCATTTTTTAATATGCTGTTTATGGGCCTACTCAGGCGTAACTCATGGGCTGACTCAGACATAACTAATCATTGTTACGTATATAGTAAGAATTATCAAATGCGTATTGTATGTGTTGGGTAAAATTGATTTCTTATATGAATTTTTAGATAATATGACTTGATTTTATGGATGGATTGACCCGTCAATCTAACGTACAAAAGTCATTTTTATTATTCTACACGGAATAACTAACTAAATGCCATCAACCAAAGTCTTTTTTTATTATTCAACACGGAATAACGAGTTAAGAGAACCCCATCTGATGTATTTATCCGACAGCTGAAATGAAAATTTTGATTTTTGTTAAAGTCAAGACGTCTAGTTATCGTTAAATCCGTCTAATACACTCAGTTTCTTTTATTTATTTATTTTTTTTTTTTTTGAACTTGGCAAAATCAATTTCATTTACTCAATTTTGTATATAACTTGGTCCTATGGATGAATGGAGAAACATTGATCTAATGTCTCGAAGACTTTTTCATGATTCTGACTGAATGATTGAAAAAATATATATATATGTATGTATGTATGTATATATGGATGTTCTAGAATCCCATCCATTAGATGTATCAATTGAAATTGATGTCTAAATTTTGTTAAAGTCCAGAATTATCAAATGTAGATAGTCTGTCAGTAAGTTGAATCTGTTCAATAAAATTAATTTCATATAAACATTCTAGAATCTCTTCCACTAGTCAAGATTATCAAATGTAAGCAATTTGTTGGAAAGTTGATGCTGTCAGCATTTTTAAAAAAATAAATAAAATAAAATGATTCTGTCCAATGAAATGAATTTCATCGGTCATTCTTTAGTAATGAGTCTAAATGTCTAATGACATCATAATGGTGATGAAACTCCTCGAGAATAAGTGATTATAAATGGTTGTAAAATAAAAATTTCAATATGTCCTTATACTAGAATCATTCTCTCTCTACATATATATACCTATATATATGTGGGTGTGTGTAAGTGCGTACGTGTGTGTATATATATATATGTATAAAGGACCGAAGAAACTCATCCGGTGGATGTATCTTATAAAAGGTGAATTGAAAATATACATATTATTATGTAATAAAAGGTAGAGAACTATATAGATCTATACCATAAGAGAATGAAATAAAGGATGAAGTGAGGATAGGATAATAAAGTAGAGAAAATAAGAAAATGGGTATTGCATTGAAATCAGTCAAACCAAGAAGAAGAAGACAATATTACAAACTAATTAGCCATTTATATAGGCTAAGAGAGAGTTAAACCATTTCTCAATCATGCAAATATACAATGAACGTTTGTCATTATAAATACATGTGATTGACACCTAGAAGAGATGGACATGTGGAAATCCACTAATTCAACGGTACATATAAAGTCTAGTACGTCGTTGGTGGGGGACTCTTCTATATAAACCTGCCTCGGTTCTATTTAGCATCACAAAAAGACGTAATGGTAATGCCAAATATGGCATATCGTCTGGATGTACACGATTGCTCTGCAAATTACGTTCCATTGACTCCAATCAGCTTCCTGGAACAAGCAGCCAGTGTTTATGGAAGCATGACTTCCATTGTTTATGGTTCTGTCACATATTCATGGAAAGAAACGCACGAAACATGTCTCAAACTCGCTTCTGCTCTATCTCTGTTGCAGATTTCTCGAGGGGATATTGTAAGTTACTTGCTCTCTCACAGTTCTTCTGGCTTGTTTAATGAATCTGCGACTGATTTATACGATTTGTACATGCCTGACTGTTTTAATTCTCGCAAACTTAAATTTTACAATCGAATTAATTTTGTTGGTTTAATATGGATTTAAATCCCAAAAACGTACCTGAATTTCTTCTGCATGTGAATTTGCATATGTGTGGACGGACTTTAAGTGTATTTGAGTCTCAGAATTGACAAACCTAAAACCTCCTGCTTCCATGAGACAAAAATGGAATATATAACAAAAACGAGCCTCTAGTTTTGGTCGTGATGTCAGTGATTGAATTGAAAACTCATGTACATAAAGATTTTAGGATCAAGTGTTCTTTTACATGCATGAATTTGTAAAAACAAAAAAATAAAATAAAATTCTTTTTTGTATCTGCAATACTGGTGCAGGAGAAGTGCCAAAGTTGACTCTACAGTCAATATGCATGATGCAGTCAATGTAATTTAATATTGCAGTACTTGTAATATCTTGCAAAGATATTTCGAATTAGGTGGTTGTACAATATTATTACGTTTTTGGGTTTATTTTCACATAAATGTAGTAATATATAAATTATAAACTAGAAACTTGGTGTGGAAGATCTGTAATTTAAGAAAAATGTGGACTCAACTGCTAAAATTGAAGATTTGGAAAAAGAAACATAAGGAAAAACAAAAGAGATTTGTCTTTACCTCCAAACCGGCAATTCATTCAAATGATTAAATAAGAATTAAAAAACCTATTTCTTTGAATAGGATATCATTCAAGAATTGATATTAATTAAAAAAAAAAAAAAATGAATGTCTGCATCGAAATGACTTGATACACTATATATGGTTCGCCGACCCTTGAATAAGTACTTGTTAAAAACAAAGTCATTTTTTATAAAAACAAAGTCATTTTTTATATATATTTGGTTCAAATCTTAAACTGAGACAAATTGGAATTTGTCACCATGCATGTGCAAGTCTTGCAGGTCCATGTTACATGAATATAAAATTAAGAAATTTAATGAAGCCATGCAATTAGATAATATATATCATCACTGGAGTCAAAGTGAATCTCAGTAAAATAATCTTCATTTATAGTTCATACAATAAGAACATGCCAAACTATATCATGGTCTACTTTTATATTTTTATTTGAAAATGAAAAAATTAATGCTTGTATATATTTTAACTTTAGTAATGGCATATGACCACATATGAAGAAGTCTAGAAGTTAACAAGGGTTTATTGGTATAACAACTCATAATTTAAATGATTAGTATATTTTCCTTTTATATTATAATAGATGTATGAAGAATTTTCTTTCATTATTATGAGTAAATATCTTTTAATATGAGACTAAATTTATTGGCTTCAAATAATATATAATTTCAATAGGTTTCGACAGATTTATGAATTTTAATATAAGTACATTTTTTATTACCTTATAATTATTAAAAAGGAATTATGGGCCGATTAGACTGTCCTGTATGAGCTTACTAGAAACTGCTATATATAATTAAATATAGGATTTTGAAGTGATTTGCATTTTTTTTCTATCTCTTGAAGTATTGTCTAATTTCAAAGGGGTATATTCATCGGAATCTATTACTAATATGATATTTTGTATTTTTATTTAAGTATGTTAACGTATCGTAAGTCTTATAAACCTATATTTTAAATATTGTAGTTAAACTCTTAATTATAAGTTTAAGGTTTCGATTTTAGTATTACTAACGAGGTATTAGAGCCGAAAGATCTTAAGTTCAAATCGATCCAAAGGATCTCAAGCTCAAATCTTCTCTACATGTTCAATACACACGTTGCACGGTGAAGGTATCTTACTCGCGTCCAGTGTTATTAATTTGTCTCTGACTTATATGTAAATAAACAAGTTAATGAATCTTATCAACTTCTATCTTAAAAAATTTGATCGAACCCTAACCTATAAGCCTAAGCTTTCAAGTCTAACAAACTGCCAATGAAAGAGAATGAAAGAGAATTACTATAATTTATATTTAACTATTATTATGAGTGCATATAATGTAATTATAATTTAGGTCTTACCCGTAAGCTTAAAGTTTTTAACTTTAACGGTACATCAAGGAATGATAATTATAAATCATAATTACCTATTATTCATAATGATTGCATATTATGTACATATATTCTCTTTAAAAGCTTATATTAGCAATAACCTATATAAGCAAAGGATCAAAATTCTTGACAAATAGATGAAAACCTCTTGCACGCGTGACAAGTCTTTGATTTCAAATTATTTTCAAGAAACTAATTAGAAAGACTTCTAACAGTTTAATAGATGTTATGGTAATTTTTAAACTATTTAGAAGAGTAAAATAAAATTTTGTGGATATATTAGGAAGTAACCAAAAAAAAAGCAGCATGCAGCATTTGTATTACAAAAAACTAAAACATAATTTGTGTTCCAACCCACATAAAATTAAATAAAAATACACTTCTACTAACTTCTCCTTCTTTTTAACCTCTAGTCATCCTCTTTGATGTTCGACATCTTCTTCACAAAATTTCTCTCTTCTCTATTTGGCACCTTTTCTCCCCATTTTCATCATCAACATCATCATCTTCTTCTTTTTATTCCTTCTTCTACAAAAAGCATGAACTTCCTTGTTAGAAAAGCAGACCAATAGATAGTAAATCTATAGTCGTAATTCGTGAGTCACATTTAAGGGTGGGCAAAATAATCGAGATCGACCCGATCAGAACTGGTCGATCGAAACCTATAAAAAAATGTTGGTTTTCATTCATAATTTAGGTCGGGTCAGCTTTAAATAAAGAAAACATATTAATTTCGGTTTTGAATCGATTTTGGGTCAAAAAAATTTACCCAAAACTGAAACCAACATTCAAAAAAGAAAAAAAAATCCAATATAAAAGCCACACATTCTCTTCTCACTCTCCCTCTCTAGTTCAACCCTAGCCGACCTCTCTCTCTTCACTCTCACTCTCTGATTCTCTAACCCAATACATTCTTTTCTCACTCTCCACTTCATTTCTAGTTCAACCCTAGTCGACCCCTCTCCTCACTCTCGTTCCATATCTTCAAGCCCTTTTCTTCTTTTGTTCTCACCTCACTTTCACTCGCTCACTCCCCTTTCAACCACACTAAATCTTTTTGGTTTAGTTTAGATTTATGGGTTAGAGTTTGGTGTGGAGTAGTTGTGGTAGTGGTGATGGGTTAAAGAGTTGAAGTAGAGTGGTGGTTATGATGGTTAAAGATATGAAATGGAGCGATGGTTGTGGGTGACAATGGTTTCAGTAAGCCTGTATTGGGTGTTGCTCAGGTTTGATGAGAAGGACAGTGAGGAGATGGAGATGGTGAGATTTCCTAGATGTGATTTTTTGGATGTGATTTTTTTTTTTTTGGTGTGATTTCTGGATGTGACTTTTTTTGTCAGTTTTTTTTTTTTTTTGGGTGTAATTTTTTAAGGTCTGTTATGAGATTTTTAAAATATTTTTTCTTTTTTTCTAAGTGTGAATCATAGTGGGAAATTTTCTGAACATAATTTTTTGAGATTTTTTATTTTGAGATTTGTAAAAGTTTTTTTCTTTTTCTTGGTGTGAATCAAAGTGGGGAAAATTCTGATCTTTCAAGGTTAGAAAATAAAATCACATTTTTTTCTTAGATTTTTAAAGGTTTTTTCTATGTGAATCATGGTTGGCAAATTCTTGACTTTGCAAGGTTAGAAAAGGAAATCACACTTGTTTTATCTTTTGTTGTTATATATATTTTTTTAGATTATGTCTCTATCCTCCTCTCTCTTTCTTGCTTTTATTTATTTTTTTATTTTTTGGGAAAATGGGAGAAAATAGTGGAATGAGGAGGAAATAGATATAGGCGTAAAATGAGGGAAAATAGTGGTATAATTGGAGGCCAATTGAAGGCCCAAACTGACATAAGCTGACCCGACCCAACACTAGTCAGACTATGTCAGATTTTACCTTCATTTTGGGTTGGATTGGTTTTCATGCCTACCCCTAGTCACATTAATACAATAAGTCATGACTTACAACAATACAATATCACTTGACTTACCACAATTTCACAGTTGCAGATCTGCAAATTTGTAGGTCCGTTTTTTTGGTGAAGAGCATCTTGCTCATTGTTGAAGAAATAAAAAGAAAGCAGGAAGAAGAAGAAGATAGAAGAAGAAAAGATGAAAAATGAAAGGTGTCGGATGGAAAAGAGAAAGATTTCATCGGAGATCGGAGAAGATTATTTGGGGTAGAAGAAAAAAAGATGTTAGTTTTTCTTTTTCTTTTTTTTTCCTAGATGAAAAATGAAAGGTGTTGAATGGAAAAGAGCATGATTTAAAAACTCAACGAGTTTCGTTGAGTTCTCATTGGATTCTTGTGGATCAGCATTCTACTGATCCAAGAACCCCCAGATCAGAGGTGCTGCTCATTAGAGGTGGATCATCGGCCCAACTCAGTCCAACTTGAGCGAATCGGAGAGTCAATAATCACAAATTAACCAGAAATCATCCCAAAAATCACAAAAAATGAGCCAAGATCCACTCATAAGTCAAACAAATATACAAGTCAACAACCATTACAAATGAAAGTCTAATCAAAATCAAACAAGTGAAACCCTCACTCACAAAGTTCGGCAACGACGACAACTTAAGGAAAAAGACAACGACGACTTTAAGGAGACAGCGTCGACGACATGGAGGGAAAGAGAAGGAGATCTAAATTGGGAGAGAATGAGACTTGAACCACCGTGCAGAGGAGAGAGAGAGAGGGCTGGCGACAATGAAATGGGATTGGCTTTGACTTCGACGATGGTGACAACTCATTGGAACGGTAACGACAACGGTGATGTTAAAGAGAGAAGAGTGACGAGAGAGGTGAAAGGAGAAAGAGAAGAAGGGACAAAGAGAGAGAGAGAATATGAGGGTTTTGAGTGTGGTGTGTTTTATATATATGGTGAGTATAATTTCTCCACGGGCCCTAATGTTTAATGAAATTTTAGTTTATGCTTTCAAATTTGAAAAATTATAACTTACCCCCTAAATCGTACTTTTCGAGTACTTATCGATTATTCACCTAGTTATCAATTAGTAGCTGCTTATTAGGTCACCATTCGAGTAGCGAGTAGTGAGTTTTGGAATACTGAAAAATAGAGAGATTTCGTTGGAGATTGGAGAAGATAATTTGGGTAGAAAAAAAGAAGTTTTTTTTTTTTGGGTTCTCAAAAGGTATTGGGGATCAAAATTATAATATTGGGACACAAATTATATTTTAAATTTTTTAGGGCACAAATTATACATCCTTTCCTTTTCAGTGTAGCCCTAAATTTTTTTCCATCTCTTCTATGAGCAGGTTGCAGCCGTGGCTCCAAATATTCCAGCTCTCTACATGCTGCATTTTGCAGTTCCAATGGCAGGTGCAGTTCTGTCTGCACTCAACACTAAATATAATGCAACCAATTTAGCATCAATTCTAGAACAATTAGAGGCCAAAATCATATTTGTTGATCATCAAAATGTTGATGTTGTCCTCAAAGCACTTGACATTCTCTCCGAAAAGAATTCCAAGCCGCCCCTCCTTGTCATAATCCCAGAGCCATGGGACCAAGCCAAGATTTCTTCATTACCCAAGAAATCCTTTTCAGGAATTTTAGATTACAATGGTGTGCTTGAAATGGGGATATCTGATTTTGAGATGGTGCAACCAGAGAATGAAAATGATCCAATTTCAGTGAACTACACTTCAGGCTCAACTGGGGAGCCTAAAGGGGTGGTTTACAGCCACAGAGCGGCCTACCTCAATTCAGTGGCTCAGATTTCTAGATGTGGGATGAGAGCAATGGCAGTGTTTCTGTGGACAGTTGACATGTTTCGTTGCAATGGCTGGTGCTGTACTTGGGCAATGGCTGCGCTTGGTGGCACTAACATCTGCCTGAGAGAGGTCTCAGCTGGAATGATATTTGATTCAATACTTGTTCATGAAGTAACCCACTTATGTGGTCCACCAGCCCTTTTGAACATAATAGCAAATGTCCCTCCAGAGACTCATCAAATTCAACGGCCATTTCAAAGCAAGGTAAATGTGTTGGTTGCTGGTGTGTTGCCCACAGCTCAGGTGATTGAAAAAGTGGCCAAAATGGGGTTCAACATTGGCCATGCTTATGGCATGACAGAAGTCCTTGGTATAGCTATTGTTAGACCTTGGAAACTTGAGTGTAGCAATGGAAAGATCGAATGTGATCGCCAAAGACTTCACAGTGTTATGATTCATGGGGTTGACGTAAAAGATCCCAATTCGATGAAAAGCGTACCAAGTGATGGGAAAACTCTTGGTGAAGTCATGTTTAAGGCCAATACATTGATGCTGGGGTACCTTAAAAATCCAAAAGCAACTCAGGAAGCTTTCAGGAACGGATGGTTTCACACGGGGGACCTCGCGGTGAAGCACCCTGATGGGTACATAGAAATGAAGGATCGCAAAAGGGACATTATAGTTTCTGGGGTGGAGAATATAAGCACTTTGGAGGTGGAAGCAATTTTGCTAAGGAATCCAAAGGTTTTGGAAGCTGCTGTTGTTGGAAAAGCAGATGATGAATTGATGCAGGTGCCTTGTGCTTTTGTGAAACTGAAGGAGGGATGTGAAGCAAGTCCTGAAGAGCTTGTTGAGTTTTGTGGTGGTCATCTACCAAGTCATATGGTTCCCAGGACTGTTGTTTTCGGGGACATACCACTGAATTCTACTGGAAAAGTGCAAAAATTTGTCCTCAGGGAGAGGGCCAATGCTATAACTACTATTGCTTAATAAAAAGCTTAATCTTGTTGTTTAGGTCCGTCATAATAATGAGAACGAACTCACTACATGTGAATTCGTTTTTGGGTTCCATCAATTTTACAAACCTTGTTGATCTTAAGATCTTTTCATGCAGTGGCTATAATTATTGCTGCTTGATACCAGGATCTTCTATTGGTCTTATTTTATTGGTTTCAACTTTCAATAGAGACAATCACTTCAAATATTTAATTTGATTAACTTAAAGATATATTTCACTTAACATCGTTGTTTGTCTACATCTATTCATTAAATATTCTACAAAGAGTCAGCTTACTTGTGAGCATTAATATAAGGACAACATAGGCCCCAATTTCTAACCACTCACTTCAATAATTTAGGGGACCACAATGTGGTACACTAATAATATAGATTCAAAAATAACATTTTTATGTGTAGGCCGTCCTATTAATTAATGCATAGTTCTATTATTTATATCAATATATTTTGATATGAAAATACTTTTCTAATGGTACTCTCTCATTAATGATTTTTTTTTTTTTATCAATAAAAGTATACATGATATGTTAATTTGAAGATCCTAATTTTATATTTTAATTCGTATCTTAATAAATTTTAATAGTATATGTAATTTAGATCTGAGCGACCTTGACTATTTTGTTTTTAACCTATGAATCAAGCCAAGCTCCAAAAGATGCCTAGGGTCACTTGACTTAATAATTGGAGATGCCTAGGGTCACTTGACTTGATAAAAAGTATCAGAAGTACTAGTCCTCTTATACATCTTCATGTAGTCCATATAAGATTTCTCATATAGAGTTTGAGGTTTCTAAGTTTTAACATTTATTCTAATCTTTGCTTATAGTTGTAAATCACTTTCAAGTTTTAATATACTTCAAGGCTCTACATAAACGTGTTTAAAAAAGCAAAAATAAATCATATATACCAACTACTTGAAATTGACAAGGGGATGAAGAAAAAGCCACGTATGTCTAAATAACAATTATTCCAACACCAAACTCGAAAATTATTGATGGACATGACATGATTATGATGGAAAAAAATAACAATATGTGAACTGTGAAGTTCTAATCAAGCATGTGGGTGGGACAAAAGCATAATTTATTTGCTGTAGGTTGAGGTAACAGGAGAATTGAGAGGTGCGTGGTGAGATGGGATTTGGTGACTAAATTATGACATTAATTCATCGCTAAATGAAGATTAGAATCAAATCTTGACTGTTCATTTACTTTTGCTAAAATCAAGTGTGGACATATCCTTTTAAGCTCGATAGAGAATATAAATGCTTGAATAATTACGCGGTTATGATATGTTATGATTGAAAAAATAAATTGCAATATTGTGAAGGTTCAATCAAGCATGTGGTGGGACAGAAGCTGTATTTATAAGTTAAAGTAACAGTTGAAGCATAAGGCGTGGAGTGAGATATGTTAATGAGTGCCAATAATGTGTGGTACTTACTAAAGATCAGAATGAAATTGTGACCATTCAAATTTGGTTAAGTCGGATCATGTTATCAGACTCTTTGGAGCTCAATGGAGGATCTAAATTCTAAAATTATTTTGTGGATATAGTATGATCATAATGGTAAAGAGTGGCAATGTGAACAGTGAAGGTTCAATGAAGCACGTTGTGGGACAGAAGAATTGTTATAAGTTTTCAAGTGATTTTGGTTCCCTCAAATTGCTTATCAAGAAGACAGCAACTAGAGAAGGCAAATAACTTATGTAAATATAGGACCACTTTCATAGTTTCAGGTTCATATTTCAAGTAACATGCATGAAGAAGATAACCTATCGATAATTTCAAGCCTCATAATTTTGAGGAAGTATAGAGGACGTTGGTATTCAATTATGTGGAGTCTCTATGTCCTTTCCATGTGAGTTTCAACCAAATGGTGCATATATTGGTGTTTTGAAAGCAACTCTTTATAACTAACTACATTTTGTTTTTCCAAGGACATATATTATGGCCTACATAGGTAGTTTTTTTTTTTTATTGATTTTTATGTTTGTTTATTGATTAGATTAAAAAACAAAACAACTTAAAAAATAAAAATAACTCACTATACATTTTAGTTTGTAAATCTATAAACACAAAATTGGTGTTTAAATTTTGTAATTTAATTAATGTAGGTATGTATTCTATATCCATCACTTATGAACAAGTACTTTCACAAGCAAAATAAAAAATGTACATAAGTTCACTTATTCATTAATAGTGGTAATAAGTTGTGCAGGCATGGAAACGACTGCTCCTCTATTATGGAAATATTTATTTAATCGCGTTTGTTGTGATTTATTTAACAATATTTTGATCTTGAAAAAATATACTGATTACTAATTATAAGTGTAAATCACACCATAAACATTTCTTTAAAAAAAAAAAAATTGTGAGATCAGCAGCCCCCGTGCCTTAATTATATAGATTTGACGCTCATCCGTCGATCCAAATAATATATATGTATAAGTAATATAATAATAATTTTTTCATCATTATATATGGATTATCCTTCATCCTCACGTGAGTCTTTCTCAATATTCGTATGGACGGATCCTTTTCATACTAGAATAATATCTCAAGGTGTGTCACTGATATTCTTATCTTAATGATATCGACAGTTATCTGAATTTGAATATGTTTTAATTCTTTAAAAAAAAAAAATACACCATAAACGTTATTCATTAAAAAGAAAAAAATCACATCATAAACATGACAACAATAATTATGAGATGGCGTCTCTATATACTTACAGCTATGCTAGTGAATTATTTAAAAGCAAATTATGATTAAGAGAACCTTGACCTAAGACCCCACACATGTTAGGCAATCTTGGTGGATCATTTGTCACGTGGGTTTGTACTGTATTTTAACTTATCCTACAAATTATACAGTAAGATTCCAAAACATGAGTTAGTGCTAATATTTGTTTTCTTCTAGAAGGTATATACCCTTTTTTTATATATAAATATATATTACAACTAATATATAAATACAACTAATACGCATATATAAATATATATACACACCAATATATAAACTACTTATCGAGCTCTCCGAATCAGATCTCTAAAATATAGTTCAAAATGATGACTTCCAATAAAGGAGAAACGGGTTTCCAAATTAAAAGAAAAGATAAAATTACCACATATTGTTATACAGTGATGAGTCGAACTCAACTTAAAGGATAGAGAGGGTGTCTATTTTTTCATTGCAACAATACTCAGTTGGTCTCTAGAAGGTATGTACCTACTCACTATAAAAAAATTAAACTCTTTACATGTACTAATAGATATACATAATAGGATTTGAACCAAACATACTTTTATAATACAAAAATATATCTAGTCCTGCTATAAAAAGGAATAAATTATCTACATATACTAATAAATATATATATAGTAAGAGTCATGAATAAAAATATGTTCTTATAATACAAGAGAGATATTTATTTCAATGGTATAATTAAGAAAATAAACACTTCATACATATTAATAAATACACGTGATATAATTTGAACTACTATCACATCAATGAATGACAAAGTATACTGTTTACATGATTTATGAATTAAATAGTATTTGATTGACAATTAAAGAGTCTATATTTTTCTCTGGGTAACAAATAAAATGTATATTTAAAAAAATAATTAATAAAAAATACTTATATATGCTAATAAAACGAACAAAAATAATATATATATGCATAAAGTAAATTTTTACCTGGGAATCTCTTGTTTCTTTTTTATTTACAAAAATTACCCTTAATAGTTTCTATCAGTTACACACTTTTATAAATACCAGCATAACTAACTACTCTGCAACTTGGAAGAACTAACGACCTCGAATCGCACACCAACCCACCTGAAAACTGAGAAAACTAGTCTTGGTTGCAACAGTTCAATCATCTGTTGGTGTTAAAGCTTCTTCTTCAATCACAACTTTGGCTGGTCAGCAACTAAGGACAAGTACTTTCAGGTAATGTGTTTCTGTTCCACATTATTGTATATTATCTTCTCAAACTTCAAGACTGCTTAGAAAACTGTGGAGAAGAAAAGATGGCCTTCCCATTTTTTCTTATCAGTTTATCATTCACGGTTGAGCTCAAGTTTTTAGATTTCTGTTTTTTTTTTTTTTTTTTAAAAAAAAAGAGTTCAACTGTTTTCTTTTCACTATAAATTTTGTCTAATGTTCTTGAATGTGTGGGAAACTGGTTGGACTAGATGGTGGAGTGGAGGTTTCTTAGTGTTGATGGTTTTTTTTTCGGGTTAATTTTCTGTTTGGTTGCGTAGAAATGAAAAATATGAACAGAACAGAGAAGGGTACCCTTGAATTTTATGGTCACTCTATGGTTTTGGAGGTTTGTGTCAAGAGAGATTTCACTTCAATTTAGCCACATTAGATGTTTTTGTAATCTGGGGGGTCCCCTCTAAAGATCAATGTTGTAACTTGACGTCCTTGTCTCTTTTATTTTGATGTGGTTTCTCAGCAACCAAAGTAAATATTATCATGCTAAATTTTCATATGTTTCTTTTGGTATTGTTGTTGGGGAAAACTTTTGAGTTTGTTCATTGGTATTGCACAGATTGTAGACAATCATCAAGAATATGGCAATTACTCGCTTTGCGGGAGGACCTTCTTGTGTATTTGTTGGGGTTAAAGGCAAACATTTTGAACAAAGAGCAAGTAAGAAGCTCCAGACACCTGTTGAAACCAAAAGCGCTATAAAAGCAAGTGGAAGATGTTATTTTGGGGTAATAAATAGGGGAGAAAAGAGATGCAACAATGTCATTAAGTGTTGTGGATCGATCAGCAGCCAACATACTTCAGATTATGTTGAAATCAACCCATCTGTTGTTGGGGAAACATTGAGATCTGTCAATGGAGGGGCACTGAGCGAGGAAATCTTGTAAATTCTCTTTGATTTTTCTCTTCTTTTCTTTCTTTGTGTTTGTGTATGTATTTACCGAATGTATCGTCCATCTGATAACTCAATTTGGTTAAATCTAACAGTATGGTTTTGTTGATGTCCAAACTTACTTTCTTTAGGATTGTAGTTATTGAAGATATCACTTTGGTCACAGGACTATCTTTCTCATTTCTTAGTTATTCTGAATTGTTTTCCAGTAAGTCAGGGGAGACGTCTACTGGTGGTCAATCACATTCTCAAAATGTCCAAACCGAACTTATAATGCTTTCTTTACCAGCAATTGCTGGACAAGCGATTGAACCCTTAGCCCAACTGATGGAAACAGCTTATGTTGGCCGATTAGGTAATAGTCTTTTTCTTTTCTTCTTTCCTTTCACTTCATCGTTATGTAATGTCTATTGGTTTTTATGAGGTTTAATGTAGTTGGTGAAGTTTAGAAGAATTTAACATGATCCATGTACAGTTAATGCAGACATCCCAGAGGATCTGAGTACCCTTTTGTTATCATTTTCATCCAATGCTTTGGTAAATAGTTACTTGAGGTTTTTTCTTGCCAATCAAATTGTGTAGATTTCTCATAGCTTGAGGTTATTTCCAGCTATAGCTATGCTTTGTCGCTGTTTCCCTTCGACATTATTAAAAGTTAGACATGTGCATAGTTAGTTTCAACTATGGTCACAATCTTCATCCTTCAAGAGCAACTTCTGTTTGTAACTTTTGTTGCTTATATTAACATAGACTCCTCCTTTTCACTTTCTTCTTAATTTCAATGAGATGCTTTTTTTCATAGTGAAATTTATAGCTAATACAGAGTCTTATAGTCTCCCTTCCTTTCAGTACAGAAACTCATATGTAATATGATTCTCTTTTCCTCCCTTGAGCTCTAATATTCTTATTGTATCAAAAAGGTCCCCTGGAGTTGGCATCGGCGGGTGTTTCCATATCTATATTCAACATCATCTCAAAGGTATTCAATATTCCACTTCTCAGCATTGCCACATCATTTGTGGCTGAAGACATCTCAAGGCATGCTGGGAAAGAATCTACTTCAGGTGAATCCATGTTAGATGTTAGAAACTCTTATGTATAAGTCTTGTGTGAGATATTTGGTATTGAATAATATATAAATATGTGAACAAAATTACATGAAGCCATGCAACTTAGTTTACCTGAGAGAGAACCTTACTGACACACAGATAGTAGAAAAGCGAGTTACACGGGCAGTTATGAATCAGCGGATAGAAAGCTTCTACCTTCTGTCTCTACAGTCTTGCTTTTAGCTGGTGCAATCGGAATTATCGAGGCTCTTGCAATGTATTTTGGATCTGGACTATTTCTTGACTTAATGGGCGTCTCATCAGTAAGTAGCACTTATTTCATACTTTCACCGATATCTTAGGTCTTAACTCCAATAGTGGCGTTTAGTCCTGCTACAGATCCCATGCTCCAGGCATGTTGTCTGCCAGGTCTCAACTTTCATCATAATTTAATTCATATTTTTGTATGCATCATTTTGCCATTTACAGGGGACGACTATTTCTTTTTTTATCATTTTCTGGACAGGCTTCATCCATGCGCACTCAAGCACAACGGTTTCTGTGCCTTAGATCAATTGGTGCTCCTGCAGTTGTACTTTCTCTGGCCATCCAGGGCATCTTTCGCGGGTTTAAGGATACAAGGACTCCTGTTTTATGTCTAGGCAAGTGTTTAGTCTACATTCTGAAATTACAATGAATTAAGAATATTGCCATCATTTTGTGACATTTTATACATGAGTAACTCAGATAGCTCTCAGGAGAACGACAAACATAAAAAAATTGAGTATGTGGTATGTTAAGTGAAGGAATCAAGTCCATTTAACTTAAATGATGCAGCCGAGGAAGAATTAGACAGCGGTTGGTTTAGATTTACGTCATTTTGACTTATTAAGAACAGTAGTCTAATTCATATTCTTTCGGAGTTAACATGCGTGACTGCATATATTTCTTTTAACAAGCATACCTTTGTTTGTGGACCATTATATCCACACTTCGCTTTTACTAATTGATTGAGCTTGATCTTGTCAAACAAAGAAGCAGTTAAATTAAGTTGACTGTTTTGCAGGGTTGGGAAATTTTTGTGCTGTATTCATGTTTCCAATACTCATGCACTATTTTCAGTTGGGTGTAACTGGTGCAGCCATTTCTACTGTTGCATCTCAGTATGTTCTAACACTGTTTGAAGACTTCTTTTTCTTTAATAGTACCTAAATTGAAATGAAAAAAAAAAAAAAAAAAGATTGTGATTTGCTTCAAATGTTGCAGATATATCGTCACCTCTTTGATGGTTTGGTATCTTAATAAGAGGACTATCTTATCGCTTCCCAACATGAAGAATTTGCAGTTTGGCAACTACCTGAGATCTGGTACTATAAGTGTCAGACAGTTTATGTTTTAACCACTTATTGTTCACTCTTTAGCATGCTTCAATATGTTTTTCCTTGATAGACCAGTTGTCTTAGCTTGAGATTTTTTTTGTGAAGAACATTCTATCCGTTATATACCTTTTCTTTATGATGAGAAATATAGAGAACAAAAATTGACAAAGAAACGGAAAATGAAATAGAAAGAAAAAGTAGATTGATGTAGAAACAATGTGATAAACCTGACAGTTCTTTTTTCATCAACGAGCTATACTTGTGTACTTGACCGAGTACTCATTTGTTAGCATAACAGACTGTTAAATTTTTTATCTATTGTAAGCTGCCAAAATATCGCATTAATTATCAAGGGACCGAAGCTAGGAAAATCTCACTATGGTAAATATCTGCTTAGCCACTGAAATTATATATACTAACAATTGAAATGTCATTTTGGGCACTGCTTTTTTATGAAGTGTCAGTTCCGATACTCATTTTAGTATGTTCAGTTAGTGTTTTCTTCTACAATTAAAAATTAAACGGTTGATGAGCGTCATTATATATTATACAAGAGCCTCATTTTTTGCTTCTCTAAGTATAGATGCACTTGCATGCCGGATAACACAAGCATTAGTACTTATAGAATGGTTTTGCATCTGTTTAACATCTTTTACTGATACTAAAAAGCAAATTGGTTCTGGTGTCCAGGTGGTTTTCTTCTTGGTAGAACTCTGGCTTCTGTCATGACCGTAACTTTGAGCTCATCAATGGCTGCTCGTCAAGGACCTTTAGCTATGGCAGGTCACCAGATATGGTTACAAGTGTGGTTATCTGCGTCTATGCTTGCAGATGCACAAGCCGCATCTGGTCAGGTAATACATTTTGAAGTCTGACATCTTTTTGGGTTATCTTCTAACTCTTCATTATCGTTTTCCTAAAAATATGTTATTGTCCAGCAACTAACCTGTGTCATTGGAGGAATCTGTTACTTGTAGGCTCTTATTGCTAGTTCATTTGCTCGAGGGGACTACAAAACCGTGAAAGAGATAACTCATTGTGCTTTAAAGGTGACTTTTGTTTAAGGGTTCTACAGCATAACTTTAGTTCATTCTCATTCGAAATCTTACATATATACTGGGGTGTTTGTGTTCCAATATTTTCGATATTAATTTCTTCCAGATTGGATTGCTTACTGGTATTTCATTAGCTGCCATATTGGGTACTTCTTTTGGTTCCATAGCCACATTGTTCACCAAAGACATGGAAGTACTAGGAATCGCCAGGTCGGGATTATTGGTATGTATCTTTAGTTGCCTTAGCTTTAGTATATTGATCAGGTGGCATCAATCATCATGCTTATATTATAAATGTCTATCTACATTGTCTGCAGTTTATGAGTGTCAGTAAACCTATCACTGTTCTGGCTTACATTTTTGACGGTTTGCATTATGGTATCTCAGACTTCTCATACGCTGCTTACTCCATGGTAAAATTCAAAATTTGTAAACTCTGTCTAGTCAGGATTCTAGTAATCACCTAAATTTGATGTTAAATTTGTGAAAATGGTTTTCAGATGACAGTGGGAGCAATTGCCTCTGCATTTATGCTCTATGCTTCTAATGCCTTTGGCCTTTCGGGAGTTTGGTTTGGTTTGAATATTTTCATGGGCTTGCGTGTGGTAGCTGGATATATGAGGTAAATTTTGTGGAAGTCTTTTGATAAAGTTCAACTATTTATTGATTTCATGTTGCTTAATGTCACTATACTAATATCCACATGCGAATAAATTGTATGAGCATTTGAACTGGTTATCATATATCAAACCCACACCATTAAATCGCATAAAAAGTTTAACTATTTTCGCTAAACAGTGAAAACCTGTAGCTAGTTAAAGGCAATTGAGTAAATTATGGTGACTTCCCAAATATTATAGGTTGGCAGATTGTGTATGCTCTCAATCGTTACCAATTTTGAACCAACCTTCATTCTAACTTTTTTCTCAGATTATCATCGAAAAGTGGTCCCTGGTGGTTCCTGCAGAAAGACATGCCAAAACTTGAGGTAGGTGGATACAAAATCTCAGTCTGATGATCAACATTTTCCATTTTCAAAACTTCCCATGTCATTAGATGTTAACATGGTGCATGTGACACAGGATTCCTAGACTTTCTCTGAATTTTGAAATAAACTTTAGTGGCAGAACCACCCTCTAATTGTGCAGTACTATATTAGCACTCATCAATATCATCTTCTGATCTTCATAACCTTGCATAGAAAACTATCTATACAATCTGACAATCCTGGCTGTAGAAGATGTATAGAAAACATCCAAAAAAGAAAAGCCGGGCTTGCATAAATTTTCCGTCTGTTTCCATATTCACAATTTGCAGCATTCAATATTTTACCTTATATACTGATTCTTATTCACTTGATTTCCAGATTGCTATCTGAAACAGGAACCGTCATGTTATGAGCAGCAACACCTGAAACAGTATAAGATCCAGTCTCTCCTCGCAATTTTCATGAATAATTGTTGTTTCGTTTTTTCATATTGTCTTCTTGATCAATCGTGCTCCTATGCATAATTTTCTTGTCATTCGATCATAATGTATATTAATATATCTAGTTTCATCTCATGAAGATTCTGAGTCACAAGAGATGTGCTTATGCTTTGATTTATAATTAAAAGCCATATTTCCCTGGAAAGTGTTACATTCATTTCATGTTTATTGATTAGGACACATGATTATCCAGACTGTGTTTACTAATCAGTAATGAAATATATCTATGTAACCATCATATCCCGTTATTGGAACCAATGAGCACGAAAAGCTTCTTCTGAAGCTTCAAAGTCTTTAGGTATATTCACCCATTACAAAGTTTTCTTCTGAATCTAATTTTATCCGTGGTACATCATGGTGACAGAGTCTTCTATGATATAGTACTATAGAGTCTGTTGAATCCTACTATCAATAGAAAAATAACGAGAGATCAGTCCATGATTTACTCCCGAATCTTCACAACTCATCAAAGGGATTTTGAGAACTTCATTTGCAAAACAATAAGAAAAACAAATAGGCAAACATACATGTGTTTATTTATTTAAAAACATTACAATTGATTTCAAAACTTTCTGATTTTTGAATTATTTTATTGGACTTAGTCGAGATAATGATTATTGCCAACTAAAATGTAAAGACTTTCTCATCATGAATAATGCCAACTAAAATTTTTCAAGTAATAGACATATGATCTTAAAAGTCTCATTTACATTGCAACTAAGAAACAGAATTTGTATAGCCTGAATATTTGTTTTCGTAAACAGGAAAAAAAAAAAAAAACCTATTTTACAAGCTTTAATATTTATTTAATGGAAAATGAACTCTGCACACTTTAATAAATGCAGTGATATCCAATCATCTATATTAAGAGATGATATATAAATTATAGATGGACTATTTAGCATTATTGAAATTATTAATGCCAACCAAAATGTAGACGATTTCGATATGATAATGAGATCTTTTGTTTCCTCATGAAAAACTAAAATAAGTTTTTTAATACCTTCAGCAATCACGAATTATAATTCACAACGAAAATCATCTTCTTTTCATACAATTATAGTTCTAATAATTAAAGCTGTTAAAAAAATTTATTTAAAATTTTTGGAGATATTTTCTAAATTCGTCCACCTCCTTGAAAATATCTTTATCATTTCAAAATTATTAATTAATTAAAATGTTAAATGTTCCAACACGGAGAACGAGAGTTAACAAATTTTCGAGTCAGAAGAATAAAATCATGGTTGTAACTTATGTGGGTGTCATTGCACGGAGGACTTACTGTCGAGCTAATCACAACAACTCTAAATGATTAAATCCATCCACCTAACGTTAAATGATTCGCGGGATCACTGTCCACTGACCACATCCATCAATTTACATTTCTGTTGGTAGTCAAATTTTCCATCCCAAACATCATTCTCATATGCCAACTTCATGTAAAATTCAAATGGCATGTCATTTTACTCATAATTTTCAATTTGATAGGAGATGTTTATTCAGTTTAATAATGATATAGGTATGAGTCAATATATCATCGACGGTATATCCGAAAATAAATTTCATCTTATATAAGAAAATATCAACAACGAAAAAATGTTCATGTCATAATAATAAAAAACAAACGAACATATTTTAGTAAAACCTTTCGATGTCGATATTTTCATATAGTTTTATAAATTTAAAATCTCAAAAAAATTTGCAGTCTTTGATAATCATTTCCTTGGTTAGTAAATGCAATTGATCATAAACTTATGTTAACTTTTGAAGTTAAAATTAAAGTCCATGTTACAACAATTAAAATCTTAAATAAACAATTTATATTTATTATTTTAATATAATAGCATATAACTTATTCTACCTTAAACATTAAAAATGATCACTCTCTGGTATATTTTGCTTATAGAAAGTGTGCATTCATTCTAATAATATTAAAAAGTATTAAAAATGAATACTCTCTAATTTTTACTATTTAATATTGTTGATTTTTTGGCTAAATTAGCCTTGTTAGCAATCCCACATCTAAAACATAACAAATGGTGGGATGTTTGGTGGACTATAAATAAGTCCTTTAGTTAATTGATTTTGTATCCCAAAACAAGAATTGTAAAAGATCCATACATTTGTATTATTCTTGTTTTCTCCCCATATGTTTCTGGGTTTTTGGATCTTACCCAAATTTTGTAATATTTTGCTTTGGAGCTAGTGGAAGTTTTCAGCAGCGCCCGTGGACGTAGGTTTTATACCGAACCACGTAAATTCTAGTGTGTTCTTTCTTTTTTTCGCTTTGCATTTATTTTTCTGTTTTTCTGCTTTATTAATATTTGTTATTTATATTTAATAGCTAGCATTAGTAGTTGTGTATTTGTTTAAATTTCCACTGCGCACAACAAGTGGTATCAGAGCCCTAGGTTTCGATTGATCTAGGAAATTGTCTAGGGCATTAGCTAGCTATTAAATATTTGTTTGTAGAGTTTGGGTGTTATTTTGGAATAGTTACAATTTAGAGAAGCTCTGTCAAAAAGACTATAATTGTCTAAGGAGACTGGATTTTAAGTGGGACCGTTTGTGACCCCTCCAGCCTTTCCTGGGAGCTTACCTTTTGAGTACTATTCATTTGATCACCAAGCTATTGGCATAAAAACTTTTGGTGTAAAGCAGAAATATCTTCATCTTCACATGTAAAAATTGAAGTAGAGAAATTTGATGGTCGAAATAATTTTGGCCTATGGCAAAGCGAAGTTACGGACGTCTTGTATCAACAAGATTTGGATATTGTTCTGGAAGAAACAAGACCAGAGAATATTAAGGAGAGAGATTGGGAGAGGCAAAATACGAATGCATGTGGTTTAATTCGCTCATGTCTCTGTAGAAAGCAGAAGTATCCGTTCATGAAGGAAACCTCTGCTAGTAAATTGTGGAAGGCGCTAGAGAACAAATATATGAAGAAAAGCAATGAGAATCGGCTATATTTGTTGAAGAGGTTGTACCGTCTTCAGTTGAAACCACGTTTGAATATCAATGACCATATTGATAATTTCAACCGTTTGTTAGCTGATTTGTTGAATTTGGATGAAACGTTCAAAGATGAGCAGAAGGCCATGCTGTTGATAGGATCTCTTCTGGATGAGTTAGATCATTTGTGCATTACACTTATTCATGGGAAAGAAAAATTGTCCTTTGAAGAAGTGTGTGCAGCTTTGCTTAATTATAAAATTCGCAAGAAAGATCAGAAAGAGAATAGAGATGAATCAGCAGAGGCACTTACAGTTAGGGGAAGAAGTAAGAGTCGAAAACAGGAAAGAAGGGGCAGATCACAGTCAAGGAAAAGACCTGATAAAGATGAATGTGTCTTTTGTCATGAGAAAGGGCATTGGAAGAAAGATTGTCCGAAGCTGCAGAAGAAAGATAAGGGCAAGGGTAAAGCTACTTCCGATGTATATGTAGCCGAACATAAGGAAGAAGATTTTGTGTTGGTTAGTCTATCATCAACATCTAGATCTGGTGAGTGGATTTTAGATTCGGGTTATACTTATCATATGTGTCCACATAAGGAATGGTTCTTCAACTTCGAAGAGCTAGATGGTGGAATTGTGCTCATGGGTAATGATAACTCATGCAAAACTAAGGGGATAGGTTCAATTCGATTGAAGAATCATGATGGATCGACCAGAGTTTTGACAGAAGTTCGGTATGTTCCAGATTTGAAGAAGAATCTCATATCATTAGGAGCCTTAGAATCTAAAGGCTACACGGTATCTATCAGAGATGGAGTTATGAGAGTGGTATCTGGGGCTTTGATGGTAATGAAAGGTACAAGGAAGAACAACTTGTACTACTACAATGGTAGTACAGTTACTGAATCAGCAGCAGTAGTATCAGAGAAGGATGTTGATTCAGATATGATCAGGTTATGGCATATGCGTCTGGGACATGCAGGTGAGAAAGCTTTAAGCAGTTTGGTGAATCAAGGCTTGTTGAAAGGAGTAAAAACCTGCAAGTTAGATTTTTGTGAACATTGTGTTCTGGGAAAGCAGACGAGAGTGAAGTTTGCAATTGCAGTTCATGATACTAAAGGTATTTTGGATTATGTTCACTCTGATGTGTGGGGACCCACAAGAACAGCCTCCTTGGGTGGTAAACACTATTTTGTTACATTTGTTGATGACTTTTCCAGAAGAGTTTGGGTATACACGATGAAGAATAAGGATGATGTACTTGGGATTTTCCTTAATTGGAAAAAGATGATTGAGACTCAGATTAGGAGAAAGATTAAGTACCTCGGAACAGATAATGGAGGTGAATATTGCAGTAAATCTTTTCGAGAGGTCTGTCAAGATGCGGGTATTGTACGTCATTTTACAGTTAGACACACACCACAACAGAATGGGGTGGCAGAACGCATGAACCGAACGTTGTTGGAGAAAGTTCGGTGTATGTTGTCCAATGCTGGGTTGGGCAAAGAGTTTTGGGCTGAGGCAGTGACTTATGCATGTCATCTCATTAATCGCTTACCGTCAACGACGATCGGTGGTAGAATTCCATTGGAGGTATGGTCTGGAAAACCTGTTACTGATTATGATTCTTTACATGTCTTTGGTTGTTCTGCTTATTATCATGTAAAGGAATCTAAATTGGATCCGAGAGCAAGGAAAGCTATATTTGTGGGGATGTCTTCAGGGGTGAAAGGGTATCGTCTTTTATATCCTAATTCGAAGAAGATAATCTTTAGCAGGGATGTTACTTTTGATGAGTCTTCGATGCTGAAAAAGAAAATAGAAGATATTGTTGAGGGTAATCCGCAACAGGTGGAGTCTACTCGGAAGCAGGTGGAGTTTTTTCAGAAACAGATAGAGTCAACAAATAATCCAGCTAGAATTGTTGATGCAGATGATGACACTCCTATGATCGAGGAGGTTACTGAAGAAGAAGGAAAAGAAGAGGTTCCTACCCAAGAACCTTCGCAGCAACAAGAATCAATTGCAATAAATAGGCCAAGACGTGAGATTCGCAGACCTGCTCGTTTTGCTGATATGGTGGCCTATGCACTTCCAATTGTAGATGATGATGTTCCTTCCACTTACAGAGAAGCAGTCCAATGTTCTGAAGATGATAAGTGGAAGAAAGCTATGGATGAAGAAATGCAGTCTCTTCGGAAGAATGAAACTTGGGAGCTAGCTCAACTACCGAAGAATAAGAAGACAATTGGGTGCAAATGGGTGTTTACTAAGAAAGAGGGATTTCCTAACAAAGAAGATGTCCGCTACAAGGCAAGGTTGGTGGCGAAAGGCTACGCTCAGAAGGAAGGGATTGACTACAATGAGGTATTTTCTCCAGTTGTGAAACACTCTTCCATTAGAATTTTATTGGTCCTTGTAGCTCAATTGGATTTGGAACTAGTTCAAATGGATGTAAAAACTGCATTTTTACATGGTGATTTGGAAGAGGAAATCTATATGACTCAGCCAGATGGATTCAAGGTTGCTGGAAAAGAAAATTGGGCTTGTAAATTGAATAAATCGCTTTATGGTTTGAAACAGTCTCCGAGACAATGGTACAAGCGATTTGATCAATTTATGATAGGTCAAGAGTACACCAGAAGTAAATTTGATAATTGCGTATACTTTCGAAGGCTACAAGATGGTTCCTTCATCTACTTGCTCTTATATGTTGATGATATGCTGATAGCTTTTAAGAGCAAAGTGGAGATTGAGAAGCTGAAAACTCAGTTGAGTTCAGAGTTTGAAATAAAAGATTTGGGTGAAGCTAAGAAGATTCTCGGTATGGAGATTAGCAGAGATAGAGGAAAAGGCAAGGTTTGTTTGACTCAGAAGCAATATCTGATGAAGGTATTACAGCGTTTTGGTGTATCTGAACAGTCAAAACCTGTAAGTACGCCACTTGCTCCTCATTTCAAGTTGAGTGCATCATTATCTCCGAGTACTGATGAAGAACGAGAGTACATGTCTCGTGTTCCGTATTCTAATGCAGTTGGTAGTCTGATGTATGCTATGGTGTGTACAAGACCTGACATTTCGCAAGCGGTTGGAGTTGTGAGCAAGTATATGCATGATCCTGGTAAAGGACATTGGCAAGCTGTGAAATGGATTTTACGGTACTTGTTAAAAACCGTAGATTTTGGTTTGATATTTCAGAGGGAAGATTCACTTGGTCAGTTTGCAATCGGATATGTTGATTCAGATTATGCTGGTGATTTGGATAAACGACGATCAACTACTGGATATGTATTCACTCTTGCGAGAGCTCCTGTAAGTTGGAAGTCTACTTTACAGTCAACAGTTGCTTTGTCTACGACAGAAGCAGAGTATATGGCATTGACAGAGGCTGTGAAGGAAGCAATTTGGTTACAAGGATTACTGGTAGAATTGGGAATGGGACAGAAGAATATTACTGTTTACTCGGATAGTCAAAGTGTCATTCATTTAGCAAAGAATCCGGTATTCCATGTTCGCACCAAGCATATTGATGTCCGATATCACTTTGTGCGGGAAATTCTGAGTGAATGATCGATTCTTTTACAGAAAATTGGGACTGCTGATAATCCTACAGATATGATGACCAAAGTGGTGACAGCAATCAAGTTCAACCATTGTTTGGACTTGATCAACATTTTAAAAGTCTAAAAAGACATATATGAAGGCATTGCTAAAGGCTAATACGCCAAGGTGGAGATTTGTTGATTTTTTGGCTAAATTAGCCTTGTTAGCAATCCCACATCTAAAACATAACAAATGGTGGGATGTTTGGTGGACTATAAATAAGTCCTTTAGTTAATTGATTTTGTATCCCAAAACAAGAATTGTAAAAGATCCATACATTTGTATTATTCTTGTTTTCTCCCCATATGTTTCTGGGTTTTTGGATCTTACCCAGATTTTGTAATATTTTGCTTTGGAGCTAGTGGAAGTTTTCAGCAGCGCCCGTGGACGTAGGTTTTATACCGAACCACGTAAATTCTGGTGTGTTCTTTCTTTTTTTTGCTTTGCATTTATTTTTCTGCTTTTCTGCTTTATTAATATTTGTTATTTATATTTAATAGCTAGCATTAGTAGTTGTATATTTGTTTAAATTTCCGCTGCGCACAATAAATATCCTAATTTACTATGCATTTTCACCTACATACATGTATGGAGAATTTTTTGTTTTTTTTTTTAGATCATGAAAATGAATATCTCTACATTGCTATCAAAAGCAGAAAGAGAAGCGAAACCACAATGGTCATGGCGAAGAGAAAATGTGTCTCTCTTAATAATTAAATAATACGTCTAGTATGTCTATATATTTTTACTATAGCTTCGGGAGTCCCATTTATTCGAGGCTGTAATTCTTATATATTATAACGAATGGTTAACGCTTCATTATTGATGGCCTAATCAATCTTATATCTAGTTTTATGTTTTTTTTTTTTCTTGAATTTTTATTTGTAATAAGCGATAAATGATGTGATTATTATTAACACTAGCGTGTAAAAGGTTTTTACTTCAGCACTACAATCATTAAAGTGTGATAGAATGCTTTTAACTTTTAATATTGGGATAATCCTAATTTCGTGTTATTCGATGTAATCGTTAATTATCCCCTTATCATTTTTCATAAATCTAAAATATTTCTGTAGTTTTTATCAAACAATATTCGCATGTGGCAAAACGACTCATCTACCCTCAAGATATTTAATATAATAATATAAAAAATTATTAAAAAATGTTAAATTCAAAAAAATCAAAAGAAAAAAATTATATAAAAAGAATTAATCTCTGTCGTCCATCTCAATTATGGACAGTGGAGATTAATTTCAAGTAATTTTTTTTAAAAAATAAAAAGCAAAAATTAAAAAAAAATAAAAATAAAAATTTGGATTGAACCTAAATCTTTGAAGTTTGAAGATCTGGGTTTAGCCTAGATCTAACTCAAATCTTCAAATAATTTTTATCTTGAAATACATATAAGTGTTAAAAAAAAAAATTTTAAAAAACACCAATAATTTTTTTTTAAAGAAATAAAGATCTCGATTCAACTCAAACCTTCAAACTTTGACAATTTGGATTGAATGTAGATTTTCATCTTGAAGATTTGGTTTGAACCCAGATCTTCATCAAAGATATGAGTTCGAATATAGATCTTAACAACGAAATAATTACCGCCAAATAATAATAATAACAGCAATTGGATCCAAAACCAAATAAAAAACCAAAAACTTAAACTAATCACTAAATAAAAAACCAGAAACCCAGAAACCATATTTTCTTCTTCAATTTCTCACTCATTTTCAAACCCAGAAACCGTCTCTTCTCTTATTCCATTTCTCTCCCGCAACCATACAAAAAAAAAAAAAAAAAATAAAGAAAAAAGGATCTTCATGTTCAACTAGAAGAAGATGAAGATTGTTGAACTCAGATTGTCGACTTCTAAATTTCAAAACCCAAAGAACCAAATTTGGATTTTGAAACCTAAATCTAAACAAACCAAGGAGACCGAAGATGAATAATCTTCGAGTGAACCTAGGTCATATGAGTTTGTTCAAAGATTAATGAACCCAAGTTGACTTGGGTCATTCGAAGCCGAACGAGCCCCGATCTCAAAGGTTTGTTTGGTTTTTTAGAGAGATAAAAAAGAGAAAGAAGTGTCGAACGAGAGATGAAGAAAAGAGAGAATGATAGAGGTGGATCACCCAAATTTTTTGTTTTTAGCTTTTTTTTCTGGTTTTTTAAAAGTGATCTCCACCGTCCATCGACATAATTAACGATGGAAATCTCACAATAATTTTTTTAAAAAAAAATTATTAATATTTTTCTTTATTTTTTAATAAAATTTTAAATTTTTTTGTTAAGTTTTATTAAATTTTAATTTTAATCTCCACCGATTGTATTAGAGATGGATAATAGAGATTTAATTTTTTTAAAAAAATTGTTAAATAATAAAATTGTCTCTTATTAAATATTAATTTTTTTTAATATTTTATCTTATTTTGACGGTTTTGCACTTTCACACTAATTGTCAAACTAAGATTTTTAACGTCAACTTTAATAATAGAAGGTTTTTTTTGGCTATTTTTATATGCTATAGAGGACATTTTATCTATTTCACAAATTAATAAAGGGGACTTAACGATTTCTAAAAATATTAGATTTTTTTGACTATTAGGCTAAATAAGGAGAAATTGAGATTATCCCTTTAATATTTAATATCTTAATTTATTTTGCATTTTTTCCTACATATATTAATAGAAAATTTTCTTCTGGAAATAAATATTTTCTGTACTCCTAAATTTTTTATTGGAGGGGTAAAAAGAAGGCGGCCACGGCGTCCACGACAAAGAAACCAACGCTAATTTTGGACCACAAAACAATGATAAATACGAGTTCCCATTCCTTTTATTCAAGTCTCCATTACCAACGTTTTCTTTTTTGAAGTATCCATTATCAACGTTTTCAAAAAGCTACGTTGAACTACTCCAATTCTCTGCCAGTGATATAGTATTGTTCAAGCAAGACTTGTCTTGACTCATTGAGTTCATCAATCTCCAATGCCTGACTCAGCTTCTCCACCTCAAACCGAGACACCGTCTTCGTCATGGTTTTCAAGGCCCTTCACGTTTATTTTACTGGCTCCGGTACTGGCGGCTGTTATAGTTTATCAGCTCGACTCCTTCCAGCCGGCTCCTTTGCCGCTTCACGAGCTGGCTCCGGCGCCGGTGAGGGCGCCTGCAAGCAATGATCGCATGCTGCGAGGATCGGAGCAGGTGGGGCTGGGGGTCCTGAAGGCGCCGGAAGATGTTGTTTATGACTCTGAGTCTGGAGTCCTCTACACGGGCTGTGAAGATGGGTGGGTACGGCGAGTTAAGGTCAGTGAGTCGGCGGCGGAGTCGGTGGTGGAGGACTTGATCAATACTGGTGGCCGGCCACTTGGACTTGCTCTTGGAAACAATGAAATTATTGTCGCCGATGCTCACAAGGTTAGTGTTCTATATATATCCAGAAGGTTAGTATTCTCTGTATATATATCCAGAAGGTTAGTGTGTGTATATATATATATATATTTCATATATCGTAACACTCCAATTTGACATAAAAACCACCGTAATGAAATGCTCAATCAATCACTTAAATCTCAAAAACTAAAACTTAATTAATGAAAAATTTCATAAGGTATTTAATTCAATAACATAATTTATCTCAATATTTCAATAAAAATCTTTAAACAACTCAAAGTTCACGAAAGTTCGAAATTCATCTTTACATTTGGATCATGACCATTAAAACAAACTTAAATAGTTCTTTAATAATAGGAAGAAATATAACTATAATAATAAAACTAAAATCCTTCTCCAAGAGATATCAAATATTCGAAGTCATCCTTCAAGACAAATAATATATGCTAATTTATAAAAATAGTAGAGACGAGAGGTGAGCCGTCAACTCAATAGATAAATATTATACATTACAATGTAGTATATAATCAAAAGGAGATATTGAAATTTTATAAAGTAACTTTATATTAAGAATAAAATCAAAATTTCATAATGTTGGGTTTTTGGGTCGGGTCCATCCAAGATAACTCAAACCCATAACCCGATCCAAATAAAATAGATTTGGATAGGAACAAGTAACTACTGGTGATTACTGGCAGTTATTAAAAAATAACCACCACCTCTATAAATACATTATGTATTTCATTTGAAAAGATTGATGGATAATTATTTTTCAATATACAATATAGAACAAAGCAAATACACGAGAGAAAACAAAGAGAAAAATGGCATAGGTTCTCACACCGTGAATTTGAGAATTTGGTCTCATAATTGATGACCAAACTCTGACCAGTTGAATAATTTAGAATCCAGACGATTTCTGCTATGCGAAACAGGTATGCTTTCGATTCCATTTTTCAATATTTGATCCATGATTATCTTATTTTGAATTCTTTCACATAGTAATAAAAAAAAAAAAAACATAGCGAATATAACAATGTCATAAAACATTTAATGATATAATATAGAAAGCATTCAATTTTAAAAATCGAAGTCAATAAAACAATAAAATATTTAACAATACGATACATAAAACATTCAATATTTAAATAAGTCAAAATAACAGAAAACATTTCATATACGAATTAAACAAAAATGGAAGTGACTCATGTCACATAATATCATTCATATCTATAATCTCAGTGCGAGGCCAATACAATCAATGTTATGCAACGATATATGTTCCAATTGGATTATAATGATACAATTATGACACCTATGATCTTGGTGCCTAGGTCATTACAATCAATTGAACTACAGACAGTTGAGCCAAAATATTTTCGTTATAATTACAATTACAATACATGTCATTCTTTTCAAATACGGAGAGAAACTTTTAATAAAACATATCACATTTTCAAATAGGAAGGAATTACTTTTAATATAATCGAACAATGTACATAAAACATATATTTGAGGATGCAAAATCATTTAAATGAAATATAATAAAATAACGTTAAAAAATTTAAGGTTTCATTCGATTATTTTAAAAAACCAATTAAAGTATTTTTAAAATTAAACATATAATATACTAAAGCAATGTATAGAGTTTACTTACTTCTTCCACTTATCCTAGTATAGAAAATAACTTTGTGAATTTAATTCCTCTTATCAATCTAAAATCACATCATGAAACTCATAAATTTATAGGAAATCTTAGCTTTCTAAATTAATCTAAGTCCAAATACCATAAAAATCCACTACTGTCAACATTGTCTCACTTATGTAGTCCAATTTCTTCATTTTTAATAAATTGTATATAAAACCAATCATTGTGAAAATGCATATATATGTTCTAAAACTCAGAATAAATATCATAAAAATTTTCAACCTTAAATATCTCTATTAATTTATCAACTTAAACCTTCGAATCTAAACTAAGATTGTATCAACATCAGTTTTAAAACTGAACAATCCTTAATATTTGAGTTTTTAAAAATAAACTGTTTCATAAAAATCCTTCAAAATTTAATGCTTATAGATGACTCATATTGGTTCATACATAAATTTAATGACATGAAAATAACATCAATCGCATGCCCAAAAATTTCAAGAATCAACCTAGTTCAGTGTTGTCCAGATTTTTATTTCACGAAGTCAAAGGTGATCAAAAATTCATAATTAATTGCACACTTATCATATGACCATGAAATTTGATAGTATATAACCTAACATCCTAAGGATCATTCATATTAAATTTCATAATTTTATACCTTCATTTGTCTGTTCAAACAATTAAACAAATCTGACATAGCTACTAGGAAGCCAATTTTTAGCAACATCTATTTTCTCTATAAGAAATCCATAAAATTTTAATCCTATTTTGAAATAACTCTAAACATAACAATATGATATTATAAGTCTATCATACCATAAAATCCTAATATTAATAAATAAAAATATGAAAGAAAGAGAATAAACCTACTTGATTAGCAATCAATCTTGAACTCCAAACTTGCTATGGTTGAAGGTTTAACTTTGTTAATGAACAACGGAAATTTTGAATGATACGTGAGAGTTTTCAAGAGAGAAAAGTGGCTATCAAGAATGGAGAAGAATAATATATATATATATATATATATATGAGACTTCAAACCTTAATAGTAATTAGGGAAAATATATAAATATATATATTTGCCCCTTCTTTTTTTATTTTTTGCATAGCCACCAAATTCACCCAATTGGGTTTTTGTCTAATTGTTTTAACATTACTATACAACTGAGCTTATACTCAATTTGAATCCATTTATTAATTCTTATTACGGTTCAATTAATCTTTTGGATCTACTTAGATTCTAACGTTATATATATATATATATCCTTTTG
Source organism: Dimocarpus longan (assembly GCA_022984855.1). Classification (NCBI taxonomy): domain Eukaryota; kingdom Viridiplantae; phylum Streptophyta; class Magnoliopsida; order Sapindales; family Sapindaceae; genus Dimocarpus; species Dimocarpus longan. The sequence goes on along the minus strand of CM041019.1, from coordinate 1,354,997 downwards.
TTTTGTAGTAGAAAATGTTATGTTTTATCACTTGCAAAATCCTACATATTTTGAAAAATAAAAATGTTTCGAATATACTTTTTCTTTTAAAAAATGTACTTTATAACAGAGAAAAAGTATTGGATCATGCAGTTGAGAAATTTTATTTTTATTTTTTACTACCTGTTTTATTTAATATTTAAATTATTTTTTAATGATTTTGTTCACTTAAATTATTATTATATGTACTGTTATCACAATTTTTAATGCATACGAGTACTTTGAATTGCTTCCAAGAACCAAAAAGTAAATAATTTCTTTGTAATGTTGAAAAATATGTCAGTCATGATGTAAGGGTTTATCTATAAAAGGATTTTTGCCATCATTAATCATGTGGTCGGGTCCAAACTGGTTGTGCGACAAACATTCAGCGTGTTCTTGTTTGATGATGCATGGTGATTATTTTTGTGAGTGGTTGTGAATGATTTTACGGTGATCGCAATCACTATAATAATGATAATTCGTGAGAGAAAACTGATATAATTCTTTTAGTATATGGTCTAGAAAGGTACTCTAAAGATAAGGAAAGTCGACCCACATTTAAATAGGAAAATTACTATATTTTTTATGGTCTTTTGAGCTTGAACCTTACCCTTGCTTCTCAAGAAGCAGGGCAAGTGGAGTCGTATCAGTATTGCAGCCCATAAAACTCATCAAGTATAATAATGTTGGTCATCATAATATTGTGTATTATGTGAACGACTGCGCTAGAGAAATTTTTGTGTGACTAGTCTGTTTTCTCGTGACAGGGGCTGCTGAGCATAAGAGGAAATTCTACTTTGCTTCTAACGGATGAGGCCGGTGGTCAAAAATTCAAGCTCACAGACGCTGTGGACATTGCTGAAGATGGCATGATTTACTTCACAGATGCTTCTTACAAGTATAATTTGAAGGATAATAAGTTTGATTTTTTGGAGGGGAGGCCCCATGGCAGGTTATTGAGCTTCGACCCGAAAAGCAGGACGACACAAGTTCTGGTTTCGGATATCTACTTCGCCAATGGAGTTGCTGTCTCACCTGACCAAACCTATGTTGTTTTCTGTGAAACTGTCATGTATGGTTTGTTGTTGTTGTTGTTGTTGTTCTGTTTTCCAATTTTTGGTGTCTGTCTTGGCTTCTCTGTTTGGATATTAGGCATTGAACATGTATTGTCTTGTGTTGCAGGAGAAGATGTAGAAGGTTTTACACCAAAGGTGAGAAATCAGGAAGAGTAGAAAAGTTCATTGATGACTTGCCCGGCGCGCCTGATAACGTTCATTATGATGGACAAGGTCATTTCTGGATTGGATTACTCGGGGTAATCATAAGTCTTTCGGTTGATTTTCAAAATGATTTTCGGTTCTACACGACAGTTACAAATTAATTTTTATGCATAATATCAAAGTTACTTTAAAATTGATTTTTCATTTTCAATCTAATATTGTTACAGCCAATGTTTACATTATTAACATTTTTGTGTAATCATGCAGGAAGTTACTAAAGTTTGGGATCTATTGTTTCGATATCCTTTCCTAAGAAAGATTTCAGTAAACGTTGCGAGGTTTGTCGGAATGCCCCAGAAATTTAAAATTGGCGGGGTTCTGGCTGTCGATTTGGAAGGAAAACCAGTTGCTCACTATTATGATCCTGAACTATCAATGGTTACTAGCGCGATCAAGATTGGAGATTATCTATATTGCGGTTCCATAACCAAGCCCTATATTCTCCGCCTCAATCTAAGTAAATATCCTGCACGAGCCACAGTGTGAGTAGCTAGTTTACAGTACTAGTTTCTGCTTCAAATGAAGTAAAACCTTCAATGTAAATACTAAATATGAACCCAAACTCAATGTTGGATTTGCCATTTGGAGAAGATTGTAATAATCAAAGAACATAAATGAAAGGTGCAATGTATAGGAAATGTCATCTCTAGTGAAGCTTCCCAGGCCTCTGCTTTCTCTGTTAGCATAAATTTCTACGCCCTCTCCGGTTGAAGTTCTTGGCTGATCTTCGAAAAATTGACATAAATAAGATTGCCACTGTAAAATTACATCTAATCAGAATTCTAGTAATCACAATTTCATGAGCTCACGCACGGTGGCTAAATATATCACATAAGTTGTTGTTGTTCGGTGTTACGCCATCTGAAAAGGTTTCACTGTATCTCTAATCATTGATATTAATAAATTTATTTTATATCAGAATTTTCATCGTCAATGAATCCTAACATTTAAATTGTTAAGATTATCGATCAAAGTCATTCATTATATTGTCTCTCTTGAAAAAATTTCTCTCATCTATTGATTAATTTAGATGTAATTAATAGTTTTGATTGACGGTCTTAACAATTTAAAAGTTATCACGTATTAATCACAGAATTATTATTATTATTATATTATCAACTGAGCCAATCAATCAAGCCATTACTGAAAATTGAAAATTATTAAACAGTCGAGCAATAAATCAAAGAATTCACCCTGCTGTCAAAATCAAAATATTGTTTATATTCTGGTCCTACTGGAAATCAGAAAGTTGATTTTCTTGAATATTTGATTTAAAGAATTCACCAATCGTTTTCTGTTGTTACTAGCTTGCTAAATTTTCTATCCGAAACATCGTTTTCCAATGCCAACTTTATATAAATTCAAATACCACCATTCTAAATATCAATTTTCAAGTTGCGCGTATGGTTGAAACCATATATATATATATATATTCAAATACCACCATTCTAAATATTTGATTTAAAGAATTCACCACATATATATATATATATATATCAGGGGAAAGCAAATTTTAGTAAATTTTAAATATTTTAATATCAATATTTATACCGATAGTATAAATTCTGAATCGCAGTAAGCTATAGTTATCGATATCTACTGTCTTGATTAATATATGAAATTGATCTAAAATTTATGTTGACTTGTGATGTTAAAAGTTAAAAGACACTTAAATTTCATGTTATTAGAGTTAAAAACTTCAATAAACAATTTATGTTTATTATTGAGGGAATCTCCATTCAATCTAAAATGTTGCCGGACCACAACGTGAACAGTGAATCTTTAAACTTTTAATTTTTAATATCTGCAGACTACAATCATTAGCAGTGAGTGAATACTTTTAACTTTTAATTTTTAATATCTTTTTATTGTGCATTTTTTCCTACATACAACCATGAAAAATTTTCTTCTCATAATAGGAAAACAATAATACTTCGCACTCCTAAAATTATTATTGGAGGGGAAACACAAGAAGGCCCCAAACAATGTCTTTGTCAATAATTTAAAAAGAAAAAACTTTATTTTAATTTCTATATTTTTAAAAAACTTCTCCTTTTTAACTATGAATATGTTTATATAATTCATAATCTTTTATATTTTAAATATACATTATTGTAATCCTTCTTATCAGAATTTTAATGGTAAAAACTAATTAAAAAATGTATATTGACTATTTTACTTTTAGCTAAAATTACTATATTACCCTTCATAAAAATTAATAAAATAGAAAAAAATTAACTATATCTATACATTTTTACTAATTTCAGGAAACACACAACCTTGAATCTATTATGCAAATTAATAATAATAATAATAAATAAATAACTTTAATACTAATAATAATAATAATAAATAACCTCGAATCTACTCTAATAATTGAAAAAAATATTATTTTATTGACTGCAAGTTCTTGGACTGAAAAAAAAAAAAAATAGTACTAATTTTAGACCAGACAACAACAATAAATAAATAATAGTATAATACTAGTTCCCATTCCTCCTATTAAAGTCTCCATTATCAAGGCTCCACGAAACCATAAAATAATTTAAAAAATCTACGTTGACGGACTTCACTTCTCTGCTATTCATATATTTTTGTTCAAGCTATCCTTGTCTTGACTCATTGAGTTCATCGATCTGCAATGCCTGACTCAGCTTCTCCACCTCAAGCCAAGACACCATCTTCATCATCATCTTCATGGCCTTTCAAGGTTATTTTACTGGCTCCGGTGCTGGCGGCTGTTATAGTTTATCAACTCGACTCCTTCCAGCCGGCTCCTTTGCCGCTTCACGAGCTGGCTTCGGCGCCGGTGAGGGCGCCTGCAAGAAATGATCACATGCTGCGAGGATCGGAGCAGGTGGGGTTGGGGGTCCTGAAGGCGCCGGAGGATGTTGTTTATGACTCTGAGTCTGGAGTCCTGTACACGGGCTGTGAAGATGGGTGGGTCCGCCGAGTTACACTCAGTGAGTCTGCGGCGGAGTTGGTGGTGAAGGACTTGATGAACACTGGTGGCCGACCCCTTGGACTCGCTCTTCGAAACAACGAAATTATTGTTGCTGATGCTTACAAGGTTAGTGATAGTCTGTCTCGGTATCTTTTTGTTTTTAAGTAGAAAATATTATTTTTTTTCAGTTGCAAAATCCTTCATGACTTCATGTTTAACGAAAAATTTTGTAAAGTAGATTTAAAATTTTTTGAATATATTATTTTCAATTGATATAAAAAAAAGGTTTTAGATCATGCAGTTGGGAATTTTTAATTAATTTTACTCTTCATTGTTATGAACAGATGATCAAGACAAATTGAATGAATGACTTCATTTTTTAAAAACAACTGTGACTGGCATGTTATAGCCTTACAGAATCCTAACTGAATGAGTAAAAACAGCCCACTATAGCTCAACTAATACTACGTGGTACATGAAACAAGGAAATTGTCAACTAAACAATAACAACTCTAATATTAAGAGATTTATTGTAACAGAAATCCTAAAAATAAGGTACTTCTCATCATTCCCTCCCTTAAACTAACTGCTGTGTAAGCAATTTAGTTTACTCTAGGCATCATACACACTCCCAACTGATCTCGAAGTTTCAGAAATGCCTCTAACTTAAGTGGTTTAGTCATCAAATCTGCCACTTGATCTTGAGAACCACAATGCACAAGCTCAACAACTCCATCTCGAGTTAAATCACGCAGAAAATGAAATCGCACATCAATGTGCTTACTGCGTCCATGCATAACAGGGTTTTTTGAGAGCTTGATAGTTGAGCTGTTATCACACATCACAGTAGTGCAACCATCTTGTGTATGACTCAACTTCTCCAGAATCCTTCTCATCCACACTGCTTGGCAAGCACAGGCTGCAGCTGCCACAAACTCGGCTTCAGTTGTTGAAAGAGTGACTATAGGCTGTTTCTTTGAAGACCAAGAAACTGCTCCTCCACTTAGTATAAAAACATAGCCAGATGTGCTCTTTCTATCCTCTAAGTCTCCTGCATAATCACTGTCAGTGAAAGCAACCAACTTCTTATTCCCACTTTTCTTGTAAAATATTCCATAATCAACAGTACCCTTCAAGTATCTCAGTGCTCTCTTTGCAGCCTGCAAATGAAGTTTTGTTGGTCTAGCCATAAACCTGCTTATAAAGCTCACAACAAACATCATGTCTGGTCTTGTAGCAGTGATATACATAAGACTGCCCACTATTTGCTTATAGTAGGTCTCATCAATTCTGTCACCTTCTTCATTTTTCCCAATTTTGAAACCAGGAACAATAGGATTCATCACTGCATTACTATCTTCCATTCCAAAACGTCTCAGAACCTCATGTGCATATTTTCTTTGACAGACATAAATCCCATCATCTTTCTGTAACACTTCTATACCCAAGAAAAACCTCATCTTTCCTAGATCAGTCATATCAAATACCTTCATCATTGACCCCTTAAACTCTAACATCATTTGCTCATCATCACCAGTAAAAATCAAATCATCAACATAAATGCTTACAATTAAAATTTTACCACTTCTGTTTCGCTTGACAAACAAGGTCTGCTCACTGATGCACCTCTGGAACCCTTCATGAGTAAAGTGAGCCTCAATGCGACTAAACCAAGCTCGAGGAGCTTGTTTCAATCCATATAAGGCCTTATGTAGCTTGTAAACCTTATGCTCACTTTCCTTCTGCTCATAGCCTCTTGGTTGCTCCACAAACACATCTTCACTTAATTCTCCATGGAGAAAAGCAGATTTAACATCGAGTTGATAGATGAGCCAACTTTTCTGTGCAGCTAGAGCAATGATCATGCGTACAGTATCCATCCTTGCAACTGGGGCAAATATCTCTGTGTAGTCCACACCATGTTGTTGAGCATAACCCTTTGCAACTAACCGAGCCTTAAACTTATCCACCTCACCAAACTCATTAAGCTTGGTCTTATATATCCATTTCACTCCAATCTTCTTAGCTCCAGCTGGTAATTCAGTCAAACTCCATGTCTCATTTTTCTCAATTGACCTTATTTCAGCATCCATAGCTTGCCTCCATTTGGAACTCTTCACTGCCTCTTCATAGCTTAGTGGATCAGTAGGAGCTACAAGTGCCATATTCAATTCATTTTCTTCCTCTGATAATCCTTCTCCTGATACATAGTCTCTCATCCAAACAGGAGCATGTATCTCTCTTCTCTCATTCGGATTGACATCGTCTTCACTTGTTGTATTTGAGGAAGCATTTCCTGAGCCTTCAGTATCATTCTCACTTGTCTCATTACCTTCACTGTCATTTGCTTCATCTTCATCAGTGCCACTCTCTTCTTCTCCCCATTCCAAATCCATTAGTGACTGCTCCATGTAACTCGTATCCCAATCCCATTGTTTCTCTTCTTCAAAAATTACATCCCTGCTAACCATAACTCTCTTTGCAACAGGATCACACAATCTGTAACCTTTGGATTCTTCATTCACACCTAGTAGTACACAACAGATGCTCTTGTTTTCCAGTTTGGTTCTTCTTGCATCAGGCACATGGACATGTGCCACACATCCAAACATTCTAAAGTGTTCAACAGAGGGCTTCACTCCACTCCATGCTTCTTCTAGAGTCATGTCTTTAACTGCAAGAGTGGGACACCTATTCAACACATATATAGTCCAGTTTACTGCCTCAGGCCAAAAGGTTTTGGGAATCTTCTTGTCTAAAAGCATAGACCTCACCAAAAGTTCATTACTGTCCTATTTTTCCTCTCAGCCACTCCATTTTGCTGAGGAGTGTAGGCTGTAGTGAGCTGCCTCTTGATTCCATTCTGCATACAAAACTCATTGAATTCCATAGAGTTGAATTCACCACCTCTATCAGTTCTTAAACACTTAATAAATTGGCCAGTTTCTTTTTCAACAAGCTTCTTAAAATACTTGAAAGACTGGAAAGCTTTTGATTTTTCTACCAAAAAATAAACCCATGCTTTTCTGCTATAGTCATCAATAAAGCACAAGGAATACCTTTTCTTGCTGTTTGAGATTGGTGTGATTGGGCCACACATATCAGCATGAATGAGTTGTAGCCTCTGAGATGATCTCCACTAGCTCTTCTTTGGAATGGGATCTCTGTGCTGCTTACCAACTACACAAGCAGTACACATTGTATTTGGTGTAGGTAGCTGTGGTAATCCTCGAACCATTTTCTTGTATTGCAAGGTCCTTAGGCCTTTATGACTAAGATGGCCATACCTGCAATGCCATAAAAGTGAAAGATCTTGTACAGGTGCATGGAAATAGGAAGCTTCTTTGACTTGAGCCCTTGCTAACAGTACAAACATTCTATTATTTGTCATTTTGGTTTGAATAATCAAACCTCTCACAGGATGATAGATCTTGCACATCCTTGTTTTGATAAGGATAGTTAGACCTTTTTCTTGTAACTGTCCTACACTTAGAAGATTATTCTTCAATTCAGGTACATAAAACACATCTGTGACAACATGATTAAAGCCATCCAAATACAACTTGACATTTCCCTTCCCGAACACTGTCATCCTTGTGTTGTTTCCAAGTTTTACTAGCTGCCTAAACCCCTCATTTAGTTCACAGAACATAGCCTTGTCTCCACACATATGATTTGAGCACCCAGAATCCAAAAACCATGCATCCTCATGCCTAGCTTCATGCAACTCCACATGAGACATCAACAATATCTCTTCTTCCTTATCCAATTCAGTATAATTTGCCTCCTTGTTCAAAGTAGGACATTCATACTGGAAATGACCAAGCTTATGGCACTTATAACACTCCACGGTGGTTTTGTCGAAGGATTGACGCCCTCTGCCTCTTCCCCCTCCTCTAAAACCACCTCTGCCTCGACCTCTACCTCCAGACCTATCTTCAGATGTCACCTTTAGTGCTTGTTCTTCCCCACTATTTTTATGGAACTTTTGTTCATGTACAATCAATGAGCTTTGCAACTCATCGATTGAAAGCACATCAATATCCTTGGATTCTTCGATTGAACAGACTATGTAATTAAATCTGTCAGTCAAAGATCTAAGGATCTTCTCTACAATTGTTACATCTTGCATCTGTTCCCCATAAATCCTCATTTTACTGGCAACAGTTATAACTCTAGCAAAATACTCAGTGATGTTCTCACCTGTTTTCATCTCGAGAGTCTCGAACTCTTTCCTTAGTGCTTGAAGAATCGAATGCTTCACTCTTGCATTCCCCTCGTATTTCCTCTTCATCGAATCCCAGATCTGCTTTAAGGTGTTCTTCTCTAGGATGGTCTCCAAAATACTCCTGTCAATTGCCTGAAACAGGTAATTCTTCACTTTCAAGTCCTTAAGCTTCAATTCCTCGAGTCTCTTTCGCTGTGCTTCAGTCACAGTTGCTCCTGCCTCTGGCTCCACATAACCTGTCTCAACCAAGCTCCAATATTCCTTGGATCTCAAGAAATTCTCCATTAGCATACTCCAATGATCATAGTGACCATCAAAACGTGGTATGGATGGTTGGATGAAACTGCCAGTGCCTTCGTTCTTACCGTCGTTCGCCATCTCTCTCTCTTACTCTCTTGTGTTTGTAAGTCACTCGAAAGACTGCGGCTTTCCTTTTTCTCAGGCTCAATGGGAGCTCTGATACCAATTTGTTATGAACAGATGATCAAGACAAATTGAATGAATGACTTCATTTTTTAAAAACAACTGTGACTGGCATGTTATAGCCTTACAGAATCCTAACTGAATGAGTAAAAACAGCCCACTATAGCTCAACTAATACTACGTGGTACATGAAACAAGGAAATTGTCAACTAAACAATAACAACTCTAATATTAAGAGATTTATTGTAACAGAAATCCTAAAAATAAGGTACTTCTCATCATTCATTTCGTTTATCTTTAAATTTTTTTAATGATTTTTTTCACGTATTATTGATTTTTTTTATGTATCCAAGTAAACACTTTGTATTGCTTTAAAATGAAATTACATACCTCTTAAAAAAAGAAAGAAATTAAATACTTTATGTGGAATTTTCAGAAATATAGTCATGATGTAACGGTGTTTTAGTAGAGCAAGGAAAGGAATCTAGAGGATCCTTACACTTTCTACGAAGAGATTTTGCCACAAATGATCGTGTGCGGTCCCGCGTGCTTGAGCAGTCATTTTCATAAGGATAATGCGAAAAAACTCCTCTAATTTAAAAAATATATATTTTTTATCATTTATCATTTTATTTTTATCTAAAATTCTCCTAATTTTAAAAAAATTACTTAAAATACCTTGTAAAAGTACGTAAAAGAACGATAATGTCGCTAACGGTTACAAATTCTATCAACTTAATTTGATTGATCGTTTGACTCTTAAGATAAAATAAAAAGTATAATAAAAAATTAATTAAAATATAAATAATCAAATTAAATAAAATAATATACTAATATTAAATATAAAAATATTATACTAAAATTAATAAAATAAATAAATAAAATAACATTATAATTAAAAAATAAAATTAAAAAAACCAAAAATCTCATTTCATTCGCCACTCATCATCATCATTCCCATCTCTTTTTTCTTCTTCTTCTTCTTCTTTTTCTTCCACTTATCTTGTCCCCGCTGCCACCGATCTCCACCATCGATGACCGTGATACACCCATCTCCACTGATGCTTTTAAAATCAAGTTTGGACCCACTCATCTCCTTCGTCAATTTTGATGCATCCATCCCACCTCACCGTGTTCTCTTTCTCTCTCCCCCCTCACCGCGTTCTCTCTCATATTTCTTCACATTTTCCTTCAACCTTAACTTTTTTTTCTGCTCAGAGCTTTAACCTTACAACATCGAGTGATATATGGTTTGAGTTTGATTGGAGTTGATGATGGTGGTGGTAGGTTTGATTAGGTTTGACAACGACGGTGATGGTTGCTATGAATTAGTGGTGGTGGTGTCGGAGTTTAATGATTGGATTTTTGGGTTTGATTAGGTTTGTTGTTGTGAATAGGTGATGGTGGTGGTGTTGGGGTTTGATGGTTAGGTTCCTGGGTTTGGTTGAGTTTATAGGTTTATTGTTGTGATTGGGTCTCTGGGATTGATGATGATAATTGGGATATTAGATTTGTGAATCCTAGGATTGGGGTTGATGGTGGTGGTGGTAGGTTGATTGAGTTCGATGGCGGTGGTGGCAATGGTGATGTTAGGGTTTGGGTTTGATTGAGTTTGTTGCTATAAATCGGTGGTATGATATTAAGGTTTGATGGCTGAGTATAGGTTTGATTAGGTTTCTGGGTTTGTTGATGTGATTGAGTTTCTGGGATTAATGATGATAACTGAGATATTAGGTTTGTGAATCTGGCTGGAAACCTAAAAAATTTATTAATGACAAAGGTAGCTTCCTGAGATGATAATGATGGATGACCAGGATATTGGGCTTTGGATTGTTCCTTTTTTTTTTTTTAATTTTTCTATTTTTGATTCAATTTTTCTTCAACTTCAGTTTACAATGTTTTTATTTTTTTTTATATTATTTGGATTTAATACTATTTATTTTAAATTTTAAATTATATTATTTAAATAAGGGTAAATTGGATATTTTAACTTTTTCTAATATTTTCATTAAAAATTTGACGATAAGGGGGATTTTGGACAAAAATGAAACCTTAGTGGGAAAATAAATATTTTTTCAAACTAGAGTAGGTTTTTTGGGATTATCCCTTTTCATAATTTCGATGATTGTGAATATCCTTGTGAGTGATTGTGAATGATTTTATTGTCGTCACAATGGTGATTCTCCGTGAGAAAAATCGTGTATGATAATATTATCATTCATAATGTTGTGGTTGTTATTACAATACAGTTTGTGCTATGTGAACGTCTGCACTATAGGGTTTTTTGAGATATTTTTGTGTGATTAGTCTATGATGAAACATTGGAGTTTTCTTGTAACAGGGGTTACTGAGCATAAGGGGAAATTCTACTTTGCTTCTAACGGATGAGGCCGGTGGTCGAAAGTTCAAGCTGACAGATGGAGTGGACATTGCTGAAGATGGCATGATTTACTTCACAGATGCTTCTTATAAGTACGATGTGAAGGATCATATCTTTGATGTTTTGGAGGGGAGGCCCCATGGCAGGTTATTGAGCTTCGACCCGAGAAGCAGGACGACACAGGTTCTGGTTTCGGATATCTACTTTGCCAATGGAGTTGCTGTCTCACCAGACCAAACTTTTGTTGTTTTCTGTGAAACTGTCATGTATGGTTTGTTGTTGTTGTTGTTGTTCTGTTTTCTGATTTTTGGTTTTCGTCTTGGCTTCTCTGTTGGAATATAAGGCATATTTTGTGTTGCAGGAGGAGGTGTAAGAGGTATTACATCAAAGGTGAGAAATCAGGGAGAGTGGAGAGGTTCATTGATAACTTGCCTGGTGCGCCGGATAATGTCCATTATGATGGACAAGGTCATTTCTGGATTGCATTAAATACGGTAATCACGATTCTTTCTATTGATTTTTAAGAAAATGTTTTATTTGATTAGGGTTATAGTTAAAATTTTGATTTCAGGTGGTCTAATCTACCCTTTATTTTCAGATGGGTTCAAGTTTATTTTCGGTTTCTCATCTATCATTAGAATTTGGTTATTGCACTGTTGAATTGATATAAAAAAATTTTCTTACTCGATTATAATTATCATTTCTTAAAAAAATTAAAACAATTTTTTTTCTACAAAAACTTGGGCAGGCTGCAGCCTACCCAAGCCTATGAGGAGTTTCACCTCTAAATATAATGATTACAAATTAATTTTTATGCATAATATTAAAGATTGTGGTTGTTTCATTATCATTCTAATGCTACTAACAATGTTCATGTCATCCACATTTTTTTTGTGCAATCATGCAGGAAATTACTGAACTTTGGGATCTAGCGTTTCGATACCCTTTTCTACGTAAGATTTCCGCAATCATCGAACGGAACATAGGAATGCCAAAGATGCTCAAAAATGGCGGGGTTATGGCTGTTGATTTGGAAGGAAAACCAATTGCTCATTATTATGATCTTGAACTATCACTGATTACGAGCGCGATCAAGATTGGAGATTATCTATACTGTGGTTCCTTGACCAAGCCCTACATTCTCCGCCTCAATCTGCGTAAATATCCTGCAGTAGCCACCACCAATTGAGTAGCTAGTTTACAGTACTAGTTTCTGCTTCAAATGATATAAAACCTTTTATGCAAATGCTAGATATGAACTGAAACTCGATCTTGGATTTGCCATTTAGAGAAGATTGTAGTAATAATGAACGTAGATATGAAAGGTACAATGTACGGGAATTGTCATCTCAAGAGAGGCTTCCCAAGGCCTTTGCTTTCTCTTTTAGTGTAAATCTGTACACCTTCGGGTTGAAGTTCGTGGCAGATCCTTGAAACTGACATAAATAGGATCTCTACCGTAAGTCACATCTAATGAAGATTCTTGTGATCACAATTTCTTGTGTATAATTAGATTCATCAATTTCTTATCTGTGGATATCATATCAAAATCTTAAATATTTTTTTGTTGAAATATTAGGTTCAGTGTAACTATTTGAACTTATGATTTTATCTGTTAAATGAATATTCTTTATTATTGAATCACATTAAAAATAATTCAAAAGATTGAATATATATGTATATATATTTTTTCAAAAGTTAGATTTTAATTCTTATATGCTATTACATATAGATATGACCACGGTTCGGTTCAAACCGAACCGTCACTGTATAACCGGAACCAGAACATAAGATTTTGGTTCCGGTTCGGTTCAACCGTCATTGTAACGGTTCCGGTTCTCACCTTAAAGAAACTGAAACCGCCGGTTCAAAGAACCGGTGGAACCGGAACCGCCTTGAACCGACGGTTCCGGTTCTTAAATAAATAAATCAATCAAACAAAGATATTAATCCAGCATCAAATAGACCCAAAACATCAATACCATCTACAATAAGCACAATCATCAACACCATCATAAACACAATCATTATCAACAATAAACAGTAAAAATCAATTATCCAAACGAAAACCCAATTTTTCATATGGAAACCCAGATTTGGGTTTCCAGATTTGGAAACCCAGATCTAGGTTTCCGGATCGAAAACCCATCCGGGATTGGTTTTCGATTTGGAAACCCGATTTGGGCTTCCAGATGGAAACTCGATCTGGTTTCCATCTAGAAACCCAAATCTGGTTTCCATTTAGAAACCCGATCTGGGTTTCCAGATGGCGTCTGGGTTTTCAGATAAAAACCCAGATCGGATTTCCAGACGACGTTTGGAAACCATCTAGAAACCCAGACGTCGAACTGGCGTCTGGGTTCCAGAACCCAGATCGGCGTCTGGTGGAAACCCAGACGCCTATCTGGGTTCTGGAACCCAGATCGGCTGGTGAAGAAAACAAAAAAAAAAAAAAACAAAGAGAAGAAGGAGAAGAATGAGAAGAGAGAGAGAGAAGAAAACAGAGAAATAGAAAAAGAAGAGGAAGAAGAAAAAGACGAGAGAGAGAGAGAGAAGAGTGAGGGTAATGGATTTTAAAAATTAAGGGTATTTCCGTCTTTTTACCTTATTTTGTCATTTTCCAATTATATTAAACGGTCTAACGTGATCAAAGGAGATGTCATTATTATAAAATATAAAAGTAGTTTTCGATTGTAATAATACTAGTTGTGAGTAATTTCCTCTTCAAATAATTAAATTTTTTATTTCGTTTGTGTATAGATTTATTTTTTTAATTTTTAAATATAGTTTAATATAAATTTTTAAATTTCAAATTGTCATTTTAAAAAAAGGTTCCAGAACCGGAACCGAAACCGTTACAGAACCGACGGTTCCAGAACCAAACTGGAACCGTTTTATTTCGGTTAAGGTTTCGGTTCTAACTTTTCTAAAACCGAAATCGGAACCGAAACCGTACCGAACCGTGGTCATGTCTAATTACATATGTTCACACCTCATTATTGGTTGCCTAGTCAATTTCACATTTTATCTTCATACTTTCCTAAAGGGTTTTTTTTTTTTTTTTTTTAAGGTAAATACCCAGGTTCAAATCTTATGAAATCTCAAAAAACTAACACCTTTAACATCGTCAAATAGAATTTGATGAACACTACTTGGAGGAGAAGTAAACATAGGATAGCTAGTAGGAAGGGCCATTGCATAATTGGTCAAAGAGTCAGCGCAATGATTTCCTTCACGATAAACATGTTTGATATGAATATCTTGATCATGATCAAGCATACGACGAATATCACGCACCATATTAAGATTAGCATTTTTACAGTTATCATAACCTGTAATCAAATTAACCACACATAAACTATCAATATCTAAAATGATCTTTTTAATATTTAGATTCCAAGTTAATTTAAGCACATGTCATATGCCCTATAATTCAGCAGCCACCGGAGTATAAATCCCAATGTTCATCGAAAACCCTATCACTCAATCTCCTTTTATTATCTCAAATTACTCTCCCAATGTAGGCCATAGACGAAGATCATTTAACAACTCTATCGGAATTTAGCTTATAAAAACCTTGTGGAGGAAGAGCCCAACCAATTAATCTTTTTTGCTTCTACATGACATTTCTCCTCAAATCATTATAAAGTCGCCTACTATTCAAAATATCCTTAACTCGAGCAATAATAATTGTTACCGAATTATGCACTTACTTTGAACTAGGCTTAAAGATTTCTTGATTTTGCCATTGCCATAAAAACCAGTAGCTCACCCCAAAACAAGAGGCTAATCAAGCTAACGAGAGGCATCGAAGTTCGTATGATTCCTTAAATTTGCTTGAAACCAATCCTTGAAAGAAATTGAAAAAAAAAAAAAAATCCTGCCATTTCGACACTGGAACCAATTGCATCCATACCTTATTGGCATCCCCACCTTCCTGACATCCCTACAAACATGTTGAGCATGATCAATATCCTTTGTACTTTCAAAGCACCGATGACAGACATCATCCTCCGTCATGCCCTTATTTTCTTTCAACATTACTTGAAAGTCTCTGACAACGATAAATTATAATACAATCACACAAATATTTACCCTCTTGCGAAAAGTTTTTACTTTGCAATATTATCGTTGTTTCCATAATTTCTTAACATTCTTGTGATGAATAATTATCAATCTTATTTTCTTCTAATTGGATCATTTTGGTCAATATATAACAAAAATTTCTATAAACTTATAATTTAATAAATACTTATAGAATGTTTTTTTTTTTTAAAAAAAAAAAGAAAATATTTTATATATTTATTATTTTATTTAATTCACAAACCAGATATTTATTCACACAATAACTTTTTATATTATTAGAGTAGATATTTAAGTTTAGTTTAACCTTTAATAACTTGTTTGTTTTAACATTAGTATATTTTTCTTGTGCTAACTTAAAGTCTAAATTTTCCAATTGCCTCCCTCTTCCCCTATCAAAATAAAAATTTTGACTCCTCATTCGTTACTACAATAATTATATATATACATACGTGTACATACTTTTACCTCGAATCTACCATACTAATTATATATTTATTTGAAGAATTTAATTATTGTTATTTCCATAAGAGCGAATTACAATTTACTCACCTGATTGAAACGCTTTTACAAGCGGAACAATATTTTCATCTTTATTACAATTTAGCCTCCAACCGTTAATGAAGTCAGTTAGAATTAACCGATGGAAGGGTAAAATTGTCTTTTGATATTAATTTTTAATTAAAGATAGATTTAAAAATATATATTACAAAATAAAATTAAATATACGATTTTCTTCTTCCAGTTCAATCCAGTTCAAAATCTGGTTTCCAGTGGCATGAAAACCCAAAATATGATACCAACATCATCAATCCTGTGACATCCCGGCTCCCAAGATCGCCACTTCCTGTGACATCCCGGCTCCCAAGATCGCCACTCAATCGGTACTGTTCCCTCCCCTGGGGATTTTTCTCGCCTTCCCCACCTCTCGAACCTGGCACCTGGGGCTTAATACCAAATTCTTAGAGAAGTGGGTACCAATTGAGCTTAGTAGCTCAATTGGTACCCACTTCTCTAAGAATTTGGTATTAAGCCCCAGGTGCCAGGTTCGAGAGGTGGGGAAGGCGAGAAAAATCCCCAGGGGAGGGAACAGTACCGATTGAGTGGCGATCTTGGGAGCCGGGATGTCACAGGAAGTGGCGATCTTGGGAGCCGGGATGTCACAAATCCACTCCTGGAAACCAAAAAATAACCTCAAACATCATCGATCAAACCTAACTTTATCAATCTCCCACAAAACCATCAACCCAACATTATCAATCTCCCACAAACAATCATCCAAAATCAACCCAAACAATTATCAATTCAACAACAAAATCTGATAATGAACTCATCTGGGTTCGTCAGAACCCAGAACTCAGATCTGGGCATGAACCCAGATTCTGGGTTCATCACGAACCCAGAATCTGGGTTCGTAGTGAACCCAGTCTGAGTTCACGAACGAACCCAGCTGGGTTCGTCAGGAACCCGATCTGGGTTCTCAGGAACCCAGATCTGGGTTCACGAACGAACCCAGATCTGGGTTCCCGTCAGCGAACCCAACTGGGTTCTCAGGAACCCAGATCTGGGTTCCTGTCAGCGAACCCAGCTGGGTTCGCTGACAAGAACCCAGATCTGGGTTCGTCAAGCGAACCCAGAGAAGAATAACAGAAGGGAAAAAGAAGAAGGGAAGAAGAAGAAGAAACGGAAGAAGAGGAGAAGAAGAAGAAGCGGAAGAAGAGGAGAAGAAGAATGAGAGGAAGAGAGAGAACAGTAGAATGAGAGAAGATGAGTTGACCGAAGTATATAATTGGTCAACTTCAGTCAAAGGGCAATTTCGTCTTTTTACCATTTTTGTATCGTTTGTCGTTAAATGTAACGAATTTTATTAACGGTAGGGGGGTGAATTGTAATAAAGATGAAAATATTGCTCCGCTCGTAAAAGCGTTTCAATCAGGGGGGTAAATTGTAATTCAGTCTTTCCATAAATTAGATCTTTTCTGTGGTCCAAGTCAACAGAATCCTAAAGAAAACTTGTGGTATTAAGACAAGACAGTAACTGTGCGACAACTTGATATTTTCAAAAAGCTACTACGTACTGCATTTCTCTGCGTGTTCAAGCAATAATTGTCCTGACTCATCGACTGTATCGGTCTCCAATGCCTGACTCAGCTTCTCCGTCACAAACAAAGACACCGTCTTCTTCTTCTTCTTCATCGTTTCCATGGCTTTTTGCGTTTGTTTTACTGGCTCCAGTGGGGGCGGCTGTCATAGTTTATCAGCTCGATTCCTTCCAGCCGGCTCCTTTGCCGCTTCACGAGCTGGCAAAGTCGCCAGTGACGGCGCCTGCAAGCAATGATCGCATGCTGCGAGGATCGGAGCTGGTGGGGTTGGGGATCCTGAAGGGGCCGGAAGAGGTTGTTTATGACTCTGAGTCTGGATTCGTCTACACGGGGTGTGAAGATGGGTGGGTCCGGCGAGTTAAGGTCAGTGAGCCGGCTGCGTCGTCGTCATCGGCGGAGTTGGTGGTGGAGGACATTATCAACACTGGTGGCCGGCCGCTTGGAATCGCTCTTCGAAACAACGAAATTATTGTTGCTGATGCTTACAAGGTTTGTGACAAACTGTCGTGTACTCTTGTTCGATGATGTTGATTATTTTTGTGAGTGGCTGTGAACGATTTTGTCATGGCAGCAATCATTATAATTTATTCATTGCTAACATGATATTAAACTTTAGAGTGTATAGGTATCTGATTCACACTCTTATCTTATTTATATATCGTCTTGTTGCATATCTTATACCACAAAAGATGTTTAATATATGTTTGTTATATATTATCTGTCCACGTTATACATGAATAGATGGCGAAACTTAAATACTGTGGCAGAGCTATTTCTTATCAATTTAAGTTTTTGAATCCGATGGTAGCAAACAATAATTGTGATTTTTACCTTAGAGGAATCATGTATAATAATGTTATTCATAATGTTTTGGTCATTATTAGAAACAGTCGGTATTACGTGACTGTCTACACTAGAGAGATTTTTACGTTACTAGTCTATGATGAAACATTGGAGTTTTCTTGTAACAGGGGCTACTCAGCATAAGGGGGAATTCTACTTTGCTTCTAACGGATGAGGCCGGTGGTCAAAAATTCAAGCTCACAGACGCTGTGGACATTGCTGAAGATGGCATGATTTACTTCACAGATGCTTCTTACAAGTATAATTTGAAGGATCATAGATTTGATTTTTTGGAGGGGAGGCCCCATGGCAGGTTATTGAGCTTCAACCCGAAAACCAGGACAACACAGGTTCTGGTTTCGGATATCTACTTTGCCAATGGAGTTGCTGTCTCACCAGACCAAACTTTCGTTGTTTTTTGTGAAACTGTCATGTATGGTTTGTTGTTGTTGTTCTTGTTCTGTTTTATAATCTTTGGTTTCCATATTGGCTTTTCTGTTTGGATAATAAGGCATTGAACATGTTTTGTTTTGTGTTGCAGGAGAAGGTGTAAAAGGCTTTACATCAAAGGTGAGAAATCAGGAAGAGTAGAGAAGTTCATTGATGACTTGCCTGGTACACCCGATAACATCCATTATGATGGACAAGGTCTTTTCTGGATTGGATTAAACGCGGTAATCACAAGTCTTCGGTTCATGATTATGTTGCATAAAAGTTGACGCGATAACGTCCATTATGATGGACAATTAATTTGCAATTGTCACGTAAGTTCCAATCCAATTTCTTCATCTAGGTTCGACGAACCCAAATGAAGAAACTCTTCCATCCGAGTTCGTCGAATTAGGTTCTCATCGAATCCAAATGACAATTGCAAATCAATTTTCATGCATAATATCAAAGATCTTTTGAAGTTCACAATTATTTTATTTTTAATATAACGTCATTGTCAATTTTTTACGTTATTAACATTTTTATGCAATCATGCAGGAAGTTACTAAAGTATGGGATCTAGTGTTTCGATACCCTTTCCTACGAAAGATTTCAGCAATCATGGAGAGGAATGTAGGAATGCCAAAGGTGTATAAAAATGGCGGGGCTTTGTCCGTTGATTTGGAAGGAAAACCAATCGCTCACTATTATGATCCTAAACTATCAATGGTTACCAGCGCGATTAAGGTTGGAGATCATCTATACTGCGGTATCATAACCAAGCCCTACATTCTCCGCCTCAATCTGCAGAAATATCCTGCGCGAGCCACCACATGAGTGGCTAGTTTACAGTACTCATTTCTACTTCAAATGACACAAAACCTTCAATGCAAATGCTAGATATCAACTAAAACTTAATGTTGGATTTGCTATTTGGTGAAGATTGTAATAATTGATGAACATGAAAATGTAAGGTACAATTTACAGGAAATGTCATCTCAAGAGAGGTTTCCCTAGGCCAATATTGTTTTCGTTCTTTTTATACTTTCAATCGATCATGGAATGGAAATCATAATATGTAAACCCTCCTATTCGTGTCCTTGCATTTGTTGTCGATTTAGATGAATCGTTGAAAGTAATTGGCGGCGGCTTCAAAGTTCTCTTAGTCCATGGCAGTTTTGACGTCGTCCAAGCAGTTGTTGCGCTTGACGATGGCTTCGATGCGGGCAGTGTGCTGTTGACGTGTGATTGGAGTGAGGTCAAGCTCATGGACCATACGATTGACTTGCTTGGCGACGTAGCAGGTGGAGCGGAAGTTGGAGAGCATGTGGTTGGAATCAACCTTAACAATGTCGAGGACCTCAGAGGATTTCTAGGGGTTGATGAGGTGCTTGTCGAGGTCGTGCGTTGGGAGTGGAGGTGAAGCAAGAGTTGACATCTGGGTTCTTTTGAAGATCTGGTAGAACCCAACGTTGTTTTGTTTGTAAACAAATTTGTCAAACACCCAACAAAATTGATTTGGCTATGAAGCAAATTCGTTAAACAACCGAATATTGTGTTGGGTTACTCAGATCTTTCAGGACTTGGGTTGCTTTTCTGTTTTTTTTTTTTTTTTTTTTAAATATTTATAATTTATTTTTTTAAAAAAATTTGTTTTCTTGACATGGAAGACATTTCATTTTTAATTAATTTTTATTTTCATCTTACATCTTTAAAATGGATGCGATAAAAATATTTTTTTTGCTTAATCATAATTTTTATTAACTTTATCTAATTTAAAATTTGAAAAATCATATTAAAAAATAAAAATACCCGTACATTGTCATTGTTGACTGATAACTGGACCATGGTAGGGATTAAATTGATTCACTTTAGGAAAAAAAAAAAAAAAACAGTGACAAATCAAAAAAAGTAGGGATTACAGTGAAAATCTCCCTTATTTTTATTTTTTATTTTTTTTATGTCATTTTCATGTAATTTAAACTATTATTTTCATTTTCCAAAGCACGGGTTGAAAAAATCATAACATTAATGGAAGACAATTAATAAACAAGACAACAACAATAAAGATACATCTCCCAACCAGAAGCACTCCATAGACAAAAACATTTTTAAAAACCCTAAAATATTTTCCATTACACTGTGTTTCCACGATGACTCTGCTATTTCAAAATTTTTCCCACGACACCAGTGTCAGCGAAGACACCATCTCCATCATTATCATTATCGTTTTCATGGCCTTTCACGTCTTTTTTACTGGCTCCAGTGGTGGCAGCAGCTGTGATATTTTATCAGCTCAACTCCTCCCAGCCGGCTCCTTTGCCTCTTCACTAGCTGGCGCCTGCCCCGTTGACGCGCATGCTGCGAGGATCGGAGCTGGTGGGGTTGGGGGTCTTGAAGGCGCCGGAAGATGTTGTTCATCGCTTAAAGTCCGGAGCCGTCTATACGGGGTGTGAAGAAGGGTGGGTCCGGCGAGTTATTCTCAGTGAGTCGGCGGAGTGGGCGGTGGAGGAGTTGATCAACACTGGTGGCCGGCTACTTGGACTTGCTGTTGGAAATAACGAAATTATTGTTGCTGATGCTTATAAGGTTCAATGGTTTATTATGGATATACGTATTTTTTTTGTTACATATATATATTATATAATAATTCAATAATCCGTATGTCCTCACTTTTAAATTAATAGGATTAAAAAAGAGAATGTAATGGATGATTAATGATTCTAATCATTTAAAAGATAAGATGCATGAATTATATAAGTTTTATATATATTTCACTAAGGATTTTTTTTTTTCTATAAAAATTAGGTTTAAAATGTTTCGAACATACATTTTTTTACATATCTTTTAAAAAATAAAATTGGAATGTTTTGAATATATTGTTTTAGACAAAGAAAGTGTTGGATCTTGCACAGGAAAATTTTTATTCTCACTTTTCATTTTATTTCAGTAGTTAGCTTTATTTATTGTTATTATTTAGTTTAGCTGAATTATGTTTTATGATTTTTTTAAGATATATTATCACAATTTTTTAACATGTACACGTAAATACTTAATTTTGTATGTAATGTTCCAAAGATTTAGATTTATGCTAAGCTTAATTCCTGCTTAACTTCGCTAAGCTTTAAAACATCTTATTACATTTTCTCAGACAAAATAGGAACATGTTTTTACGCATGGCATTTATGAAATTGATATGTCATATTCAAAAATATATTAGTTTTATTTTTGTCATAAATGATTGATGATGGTGATTTTCTGACGGATTGTCATATTCAATTGTACTGATTTATTTTGTGTGCGGTTGTGTGAATGATCTTACCGTGGTTGCAATCATCATGATGGTGATTGTATACGCGAGGGGTTCGTCGATGATAATGTTGTGGTCCTTATCAGAATCAGTTGGTAGCATGGGCACATGCGATCTAGAGAGATTTTTTGTGTAATTAGTCTGTGGTGAACCATTGGTGGTTTCTTGTGACGGGCTACTGAGCATAACTGGGAATTCTACTTTGCTTTGAACGGATGAGGCTGGTGGTTGAAAATTGAAGTGACGGACGCTGTTGACATTTGCTAAAGATGGCATGATATATTTCACGGATGCTTCCTAAAAGTACAATTTTAAGGATTATGCCGTTGATGTTTTGGAGGGGAGGCCCCATGGCAGGTTACTGAGCTTCGACCCGAAAACCAGAACAACACAGGTTCTGGTTTCGGATATCTACTTTGCCAATGGAGTTGCTGTCTCACCAGACCAAACTTTTGTTGTCGTCTGTGAAACTGTCTTGTATGGTTTTGTTGTTGTTGTTGTTCTGTTTTATGAATTTTAGTTTCTGTCTTGGCTTCTCTGCTGGGATTGGATATTAGGCATTGAACACGTTTTGTTATGTGTTGCAGGAGAAGGTGTAAAAGGTATTACATCCATGGTGAGAAATCAGGAACAGTAGACAAGTTCATTAATGACTTGCCTGGTATCCAGATAACGTCCATTATGATGGACAAGGTCTTTTCTGGATTGCATTAAACACGGTAATCAGGAGTTTTTCGGATGTTTTCAGAGAAATGTCTTACATGACGGCTACAAATTAATTTTTATTCAATCTAATGTTACCGTCAATGTTTACATTATCAACATTTTTGGGCAATCATGCAGGAAGTTACTAAACTTTGGGATCTTGCGTTACGATACCCTTTCCTAAGGAAAATTTTTGCAATTGTTGCCAAAGATGCTTAAAAATGGCGGGGTTCTGGCCGTTGATTTGGAAGGAAAATCAATTGCCTATTACTATGATCCGGAACTATCAATTATTACCAGCACGATTAAGGTTGGAGATCATCTATACTGCGGTTCCTTGACTAAGCCTTACATTCTTCACCTCAATCTTCATAAATATCCTGCAGTGGCCACTGTGTGAGTGGCTAGTTTTCTGTACTAGCTCCTGCTTCACAAGTGATTGAGTCCTTCAAACACAAGTGCAAATACTAGATATGAACCGAAACTCAATGTTGGATTGGCCATGGTATAAGATTGTAACAATCTGAAAATACAGAAATGGAGGTTACAATTCGCAGGAAATTTTTATCTCAAAAGAGACTCCCCAAGCCCGCTGCTTTCTCTCTTAGTATAAATTTCTGCACCTTTCCAGTTGAAGTTCTTGGTAGATCTTCGAAAAGCACTGTCCGTGGAGCCATATAATGTGGCAAATGATCACGGCAAAACTTGATTATCTCTTGTGCATCAATATCAAATCCCTCTTTTAGTTTCACAAATGCACAAGGTGTCTGTCCCCAGTGATTATCTGGCCGTGCAACTACAGCAGCCTCAAGAACAGCTGGATGACTAAACAAAACAGTTTCTACCTCCACCGAGCTTATATTCTCTCCGCCAGAGATTATAACATCCTTCAACCGATCCTTTATTTCTATGTAGCCATCAGGATGCTTCACTGCAAGATCCCCACTATGGAACCAACCACCATGAAAAGCTTCTTCCGTTGCTTTCAAGTCATTTAGGTATCCACTCATTACAGTGTTTCCTTTGAACATGATTTCACCAATTGTTTTACCATCAGCTGGTACACTTTTCATGGTGACCACATCTTTTATGTCGACATCCTCTAGCGCGACATGTTGCATTCCCTGTCTAGCTTTCATCCTAAATCGCTCTTCTGGAGGCAGAGAATCCCATTCAGGTTTCCACGTGCAATAAGTCCCCGGCCCATAAGTCTCCGTGAGTCCATACAAGTGGGACACACGGAAACCCAACTCTTCCATCTTTTGCAGGATCTGCGGGGGTGGAGGTGAACCGCCTGTCATCACATCCACCACATGAGGAAGCGGCTTCCGATCACTGACTGGTGAGTTCACAATCATGTTAAGGACGGTTGGTGCTCCTGACAAATTTGTCACATTATGCAAAGCTATATTCTCAAACACATGTTTTGGGGTGACTCTTCTAATGCATATGTTAGTGCCACCCTGAGCTGCCACGCCCCAAGTGAGACACCACCCATTGCAGTGAAACATCGGCACAGTCCACAAGTACACAGGCAACGGACCCATTTCATGAAGAAAAACCGTTGCAAGGGCATTTAGATATGCTCCCCTGTGACTATAAACAACCCCTTTAGGCCGCGATGTTGTGCCAGAAGTATAATTCACACTAATCGGATCCCATTCATTATCCACTTTCCTTATCTCAAACTCGCTATCTCCCATTCGAAGCAGACTTTCATACTCATACTCACCACTTGAAGATTCACTGTCAGATTCAACAATCAAGACTAGAATCGGTGGCTTCATTCGAGACTTCACAAGAAGATCAAGGGCTCCTCGAGCAATTGGAAGTAACTGGTAGTCTACAAACACAACCTTTGCATTAGAATGTTGAAGCAGGACTGACACCATAGCAGAGTCATGGCGTGTGTTCAATGTACAGAGAACCGCCCCTGCCATTGGAACCCCAAAATGCAGCTCATACATTGCTGGAACATTAGGGGCCAGTGTTGCTACCTGCGATGCTCGCATATATATTTAGTAGATAATTTAAGCATGATAAAGCTCATTATCAGAATTTATTATTCTAATATTACGTTGACGGTATCAGTACGGTAATTTGATCCAAACCATCAAAAATTCAATCAAAAGGTAACTAGAAATGCACACATCACATCTTCACAAAGTCATCACAATGATACTGAGAATCTTTATTTTCAAACTACCACCAATAATTCTCCCTCAAAATAAGTGATCACCACACAAACAAATAAGCACACATTGTAATATCCATCCGAAACTAATCACATGAAAAATTAAATCTAAATCAAATGAAATGAAAATCACATGATTCCTTGATCAGCCTTGAAATTGCAAAAACAAAAAACAACCCAGAAGAGCAAATTAAACAATCATTTTGCAAAGAACGAAAAAACAAACAACCCAGAAGAGCAAAATGATCAAAAGAGAGAACATGAAGATGAAAAGTCAAGACAGACCACATCACCACGAGAAATGCCCAAGTGGGTGAGAGCAGAAGCCAGTTGAAGACAACGTTGATGAGTCTGACTCCACGTGTACTTGATAGAGCCATAGACAACCGATGTCCGGTCCCTGTAGACCTTGGCAGTCCTCTCCAGGAAGCTGACAGGTGAGAGAGGCACGTGGTTGGCCGAGCAACGAACCAGACCCTCCATTGATTTCCTTGACTCCGGCTCCAAACCGGCACCAAAACGAGAGAAGCCACGAGAAGCTTGAGGTGGCAAGTGTTTGTTGACTCGAATCAGACGACAGAGTGAGTTCCTGAATATGTTGTTCATGGCGTTGAATTGGGAGATGTTGCAGATATATATCAATAATTATATATTTTTTGTTTACCTTTGAAGTTGGAAAGTGAAGTCAACTAAGCAAAATGAATTTTTTTTTTTTTTTAACTGATGGTTTGTATCTGACATGTCTCTCAAGTACTTTGTAACCGGCTAGTTGGATGTCTGTGTGTTTGTGACGACTGAGAGAGCATGGCAGCCGTCATATATAATATAAAATAAAATTACGGAGTAAGCGATGTGTCGGTCTCGATTTTCTCTCTCTTTTTCATGAATGATATTAACTTGATAATTAAAAGCTTGAAAATAAAGTTTTAATTATCTTATTGATTAAATAAAGATATCTGTTAATAATAATTCTGAAGTGTTCTTCAATAATCATCTATCTAAGTTATTGATAAATAATCTTATTAAATCAATAAATTAATGAAACCTAATAAATAAATAAATATGAATTACTGTTTTTATATAGTTATAGATAAATGGATTATTGGATGTTAAAATTAAAATTTTAAGTTAATTTTAACTTTTGATTGACTTTGTCTAGGCCATGGGAGAGTAAAAAGTGGATATACAGAGTGCTTGACTTGCGATCATGTAAATGGTTACATGTTGAAAATTAAAAATTTTAAGTTATAGGGGAAGTTAATAGTGTTGGGCTCAATGTGCAAAAGTTGTTTTCGCTGTTTATTATGGATGATAATTATTGAATGGATATAATGAATAGATAATATAGTTTTATCCCTTATGATCAGTTAGAGTCCATTTAATGGTTTATAATTCAGTGCTTGGACTGTACAAGATTATGATATGGGGTTTGAAATGGTAACAGAGTTGGCAGCATTTATGCGTTTGTTATATATTTTTAGTAACAATTAAAGATAAGTACCAAAAATGTGTCATTTATGTAATTAATGTTCTATTTGGTGCATAAGATTAATGTAAATAATAAATAATAAAAATTAATTAATTAAATATAATTTATTTTTAAATAATATTAAAAGATTTTAATTTATATATAAATTTATTTTAAATAAATTTATAAATTTAAATCTATTTAATATTATAATAATTATTTTATTATATTGATTTTATTAAAAAAAAATTTAAAAAAAATCCCACATGAGTGGGATTTCATTGTAGGTTAGTGAGCACATGCCAAAAATGGCAATAGAGTCTTTTTACTTTTTTGTTTTTCCTTTTTTTGTGAGCTGAAAATGGCGATAGGGTTGGCAGCCTGAAGATAAAGAACCAAAATTGGTCAGCCAAATGGAAGATTACAGTACTCAATAAATGACACATTTGGCATTTTATTACGCACAATCTTATCTGTGTCTCTATAGATTTTAGTACACACATCCTTATCTCTATCTCTGCAGGAAGAGACGGACAAGATTTTTTTTGTGTAGACAACTAATTATTTTAACCATAAAATGGAAAAACAAAGTTAATGAGTATTTAAATCAAGATTAAAAACAGGTTTTAAATCAATAATGATGTATATATAAATAATTTTTATTATCTTAATTTGATTATAACTCATAATTAATGAAAAAGTAATATTAATCTTCCTAAATATTTTTATTTAAATTCATGCTAAAGTTATCAATATTATATTAATTATCACATCATCTAATGATTTATAAGATATTGATAACTTACGTGTCACATCATTTAGTTATGAATTTAGATAAAAAATTTAAGAAATCTAGCACTATTCTTCAGAAATTCTTATAAACTAATTGAAAATTTAACAATTACCATGAAAATGAAAGGCAATAGACCCCTATATATATAAATATATATAAGTAAAAAGAATTATAAAGTTATATACGATTTGAGTGGGTTAGACACTATGTATTTTGGTGAATTGTTCAAGGTACAGGCTTAGCTAACTAGCACGAGTCACTTAACAAAATCTATTTTTCAATTGTTCAAGATACATTATTGTTGCGTTTACTCCTCTGGACTACTTGACGTTTAGTCTGGTCTCCATATCCTTTCAACTTGTGTGATCTTGTCGAACTTATCACATAATCCCGAACGTTGAGAGGGAATTTGGATAGCAATAGCATGTTAATTTTGTCATTCTCATGCATTATATGTTGATATGTTACGTATTGACAATCCTTACTGATCACCATTAGTTTCTCTCTCAAATTCAATCTTATTATGAGGGAAGACTTCAAATTTTACAGCTTAAATTAGAACTGATTTAGTTTAGTAAGTCCAAGAAATTGTTATCTTCTCTTTTCAATAAGAGATCATAATTATTTCAATTGATATCTTGAAAGATAACAGGTGAAGACCTAGCTAGGCACCATGGACTACTTAGTTTGTCAATTTGACTTGCCTAATATATTTAGGATAAAAATTAAGGTTGCATCAAATTCAAATGAGAGACATTTTCATTTGACTACATTTATTTTTTCAAGTCACTCTATACAGCATAATTAACCAATCACATACATGTAAATTAATCTAACTACAGAAAAGTCACATACAATCCCACAATGAAAAAGTTGTTTGGATTTGTATAAATAAACATAATGTATATATTTCATTCAAATCATATTATGCAATACAAATAGTAATGTATGATTTCATAGATAATATGTATTCAAATACCTTTTATATATTTTCTTTAAATCTTAATGTTATGCAAAATCGCAAGTGGACGAGCCGAATATGTAATAAAATGATAAAAGAAGTATCGTTTCACGGGGATTGTTGTTAATTAATGCCCAAAATTAAAATAACTCAGCTTTTATTTGGTAGGCAAATTTTTGAGTAAATGAGTTAAAAACTACAACTAAATTAATTGCAAATATAGATTAATTCAATGAATAAAAATTCTAAGGTTCTGATTTCACCATAACTAATCTGTTTCTCCCCTTTATTCTTTTTAACAAAAATTAATTATCCAGTTGCTAGTCCAGATTTCCTGAATTTTTCACATAACCTCTCCCAAGGTCTAAGGAAAATACCCTATAAAATTTAACTGCTATGTTCCCATGCAAGTCAAAACATTAAATGAGTCATTAAAATTTATGGATTTTTTTTATAAACTACACAAACCGTGCAGGTATATTCCTATCTTACATATAATTTATGATATTAAATACAATGAACTAAACATATAAATCAGCTTCCGCTATCATTATGATTAACAATTCAACTAAATAGTGGCTAGCTATTTAGAAGCATTAAAAACAGTATTAAATGTATCAACCAAAATAGAAAATCTTTAATTGAATTGAACAAAGGGTTGGAACATCAAAGTTAGACTACATCATAACCTTAGAAAAATAAATTACTCTATGCTTAAATTAAAACTTATAAAAACTAGAAGATTAAACATAACAAAAGATAAGAAAACTTAGTGGATTCAAGTTTCACCGTAGAATTTTTTCCTCTGTTTTGCTCTTCCTCTCCAAGCTCTCTCTCTCTTTCTCTAAACTACTTATTATTTTGGTTTTTGATGAGATCTTTGGAATGGTGATTCTAAGGCCTATTTATAGGCAAAGTTCACATTTGATTACATCATCGCATGCATCATCTTTTCCTAATTTTTCACTCTTTTGCATCATCGCTTGCATCATGGTTCACCTACTTCATTCAAGTCAACTTTCATAATACATCATTGTTTACATCATGGTTCACCTACCCTATGCAAGTCAATTTTCATATTACATCATTGTTTACATCATAATTTTCATTACATCATTTCTTACATCAACATGATATAATATTTATTTTTAAAATACTCGATCTTTAGACTATGATGATTTATTTGTGCGATCTCTGATTCGAGTAATTCTTGAGGCGATGAACTACTTCGAATGACATTTATTTTGTAGCGATGATCTTGTCTAGAACAATAATACTTGGTGGGATCTATGTGCGCTTTTTCACTAATTTTATTCTGAAAATAAAAATATAAAAACATAAAATAATTTACTTAATAATAATAAAAATATCAAGAACTAAATAAGAATTCAAATTTTAAAAAGATAAAATAATTATCACTTAACATTCAAAAGGATATAATTAAACCATTATATATACATTTATGATTAACTAATTACATTTTGAACCAATTGGTCTGACATACTTTGATTTGTGAAAAAAAAACATCTATAAAACTTAAAACATTAATATTGAGTGACTGCTGATTGCATGGAGTTTCTCTGTCAGGTTAGTTGTACGAGACCGTAAATCTGTACAGCTTCATTGCACATGACAAGCTATATCTATATACATAGCTCTATATACGAATCCACCAAAGTACATACAGAAACAGGAAGAAAGATTCAGACAATAAAGCAAACAAGGCAAACCCGCTTTCTGATTCAAAACAATCTTCTGACAAAACTATTTTGTATCACAGAAATCTTTAATCAATCAAAAGCTAGCTACCCTCTCATTGATAGCACAAAAGAGAGGAAACCATACGTACCCAGAAGCTAGAAACCGTAAAAAGGAAACTTAGCTTGGTTTTTGAGTCTCCAATGATGAAAAGACGATTTGATCTGAAGAAGAAGAAGAGGAGGAGGAGGAACAGAAGAGGGGGGCTCAGAAGACGGTGATAAGAGTGACAAGATCATCTGTGTTGTTTACAAGAGAGATGGGATTTATTATTAAGTCACAGCAGTCATCGTCAAGGGAGAGACATTTTGGTTGTGGTGGCCATATATGGTGGTGGTAGTAGTAGTAGTAGTAGTACTTCTTGTTGTTGTTGTCGTCGTCGTCAAGTTGATGAATGTGAGAGGGACTTGAGTGAAGCAAAGAAGTACTACAAACGACATAGGGTCTGTGAACAACATGCCAAGGCTGTTGTCGTTTTGTTCAAAGGCAATCTTCAGTCAGCAGTGTAGCAAGTAATTTTTTTACATTCGATAGCAGACATGTAAAAACTTGGTGGTATAAAAATGTGATTCAACAAGTGACATGCATTTTGTTTTCGTATTCGAAGTGTTATTATTTTTTTTCTTTGGTTGTCTATGTTTTGCAGTTTTGGGCTATTTTACTTTTGTATTTGCATTTGCAATAGCTTTTTAAGTTGAGTGCTAAAAGTAATTATCTTTTTTGCCTTCTAAATGCGATGCATCAGATATTTGTTTGTTTATAGAAAATAGAAGCCATTCAAATACTTGAGGAAATATGTTTGGTTGTAGTGTTGTTGTTATTAGTATTATTATTATTTTGACATTGGTTGATTGTTATTGTTAAGAAGAATTTTATTCAAAGTTAATTTAAAAGATTTCAGTGTCCTAATATTTATTTGAAAAAAAAAAAAATCAAGCTATCCTTAGAAGTTAGTTTTATGTTTTCTAAATAGTGAGTCCATGTTGAAGATAGCCAAATAAAACTATCTTATTTAATATAATTTATATAACAATAATTAATAGAATTTATATAACACTGATTAAAATTTATATAACACCGATTAAGCATAAATGAGTATTATGTCGTTATAGACGGAAGAGAAAAGAACAAATATACAACTCTCTTCCTAATGCAAATTAAATTTAATATAGTCAATACAAGTCTTGCGAACCACTAATTAAACACAAGTAAATGTTGATTGGGCTAAAATAAGTGAAAGTAATTGAATTTAACCATTAATAGCTAGGACACTGAATTTATTAAACCAATGTACACTGAAATGAAAAGAATCAATAGTGGAAAACGACATTATTCAATCCTTTGACCATAATGGTATACAGGAAAACAAACATTACACAAACCTACAACTTCTAACAATATATATGCACACATATACCACTTGAGAGAGTATTAAAAGTGGAAGTCAATAAATCTAAAACTAGGAAGGTAGCTCACTCCTCAATCAAATATGATCATTGCAAGATGAAACAACCTGTAATCAGCAAACTCAATCAAAACCGGAAAAGAAATAACCAAACTCGTTCCCAGCACTTCCAATTGCTGTGAGTTAAAATCTTATTTTCCAGCACCATGCGAAAAATTAGATCGCTTCCCTTCACAGGGATTCGAGTTACATGTTACAGAACATTGTCTTCATAATTAAATCGAGATTATTCGGATGAACAGATATTTGTCAACTGTAATTCGAGGAAAATCAAAAAATGAAAAGAAAGTCAAGTTGAATGATTTAAGAGAAAAATTTTGGAAAGATCAGCAAGCTAAATCTATGTCCACGATCAGTCTAGAGCAGTGATGACTGCATCCACAACTTCTTGGGTGGTGCTGGTTCCTCCAAGATCTTTTGTCCTGTACTTGCCCTCTGATATTACTCGTTTGACAGCGGTTTCTAATCGATCAGCGAATGAAGGAAACTGGAGATGTCTCAGCATCATGGCAGATGAAAGCAGCACGGCTACTGGGTTTGCTTTCTTTTGTTCGACTAGTTTGTCATTGCCCACGTTTCCTGCTGAAGCACCTTGTTCAAAGATGGCATGATCAGCCCCAACATTGCCTGCAACACGGTACCAACCACGGGTAAATCTCAACTGGATTAAATTCTTGAAAGATTAAAGCATGAAACACAAAACCCCATGACAGAAAATCCCTAAGGTAAAAGTAAGATCAATTTCTAATTAATTTGTATGTGTGTATACAAGTAAACATAAAACAAAAGAAGTAATACAGGAATCAGGTGGAGGTTTGAAGGGACTAATTCAAATTTAATTTTTATCTATCAAATCTCACACCCAGAATATTATTGAACATGTCAAGTCAAGTCCACTTTCAATTTGTATCTACTATGTTTCATAACACAAAAACATTGTAAAATTAAGGCTTCAAATCTTCTTCTGTTAACAACTTAAATGAACATATAGGAATATCATGCCACCTATGAAAGAGAGAAGCCAAGAGGGATGTCTCCTAAACTTTGAGGCATTAATTCTGTGCATCTGCGACGAAAGGCCTCAATGGATTGGCCATGTCCCAGGCCTGAAGATCATTTTTTCAGATATCTTTAACAAAAGAGGGATTTATTGTATGAGATGCATATAAGTGAGATCTTGAAGCAATAAATTTCATAATTTTCTCTCCCAGAAATCATATATGCCACCCACACGTCAGTCATTTGAGTTAAAAACACAATTCTATGTTCTGTTTTTCGCACCACAATTAACAATAAAGCCCTCTCGCTTGACTATGATCTTACATATATATATTCGTATTTTATCAAATAAATACTCCTTGGGCATAGTCCCTTACTATTAAACTTCTCTGTGTTAAGGGCTTATGGTATAATGAGCAAGAGCAACACACTATTCATAGAATGTTACCCATATACAGACTAAACTTTATCCATAATCCTTATAAAAGAACACAGTAACACAAATATGTGAGATAAAACTTATGACATTTTCTTCCTACTTAAAAAGAATATCATCATAATGATTCCACCACTTCACCGAGCTGCCTAAGCTTCTTGGACCAATAAATTGCATTTAAACCGCACTTTTTGAAGAGAGAAAAGACAAGGTTTATAAACATATTTTTCTTAATCAGAGAGAACAATAAACATAACTCATGCTTTCAAATTAACTGACTTTAGATAAGTTAGCTTCATAGTGATTCACCACATTCCACATCATGATGGAGAGGAAACGTTTAAGAAACAGTAATCAATACAACGAACTTAAAATGTAAAACATGGAAATAAACATACCTCCCGGCATGACCCCTGTGCCACCTGCAATACCTGCTGCTGTGTTTGCAACTAGATTACCATAAAGATTGGGTGTCACCTAACAAATAGCAACCAGCTTAAATCAGCTAAGTAAAACCTCTACCATTGACCATTAGAACAGGAAAAAAAATTGAAGAAGTCAAGACAGAAATCCATTTATCCCAAAAAAAAAAAAAAAAGGACAGATGTCCATCACTGAAGTTGCAAGAAACCACAATCAAAGATGAGCAACAAGACACCATATCAAATGATGATCATTAATAGTGCCAAAGTTTAAATATCCATATTGAACACATTTCAGTAAAAATTAGACTCAAGTCAAAAATCAGATATGTTCTCAACAGAAAACAAGAAAATCCAAATTCCATCTCTGATTTTATAACTTTCAACTATATAGTTAGTGTCTGTTTCAAACCGTTTCCAAAATGAATATATAATAATACAAATAACCCCTTTATTCTTCAGATTCATATAAAGAGGACTTCCAATTTCTCTAGTTAGCAACCATGCAACATGTTACTTCATCAAAATTACTTAAATATAATAATTTATAGAATCTCATAAAAGTCTATAGCCTTAAAACCCACTAGTATTTCTGACACTCTCTGTGGAATTGGTAACATAATCTCAAAGGCAAATCTCTCGTCCTAGATGGCCTCCTCAATTTTAACAAACAATGCTCAGTGTTAAGAGAGAAACTACAGCCCAGCATTAAACTATATTTGCAATATCCAGGTCATGGTTTACAATGATCTTATCATTACACCATCACTTATTTTTAGTTGGTTTATGTAAAATTCAACGTTATTCCAACAAGCATGAGGTGAACTTTTAAGCAGTGTTTGATTAAACGCCAACATCCAGCAACAAAGCACAGACTACAGCATCTTAGAATTCACTTAAAAACCGAGTGCATACTACTTCTACTAGTTTACACAGAATTCAATATAAGATTTGATTGCATACCATGACATCAAATTGCTCAGGTTTTGAAACAAGCTGCATGCAGCAATTGTCCACAATTATCTCATTGTACTTGATCCCAGGATACTTAGTAGCAACCTCTCGACAAGACTCCAAGAACAACCCATCAGCAAGCTTCATAATGTTCGCTTTGTGTACAGCAGTCACCTTCTTTCTGTTGTTCAGATACGCATACTCGAAAGCATATTTAGCAATTCGCTCCGAACAGAACTTTGTTATCACCTAGCAACTGGTAGTATTAGTGCTAAAACAAGGTAGGCTCACAATTCAACAAAAACAAATACTTGCTAAACTTGATCTACTACACTAGAAAATCTTCCATGGACGTTGGATTGGTGTGGTATACTGATGTTGGCCCAACTTTTCAATAATAATGTGATACCTGATTCCTCTTTTACGAGAATTCGTATCACTGATACATCATTATTGAAAGGTTATACCAACGTCAGCATACCAAGACCAATGGAGTGCCTTGGAAAATTTTCTCCTATTACACATTTACAAGCACGGTCAAGCAGGCAATGGATCGATACCTTAAGGCTTTCGACGACACCGGGGACGACTTCGTGTTCGAGGCCAGAATACTCGCCCTCTGTGTTCTCTCTGATGACGACGATGTCGACGTTTTCGTGGCGCGTCGGGAGTCCAGGGAGATTGAAGCAGTTGACAAGCGAGGCGTACAAGTCAAGCTCCCGCCTTAGCTGCATGTTGAGGGAGCTGACGCCGCCGCCCATCGGTGTCGCCAGGCCTCCTTTGAGGCAGACCTTGTTCTTCTTGATCGACTCGATCACCTCCTGTGGCACCTTCTTCATGTCGCCGTGCACCTCGTACTTCTCGAAGTAGACAGGCGCGTGCATCGCCTCCATCACCTGTTCCACCGCGCCCGTCACAAGCGGACCGATTCCGTCTCCAGGTAGTAGTGTCACGGCGCGTGGTGCGCCGTCACCTGGCCGTGGCATGTAGGTCACCGATCGGGTCGGGATTAGGAATCTGGAGCACTGTTTGAGCAGAGGGATGGACCGTCGGGCCATCGGGTCGGTTATTTGGATTTTCGATTTGAGAGAGCTTTTGTGTCTCTTTTTTTTTTAATTATTATTATTTTTGTTATATTTCTGTATGCGTTTACGAGCCATGAAAGAGAGGGCAAGTGAGTCTGCGAAGAAGAATAATTGGTGTAATTGGACGCGATCGAGACCATGCCAGTAGTGTGGTCTGTAGTGGGACGTGGCGGTGGTTGATTGGAGAGAAACGGTCAAACCGGCGGGGGCTTAAGCCGGTGTAATTTGACTTTGAAAGTTGATTTCAATATTGTTTTTATTTTTTCTCAAAAAAAGAATATTGTTTTTTTTTAACTATATATATTTTGAGAAGCCTATTTTTTCCATTATTGAATAACATGCCGATCCTATTTTTTTGTTTTGTATTATTGTATAAGATTATGACATATCTATTCTAAGTAATTTTATTTTTATGATATTTTTATTTTTTTAAGTTGATAAGGAAAGTATCAAGTGATAAAGGAAAAAGGTTATATAATATGTAAGGTGAATGTATACAACCAGGTGAGCTAAAAAATTATGGTTCACTAAAGTCTAATGTTGCAAGTCTTTTGTAGCTCTGCTCTGTCTCCCAAATCTAGGGTTGAGCTGCTAGAAGCAGCCTTCACGCTATTGCGTGCTTTCTCACCGTAATTGGTGCCTCTCCCCTCTCTTCTTGTAGAGGATTCTCTTTTCTTTTTTCCTTTTCTTTTGGAATCGATGGACGCGGAAGAACTATCTTGTTATTGCGAAAAACTCTCCCTGACGGAAGAAGATGGACCAGTCATTAAAATTGGAAAGGAAGTTCAACAACAAGGTATAAAGACAGCATCTATGTGCCTCCTGGGAAAGGTGGTAAGCAACAAGGAAGTAAACAGAGAGGCTTTTAGGTCCACAATCCCAAAAATATGGAAAACCACTAAAGCAATAGGAATTGAGTTAATGGGAACAAACACTTTTGTCTTCAAATTTGGGTGTGAATGAGACAAAAAAAGAGGTCCTTGGTGCTTCGATACATGTTTGATTGTTCTAAAGGAGGCATTCCGAGTCTTGCTAGGATTTTCTAGTGTTTTTGTGGTCAACCGAAGAGGTTTAAGTAGAGGTTTAGTCATTTTTTGGAAAGAAGATGTGGACTTATCAGTTCAATTGGACATATTGATTCGAT
This sequence comes from Dimocarpus longan, assembly GCA_022984855.1. Classification (NCBI taxonomy): domain Eukaryota; kingdom Viridiplantae; phylum Streptophyta; class Magnoliopsida; order Sapindales; family Sapindaceae; genus Dimocarpus; species Dimocarpus longan. The sequence continues at coordinate 1,318,570 of CM041019.1, read as the reverse complement.
CATTTGTGAAGCTTCTGGGTCTAGATGGCGTTTTACTGGTTTCTATGGAGACCCCAAACCATATTTAAGATTTTTGTCCTGGCAGCTCTTGCATAGGATTGGTACCAGTAGCTCCCTGCCTTGGTTGATTGAAGGGGATTTCAATGAGATCTTGAAGTCTGAGGAGAAAGCTGGTAAAGCCCCCAAGAAGAGCCAAGCTATGTCAACATTTGAAGAAGCTGTTAATGATTTCAAAGGTAGCCAATTCACATGGTCTAACCGTCAGTAAGGTCAGAATTTAATTCAAGAAAGGCTGGATCGCATGCTCTGTAATATTAAATAGAAACTCCTCTTCCGAGAACACCAAGTCTATCATCTTTTACGAGCAGGTTCTGACCATTCTTCCACCTTACTATTTTCTCCATCCTCCATTTACACTTGAATGCAGATATTTTCAAATGGGGATCAAGGTTCCATTTCGAAGAAGCATGGCTTCAGGATCAGGATTGCAAGAGAGTGACTGAATGCAACTAGGACCAAAATTTAAGCAGGGATGCAATCAAAGACATACTCTCCAACTCTCAGAAGGTGTCAACAGCCTTAGCCTCTTGGCATCTGAGCAAAAAGAGAAGGGGGCTCAGAGATCTCAACTTCATCCGTAAATATTTAAAAGCTCTTGCAGAAAACGAAGCACACAACCAGAATCATATTAGGGAGCTTGAATCACAAATGGACAACATTTTACTTCAACAGGTGCACAAATGGAAACAATAATCCAAGGTGTCCTGGCTTAAATCTGGGGATCGCAACAAAAAAATTTTCACTTAAAAGCCTCTGCCCGCAGAAAGAAAAATAGGATTCTTGGGGTCTTTGATATTGATGGCAATTGGCAAGATTGTGTTATCGGTGTGGAGCATGTTATTTCTTCTCACTTCAACTCTTTATTCTCTTCTTCTTTCCCCCGGTCAACTTATATTGATTATATCACAAAGGTAGTTCCAAGGAAAGTGACAGCGGAGATGAATGCTTTCCTGGAAAAACCTTTCTCAGAAGCTGATGTGGTGGAAGCGCTCAAGCAAATGAGTCCTACAAAGGCTCCTGGTCCTGATGGTCTCCCTGCCTTATTTTACCAGAAATTCTGGGGTGTCGTGGGGCCCCAAACTTGTAAAGCTATTCTTCAGATTCTCAACGAAGGAGCTAACATGTCTCATCTTGGAGATACTTTAATCACCCTTATTCTAAAAGTTTTTCCCCTATGTTTGTCTCAAACTATCGCCCTATTAGTCTTTGCAATGTTGCTTATAAACTGACTGCCAAAATGCTTGCTAACAGGCTGAAACCTCTTCTTTAAGACATTATCTCTCAAGCTCAATCTGCCTTTGTCCCTGGTCGACTAATAACAGATAACGTCCTCTTTGGTTTTGAATGTCTTCATTCCCTCTGCAATAAAAGAGTTGGCACCGGCCTTATGACTCTCAAGCTAGACATAAGCAAAGCTTTTGATAGGGTTGAATGGAGTTTTCTAACTCATATGATGGAAAAGCTAGGGTTCTCTTCCTCTTGGACTCGAAAAATTTTCAATTGCGTCTCCTCAGCCCGCTTCTCTTTTCTTATTAATGGGACTCCAAGAGGTTTTGTGGTTCCTTCCAGAGGGCTTCGACAGGGCTGCCCACTCTCTCCTTACATTTTCTTGTTATGCTCAGAAGGGTTTAACTCGCTGCTGCAAAGCTTTATTGATAAGGGGTCCACTCATGGTATTCGTATAGCTAGAGGTGCTCCAATTATCTCCCACCTTCTTTTTGCGGATGATTGTCTTGTTTTTACTCGCTCTTCTAGGAATGATGCTATTTCATTGAAATCTATCCACCAATCATATGAAAGAGCCTCAGGTCAATCTATAAATTATTCGAAATCCGTCATAGTTTTTAACCCTTGTGTGGCCCATTCTACCCGCTCTTTCATTCTGAAAAAGCTTCACATGTTGGAAGTTTCATCCCACCGTATTTATCTTGGTCTTCCTGCTGCTAATAATCGTAACAAACGATCCCTTTTTTCAGGTTTAAAAGACAGAGTTTGGCAAAAGCTTCAAGGATGGAAACACAAGTTCTTCTCAGAAAGTGGCAAGGAAGTTCTAATTAAGGCTATCGCGCAGGCTGTACCCACTTATGCGATGAGCTGTTTTCGCTTGCCTTTTTCTCTTTGTTCAGAAATCCATTGTCTCTGTGCCAATTTCTGGTAGGGTGGTTCAACTGGTCACAAAAAAGCCCATTGGACTAATTGGAAATCGATGTGCAGCCCAAAAGAAGATGGTGGTCTTAGCTTTTGAGACCTTTTTGCTTTTAACCAAGCAATGCTTGCCAAACAAGGCTGGCGATTTCTTCAGTATCCTTCCTCCCTTGTGGCCCGATCTTTCAAAGCAAAATATTTCCCACACTCTTCATTCCTATCCTGTGGTGCAGGTTCCTCCCCGTCCTTAGTTTGGAGAAGCATTTTATGGGGTCGTGAGACCTTCAAGCGTGGCATTAGGTGGAGAATTGGTGATGGAACTAGTATCTCAATCTATGATGATCAGTGGCTTCCGCGCCCCTCTACATTCAAAGTCACCTCCCCCAAGCTTCTTTCAAATGGAACTTCCGTGTCCTCCCTTTTGTCTGAACCTGGAAAATGGTCAGAGATACTAGTGAGGTCGAATTTCCACCCTAAAGAAGCTGAGTTAATCTTGAGCATTCCTCTCAGTTCTTCTCCCTGTCATGATCAAATTTTGTGGCATTATGACCGAAAGGGCATTTTCTCTGTCAAAAGCGCTTACAAGATGGCTTTCCACTCCTTGGGTTCCGGTGTTGCTTCTTGCTCATCAGGTCCTTTTTTTCTGTGGAGAAAGCTTTGGTCACTTCCAATACCGGGTAAAATAAAAATTTTCTGCTGGAGTGTCATTTAGCAAATTCTCCCAACAAAGAGGTTTCTTTATAAGCGAAAGATAGCTGATAACGGTTTATGTCCTCTGTGCTCTATTGACTCAGAATCTGTTGATCACTATTTATGGAAATGTAAGGCTGCAGTGCGTAGCTGGCATTCCTGCCCTCTTCGCCATGATGATAGATTCTGTGACATAAACTTTGTTGACTTCATGGACAGATTGGCTTTCGTTTTCTCTGCTATGGATATCAGACTAGTAGCTCAATTTGTTGTGGCTGCTTGGTTTGTATGGTTCAATAAGAATGCTTTGGTCCACGGCAGCAAACTCCCTCCTGTTGCTGACTGTTGGGGGCGTGCTGGTTTGTTTTTGCAAGAATTTCAGCAAGCAAATTCCCCCCTTTCCAAGGCTGGCTCCCCCTCTCCTCCTTTAGTATGGTCCCCTCCTCCTCCTGGTGTCTTTAAGATTAACTACGATGTAGCCGTGAATAAGGTAAAAAAGAAGGTTGGTTTGGGTGTTGTGGTCCGAGACCATTGGGGGCATATCCAGTTTGTAGCAGCTTTCCCCCTTCGTCATGTTTCTGAGGTTGACATTGCCGAAGCTTATGCTATTCTGAAGGGCTTGTCTGTTGCCACTCACAATCACTTTCTACCTCTCTGCCTAGAATCAGATGCTCTATCAATTGTAAACCTTTGTAATGGAGAAAGCTCCTTTTGTCAGGATATTGGAAATATCATATTTGACATTAGGTCCATCTTGAAAGTCCACAGGTTAGGTCTCATTGGTTTTTTGCATAGAGAATGCAACAATATTGCTCATTGTATAGCTCAGTGGGCTTTGGGTTTTAATAGTCCCACGATCTGGAGGCATTCTTTTCCTCCCTGGCTGTTAAATTCTGCAGAGCTGGATATTTTTTGTTCTCCCTCTGCTGAAGGTTCAGCTGTTGTTTCCTCTTCTATTTGTTAATATATATTGATTCTCTCAAAAAAAAATCAGGTGAGCTAAAAAATCATATTTATTATTAGATATTTTAACATATAAATATATATATGTATTTCTTGACATGCATTTTTTTTTTTAATTTTAAGTGATTGCCTACAAATATAACTTCCTTTATGAATAATACAATTTTATTCACTGAAAATTTTGATACTTTACAATCCATTGCAACTTGTAATTAAAAAGCATTCTTTTGAATTCATGAAAGTCGCTAATGATTGTTGGATATTGTCAAAAACTTTTAAGTTTTATAAATAATTGAAGTTCAACTATAATATTTGTAAAATAAATTGAAAAAAAAAATTACCAGAAGTGAATAAATAAATTAGATTTGAATAGTGTTGTGCACCACAAAGACTTAATTGTTTGTTAGGATTACATTTCGGAGGATGAATTAATGTCCAAAGTTGAATGTCTCTTGAAATAAATTAAAAATCCAATCATCTTTAATTTGGAAATTTTCAACAAACACCTTATGCTAATTGTGATTCCTTGTGAGAGGCTTCTTTTAATATCAGTACTATCCAATGCTTGCCCTCCAAGTTTCATTTACAGGTTTACTTGAATTATCAAAATACAATTTCATTTTTAAATTTATAAGAGCATGAATATCTTATATTTTGAAAGAATAACTCCAAAAAGACAATTCCTTTTTGTTCATCACTATTTAATAATGTATTTCTCCACATATGTTTACATAAAAAGCATACGTGATTTTTATATATCTCGTAGTGCAATAGTAGAGTTTCATGTCATTATTAAGTTTAGTTCCAATAGTTTTCAATAAACCTTTAATGTTAGTAAATTGATCTCATCTTGCTAAGTATATATATATATTTTATACAATTATATGTTAGCAAAAAAAGTTACTGACTCTAATGGTTAAAGTTGTACTGATTGAATCTGGATCATACACATGAAGAAAAAGCACACTACCTACATTTCATCTATAAGTGGATTTGTTTTTATTCAATAATAAAATATTTATTTATTTGTAGTAAACCAACTGAATGAAGATTTCTACGATGCCGTTAAAAATTTCATAAAGTGATTATAAGATCGTTAATATTTCTTTGTACTTTAGAATGAACTAAGTTTATTAATGTATGTTTATCATTTAGAAGGTCTTAGATTTATCTAGCCTTGTTATACTTTTAAAAATTTAGGATGCTCTGTGGAAGACAATTACTATCTAGATTTGAGATGTACATTTTGTTGGAAAAATGTGATAAACACTCATTTTAAGGACCCATTTTTATTGGGTTAGAGATTTTGATTGAGATAAATCAATATGGATTCATAAAGAAAATAGTGCTTGAATGAATGGAAATTGAATTGAAGATTTACTTTTCAAAATAGAACTATTGGATTGAGGGTCATGAATACAACTATTGAATTTGGAAAAATGTAACTGCAAAATTAGATTACAGATTTAATTTTTTAAATTATAACTGCGAGTATTAACTGTAGAACTGAATTACGGTTTTAATTGCCATGAATTACGAAATTGAATATTCAAATTATAACTGTTGATGTTAAATGGAAATTTGAATTTTCAAAACGTAATTGTTAATTGATTTAAAATCAGTTTCTTTTGTAACCACTCACATTAAGATTATAAATTTGCATCATTTCTAATTGTTCAAAGGCATTTTATTCAAACAAGAAAATACTAATGAAAAGTAAGAAATTGTTTTCCTGTGCTATTCAAATTTTTGTTTGGTCTATAATATTCTTAAGAATTTCTTAGTAGGATTTTTTTTTTCCTTTTCTCACTTATTTCAAAAGGCCATATTGAATAAATTAAAAGTTTGTTAAGACATGATAAGATCAAATATTATTAACACGGTTTGAATATTTTTTTCTATTAATCGAGAAAAATTACTTTTACAATAAAAAGATAAAACTCCTATATATACTTGTACAGTGCGTATGAAAACTCCACACATGTATTTATGTGAGCAGATGTGGAGATCAATCACTTTAAATACGGTTCCACTATTTACTTTTACAATTAAAAAGATAATTCTACATATATTTATAAGATTTTTATGAAAAGCTTTTTCACATATATATATATATTTATACAATAGATATCATGAGACTCAATTCTTTACTACCTTAATAAACGAAGAGATACATAGTCACCAAAGTTAGAAAAAAAAAGTGTCTTTCATAATTGTCTACTCTACTTTTATAACAATCATATGTTTTTGAACAAAAAAGAATAAGTGGGAGACAAGAGCGGAGACATATGTTGTGGAATTAAATCAAAGTGAGGTGCATCATTATTTGAGAGAACAATCATTGGGTGAATCGATTATTTTATAAAACGAATGGGAATGTCTCTGGCCGTTTACACGGCTATATACACTGGTTTTCATGGATCGGTTTTCAGTTCTCATGAAATAGAATAATACAACGAAAGCATATGCTTTCTCTGTATGCGGCTTCTAGGGGTGTTGTCAGAAAACGACCTTTTTTGTTGTGGGAAAAAACATAGCTTTTGGCTTTCCTTGTCTGTTTTCTTGTTTGAGTGCGTGCGTACCTTCATATGTGGATGTGGTTGTAGGAGTTTGAATAATTGTACTTGGTTGCTTTGTTTGAACCTTATTTACTTATTGTAAAAACTTAATTTTAGTACATGTCAAGTTTTTGGTCTTGTTGGAAGAATTACAAGCTGTTTGTAAGTTGGTGACATCAATAGCTAAACATTTGTGGAACTTTTAAGATTAATCGTAATATTTGAGATCTGAAAATCTATGTTCTCCTATATATAATAGGAAAATAAAATTCTCCATACATAATACTAAACACACGTAGTAGAACTTTGAAAAAATAAAGCGCAGCAACTATTTGAATTATACGAGTGGATGTGCGAATACATGTGAAGTTTTTGGTTTGATTTTTTTTTTTTTTCAATTGAACACCAACATCAAATTAAAATATTTGTAGAAATTTTGTCTAGATCAAATACAATCAATATTGTTAACAGTTTAAGGGTAGCTACTTCATAATATAAAGATGGGGTCTTCCAACATCTACTTTTCTATTAGTAATAGAAAGCTTCAATTCTCGTAACCAATATAAGAGGAGATTTATAATCATTCAACCATAAGAATAAATATACAAATTTAGGAATGATGGTTATCAATAATATGACAGTTGACAAAAACATGTATCTAAAATATTTTTATGGTTAACATGACAATTAGTTTATTATGATTAAAACACATTGTAGATTAACACAATGATATGTTGATGACAATTCCATATATTCATTTTCCAAGCATAGTATTACCCATCAAATAAGAAAGTAATAACTTTTTAACACTAATCCTATGACCAATAAGTCCTTCATAACAACTTAAGAGTCGCGGACACTTCCTACTGTGTTACATTTGTAAGTTGTAACATGCTACCATAATTTTATTAAATTATTAGATATACAACTTGTCACACCTAATGAAATACTTACTCACAAGTAGTCACGAAGAGCGGTTTTTAATTAATATTTTATTTTTTAATGATTGAGATCAGCTTAGAAAATAATCAAAATCAATTACGTTAAGTGTTTATGACACGATTTAAAGATCAACTCTGAATATTAAGTAATTATTAACGTGTGATTCGTATAATGAAAATGTCGTAACAACATAAGTCAAATCAATAAGTGACTTATTCTATCTCATAATTGAACATAATGACAACTTTTCTTCATATAAGAGAATTTGCATCATAGTCCTTAAGCTAACATGATCAAAGACGTGTCTATTCAGAATTTGACTGAAAATATCACATCTAATACTTCAAAATGCACGCTTATTCTTTGTAGGTGTCACGCAATTAAATTTTGTCTTACTCAAATAAGTGTAGCTTTCTAACTTTAATCTATTAAATTTTCAAAATGCTTTTAATTAGGACAAATTTTTTATTTAACAAAATTTGGCTCACGCATAACTCCGTCTTACTCATAAATCCATATTATGACAGTAACTTTCAAACTATTAGAGTAGTTTTTCATTAAACTCTATGATAAGTTCTACCACACCTTTAATAAATCATGACTCGAATTATAAGAACACCTATTCAAACATTTTAATACTTTCTAATCTTGATAAATCCTATTAAAATCTGTCGATAGTATCACTCAGTCATATTAAACCGAATCCAAATAGGTAAATCATTATAGTATATTAATCCCAATAAGTTAAGTTAAAACCCATATAAGATATAACTTGATCCTCATAAAATCAAATTGAGTAGAATCCTTTGTTCTTATAATATATAATTTGGATAAATTGAAATAAAGCTTAAATGATGCGATCCACTATTTCTATAATATTTAATTTCAATAAATCTAAGTGAAGGATGATAAGTCAAAATGTGAGTTTATATATTAATTCAAAGATTATAATTTATATATAAAATTAATGATTGAATAAGTTAGTAATAATAAAATTAAAAAGATGCCAAATAAAAGAAAGTAACGGCCCAATCTGGAGGAGGCCCCACATGTGAGAGGCATTGATAGACCAGAGTTACCAGGCCAGACCAGACCACTTACACGCAGATACAACCTTATTTATCTCTGATTATCTCTCTTTCTTCATCGTTACATCGATGAGGCCGCCTCTTGGTCACGCTATCTCTCAAACCCACTTCTCTTTTTCCTCATTTTCTTCTTCTCTTGCTTCCAATGGCGTGTTTGAGCGATGAGGGGTGGTGTTCTGCGCCCAAAATGTTCTCGAAACGCCTCTCTCTCTATGAAGAACCACAAGATCGTGATGCTGCTGTTGTTAAAGAGGTTGAGTCTGATGATGTAGACCCTTTTCAGTTCCCAGTTGAGAAGCTGTTTCCCGTCTATTCAATGGTGGGGTTCTCTGGCACTGACTTTGACTCTGTTTTGTCGGTTCCAAACTCGGGTCCGGACCCGATTTGGGAAGCTGTGAGAGAAGAAGCTAAGTTGGAGGTAGGTGCCCTTTTTGTTGTTTTCATATTTGATGCTATAAAAATTCAATCTTTTGATGATTGTTTTCTTGTTTGTAGTAAAAATGTTTGTGTTGTGTTTTTGTACGGTGTGACAATGTTTTGTTGTGGAATTTTATGTGTGGTGGACTGTGTTGATCATTAGAAGCTGGAATTTTCGTGAGTCTAGGAAGTGTCTGCTTTGAGGTTCAATGAAGAATTCAATAGTTTTAGCTTGTTGGATGTCCTTTTTATGATTGATTTTCGCTTACTGCTAGGTTATGTTTTTTATTTTTTTTGAAATGAGGTTATTTTTTTTCTAGTTTTGGTCTTTTGCTTCTGTTTTGGAGGATGAGTAATGCCTAGGTTCTGAAAGTCCGTGAGGCGGTTCGGTCGTTCCGCAGTGAGGCTAGGCGATCGAGGCGAGTGCCTCAACGCAAAAATGATATCAAAATTAAATAATTAAAAAAAAACTAAAAGTTAACTAATTGTCAAGAATTTTTTGTTAAGCTTATTGTTAAAATCAAAATGTTTGATATATATATATATATATATAAAAGAAATCCTAATTTCAGTTAGGAAACAAAACAAAACCCTATAGCAGCAACTACTGCCATCCTCCCACCCTCTTAAACCGATGTCATATTTGATGCCGGCGACCAGCCGGAAAGCATCCTTCTGTGCCAACGGACCATCAGAAAGCATCCTTTCTTGCCGGTGGTCCATCGAAAAGCTTCAAACATTGCCGAAGATGCGCCAGCATTCATTGGAACCCTTAAATCACTTCTTTTCTTCTCCAACCTTGTCGGAAATGTGTTTTCTCCTTTTACTGATCGAAGACTTTTATTTTCGGCACTTATCGGGGTTTTAGAAGAGTTTTAGGGTATTTTACCTTTGTTTTTTTATCTATTTATTTTTTTAATTCTACAGGCCTGCGCTGCTTCAAGGTCTACTCGGCTGAGTCAAGCAGACTAGGGCTTGAGGCGACTGCCTCGTGCAGTCGAGGTGGCTGATGTTTGGTTCGGTCTTGGGGTGTGTTCGGCATTGAGGTGCTTGCACTGAGGCGCCTTAAGGCCTGAGGCAGCGCCTCAAACCACATTTTAAAACACTAAGTAATGCTAAGATTCTCAAATTTTTTAATTAAATTCATGCTTAAATGAAATGATATATGAATTGTCAATATCTTATAAATCATGAAATGATATAATAATTAATATGACGTTGAAAACTCATCATTTGGACACATTGTTTTAAAGTACGGGCTAAGGCGCTACCTTAAACCATAAGGCATCTTAGTACGGATGCCTCAAGGGTGAACCAAATCCAAGCCGTCTTGATCACGCAAGACGTAGCCTTAGACCCGAGTTGGTCGAGTAGACCTTGAGGTGGCTCGGGTTTGAGAAACTAAAAAAAAAAAAAAAAATTAAAAATTAAAAAAACCCTAAAATATTAACTTTAGCTGACCTTTCTCCATCCTTTTTCAAAAACCCTTCTTTCTCTCTCAGCTGACCGACAACCAAAGGTCTCTCTCTCGGCCAACAGTAACCCAAACCCTCTCTTTCGCTGACCAACAACCGAAGCTCTTTTTCTTGGCCAACCAACAATTGAAGCTCTTCAAATACTCTTTATTCTCTCTCTAAAATCAATTTCTCTTTAGGCACCCCTTCAACTAGCAACCGAAGCTCTTTCTCTCCAAAAACTCTTCTGTCTCTCTCTTCAAACTAGCAACCCAAACTCTCTCTCAGCTGACTAGCAATCCAAGGTCTCTAAATATTTTTCTATATAGAACTGATATAGACATGGAGAAGAAGTGGAATCTGCTTGTGCCATTACGCCGTTTGGAAATAAAGAAGAAAACCAAACATAGGAATACAGAGGAAGAGAGAGAGAGAGATTGGTGGAGTGTCGGTTGAAGACGAAGAAAGGTGTGGGGTATTTAAATAGAACAAAAAAAAAAAAAAATTGAAGATAGAGTTTGGTGTTTGAGTGCTAAAGGAAGCAGTGCATGTGCACTAATATTTGGTAATTAAATAATGTAATTATGTGATGCATAAATTAATCAAATTTGATTTTCTTTATTTTTCGAAATGTATATATGTTACTGAATATAGCATATGTGTTAGCATTAGGAAATTAGGATGAGTTGGCGCCATTAGTTTAGGGCTTGCATGAAGCATATATGTTTTTAAAAAATAAATATTAAAAATTACTGATAGACTTTAGATTTTGTGTTATTTGTAGTGCAAGAGTAGATGGCCCATGCATAGTAGCAAAATCATAGTTTAGTAATTTATTTAGTTTGACCTACTAAATAATGTAAATGAAATAATGTTTTAAAAAAATAAATATTAGTGTAGATGGCCTCAAAGCGTCCGTACCGCCTCACAACGAGGTGCCCGCACCGCACCAACTCACGTAGTTTCGAATCTTGTTTGGGTAAAAAATTTAGGAAGCCTATTATTACTCTTTGGAGGATATATAGATAAATTAAATTAGAGATTGTTGTTTGGTATGTTGGAATTGGTGATTTATTGGGGTTGTTACATGAATCGATGGAGAGAGTAAGGGGAGTTTTATTGTGGTTTTATATGCATGCGAAAGTTAGGAATTCTTTTTGATTTGATAGATTCTCATGGTTGCTACCATATGATGTTGCAGGCTGAAAAGGAACCGATTATAAGTAGCTTCTTGTATGCTAGTATATTGGCTCATGATTGTTTAGAGCAAGCATTAGCATTCGTTCTTGCCAACAGACTCCAAAATCCTACTCTCCTGGCAACTCAGCTAATGGATATATTTTCTGATGTACTTATGAATGAACAAGATATACAACGTTCAGTTCGGCTAGATGTGCAGGTAACTTCAGTACTATATTACAAATGTGAGTAAAGTCTGTTCGTAGAATTGTGTGCTTGACATGACCTGTAAATGTATTTTAATTTTGGGTTCAACCTTCCGCAGGCATTCAAAGATAGAGATCCTGCTTGTTTGTCATATTGCTCGGCCCTGTTGTATCTCAAGGTAATGTTTGTGTGTGTGCATGTGTAACTATATGTGTATGTGCTAGAAAATTTACATGTACATGCGCCGATATCTGTATGATATTAATCAATAGGTTTATTTGTGCACAATGACATTACTTTTTGGAGTAATACATTATTGCTGTGCAAGTTTAGTAGTTGTTGGGGACATATGTATACTTGGGATCTAAAAATAATGGATTTTACAAGCTGAGTTATTGGAATTAGATAGCCTGATAATTGCTTTTGCAGTATCATCTATCAGTAACATTGTGCTGCTCAAATCATTTGTTTTGCTACAATTATTTGTTGCTCCATTAGACATTTTTCATATTATAAACTTGTTATTGTGTTTATGGTGGATTATTTTTTAATACAAACTGCTAAAACTTGCATTTAGAAATGCACCCATCATGTCAATAGTTCCTTTGTTTTTCCTTTTTGTTTTCAGGGTTACCATTCTCTACAATCATATCGAGTAGCACATGCATTGTGGAAGCAAGGACGTACAGTCTTGGCATTTGCATTGCAAAGCCGAATTAGTGAGGTACTCTTTCACTTAAGTATTCCTTTATGAGGTTTATCCCTTTCTAGGTCTCTCCTTTTAACATGTTAATTCTTTATTTTTCAGGTTTTTGGAATTGACATACATCCTGGTATGTTTCTTTGTTTTTGTTGTTTTTCAACTTTCATAATTTAAAAACATTAAATCACTGAGTTTAAGAAGAACAAGAGTGGCAACTTCATATGTGACAGGGTTGTAATGTTTTGGAAAACGTTGTATAAAGTGGCTAAAGGAAGTAGATATGTGACTGAAACAATTTTAGGTGAATACTATAATGAGTGTAAGATTTTGCTAATCCTGTATTTTTCAAAGTTTTACCTGTGAGAAGTTTTGGTTATAAATTTATTTCTTTGCAAATTTTAAGGTTGTTTGGTTATATGTTGATTTTGAACCTTCCCTTCTCTTCATTTCAATAAATTTTTCGGCTTTTGTGTAGCTGCAACGATTGGAGATGGAATATTATTGGATCATGGGACAGGCGTGGTTATTGGTGAAACTGCTGTTATTGGGAACCGAGTTTCATTGATGCACGTAAGCCAGTTCATTCTGTCTGTTTCGTATGTGTATACTTAGTAGTTTTCAGAAATGTGCAACTACATGCTCTTTTCTCTTTGCTTCTTAATTGTGATGTATTCATCAGTACTTCCTTGTAGAATATTAAGACAAGTGAGAAGCTAAAAGAAACTCATTTTCTTTTTACAAATTACTTGGCTTGGTTACTTGACTTCCTTGCATATTTGGTACATCCTGTGATAACCAAACCATCTAAAACCAAACACATTTGTCTATAAAGAAACATATTGAGTTGTTTGCTATAAAATGTAAATGAATGGCAGCAAAGATGCTATTTTGTGCTAGGATATAACTATGTCTAGAAATAAAGAGAAATGGTTGGAGAAAATATTTATTTCCCTGAGTTCTTTTTCAAAATATAGGCTTTGTTGAGTTTCATTAGCGTTTGTTATGGACTTCTTTTTCAAAAGAAAACAAAAAATTCTTCTGTTTTAGTTGCATATTTCCTTGTTGATGCTTTTTGTTTGCACATGTTGCTAGATGGGTGGACATTTACATGTTTTGGTGTTTTGTCAGCATGGCTTTCACTTCAGTTTAGCCTGAAAATTCCCTAAATCATTTCATTTGCATTGTGGTTGTGACAAAACATTTGGCAGGGTGTCACTCTAGGAGGGACTGGGAAAGAAATTGGTGATCGGCATCCAAAAGTAGGTGAAGGTGCACTGATTGGAGCCCGTGTGACCATACTCGGTAATATAAAAATAGGTGAAGGCGCAATGATAGGTGCCGGCTCCCTTGTTTTAAAGGAAGTTCCTCCACATAGGTACTAGTCATACTCAGAAGATTTGTCTGCAGAAGAATAATGTTTGTTTGCAGTAGTCATTAGGGATTTTATTGTATTCATTCACATGGTGACATTATTGTTGACGTAACTTTCTTTGTGTTCTGAAGCATGATCGCTGGAACACCAGCGAAGGTGATAGGATATGTAGGCGAGGACAATCCATCTCTAACAATGAACCATGGTAAGTCACAGCTGGAGCATCATCCTTATAAACTTACTTGACACAAGATGGTGTTACTCAACTTAGGTTTGCCTCATTCCAATTGCTTCCTGACTTGGAATGATAAATATGATAATGAGGTAGAGCGTCCTTAGATGCTTATGTGCCCAAAAACATACAGGAACAATTTAACCATATGTTTGCATTGGTCTGAATTGATCCTCTTTCATCCATATGGTGGCAGTATAACCAGAATCATAAATTTCGTGCCGGAAAATGATTGGTTAGGCAAACTACATGGACAGCGTTCTTTCTGTTAGTGATCTTATGCTGTCAATTATAATTTTGTATATCAACTTTTGGCTTAATCTTTTGCCCAATTTCATGTCTCACTTTTCCTGTTGTGATGTTTGATTCAATGAACTTGCAGACGCTGGAAAAGACTTTTTCCAACATGTAGCTGTTACTTTTAGGGAAGGAAGACCCTCCGGTAATTGTCCTTCTTTCCTTTTTGTTCTATCTTTTTGTTTGGAAGGCTGATTAGGATTAAGCGAATTCGGGTTTTCATGCAGTTCTTCGTTCATTTATCATAGCACAACTTTCACTTCAAACTTCTATACCTCGAATAATATAATGAAATCGTTATGATATATTTTTAGGAGCTACGAACAAGGAAACTAAGTGGGCGATTGAGGGACGTGCAGAGGAGGCGTCCATCTCCCCTCCAGACTACTTCAAAAAATGAATGTAATATTTGCAGCATTTTACATGCATATCAGTGAAAATAATGATGTTAGATATAGTTTTTACAGTTCATCTATCAATTCTACAGCCTTTTTTTTTTTATCAAAATTTAAGCCAAGATATAGAAAAAGTTCCAAAACCACTACAATGTTCAGCAAATATTTTTGAACAGGAGCAGTTGATCTCCAGTGTAGTTTTTCCCTTGTAAAATCAGGCAAATTGGCTGATTGATTGATTGATCTGGATTGAAAAATTTGAAATGGAAAAGAATATGGTCATCTTCACTATTGACTACAAATTTTGGTAAATTCTAGTCCACTGTAGTATTTGGTGTTATTATAATCTTGAAAACTTGGTAGAGATGTATAGCTAATCTATACTAGAATATCCAACTTCTTGACCTCTTGATGTAGAGATGCAAATGGGCCGGGCTGCACCAGCTTGTCCTGTCCTCGGCCCTCAAATTGAGGGACAAGTCTGTGTCTAGACCTTAAATTTAGGGTTAGGTTTGATTTTTAAGGCCTGGAGTTTGAAGGGGGCTGGGTATTCGGATTTAAAGAAAATTCTCAAAAGTTTTAAGTTAAAAGTTTGTGGGCTATTTGAGGCTTTTGAGCCCGTGTGGGCAAGTCCACTCTAGATAAGGCTCATAGATAGAGTTGTGTCTCATAGAAAAATTTGAAGTCTAGTTTGTATTCGGCTTGACTCGGCCTGCCAATTTAACATTTCCATCTAGGGTTGCATAAAACTTAAAAGCATGTTCAGTCAGAATAAAAATGAACTGATTTTTGTTTGGTTCTCAACATGGAGAACCAAACAAGCATATGATGGAAACTAGAATCGACCTGAACTAAACATGATCAATTCAATTCTAGGCTTAAGTTTGGGCCTGGACAATTAACATTAAAAGTAATTAATTTGTTCAATCTCATATCACAATCAACACAAATCACGATACACAATTCACCCAACACACATTAATCATTAGTCGTTTTTTCTTCTCTATGATACAAATTAAACTAAATTAAACTTTACAATACACAGATCATAACACACACATTAATCACATTGATGTCATGACAATCAGCATTAGAAGAAGTTGAAAGCCTAAAACAATGAAAAGAGAAAGAGAGAGCTGCTTATGGATAAAACGGCGATAGGAATTGAAACAGTGAATGGGGATTGGTTGTGAAGCAGAAGAAAAAGAGCAAAATGAGGGCCATGAATAGGTCGGTGAATGACAAATAGTTGCTACTGACTGAGAAGAAAAAGAAGAAAATAGGGTTGAACGAATATTCGATTGGGTGACTATGAAAAAAAAGAAAAAAATAGGGTTTTAAACTTTTGATTTAGAGTTAAACCTTATAGAGGACACATGCGAATTTACGTATGTGCTTTTATAAAGTTGGCTTTTTGGGTCAGTTCGGTTCTAAGCCAGAACTGAATCGAATCGAAAAACTTTGGTTTCGCACATTCAGAATTGAACACCCTCAAGTTAAGTCATTCGGTTCGGGTCATGTATTTTTTATCCACCCTTATACTTCTATCTTGATGTCAGTTTAGGAAAAGAGAAATGAATATGCAAGGGGGGATGAACATCTTACTAAAATATGCAAGGTTGTTATATTTATCTTTTATATTCATATGAATATAGAAAATGGGGAGTAAGGATTTTCTCTAACCTTGTTTTTGATTCCTTCTAACCTTATTTTTTATCTTTATTTTTTTTTTATATAAGAGTTTGGATTTAAGTAGTGCATGAGAGAGAAAAAAAATGTAACACTTTTTGCCATGCAATATTTTTTTCGTTGATGTGTCATAAGATTATAAAAAGTCTAGGAGGAAAAAAGTTAGAAGATGATCCTAGCTCAAAAAATGGTAAGTTGATCCAACAAAATTAATTGTCAGCCATTTGTAACGATATATATCAAGGCAGCCACTTGTGAAATGATCAAGAAGTCAGCCACTTGTAACAATATATTTGAAATTATCAACGCAGAGTGATTGGTGACTAAGATTGCACCTGTATAATGTTGGTACATTGACTAAATTGTCAAATGATCATTTATTATTATTATTATTGATTAATTATCCATTTATCAGAGGTACTAGATACCGTATACATTATCGAACATTTTTTATCAGAGTCTCTGAGACGTGGTTCGGAATTAGTACTCCTACGAGTGAAAGAACAGGCCCACATCATGTGGGAAAATTCCCCTTACGTCAAAGGGCTGGTGAGCACTTGAATTCCGCACACTAAAGAGGAGGCGTGCCAAGTGGGGTTCCTCCACAAAGGCAATCCCTTTAGCTCTGTCAAATGATTTATTGGTAAGCTTGCTTATCTCTTTTCATATCTTATCCTTCAGCCTCTTCTGTTTTATCTTAGTGATGTTTATCTCTTCAGATAGATGTTACGTTCATGCAAGTGAAAGGCTCACGACATACTTGATAAGTTTGAAGCTTATGAGGATGTCTATGCTCTGACACACTGAAGCAGATACAGACCCTCACTTCATGTATATTTTTTCTATGCATGCACAACTGTTTTCTCACTTAATTTGAAAAAACAAAATAAAACAAGATGTCCTTTACTTTTGAGACCTATACAGAGACATGAAACCCAGTTGAAAGCATTAGGGTCACCTCAACTTTTATTTTTGTTCCCTTTCGCTATCTACCACTTTTTTTTTTTTTTTTTAAAAAAAACAAATTAAAGCTGTCCCTATCTCAAATTAAACTTATAATCCTCTTGAATTTAATGTATGTTTGCATTCAACTTTGAATATTTTACATTTGTTTTTACTATGTACATATATTCATTCTATATATTTTGTGTTTCACTTTGCATTCAATTTTACATATTTACATTTACTAATATAAAATTGTAATATAAATTGACTATACAGCCATTTGCGTCGCACTTTGGAGTGAAAACACTATATACTAAAGTGAATGAAAATCAAGAACATCAGAATATGTACTAGTACTTCTACTGTTCTAAACTACTTTCTTTGGGGTTATAACATCTTTTTTGAAAACAAAATCAGACCATATATATATTTAACGTCGAGCTATATTGAAGAGTTGACATTCATGTCTTGATATTATACAACATAAAGTTGAACTCAATTTGAATACGTATCCACTCATTACTGTTCTATACGTAGCTGAAAAGACCAAAGGTCCAAAGCAGTCAGTTACTGAAGCAGTTAGACTGTTTCCTTTGAACATTTTATTGGTAGCTTTTAAATTCGTTGAAAGTGGCAAATAAAATGATTTTAATGAAGAATTCAACATGTATAGTAGTTTTTCTATTGGCCAAACGTGTGTATGTTTTTCCCTATCTTAATCATCTTAAACCAATCAGAGTCAAAAGTACCGTAAAATATAATACATTATATCTGATTCAGACTCAACTTTAAAATACTTAAAATGGTCTGATCAATTTTAAAACACTTAAAATATGTTTACATTCAACTTTGCATATTTCACATTTGTTTTTACACGTACATATATTCGTTTTGTATATTTTGTATTTCACTTTACGTTCAATTTTATATGTTTACATTCATCAATTCACTACTATAAAATTGTACTATAGATTGACTATATAGCCATTTGCATAACACTTTAAAAGACAAAACACTATATATGAGACTTGAAAGTGAATGAAAATCAAGAACATGTACTAGTACTTTTACTGTTCTAAACTACTTTCTTTGGGGTTATAAAACCAATTTTGAAAAAAAAATCAGACCATGAATATATGCGTGACGTCGAGCTATAGGATTCATGTCTTGATATTCCACAACATAAAGTTGAACTTAATTTGAATGCGTATCCACTCAACACTGTTGTATATGCAGCTGCAAAGACCAAAGGTCCAAACCAGTCCAGTCACTGAAGCCTTCTAGACTCTTTAGTTTCAACGTCTTATTGGTTGCATTTATATTCGTTGAAAGTGGCGAATGAAATGATTTTTACGAAGAATTCAACACGTAGTAGTTTTTCTATTGGCCGAAAGTGTGTTTCCCTTTCTCTGACTTGATCATCTTTAAATAAATTAAAGTTAAAATCTATTATAAAATATGATACATTATGTCCGATTCAGATTCAATTTTTAAAATATTTAAAATTATCTCTATGTAAGAACTAAAAGAAGAACCTAGATACTTATAAATGTGAAATTGTCCTTGTTGAACAGGGATGGCAAAAATCTTAGCCGGGTGGGTATATTCACACCCATAGCAAAATAGTGGTTTATATATATATATATATCTATATCTATTTCTTCACTTTTAGTTGTAACTTTATTTTTTGTTTAATTAGCTTTTTGAGTAGTTTTTTTTTTTTTTTTTTTTTTTCTGTCTGTGGGGTGGGGGTTGGGGGAAGAATTCTTTTTCTAGTAGGTTTTTAAATAGCCAGTTTTAAATATACATTCCATATACTTATAATTCCCCTCAAAAGTAATTTTCAATTTAAATTATTTTTATAAATACTAATAGATAATATTTTTCATATCAAATTAAAAATTATTCCTGTCGTAAGTCGTGATCAAAGGCCCATTGAATCTTCATTGGGCTTCTGCCTTCGTTATTATCATTTGTCTTCGATATTGCTAAATCCTGCAAAACAAATAACACTTTTGTCAAAGTGACCCAAAGATGACCTTTGAAAATATTTTTTGATATTTAAGTCAATTTAATTATTAAAAGAATCGCTCTTTTCTAAAACCGTCATCCCTCAAATACAATACGTGTATCTCCTATACTCTTATGAATTATGAAAAAATTATATACAATATAGGATGAATAGACATTGAATTAAAATAAACCTCTCAAATACAATTATCACTCATCAATGTTAAGTTAAGGTGACACAAAAAACAAATAGACATTGTTAACATGATTTTTTTATTTTAAGAATGTATATAAGACAGTCACGTAAATAAATAAATAATTATTTAATTCTAATTTTTAAATTTAATTAAAAGTAAAAAAAAAAAAAAAAGAAGTATTTATGGAAAATATAAAAGTATTAAATGAAAATATATAGAGGTATTAAATGGAAATACATTGAAGCATTGGAAAATCATTTTTCAACTTGATTGTCTATCAAATTATACTATATAGAAATAAATCCCTCAACATTGATAATATGATACATTTTTTCAAAACACAATCAATGAGAGCATTGAAAATGCTCAATATCGTCGAACCAGACCATCAATTACTTGCTGTTTTAATTTAGTGTAAACCAAATCAGTCCCATTTCTGGCCCTTCTTCAACAAATCTGTCAACACACTGACTTTCTTGGAATATCCCTCAATAAACCTTCTATAATAGTTGGCTAATCCCAAGAATGATCTTAACTCCGAGATCCCAGAAGGAGTAGGTCAGTCTAAGATAGCCTGGATCTTCCTCTCATCCATTCTAATCCTCCCCTTGCTGACCCAATGTCCCAAGAACATCACCTCTTGGCGACAAAATTCACACTTCTCCTTCTTCACATATAATCTATATTCCCTAAGCTTAGTGAATATAAGTCTCAAATGAGCAACATGATCCATCAAGTTCTCACTATATACCACAATATCATCAAGATAGACTACTACGAATTTATCCAAAAATTCATACAGCATATTATTCATCAGATTGCAGAAAGTAGCAGGAGCATTGGTGAGTCCAAACGGCATCACCAGAAATTCAAAAGACCCATACCTTGTAACACAAGTTGTCTTGGTTTCATCACCTTCTGCCACCCTAACTTGCCAATACCCTGACCGCAAGTCCAATTTTGTGAAGAAGGAAGTCTTGGACATATTCCTAATGTCCAGCATAAGCGAACTGAACTCCTTGACATACTCTCTAATCCCAAAATTGTTAGACAGCACCAATAAGATAAAGCCAGACGTTGTGGTTGAAGTGCCAGACGAGGTGGCTGCGATTCTTGATGAATTTGTTGATGTTATGCCTGCAGAACTGCCTAGAGAATTACCTCCCAGAAGAGCCATCGATCACAAGATTGAGTTAGAACTTGGTGCCAAACCTCCTGCCCAGGCACCTTATCGGATGGGTCCAAAAGAACTGGCAGAGCTGAGAAAGCAATTGGATGACTTGCTGGAGGCGGGTTTGATACAGCCTTCAAAAGCCCCATATGGTGCCCCTGTGTTGTTCTAGAGAAAGCAGGATGGGTCTATGAGGATGTGCGTGGACTATAGGGCATTAAACAAAGTGACTGTCAATAACAAGTACCCTATTCCAAACAGTGCAGACTTGTTTGACAGACTGTCCAAGGCTTCCTTCTTCACAAAATTGGACTTACGGTCAGGGTATTGGCAAGTTAGGGTGGCAGAAGGTGATGAAACCAAGACAACTTGTGTTACAAGGTATGGGTCTTTTGAATTTCTGGTGATGCCGTTTGGACTCACCAATGCTCCTGCTACTTTCTGCAATCTGATGAATGATGTGCTGTATGAATTTTTGGATAAATTCGTAGTAGTCTATCTTGATGATATTGTGGTATATAGTGAGAACTTGATGGATCATGTTGCTCATTTGAGACTTATATTCGCTAAGCTTAGGGAATATAGATTATATGTGAAGAAGGAGAAGTGTGAATTTTGTCGCCAAGAGGTGATGTTCTTGGGACATTGGGTCAGCAAGGGGAGGATTAGAATGGATGAGAGGAAGATCCAGGCTATCTTAGACTGGCCTACTCCTTCTGGGATCTCGGAGTTAAGATCATTCTTGGGATTATCCAACTATTATAGAAGGTTTATTGAGGGATATTCCAAGAAAGTCAGTGTGTTGACAGATTTGTTGAAGAAGGGCCAGAAATGGGACTGGTCTGAAGCATGTGAGAAGGCTTTCAACAAGTTGAAGTTGGTTGTTTCGTCAGAACCTGTGTTAGGGTTGCCAGACTTTAATGAGCCTTTTGAAGTGCACACTGATGCCTCGGATATAGCTCTTGGTGGGGTTCTTGTTCAGATGGATCATCCGGTGGCATTTGAGAGTCGGAAGTTGAAGGATGCTGAGCAGCGATATTCTGCTCATGAGAAGGAGATGGCTGCTGTAATTCATTGTCTTGATACATGAAGACATTACCTACTGGGAACAAAATTTACAGTAGTGACGGACAATGTAGCTAATACATATTTCAAGACACAGAAAAAGTTGACTCCTAAACAAGCTCGGTGGCAAGAGTTTTTGGCTGAATTCGACTTCGTGTGGGTGCATAGGCCGGGTAAACAGAATCAGGTGGCTGATGCGTTGAGTAGGAAGGAAGTGCAAGGGTATGTGGCTGCTGTGACAGCATTACAAGCAGACTTCCTAGAATGGGTAAAGCAACAGATAGGGACTGATTTGGTTTACACTAAATTAAAACAGCTAGTAATTGATGGTCTGGTTCGACGATATTGGATTGAGGATGACTTATTGTATGCCAAGGGTGGCAGGTTGTATGTCCCTAGTGGTGGGGGACTTAAGCAAGAACTGTTGAGAGAAACACATGACCCGCAATGGGCAGGACATCCTGGGGTGAAAAGAATGTTGGCTTTGTTGGGAAGAAGCTACTTCTGGCCCAAGATGGAAGATGATGTAGAGGCCTACGTCAAAACCTGTGTAGTATGTCAACTTGATAAAACAGAAAAGAGGAAACAAGCTGGGCTGTTGCAACCATTACCGATTCCGGAGAAGTCATGGGTGTCAGTTTCGATGGACTTCATTGGTGGATTTCCTGATGTGAATGGATTAAAATCAGTACTGGTTGTGGTGGACAGGTTTTCAAAGTATGCTGTGTTCATTGCTGCACCTAATGCTTGTCCAGCAGAGAAGGCAGCTGAGCTTTTCTTCAGAAATGTTGTGAAGTAATTTGGGGTACCAAGTGACATCGTGAGTGACAGGGATACTCGTTTCACAGGTAAATTCTGGACCTATTTGTTTAAGTTAATGGGTTCTGAATTGAAGTTCTCGACAGCAAACCATCCTCAAACAGATGGGCAGACGGAGAGGATTAATGCTCTCTTGGAAGAGTACCTGAGGCATTATGTGACTGCTAGTCAAAGAAATTGGTTGGAGCTATTGGATGTAGCACAGTTCTGTTATAATATACACAGGTCTTCAGCTACAGGTTTGAGTCCAGTTGAGCTGTGCATGGGATTTCAGCCGCTTACGCCACTGGAAGTAGCACAACAGAAAGACCAAGGGTTATGTCCTGCAGCTTATCGCTTTGCTAGGGATAAAACTGAACTGATCGAAGGGGCTCTTGACAGTTTAGCAAAGGCAGCAAGGCGGATGAAGAAGTATGCAGACAAGGGTCGTCGTTCCTTAGAGTTCAATGTGGGGGACAAAGTTCTGTTGAAGCTGACTCCACAGATCTGGAAGAAAGTGACAGATCGCAGATATCATCGAGGGCTTATACAGCATTATGATGGTCCGTTTGTGGTGACAAAACGGGTGGGGAATGTGGCATACAGATTAGCACTACCTGACAGGCTGAAGATACATCCTACTTTCCATGTGAGTTTTCTGAAACCTTATCATGAAGAGGCAGAATCAAGCAGGGCACAACAGAAGCGTGCCCCTCCTGTTATTAGGAAGGAATTTGACAAGCAAATTGAGAAGATTTTGGCTCATCGCAGTGTGGGTAAGAGCAAGTTAAATCGTAGGACAGATTTTCTTGTGCAGTGGAAAGGGGAAAGTGAAGCAAATGCTATGTGGGAACGTGGGGCTGTTTTATGGCAATTTGAGGATCAAATTCAGCAGTATTTGGCTGGTGACACGACGAGGACGTCGTCTATTTTAAGTGTGGGGGGTTTGTTAGACCCTCAAAGCTTGGCATAGGCAGATTGCTAGGCATGGCTTGGTGGATGGTGCCAAGCCAAGGCAAGGCATGTTGGTGCATGCCTATGATGCTAGCGGACTAGCAGAGCAGTGAGCAGCAAGCGAGCCAACACAAGCAGCGTGCGTGGGTGTCCGCACGCAACACAAGCAATGGGTTGTCAAGGCAAGCAGCATGTGCGCGCAAGGCAGTATGCACGCACAGCGGCAGGCAGCATGAGCAGCAAGGCAGCATGTACGCGCAAGGGCATATGCGTGGCAGCATGAGCAACGAGGCAGCATGCGGGCGCCAAGGCACAAGCGCGGCAGCATGCGCAGCACGGGGCATGTGCATGGCAGCACAGGCAACAGGCCAAGCGAGCAAGCCAAGCTAAGACGGGGCAAGGCAGACCGTGCTAGAGCAAGGCAAGGCAAGGCAGGGCAGATGCTAGCTAAGAGCTGAGCCAAGTGCAGTGCAAGCTGAGTGGGCTGATGGGCAGAGTGTTTGGCATGTGTGGCACGTGCAGCAGACAAACACTCGCACATGTGGGCAGTTTCCTTAGCGGTTATGGCAGTTTCATGCAGAGACTTATGACTTGGCAGAGACTTGTGGGGCTGTTATTGGGAAATAACTGTAATTGCTATGTGTTTGGGGCTGGCTGGTGCCAGCAAAGCTAGGCAGTTGGGCTTGTCAACTGCATAGACATAAAAGGCTGCTTGTATGTTCATTATGGCACAGAGTGATAGGGTTGTTGTTAGCATTCTGTGTGCAATTTTGTATTGGTTCCTGATTTGATTAATAATAACAAGTTGGGTTGGGGATGGTTCCCTGTAAATTCGTGTTGTCTTTGTATATTGCTGTTATGCTAATGTGTATGGACTAGATTGTGCATGTGTGGCTAAATAATCTGGTAAACAGTAAGCAGTGTGCAGGTATACAAGGGCGCTTGGCTGTGTTGGTGCACAGCTAAGGCAGAATCGTGACAGCAGCGTGACACACCAGTGTTGGGCAGTGTGTGTGTGGGAAATTGGCTGGCTAGGCAGGGCTGTCCTAGCACCAGCACGCGGAAAATTCTTAGGCAGAAAATAGGCGTGTGAAAATATAAAAGTATTAAATGAAAATATATAGAGGTATTAAATGGAAATACATTGAAGCATTGGAAAATCATTTTTCAACTTGATTGTCTATCAAATTATACTATATAGAAATAAATCCCTCAACATTGATAATATGATACATTTTTTCAAAACACAATCAATGAGAGCATTGAAAATGCTCTTAAACACATTTTATAAGGAAACAAGTTTTACCTTTTAAGTGTTCTAATGTATATCAAGGTACTTGTCATTTGTTACACACATTATTTTTGTGATTATTGGTGTTTGTCACATGTGTCATATCTATCGTTTATCCACTCGAGGAATAGTTTTCCAAAATTTGACTTTCTCTACCTTTGATAATTTATTTCATTGCGTAATTTAATATGGTATCCAATACTTTCTTCTATCGAAGTCTATAACATTTGCCACACATCTCTTTCTAATTGCGTTAGTGTGTCTTCTTTCCATTAGGTCTCTCTTGCACTCATTGCTGCCCTCGAGCTGACTTGACCCGCAATTGCTCAATCGGGCACGTCAGTTCAAATTGGGTGGAAATAGAGATTGACTAATCCTTTGATCGTAGACATGAGATTTTTTTAGGAATTAAATTTATAATTATTCTCTCTTTATATAGAAACTTGATCCTAATTATTGTTATTCTCAAAATGTTCTTATCTTTTCCTTTTCTGTGGGAAATGAAATGATTTCAATGATATACATCAGCAAGCAAAACACACATTCATATTTCTATTGGTCAAATGTGTAGATCTTTTTTCCCCCATTGCAATCATCGCAAAACGGTTGCCAAGCCAAGTGCTCTAAAATATATATGATCGTATATGACTACTCAAACCACCGAAACCTATGAATTGTGATCCTGATCCTTAATAACCACCTGAAAACGTCTCTTTACAAGAATCAGAACAAAATCCCCTTTTTTACTTTCTACATATCAGTTGAGATCCTTCAAAGATTTTTTATGAAAATGGAATGGCTTTTTACAGATTATGCGACAAATCTATCCATGATCTTCATGATTATAGGTATGGCGGTAGGAGTATTGAGCTATTTGTACAAACCATACTGGAAAGTGAGGAAGGTTCCAGGCCCACCAATAGTCCCACTGCTAGGACACATACTCTTGATGGCTAAATATGGTCCTGATGTGTTCTCAATACTTTCCAAGAAATATGGCCCTATTTTCAGGTGATCATCCATCTTTTTTCTAGCTTTTGTTTGTCATATAGAGATTCTTGACAAAATTTTTCTTAATATTGTTTGATTTGCAAAAGAAGTCATGGTTCTATTCTATGAATTTTTAAATAGAGCAAATTAAGTTTGTACTATTATTAGTCAAAACTTTTCTCTTGTTACTCTTTAGCATACAAGTTGAGACTAATTACTGCGAGGAGGGTGTGTCTGACATGCCTTCTAGAATGCATCTTTTAGCTTTTTGGACTCAAATGTAATTTTTGAAGGCGTTTAGTTGAACCCGAAAAAAGAGTTTTTAGTTGCCAACTGCCTTTTATAGTAATGTGTCATGAGATTATGAATAGTCTAGGAAAAAGAAGATTAGGAGAGATTCTAACTCTTTCAATTGTTGTGGAAGCACTTCCAAGAGTTTAGTCTTCTGTAATAACTAAACAAAAATTTCATATATAATTCATTTTACAACAGAACAAACATTTCTAAAATATAATGATATCTACAAAACTAAATAGCCTAGATTTTTCTTTCTCTTTTTCCACTACAAAAAGTTAAAAGTAAAAGTGATCTCAAACAGGTTTAACTAAACTGAAAATATATAGTTTAAGAATTTTCAAACAATGAAAGTTTAAATATATATATATTATTTGGTGTTAATTGGGGGAGGTTATAATTTCCCTGAAGCAGGTTTCATTTGGGTAGACAACCAATGATAATTGTGGCTGATCCAGAGCTTTTCAAAGAAGTTGGAATAAAGAAATTTAAAGACATTCCAAACAGAAGCATTCCCTCTCCCATTTCAGGTTCTTCTCTCCATCAGAAGGGTCTTTTCTTCACCAGGTACATACAAACTTTGAGCACATATAACCCATTTATTATTTAATGATTTATAATCAGCACGACAGATCAAACCGAGTTCAATAATTCACGTTCGTCTTGACTTACAATACAATTAACTAATTAAACATATCATGTTCAGATTGTAAAAAGAGATACAGTAGCAATCCCCATCCCATATGAGAATTGTGTGACCAAATATAGACTATGATGGAACATATTTAATATGTGTCTCACATGCACGAGATAAGCTTATTTACTGTTCCCGAAAAATGAATAGAACAAGATTGTATAAGTGTATTGATCAATACTGATAAACGATGTTAAAGATTAGATAAATTTGAAATTACAGGGATGTAAGATGGTCTATGATGAGGAACACAGTGGTGTCAATGTACCAGCCATCTCACCTGGCTAGTCTAGTGCCCACCATGCAATCATTCATCGAGTCTGCAACTCAGAATCTTGAAATCTCCTCTACAGGAAAGTCAGACATTGCTTTCTCTGATATTTGCCTCAGGATGGCCACAGATGTGATTGGACAAGCTGCTTTTGGTGTCAACTTTGGCCTGTCCAAACCACAACCTGATGATAATCACAACCAAAACATGGACAACAATGGAAATCCTGATGAAGTCTCAGATTTTATTCAGCAACACATCTACTCCACAACCCAAATCAAGATGGACTTGTCAGGCTCTGTATCTATTGTACTAGGCCTACTTGTCCCCATACTTCAGGAACCCGTCAAGCAGATCCTGAAGAGAATTCCAGGCACCATGGATTGGAAAGTTGAGAGGACTAACAAGAAATTGAGTGGCAGGCTTGATGAGATTGTTTTGAAACGAATGATGAAAGAGGAAAAACTAGGAGCTGATCATGATTCAAAGGACTTGCTGTCCCTGATATTGAAGGCCAGGCCAGATTCAAAGACACCTATGTCATCCAGGAATGTCGTGTTTACCCAGGATTACATTAGTGCAACCGTTTATGAGCATTTACTTGCAGGATCAGCAACAACTGCTTTCACATTGTCATCAGTTGTCTATTTGGTTTCCATGCATGCAAAAGTTGAGAAGAAGTTGCTTGCGGAGATTGATGGGTTTGGTCCACATGATCTGATGCCAACTGCTCATGATCTTCAACATAAATTTCCTTATCTTGATCAGGCAAGTCTGATATATTTCTTTCATATTAAATCGTTAATGGACTGCATGTTATTATTATTATTATTTAAGATACTATATATAGTGAAGGCGTCTTAACATGTGACATTAGCATGTCAAATGAGCTTTTTGCCATCAATCCACATTAGACGGTGGTATCCATACGTTATGTTAATTACTAATTTGATTGCAGGTGATCAAAGAATCAATGAGACTCTATTTTGTGTCTCCACTAATTGCTAGAGAAACAAAAAAACAAGTGGAGATAGGAGGTTACTTTCTCCCAAAGGTACCGTCAAAATGAATAAACGCTTTTATTTTTATTCCTTTTGACACATATAGAAATGTAGGACAAATTTAACTTTCTGGAAAAATAGGGAACATGGGTTTGGCTTGCTCCTGGAGTTGTGGCAAAAGATGCAAGGCATTTTCCAGAGCCAGACAAGTTCAAGCCAAAGAGGTTCGATCCAGATTGTGATGAAGAGAGACGAAGGCATCCATATGCTTTCATTCCATTCGGAATCGGGAAGCGAGCATGCATTGGACAGAAATTCTCCTTGCAGGAAGTAAAGATGTCTCTTATACATTTGTACAGGAAATTTGTATTTCGACACTCCCCCAACATGGAATCCCCGTTGGAGCTTGAATTTGGCATAGTTCTCAACTTCAAGCATGGAGTGAAGCTTAGAGTCATCAACAGAACATAAATTGATGGGGATGCTGCTTGTTATATTTCATTATCTACATCGGATCGATATGTGTTTGGATTGATTAGATTCATATATGATTGCAATGTATTGGATTGAATAATGTTGGATTGATTTTAGTACTATGTATTATATGATGGTATCAACTTGTACAAAGTGTTGGGATTGAAAAATTGTAATAATTAATTGTTACATGTCCTTACCTGTCCTCGATTGGGACTATATTTGATGTGTTGTATTAGAATTGGTTAAAAAAAATGATCAAAAAGAAGGGATATTATGAAAAATCCCCGAAAAATAAATTAAGCGTGATTAAACCCCAACCGCTTCCGTCCCCCCATCTTTTTCTTATTAGATGAACTGACCTCTGCTATTAATATTATATCTAAAAAGTTAATATTTTCCATCCAAATCCATGAAATGACTATACTTATATAATAATTAAATTTTTTTTCAAAATTATTAATTATTAGTTAATAATAATATTAAATAAAAATAATAGAAAATTTTAAAAATAAAACATAAAAAAATTAATAAACTAAATAAAAGAATATTTCAACCCATTCACCATTCACCCGTTACAAGTACGTCTCTCTCTCTCTCTCTCAATTTCTCTCTCTTCTTCTTCTTCTTTCTCTCTCTCTCAATTTCTCTCTCTTAACAGAGGGCTAATCACGATTACTTTAATTTTCAAGAGGTTTTTCATATTATCCATTGAAAAGAATCAATGTTCATATTCTCTTATATTAAGTGGTTGTGCACTTTTTCATCTATTTTAATAGGGGGTGAGTCTTATTCTATGTATTTTACAAACATATATGAATATAATCAACTCAATTATAAGAAAATGGTGGGGGTTCACCAATCCCCTATATGCATTTTATAAGTATACGTGTGTAGTTATTTATTATAATATGAGTGTATCGCTCGATCAATGGGTATGATTGGATTTATCAAGATATTTTTGTTTATTTTTTAAGTGGTTAAATAACTTAAAATTGTTAAAAAAAATAATAACTTAAAATAAAAAGTTAGAAATTCTAAATGATCACTTCAACACCAAATCACTTAATCATAATTAAATATTTTTTCCATAACTATCATTCTAAAATATACATATTTCCAATTTTATATATGTTAATATCCTATAAATTATCACTTTTCGCATTGTTACTATTAGCTTGAATCTTTATATTTGTATGGCAATTTTAATGACATATATTTTATAACTTAAAAGAGAATGTATATGCTATGTGAACTTAATATTTTCTCAACCTATTATTGTTTAAAACAATGTATATATTTATTATTATCAATAAAAACTACATTTATGTAAAATTAGAAATGTATAGATAAATTTGATTAAAATTTATTAAATGATTTATTTTTTGCTACATATATAATTTAGAATAAAAGTACATAACAATGATTAGTATAAGAATGTAAACGTAAAAATATTTGTTTTCAAATGTTTTTTGACTTAAAAAAACAAATGATCAACATGTATATTCAAATATTAAAAAAAAAAAAAAATCTTCTCTAAGCTCCGTAATCTTGAAGATTAAGGTTTCGTTTGGTGAAGTTTTTCTTAACAGATATTTTAGAAGTAGATTTTTTAAAATAAATATTTTGGAAGAAAATTATTAACTGTTTAATTATCAATTAAAAAAATACTTTTAAATTGTAGATTATTTGATTAAATTATTTTTAAAGTGCTTTTAGATTATTAATTTACCAAAAAGGATATGAGAGAGAAGAGTAATATATCTCATTGTCCATTGGCCCTATTGCAACAAGGTCAAGACTAGTTTTTGCAGTTTTTTCACCAATAAAATAGGATTTAGGCCTCATGTCTATAGTTTAATAGAGTTATTAACTAATTTTTAATGAGTGATTTGTAAAATTGTGATAAGGAAGGCAAAAGAAAATTGTTTTCATTTTTACTTATTGTAATCATACAAGTATATTTATACAGCAATATCATAACAAATAGAACAATCTTAATTAAACTATATTAACATAAAATCAGCAGTAAGAATTTGTTTGAATATCTTCCTATATAATAGGAGATATAATGTTTAAGTTTCAAATTTCAAATCTCAACACTCCCCCTCAAGTTGGAACATGGATGTTAGTAATGCCCAACTTGTTGAGATGTGTTCGAAATATTGCTTTTCCAAGAGGCTTTGTGAATATATCTGCTACTTGCATTCTTGAAGAAGTAAAAGCTGTTTCAAGTAACCTTTGTTGTATTTTTTCTCGTACTACATGACAGTCCGTTTCTATGTGTTTTTGTGCGTTTGTGAAACACTGGATTTGCTACAATGTGGAGTGCAGCTTGGTTATCGCAATGCAATCTAGCAGGAATAGACAAATTAAGTTTCAGGTCCTTGAGAAGAAACCTCAACCAAGTTAATTCACATGTGATGGCTGTCATGGCTCTGTATTCAACTTCTGCTGAAGATCTTGATACGGTAGTTTGCTTCTTAGTCTTCCATGATACAAGTGCATTGCCAATGAACACACAATATCCTGTTGTTGACCGTCTTGTGATAGTGCAAGCTCCCCAATCTGCATCATTATATCCAACCAGCTTTAAATTGTTGCTAGCTGGGAAAAACAAGCCCTGACCTGGTGTACCTTTTAGATATCGTAGAACTCGGACAGCTGCATCCATATGTGGCTTTCTAGGCTGGTTTATAAACTGACTAAGATGATGCACAGAGAATTGTATGTTAGGCCTTGTTATTATGAGATATATTAGCTTACCAACTATCTTCCTGTACCTTGATGGATCTTTAAGCAACTCTCCATCTGATGAAGAAAGCTTTATGTTCTGTTTCATTGGAAAACTGACAGGTGCAACGCCAAGCAATCCCATATCATCCAATAAGTCAAGTGTATACTTTCCCTGACAAATGGAAATTCCCTTTTTTGAATGAACTACTTCGACGCCAAGGAAGTATTTTAGACATCCAAGGTTTTTAATTTTAAACTGAGTATGCAAAAACTCTTTAAACTTCGATATTTCATTAGGAGTATTCCCTGTTATGACCATATCATCTACGTAGATCAAAACTGCAGTAAATGAAGTACCATTTGTTTTGGTGAATAATGAATAATCAGCCAATGATTATTTGAAACCTGCTTTGTTGACTGCAGAAGAAAACTTGGCATACCAGTTTCTTGAAGCTTGCTTCAATCCGTATAATGACTTGTGTAGGTGACACACTAAATTCTCCCCCTGTCAACTGTACCCTGGTGGAGATTGCATATATACTTCTTCATCAAGACTTCCATGCAAAAAAGTATTTTGGACATCCATTTGGTGAAGTGACCAGTTGCAAGCAGCAGCCAGTGCTAGTAAGCATCAAACTGTGACGAGCTTGGCTACCGGAGCAAAAGTTTCCTTATAATCCATTCCTTTAACTTGTGTATATCCTTTGGCAACCAACCGAGCCTTGTAACGTTCAATAGTTCCATTAGCATGATACTTGACCTTGTAAACCCATTTACAACCGATGGGCTTCTTTCCCAGTGGTAGGCTTATATAACTCCAAGTTCCATTTTCTTCAAGTGCTTTAATTTCAACATCCATAACTTCTCTCCATTTAGGATCATGTTGAGCTTGTGAGTAAGTGGTAGGTTCTAGGATGTTTGAAACTGAGGCTACAAAAGCTTTATGAGAATGTGAGAGTTGATCATATGAAATATAATTGGTCAAGGGATAACGAGTACCTTTGCATTTACCTGACATTGACATCAAAGAAGAGTCTTGGTGAGTAGGCAGAATAGTGGTCTGGGAACAATGGAAGTCACGAAGCCAAACAGATGGTTGTCTCACTCACTCAGATCGCCTAAGAACAGGTTGAGATAATTCTATGGGAGAAGAAGACAAGTTGGTCGGAGTAGTGGTGAGTGGATTTGTGATGGTTTGAGATGAGGTTGGTAATGTATTAGAAGGAGGTTCATGAGAAAATTGCAAGTCTGAAGTATGATCTGGTAATGGTAAAACTGAAGTTGAAGTTTCAGCAGGTAGAGAAGAATATAGAAATATAGATTCGTGGAAAATAACATCTCTACTAGTGAACAGTTGTTTGGACTCTAGATCATATAGCTTATAAGCCTTTTGTCTAGAAGGAAAACCAATAAAAATGCATTTTCTAGCACGTTTGTCAAATTTGTGAATAGGTTGGACGTTTGTGGCAAAACATAAGCAACCAAAAACTTTGAGATGATCATAAGTAGGTGGCCTTTTGTAAAGCAATTCGAATGGTGTCTTTTTAGAAAGAATAGGTGTAGGTGTCTGATTAATGAGATAGACTGCATGTTGGACACTTTCACCTCAGAATTTAAGTGGCAAATTTGCTTGAAAACGTAAAACTCTAGCATTGTTCAAGATATGTCTATGCTTGCGTTCTACAACCCCATTTTGTTGAGGTGTTGAGACACAACTGTGATCAAATTGGACACCATTTGAATGAAAAAAATTCATCATTGAAGAAAATTCTTTTCCATTGTCAACTCTAATTCTTTTGATTTTGCTACTGAATTGTGTGTCAACAAAGGCAAAAAAAATTCTTGAGCAAATTTTGAGTTTCAGATTTGTGTCTCATTAAAAAAATCCATGTATAACGTGTAAAATCATCGACAATGGTAAGAAAATAAAATGCTCCCATAAGAGATGGTATTCGAAATGCACCCCAAATATCAACATGTATTAAATCAAATGATTGCTTAGTATTAATAGAACTGGAACCAAAAGGAAGACGTGTCTGTTTTGCCAATGGACAAACATCGCAAACTATATTAAAATCATGGCTAATGCTAGAATTGGAATCAACTAAACACTTCATAGGTAGATTAAAGAGGTGACCGAGTCGTCGGTGCCAAAGATTAGAATGACTGGCCACATTATTGATTGAAACGGTTGGCTTTATTTGTTCTGGGACTGAAAAGAAATAAAGACCATTATGCTGTCTCCCCAAACCAATCGTCATCTTCGTTGCCAAGTCCTGTAAAATACAAAAATCAGGAAAGAAAGTAATTGAGCAATTCAATGCTTTGGTCATTTTGCTAACTGAAAGTAGATTGACTGAAAAAGAAGGAACACAAAAAACTCCTGACAGACTTATTTTTGGATTCAGATTTAGTGTACCTACTGCCTTAATATTTGCCTTTTTACCATTTGGTAATAAAACTGAAAAATTGGATGATTTGTGTATATTTTGCAATAGGTTTGATGAAGAAACTACATGATCAGTAGCTTCACTATCCAAGATCCATCGTGTTGGTTTTATGAATTGTAAATGAGGAGAAAGGTGTTGAGATGTACCCGGGCCTATCAAGTTTATTACAGGTTGCTTATTACCAGCTTGAAGAAGAGCTATAAGCTGTTGATACTGCTCTTGGGTAAAACTGGGTGGTTGACTTTGTGATTGAACTTCCAATTCAGTGTTGTGTGCAGCTAGTACCTGTTGCATGTTACCTTTGTCATTCCTTTTATGCAATTTGTGTCCTGGAGGAAAACCATTCAGATAAAAGCATCTATCTTTTGTGTGATTATCCCTCTTGCAATGATCACAGTGCAGCTTTCCTTTGCCCTTTTGTTGAAAATTCTTTATAGTTATTCCTTTCCGTATATCAATATTCATGATCTCTCTTGTTGTTGATAAATCACGTTGCTTTTCTTCCTGCAAAATTATGGAATATACTTTTCCAATAGAGGGAAAAGGTTGCAAAAGTAAAATTTGTCCCCTTACTGCAAAATATGTGTCATTTAGGCCCATAAGAAATTGCATCACTCGCTTCTTTGCTCTCTTTCTTCTGTCTTCTTTGCTGCTCCACATGTGCATATTGAAATATCATTATATGAAGACAGCTCATCCCACAATCCTTTCAACTTTGAGTAGTATGCAGAAATCGACATATCACCTTGTTGCAAAGATGCTGTATCTCTTTCAATTTGAAACACCCTACGAGCATTATTTTGAGAAAATCTCTCTTTGAGATCAGTCCAAACCTCAGCTACAGAATTAGTATATAAAACACTATCAGAGAGACTTGGATCAATTGAGTTGAGAATCCAAGAAAGTACCATATCGTTACATCTCTTCTAGGATGTAAACTTCTCACTGGTTTGTGATGGTTTCCCAATCGATCCATCAACAAAGCCAGTTTTATTTTTTGCACTTAAGGCAATGCTCATTGCTCTGCTCCATGTTGCATAATTATCCCTATTCAACTGTTTGGTGACCAAGGTAGAACCTGGATGATCAGATGAACAGAGATGATAGGGGTTTGTCAAATCTGTTGTTTGGTTTGTTTGTGAATCTTTTGGTGGTTCAGATGCCATCTCTGCTGCTGTTAAATCTCTGGAGTGGTGAGATTAAAATTTTAGATCTTATGCTTTGATACCATGTAAAATTGTGATAAAGAAGGCAAAAGAAAATTGTTTTCATTTTTACTTATTGTAATCATACAAATATATTTATACAGCAATATCATAACAAACAGAGCAATCCTAATTAAACTATATTAACATAAAATCAGCAGTAAGAATTTGTTTGAATATCTTCCTATATAATAGGAGATATAATGTTTAAGTTTCAAATTTCAAATCTCAACATGATTCCTTAAACAAACCTAAAAATATCTTTTAGGACTCTGTACTCTATTGGTGAATTTTATTTTAATAACAATCCTTGACCACTTTGACCTCTGATCACTACAAGTTTCATGATGACCAGCACATCAAAGGATAATTTTGAATGAGTGATTCATATAGGAAGAATATTCTCACTTTATTTATCATGAATGATAACTATAAATATATAATATGTTAACAAAATATGAAAAAGAGTTCTTAATAGTTACTTACAAGCTCATAATACAAGGTTTGGAGTACCAACAACGACTCGTACCTTGATCCCCTGCATAATGCCCACAAAACAAAATGTGAAAAAGAGTTCCTAATAGTAACTCACAAGACTTCCTAATTGGCAAAGGTTTTGGTTCCGCCAAACTCCATGAACGAAAATAGAAAACTAAAACATATATGTGCAATGTCTATAGGAAACAAATATAACATATAAATTCATGACAAACAACACCAAAAACTAAAAAAAATATATTCGCAATGTCTATATATGTATCAGCGTAAGATATATATATCTTATATATATATATATATATATAAGCCAAAACCAATTTTTTTTTAAAAAAAACACACACACACAAAAAATTATAAAAAACTTACTTGTTAAAGAGAAATTCTCAGTTTTTTATTTTTTAAACAAAAGATATATGAAAGTGGAGCTTTTGTATTATATTTATAAAGAAAGTGTAATAAAGTTATAAAAGTGTAGAGATATTAATAAAATAAATAAAGGTAGATTAGATATTTTATTTTTTAAAAAAAATCTTAAAAATCAAGTAAATATTTTTTAACTTTTTTAATTCCTTAAAAGTTCCATTAGAATGTTAACTAAATCAAGTTAAAAAATAATAATAATAAATCAAGTAGAGCTTTTACCATTAAAATAGTACTTTTAGTCAATAACGTATATTAAATTCAGTTTAACAAAAAAAAAAAACCTCTTTAGTCTCTCTATAAAATTAGTTTTCTCACAAGCATAGAAGTAGTAAATAATTATTACAATTTATGTGAATAATTATCTCTTATGAATAGGAGTAGTTTAAATCCCAATTAATGTTGCTGCATCCTCTACTTTCAAAAATAGTTTAAAAATTTTAAAAAATAAATAAATTGTTTGGATAAATAAGAATTGTGAATCACAATTTATAAAATATTATGAATACATGAACTTATAACCAGTTAGAAATATTGCTTACCTTGTTATCACTTGTTTTGTTATTATTTCATTATGAAAATAATATATTTTATTATTTTATTATGAAAATAATTAACCAAATTTATTTATATATAGCTTTGTTTTGTAATCATTTAGATTATGTCATTAATTAAATTACTTTCTCTTTTTATTTTGTACCTTTTGTTTTCTCTTATTTTGGTTATTGATTATTTTTTAATTTTATATTCATTACTTCGAGACTGTGTTTTATAAGGTACACACTTTTTAAACGGGAAAAAAAATTATTTGACTTACATAAATTTCTCTTCTAATTAATTTCCACAAAACGGTGACGTTCTCATCGTCGGCTTCATTTATTGTAAGCGAATCGTGAAGATAAAATAATTTATTTTTTTTAATGTACATAAAAACAAAAATAAAAATAAAAATAGAAAAACAATTAAAACCGATTTTTATTGAATTTGATAATTATAATTATAACAGTCGACGGTAGATCTCTCCGCGCCACTTCCAAGTCGCTTACTCTCTGTTTTTCGATCGACAAACTGCAATCTTCAGGTCCCTTTCTCGCTTCTATTTTCATTCAATTTTTCTCGATCCGATTTTACTTATTGCGAATGCGAGGAGATCGACAAGTGTGTTTCGATTTCAGATTGATTTTCATGTTTCATTTTAATGTTTGTATTTTTTTTTTCATTATTAAAAAAAAAAAAATTCTGGCTTCAATTTGTTATATTTGGCATTCGAAATCCGAAACTTCAACCTGGTTTTAGCTTTCAAGTTTTCGTTTTTATGGATATTGAGAGGGATTTTGATTGAATTGTGTTTGAATTTGAGTTGTTTTAGTGCTAAATATTGTTTAGATTATAAATGTGACTTCAATTTGTGTAATTTGTGTGTGGAATTTACTTTGAATGCGTGGGGAGGGTTTTTTAAATTCAGTAATTGTTGTTGTTGTTAGTTGACGTGTTTTTCATTGTAGATTGTTAGCTACCATGCAAATTTTTTAGTTATTGTGAGCTAGTTTTAGCTTTCAAGTTTTCAAATTTGAGGAGATTGGGAGACATTTTGATTGAATTGTGTTTAAATTTGAGCTATTATAGTGTTAAATTTGGTTAGATTATAAATCTGGGCTCAGTTTGTGGAATTTGAATGTAAATTTTACTTTCAATGTTTGGTTTGGATTTGTAGAATTCAGTTATTATTGTTATCGTTAATTGATTTTTTTTTGGAAATGTTATTCAATGTGGTTAGCGAGTATTTGTTTATTTTATTTTTTATTTTTAATATTTTGATCTGCTTTGCTTCACTAAATGATGCTGTCTTTTTTTTTTTTTTTAATTTTTTAATTTTATTTTTTTTCTTTCTGTTTTTGGTTTTGTTCAGGTTGGGGTTAAAATTGATGCAATAATGTCGACGGCAGGACAGAATGTTGGCGGAATGTCTGGAAGTGGCATGGAGGATTCTGCGAATCATGAGAAGCAGATGTCAGATACAATCTGTGACAGCAATGAAAATGTTGTTAAGGAAAATGGCGCACATGATGATAACCGATCTTCAAATGATAATCACGATCAGCTTTTAGAGATGGTTATGGAACTGAAGTTTCAGAATGAGTACTTGAAGTCACAGATTGAGGGGTTGAAGACCGTGAGACCAGAGAATGATGGTCAGTTGTGCCAGCAAAGAGAAGGAAGTGGGCAGGAAAGTAGGGATTTCATAGATGTAAAAGGACTCCAAGAAAAAATTGAGTCTTTGAGTAAAGAACTTCATGAAGAGAAGCAAACACGTGGCGCTGCAGAGAAGGCTTTGGAGCATCTACGTGTGGTATATGAAGAGGCAGATTCGAAAGCCCAAGAATTCTCAGTTAAATTTGTTGAAGGTCAGATTTTGTTCTTTTTACATTCATGTTTTGGCATATGTGAGTGAGCGATTTAATAGATAGGAGTATAGTTTACTTCTTGGCTTCATATATGCAATTCTGTTTCTTTTCCGGCAAAATATTTCAATTATAACTGGGGACTTGTTTGCTTTGGCTACCTACTGCAATTGTAACACTTTAATAATACTGTATAATTATTAGAATCATTGCCCCATTTAATCTAAATATATAGCATACATTTCCTTGTGTAGCTCAACAGAAGTTAGATCAAGAAATAAAAGAGCGTGAAGAGAAGTATACTGAACTTGATTCAAAATTTAGCAGACTTCACAAACGAGCAAAACAACGTATTCAGGAGGTTCAAAAGGTAAATTCTGTCACTAGGTTCTGTTTTCTTTTAGTTTTTGCTATTTTATATACTGCTGCATAAGTTTTATACGGTATCTTGCTTCACATAAGATCAAATAAATATGATGCACAAGTTCAAATAATAATGAAGTTTTCATTTTTTTCAGTTATCTGGTTTTTAGTTCATTGATCATATTATTAAGAAAGTGGCATGCTTGTGAAGAATTGCGACTGATTCTATGTTAGGCTTTGATCATGAAGAGATCAGTTTTGAGAGAATTTTAGTATACTTCTTCCATTAGTATGTGCTTGGTTCTTGAAAGGACAATATACCATCCATCTTCAACCCCACGCCCCCTTTTTTAGTATGCATACTAGTGCTATTATTTTTTAATTGGAACAGTGCCATTTTTGGTGTACGTATATTATGTGTGTCTTCCAATTTAATCAATAAGATCACTAGCATCCTTGTGTAACCATCTAGGGTATTGGTATCTAATGATTGACGTTTGAGGATGAAAGAAAAACATTGGATGTGGTTGCACTCTTGGAAAATGTTTCCCTTGTTCATTTTTTTAGTTGAGTTTGGGCCTGGTTTTGAGGCTACACTTTTCTCAGCTGTTGCTTAATAGTGCTTATCATGCTTATAATGCATGATGATGCTATGGATTTCATAAGCTAAGGTTGGTTATTGTTGACTTTGGTCATAACTCATAACTGAAAATGATGAACAAATGAATCGGAGAACACCTACTCGAATGTTTTCACTTTAAGTTTGAACTTATTTTTATTTGTTTTATACTAAGTCAATTAGTTAAAGAAATCCCAGTATTCATAGAAACTGAGCATTGTGGTCTGGAGAATCTCTTTTTCAGGAAAAAGACGATCTTGAGGCTCGAGTTCGTGATATAACTGAAACATCCGAGCGAGCATCATCCCAACATTCAGCATTGCAGCAAGAGTTGGAGCGTACTAGGCAACAAGCAAATGATGCGTTGAAAGCAATGGATGCAGAGAGGCAACAATTGAGGAGTGCGAACAATAGGTAAAATGTTTATTCTGCCATGTATTAGGACCAACATTCATATAGCTTCAGAAACACAGTGTTCAAGTTTGTGAATGTGCATGTTCGTACATGATAAGGGCAAAGTTCTATTTATCATTCTTGTGAAAGGAATTCACATGAAAGATTTGTATGTCTATTAGGTTTGGTCAAAGCTTAAGCTTCCCTAGAAGTCCCATCAACCTTTCTACAGCAATCTGCCCTGTGAAGACTGAAGAATGCATTCTTGTGTATTTTTTATTACTTTTCATTCGTGTTATTAAAAATTGTTGATTTCTTAGTCGTCAAGTCTCTCATTTAGGATCAAAGGTCACCCATGAAATATACTGTTCCTTATTCGTGAGTAATGAAAATTCATCTTTTTTGACTTTTCATCCTGGTATATTTTTGGATCAAATTCTCTGCATTACCAATGATGCCTATAACTAGTTGTTGGAAAATGATACATTTTTCCTTGATGAACTGAAAATGTTTTGATCAGCATTTTCTCATGGTCTGCTAAAACAGTAGCAAAATTCAGATATTCATCTTTAATTTCCCACATATACTCCTATTGTCATTTGTCCTCATATTTGTAATAATTCCGTCAACTTTCAGACTTCGAGATGACATCGAGGAATTGCGCCGCTCACTGCAACCTAAAGAAAATGCTCTCGAGGCATTGCAACAGTCACTTTTAGAGAAAGAGCAGGTATTTATGGTCATTCTATCTTTGAAGAGGCCCTGTTTACTCTTCATCATAGGTATCTGAACTTACAATTTTTGAAGAGGAGTGGATGCTTTAACTTGCTGTCGTTGGATTGTGATGGTCCCTGCATGTTTGTTTCTATTTGTGCATACAAATAAACAGGCCGTGTATGTGTTTCTGTTTGTGCTTAGTTGAATGTATTCCTTGGTTATTATTGCCATTTTTTTTTTCCCTTTTGAAATTAAGGATGCACTTAAAATGCAGTGTTGCAGAACTTGGCCCCTTTAACTACCTCTTGGAACTACGAATGCTTTATCATACCTTGCTATATAGAAAAGTTATTTTCTTACCAATCGGATGATAAGCGTGCTATTCTTTGCAGATTCAGTTCCAAGTTGCTAATAGTGAAACTTGAAACAGAGTTGCCGTTTACAACAATGAATACTTTGAATATTTTTTTACTTGATTTTCCATGTTCATATAAAATATATGTTATGAACAGAGCCTATATTGTTCAAGTTCATTGGCTAATTATTTTATGTCCTATCATTTTATTCTCCTATTGATTTCAATAATATAGTATTTCTGAAATCTTTAAAGCAAGTTGTAAGAAAATCATGATGATTTTCTATGTTTTCTGCATCTGTATGTTAACTTGTTCATTTCTTAGATGTTGGAAGATATGCGAGCCTCACTTCAAGCTGCAGAAGAGAAGAGGCAGGCTTCGTTGGCTGAGCTCTCTGCTAAGCATCAAAAGGTGAATTAACTTCCAGATCCATTCAGTGTCTCCATACTCTGATATTACTGATTTTATGTTTCTTTCCTGCCTGTCATGTGACTCCATAGATGATGTTTATTTTTTACTCATTTGTTATTTTTCTTATTAGAATGTGGAGAGTTTGGAAGCTCAACTTGCTGATGCTTTCTCTGATAGAACCAAAGCAACGGAAACAATATCTTCTTTGCAAGTAAGGGATACTCATTTTAGTATTTAAAAGAGAAAAGCAGATTTTAAAAATTACATAAGTTGCTCGTTTACTAACTTGCGAATAAAAAGATGTATACTATTAATATAATTCAAATAGCATCGACATCCCTTAAAAATAAAGGATCTGAAGGTGACGAATTCTATAGGTTGTGGCAAATTATAGATTAGTGCTTCTGGATTCAGCTAATTTGGTATCATTAAGAGCTAAACCTTTTGCAGGTGCTAGTTGCAGAAAAGGAGTCTAAGATTGCTGAGATGGAAGCAGATTCGACTGGCAAAGCAGCAAGGTTTAGGGCTGCTGTGGAAACCGTTAAAGGAGAGATAGCCTACCTGAAACATGAGCACGTATGGGTCAAACTTCTGGACAGTGCATTTGTGTGTGATTTTGGAATTTAATAGCGTGAAAATTTTTCATAAATGTTCAACTGTGTATTTCATATGATTTTATAAAGATTTTATGAAATTTTATAGATTTGGGGAAATGAAAAAGCCACTGAGTCAAACTTTTAGAATCTGCGGAAAAAAAATATATATATACATTTTTTTTCTTTGTTATTTATATTTTGCTCTCTTATAATGTTGATGTTGTTTGTCTCATAACAAAAGTCAATATTTTCATCCTACTGTTTTCAAAATTTAGCATTGTTTTACAACTTTTGTCTTGTACCTCAATATGCTTGTGAATTTAAATCTAATTATATTAACCGCAATCTCAACTAAGCACTTTAAAATTGTTATACAGTACTAGACACCCATAAGTTTTACTAAATGGAATGACAGCCAAAATCAATTCTCCTGGGATCTGCTATATAAGCTTAAACTTGCCAAGGATGGCTACAGTTTTAATGACAATATAGAGGAAAGCTTATACTTTGAATATTTGATGTCAGGGTGGTACTTCTTAAATAGTAAACAATATTGTAACTATCTCATGTGGTTTAAGACTCATGTTCTAATTCTTGTTTTTATCTACCTCATCATGAATTTAGGAGAAGGAAAAGGAAAGCTGGGAAGCTGCCTCCCAGACACTCAAAAAGAAATTGGAAATTGCTGAGAGTAACTGCATGCGTGCTGAAATTGAAGCAGCTAAGATGAGAAGTATGCAAGCAGTTCTCTTAGAACCATAATCTGACCACATAAATATTCAGAAAATGAATACTTGCTTTCTTTTTGGGCAGGTCAGCTGGAATCAGAATTGTCTGTGAAAACGCAGATGCTGAATGCTAGGGATGCTGAACTTATGACTGCCAAAGAAGAGGTATAAGTTGGCCATAGAATTCCTTACTCAAGTGTTTTTGTAGCCTAATAAACCATATATGTATATATATAGTTAAAACATATGAACTTGTTAACATGAAGTTCCTAATTTTGAACTCTTAATTTTCCTCTTCATATTTTATACTTTGCAGATCAGCCGCCTTGAAAGAGAATTTTCTTCTTACAAGATTCGAGCTCATGCACTTCTCCAGAAAAAGGATGCAGAGCTAGCTGCAGCTAACGACTCTGAACAGATCAAAGCTCTTGAGGAAGAACTGAAAGTATGTAATTGTAGTTCTGTATGGGTTGTATGGTGAAGAAAACCTTCCGATTTATCTTTATTTTGGTCATGCAGGAAGCTGAAAATGAAGTGTCACTGATATCTGCAGAAAGGGATAAGGCTCTTCAGGATCTCCAAGATGCTTTGTCTAATCACAATAAGGAGCTTACTGAAAGGTAGCACCGTATCTTATATCTATTTTAAAGTGGCTATAAACTTGCACTTTTTCCTGTAGGAGGTTGAAAATAAATTGTTTGTCGTACACATATAAGTGTTGTTTGACTTGTTTTATTTCATCATTCCTCTCACTTACCATGCTGTTATTCAGATTTTCATGGCCATCATCTTAGGACTTCTCATTTCCTTGTTTATTTTCAGAGATAAAGCTCTAAATAATGTCAAGCAACAGATTAAAAGCATGGAGATAAAGCTTGATTCCATGAATGCTAATCATCAATCAGAGAAAGAAGCATGGGAAAGAAACCTTCAAAATGTTGAAGAAACATGGCGACGTAATATATCCATGCTAGCTCTGACAGTACTTACTAAAATGCCATATTAATTGGATTCGAAAATAAGGTTATATTTGGAATTTGATTTTACAGTCAGATGTGAGTCATTGACTGCTCAAAGTGAAGCATCCTCTGGGCAAGAACTGCAGAAAGAATTAGAAGAGCTGAAACTACGGTATAAACGACTGAAGGTAGAAGATGCCTCGTATTCAATTTTTTAATGGCTTGTATAGATTCAATAATCATTATATTCTCATCTTGCTATTTAGATTAAATTTTGTAGGGAGACCATGATTC
Organism: Dimocarpus longan; assembly: GCA_022984855.1. NCBI lineage: Eukaryota > Viridiplantae > Streptophyta > Magnoliopsida > Sapindales > Sapindaceae > Dimocarpus > Dimocarpus longan. The sequence continues at coordinate 1,274,877 of CM041019.1, read as the reverse complement.
ATTTCGTGATCATTATGGCTTGTATATATTCAATAATCATTATTTTCTCCTCTTGTTAATTATATTAAATTTTGTAGGGAGACCATGATTCATTCCGTGATCTTGCTGATAGAATGATGGAAGAGAAGGACAAGGAAATTACTAGACTTACAAATGATAATATTAATCTTCAGCGGTCTCTGGAATCGAGACCTATAGTATGTTTTCTTCTTTACTGTCTAATTGTTTATAGTTCTTGTTTTGATACTTAACATACTCATGGAGTGAGTTTCAAGTTTTCTAATTGTATGCTGACATTATGATGAATAATGCCAGGCCAATCATGATGATAATTATTACACAGGTATGAGGATTTTTCCGCCACCGTTTGTTTACATGTTCATGTTGTTTCTAGTTAGATAAAAGATATACCTTCTATGAAATTTTAACCGTATGATTTATATGGTTTATATGGTGGTGATTGGTATCATCAGCCTCACAAAAACAGGATGCTTTGAATTCAAGTGCCTCTTTGGCAGAGCAGCAGATTCTGGTATAAACACTTTGTCAAGAAATCGTGTCTTTTGATGTCCTATATTTTGTTTATGCTTTAAGATCTCCACAGCATCCACAGACACTTTAGTGGAGGTTTCTTTTAATCAGAGTGCATAGTCCATTTCTAGGCTTTAAGACACTGTACTTTATCCAAGTATGTAAGATGCATACATAGCGTTATCGCCTTAAGCACTCAGGTAGAATAACTAGTTAGCAACCTTACAAGAGGTTTTTTCTGATAATCGTTTATATTTCAGCTTTTGGCAAGGCAACAAGCTCAGAGAGAGGAAGAGTTAGCTCAATCACAGCGACACATTTTAGCACTTCAGGTATGTTACACCCGATCTGTATTGTACTTGCTTTCTAACGATTCAGTTTCTGATAATTGTTTTCAATACAGGAAGAAATTGAGGAGCTTGAGCACGAAAATCGTCTTCATAGCCAACAGGTACGAAGTAATTGTAGAAGAATGAATGATTTAATAGAAATCACCTTACTAATTCTGCTACGTCACAAATGCAGGAAGCCATGTTAAAGGAAGAGCTTCGCAACATGGAAAGAACACAGAAGAGAGAAGGGGTTGACATGACGTATTTAAAAAATATCATCTTGAAACTTCTTGAAACAGGTACCTGTTTGGATTGACTAATGATCATGGAAGTAGAACTTCCTATTACACGAGTATCAAGATACAAATGATGTTAGAAACTCCATATTTTTATTTTCTGACAAACTTATATGTAACAGGTGAAGTGGAGGCTCTGCTACCTGTAATAGCAATGCTTCTTCAATTCAGTCCCGAAGAGGTGAAATTCTGATTTACAATTTGATGCTCCTCTTTTATAGATTTGTATTTGGTTAATATACTCAGCTGATACTCAAGTGTAAGTCCAAAATTTTGAAATATAACAATAATAACATTTAGAGATGCATAATTGGTCAGTGTAGATCTTTATTATTGTTGTTGTTATTATTTTACGATATAATTGTGAAAATTAGAAGCTTATGAGCTCAGATGGGCAAGAACTAGATACCCTATGTATCAACTTTCTGTGGTTATTGCTAGTGTCCTGCATTTACATTGCATGATTTTAAGGTATCATCGGCTTTCTCAACAAATCAGTTGACTGCGTATTTTTGCATCTTTAATACAAAATCTGAGCAAGAACTAGATACCCTATGTATCAACTCTCTGTGTTTATTGCTAGTGTCCTGCATTTACATTGAATGATTTTAAGGTATCATTGGCTTTCTCAACAAATTAGCTGACTGCATATTGTCGCATCTTTGAGAAAAAAATGCAGATGCAGAAGTGTCAACAAACCTACCGCACCTCTACAGATGTTCCTCCCAGCCCAGCAAGTGAATCTCCAGGATCGGGGCTCTCTCTGTTCTCAAGATTCTCGTTTTCATAGTAGCTTAAACGAAGGCCATACAAGAATTCTTTCATCGCATGAGCATTATCTATAACAGCAAAACTCCGCCGGCTGGCCTGACTGCAGATAAGAAAAAAAGCACAGGCACGTATAGTTGTACTCCCGGTAGATCTTGTATCTTTTTGTAACATTAGAAGAACGTTAATATTGCAAAATGTTCACATGATGTAAACAATAGTTACAAATGACAACGTTATACAACAAATACCAGGACATGAAACACATTTTGATAGGGTTTGGCTGTGTGCTGTCTGACGCTCTAATATTGAAGTCTGATCATCATTCTTTATTAATTTTTTTTCACCGGATCTGCTATTTGTTGTAAAGTGAAAATATGTGCTAAAGTGATAATCGTAGATCTCTCCCTCTTCTTGTAATCTTTACTTGGACAAGATTCATGTGAAGCGTAATTTATTTGTCTTTTAATGAACTCGATGTCAAAGCATTATGGTTATGTAACAACTTAAAATCTAATTATTTACATTATCATTTAGATGAAAACAATGTGTGAACATTGATTCAAATTGATTATTCTCTTTGTATCTTAAAATGTAGATGTATAATATATCGATCAAGACAGTAAGTAGTAATGTCCAAATTTCGATGATATCTACTCACACTATAAAGAGATTCTCGCTTCAATATTTTATTTGTAGTTAGCATGTATAAACACAACTGTAGTCGGCAAAACCGCTTATATTATAATCAACGAAGTCTTTCAAAGAAAGAGCAAGAAACGTAAAAGCTAAATGAGAAACAGAGATAGGTTATGAAGAGTTTTTTAACATTCAATTTCCTGTTCTTTTAAGGAGAAAATACTAAGTCTGCCTTCATTTTGATGGTGAAAACTGACTAGGACAGAGGAGTTGGTGCAGCAGCCAAGTGGGTGGGTGAGTGTATAATGAATCCAAAATTCTTTTGACGTATTCATATCACCAAATTCAGCTTTTAGCTCATTAAACTTTTATCTAAACAATAAGCAAATATCATTAGTTTAACACATAATGGGAGAAAAATTGCAGATATAACATCAATTTATGACCCATTCAAATTTTCTCTTCAACTTTATGTAGACAGTTTACATCATCATCATCAGTAGATACTAACTAGGAAAAATACTAAAATCTACCCAACCAGTCATGTAAGAACATACCAAACATGACTATTACCAACAAGAAAAACAAAGACAAAACCCCCCCAAAATCCTACATTTTATGACATAATAAAAATGAAAACTTTAATGTTGTAGAAACGAATCAAACACTGTCAATCAACTCTCCTCAAGCATGCTTTGCCTGGAAATCCTTCATGAAAGAAACCAACTTCTCCACACCAGCCAAAGGCATAGCATTGTATATAGAAGCCCTCATCCCTCCAACTGACCTATGCCCCTTCAATGCCACCATATTCTCCTTAGCAGCCTCCTTCACAAACTCACTCTCCAACTCACTTTTCTCCATCGTAAAAGGCACATTCATTAATGACCTCACAGACTTCTCCACCGGACACTTATAAAACCCTCCACTCCCATCAATTACATCATACAGCAACTCAGCCTTCTTCTTATTCATCTTCTCCACCTCCACCAACCCCCCCAACTCAAGCAAGTACTCAAACACCAACCCACACATGTATATACAATAGCATGGTGGTGTATTATACAATGAACCATTCTCATCGTGGATCTTATAATCCAACATCACAGGGGTCACCCCTTGTGCCTTCCCTAGCAAATCCTTCCTCACAATCACTATAGTCACCCCTGCTGGACCCACATTCTTTTGTGCCCCAGCATATATGAGACCAAACTTGGTCACATCTACTGGTTTTGAACAAAAATTTGATGACATGTCAGCCACCAATAGGCCAGTAGCATTCTTAGGTGCTGGATAGTCTTTGAACTCAACACCATGAATAGTCTCATTTGCACATATATGCAAATACTTTGCATCTGGGTTCTGCTTCAGAACCTCGAAAGATGGGATCTTTGTGTACTTTTCAGCTTTCCCAGACCAAATCACATCCGGGTTACAATATTTTTGCGCTTCTTTGTAGGCTTTATCGCCCCACGACCCCGTTACCAAGTAATCAACCGGGTCGTCCCGTTGGGTCAGGTTCAAAGGGATGGCTGCGAACTGGGTCGTGGCGCCGCCTTGCAAGAAGAGGACGGAGTAGTTGCTGGGGATGTTGAGGAGGGCACGGAGGTCCGATTCGGCTTTCTCGATGATGGACTTGAAGTCCTTGCCACGGTGGCTCATCTCCATCACACTCATGCCGGATCCACCCCAGATAGGCAGCTCCGACTGGGCCTTGAGGAGGACTTTTTCAGGGAGGGTGGCGGGGCCGGCGGCGAAGTTGAAGACGCGCTCGGGGTCGTGACTTTGGATCTGGATTTGGGCCAGATCGTGGGTTGGGACGGCGGTGGAGGCGTAGGTGATGGTGATAGGTCGGGTTCTGGGGTTGATTTGGAGGTTGGTGGTGGTGGGTTTGATGGGGTGGTGGCGTGTCGGGTTCTGGAGGAAGAGAGAGTGGGGTGATGAGGTGGAAGTAGCAGCTGCCATGCTTACAATACAACAGAATCTGGAACAGGAAAGGAACCGGTTGAAGGTGTTTAGTGTTGGGTTTGGTTTGTGAGAAAACAAGTTTGGAATCTGAGGGGGTTCATATAGGGGGATATACGCTTGCGCGGTTGGTGAGTGAGGGGGAAACGGCGTCGTTTTTTCTTCGGATCGATAGGTTGGTTAGTTTGTTTTGTTTTTTGTTATGGTTGTATTATATACATATATATTCTTTAGGACAATAATAGAAAAAAAATACGAGGGGATATTTTGGGAAATTTTGTTACACTCTTTTGGTTTTGTGTTACTTTGGTTAGTGGAAAATTTGGATGGGAGATACAAGAGATTGGATTGAGGATAGATCAAACATTAAAATGTATTTTGTATAATTACATCAAATGACATGTTTAAGGATCGAATATTATTAGAAGGGAAAGAGAAATTTGATTCTTCTTAATTTATAATTATAATATTCACTAAAAATTATTTGAAAACAAATTTTATAGACCCTACACTTGTGTTTTTATGAAAAAAGCAGAACTCAATCTTTTACTTAGGAATAAGGAGAGGTGCGCCAATCGGTGTTAATCAAATGAAAGTTGGGCTTGATATGATAGTTTGCCATAGTTAATTTTTGTTCTATGTTCTTATGGAATCTAAACTCTCAAATGATGTGATGATAATTAGTGATCATGTACATGGATGTGTTATACAAGAGTGAAGGAATTAATGCAACTTCATAGAAAGTAAAAGTTAAAATTTTGGGAAAATTTTGTTACACTTTGTCAAACACTATAAAAACACCATTGATAACTACTCTTAACACCAAAGAGAACATGTTCATGGAACATGTTCCATATCACATATATACACAGAAGGAAGAAGAGGTACACCAATCCCCTTCAATAAAGAAAAGTTGAGATTGATATATGAAAATGTTCTAGATATCATATAGTAGAAATCTTTATTCAATCTCAACCTCTAGAACTGGAATCCTGATAATTAATGATTATACACATAAATTCTCTAAACTGAAGTTGAACAACGAAAGTATTAATGCACAACTTTATAGGAAGTAAAATTATGATTGTATCATCATTGAATTATTCCTTGTTTCAAATGAAACAGAAAATGTTTTACAATGGGGGAAAAGAAGATTATGTTCAGAATTAGAACATGTACTAATGAACAACAACAAAACAACAATTGGCTGTAGAGCTATTAACAACCAGGGCTGCAAAAACCTATAAAATTTCAATACCAATTTCCTAGGTGCAACTCTAGTTGCTAAGATTATTGTCTGTGTGTCTAAGGTAATGAAGTTAGTAGCTATACATTTCCTGTTATAGCTGAATCTCCATCAGAAACTTTGCTGGTTCGGATTTTGCTATGTATCCAAACTTGGATGTGCAGTACTTCCTGTGAACTCCAGTGAGTTTCCCTGTTGCTGCCTTCTGGTGGAAATCGGTCATAAGTCTAGCACATTCTCTGAAATCAGGCAACAGGTTAGCCTTGTCAGTAAACAATGTGTCGATTTGTGTTCGGTGCATGAGATTTGTTGAGAGTTTTTTAAATGAATATGGTATTGAAAAAAAAAAAAAAAAAAAGAAAGTCTTTTGAGAAGAATTGGACTCACAAGAGCTGATCTTCGGAGTAGCCACTGTGCCACTGACATGTCCTGCTCCACTGTCTGAATCCATATATAGTACATTGAGCCGTAAAGATAGCAGCAGCTGCTAATAAAGATGGTGGGAACTTGAGCATCTTGTATTCTACAAGGGAAAGCTCGATTAAGAAGAAGGATAGCAGCTCAAGCTTCTTGTCGGATTGAGCAGCCTTGAGAAACCGCCTAACAAAAACATATGGCGTTGGGACTGACATGTTAAACTGCAGTGTGTTAAGCATCATTGATTCCTGCATTAATGAAGCAAATATATGATTATTATTGGATGTAAAGTGTAGAATCTTGAATGGCATAGAACAATATTGCCTCCATATAACAACAGAAAGAGACTATACCATTTCAAGAATATCTTTCCTAGAGTAAGCTTTATCCGATATGAGAATTAAATCCCCAACAACAGGTACAGAAACCTCCTCATACTTGCATGCCAAAAGCATAGCAACCAAGCCGATCAATTGAAGCTTCTTTCTAACCACTGTTTGCTGGGATAAGAATCTGTCGATGAGATTAACCGTAAGAAACAATGTCTCGTTCATGAGATCAAACTTGTCATGCACCTGTGGATTTATTTGAAAAAGGACAATGCTGTTAGTCATTAACAATTGATGATGAACAACATTTGAATCCAAACCCAAGTTACCATTTAGTCATTTGGTTGGGTTGGGAGCATTTTAGTACCTCAATAAGCCAGTCAATCAATATAGCTCTCATCCTCTCATTAATGTCAAATTGTTGCACCATGTAGTTTGGTGAAACGCAGCTAAAATTCTGCAAATAAACCGAGGAAATTATCAGTATGCAATTAACATAGGAAGTTTAAGAATATCTACAAATTTTGCTTGAATAGCATAGCATACAAATTAAGGTTACCATAAATCTTAAATCTCAAGCATATCTACATATTTTGCTTGAATGGGATACAAATTAACCAGCGAGGTTACTAATTGAGGCAGTCTGACATAAAAATTAAGAGTTGTAGCCAGTTTTCGTTATCTACACAAGTTGCTTGAACAGCATACCTATTAAATTTACCAGCAAAGTTACCAAATGAGATATTTGACATTAACATTAGTTGTTACTAATTGAGGCAAACATTCAGTAGTAGCCAGTTGTCATTATCTACACAATTTGCTTGAATAGGATACATATTAAATTTACCAGCAAAGTTACCAATTGAGATATTTGACATTGACATTAGGTTATACAGCTTTTCATTAAAAACTTGATCACCATTAAAAGGGAAAAAAGAGAACAACATGTTTTGCCTGTTTTCATCAAAACTAAGTACTACTAGCCAGTTGTCGTTATCTACACAATTTGCTTGAATAGGATAAGACTAAATTTACCAGCAAAGTTACCAATTGAGATATTTGACATAAACATTAGGCTATAGCCTTTCATTAAAAACTTGATCACCATTAAAAGGGAAAAAAGACAACAACATGTTTGGCCTGTTTTCATCAAAACTATGAATCCATCCCCTAAAAGTTTTGGTTGGATATGAATCTAACAGCATATGAAGGCACGTGCACATACGAACAAGTTAAAACATTAACAAATTTTTGCGTTTCTTCGTACATAGAGAAGCATATGGAAATGAGATACTAAATACTAAGTAATTTTCACACGTTTTAGATACTATGAATGCTAGATTACTTTTGCGCCTTTTCTTCTCATGCACCAAATATTACTATAATGAAGGCATACACATACAAATGAGTTGTTAAACATTAGTAAATTTTCACAGGATTTCTTCCTACAAAGAGACATATAAGATAATCGAATACCAGAAAATTTTCTTCTGGTGCACCAAATATTACTATAGAATCCTAAAGACAACCTGAAATAATTAGAACAAAAGATCTAAAATAAGAATTAACAATGAAAGGTTTCTGATTCCTAGAAGTTAATATTACCTATCAATGAAAGAATCTGAACTTCTATGAGACTGTGACACAACACGGTATAAAAGTGTTACCTTATTGAATTGAGAAATCAAAATTCAAAATCAAAGCGCAAGTCAAAACTTACCTCCATTTTTCTATAATGGGCAAACAAATCTTCAACATATTCAACAACAGCTAACGGATTCTTTGCATCACAGCTATCAATATCCACAATAGGCTCTTCAACAACTATATCCTCCATTTCAACCTCCTTCTAGTAGATACAAAAAATCAATTAAGTGTCCTAAATCAGTCAAGACACTCAGAGATCTTTGAAGAGAGATTAATATAGATAGATAGATACCATCTGATCTACACCATCAGGACTGGTCTCAGTTTCCTCTAAGGACATTGGTTCTGGGTGGTCTAAAGGAGTCTTACTCTCCTCTACATCTACATATATACAAGCTCCAAACTCATTTGTGCTCGAAACCGATGTTTTCATCTTCTTAGCTTCCTGCATTGCCTCTGGACATGGTGGCTGATGAGTGCTTGCGATTTGAGCAGCAAACTTCCTAAACAACAGCATAACAAACAAGATCAAATCATGAGAGTTTGAATACGTCAAAAATAAAAAAGATCCAATTTTTCTCAAATGGGTTGATAAAACAACTGATAAAAAAAGGTGGCAATACAAAAAAATCGTCACTTTTGAGACAAGGGTTGTTTGCAATTTGAGCTGCAAACTTCCTAAACAACAGCATAACAGACAAAATCAAATCATGAGAGTTTGAACATGTCAAAAATAAAAAATAAAAAGATCCAATTTTTCTCAAATGGGTTGATAAAACAACTGACAAAAAAGGTAGAAATAACAAAAAAAAAAAAAACTTTTGAGACAAGGGCTGTTCTTCTTTTCAAAACAAATGAGATCCAAGTTTCAAAATTCAAACTTTCCTTCCCTTTTCCTACCTTCTTTTTTTTTCTCATCAACCAAACACATTTTCAAAAAAACAAAGAGAAGAAGAACATCAATGGGTAGTCAACAAATCAAACCCTAACCTTGTAATTGGTCTATGCACTGGACCATTTTGGTTCTTCTCACACACTTCATTTTTCCTGTCACAAACCAAAAAAAAAAAAATCACTTCCAAGAAACAAAAAAATCAAAAAAAAAAAAACAAAAACAAAAACCAATCTCACATCATCCCAACAAAAAACAAAAAACAAAAAAGAAAATTACTCAGACAAGCCTCTCTTGTTGACAACACAAGGGTGGTACCCTTGAACACCTCCTAGACTCTGATTTATAACACTCAAAGCTCTTCTGTTCTGCCCAAATTTCCTGCCTTCCATTTCTGCTCCCCCTTTAAACAACACCAAACACAACCCATTGTCAGATCCTGCTCTCTTACGAGCTATATCAACTTTAAAACTTGCAAACAACTCATATACATATACAAAAAAAAAAATAATAATAATAATAATTTTTTTCACCTTGAAAATTACTAGGCTTGTTGATATTAACATTGACATTGTTCTCATCAGCCATCACAGCCCTCATTCTGTTCATTTTCTCACTTCACCACCCACAGAAAAAAAAAAAACCCGAATCCGAATTCCAAAACCACCCTTTTGAAGAAGAAGAAGAACACAAACACAAACCCCCCCACCACAGGGACACAGACACGGAGAGAGAGAGAGAGAGAGATAAAATGGAGTGTTTGTTTTGTGCGTCTGAGAGAGAATTTTTTTTTTTTTGTTCCCTTTATTATTCAAACCTAACGGCTAGTGAAATGTGACCGTTGGATCTTGGAGAGTGGCTATGAGAAGACTTTCTCTTTTTCATGCAACGGTAAACTTATTAGTTGGCATGTGGCGTGCCGTATCTGATTTCAAATTACGAGATTATTGCTGCCTGCGTGTCGTCTCATCATTTGGTTGTCTAAGGTGCGGTTCGTGTTTTTGTACGGTGCGGTCTAGTGCGGCACTATACGCTCCTGTTTTGGCCCTCTCTGTTGGGTCGACGTTTTGGCTATTTAAATCCTGCCACGTCAGTTTTTTTTATATGCTAATCTTGATTATTATTATTATTTTTTGCGCATTACTGTATTTTATAGATGGGGGTTGAGGGGTTAAACACGATTTTTTATTAAAGTTTCTAGAAATGAAATTATGGTAAATAAGATGCATTTGATCTATAATTCATTGAAATTTAAAAAATTTTAAAAATTTTGAGGCTACGTTTAGTAGGAGAGATTGAAATAAAATGGATTGGATTGAATTTGACTAATATTTTTTTAAATAAATTCGATTGAAAAATTACTGTCTTATGTTTGGTAGAACTTAAAATTATATTAAAATAGAATTTAATTGAAATAAAATTAATTTAAATATTTTATTATATAACCTAAATTAAAATTAATTTTAAAAATATTCAAAAAATCTATCATATATATCTACAAAAATCCATCAATATATCTACCAAAATTCACAAAAATCTCAAAATTTAACTTTTTCCTCTTTGTTTTGTGTTTTCCTTTTTTTTTTTTTCCAGTTCTTTCTCTCTCCTCCAATCTCCCCTCTCCCTTTCTTTTTTTTCTTCTTCAACTCTCATTCCACTTCTTCAAGCTCTAGTTTTGGGTTCGATTGAACCCAGAATTAGATAATTTCTGTTGTAAGTATTTTTAGAACTATCTAAATTGGTTGGTAAAAACCTAATGAACTGGTTCATTGGACCAACTCAATCGACAAAAGCACAATCTGTCAGCACGAAACTTGTAGGTACGATCTTTTAGCTCTCAGGACATTCGGCTCCCATAAACAAGCTTTCAATTTGTTGACCTCGGGTCGTCCAACTCTTAAAAATGAATTCTCTGTTTGCTACTGTAGTTCTCAGATCGCTAGTTGATTATAGTCAAAACTGCTTAATATTTAGCTCTAGGTTGTTCGAAGTGACATATAACCCATGACTTAATGTGCACGGAAAAGAGATTTTTCCAGCAAGATAGCAGTCTAATTTAAGGAAAAACTCAACTACTTAGTATGGAGATAAAATCAAGATCCTACTTTTACGGGATTTGACCTTACATTGATAGGCGCTAATCTTAGGAATGTAATTGATGTAGATTTCTTTCTTGTTTCAATTGTAATAATAATATAGTCTCCTACTTTATAAATAGAGGTTAAAAGTTCATTGTAAGACAGATATATAATGGGTAATACACTGTGACTCTGCAAAGATAATCAGAGAAACAGTCATGAACGTAAGCAATTTTATTTGGCCAAACCACGTAAAAAACCTTTTACATTCTGTTCTTCCTCTTGTCTCTCTTTTATTGCTTTTATTTTCTATTTTTGTGTATTTTAATTGTAGTATTAGGTGAAGAATTTGAATTGATTGAATTTATATGTCGACAACTTCAAACCCATAATAATAATAATAAAGAGGGTAGAGAGTGCTATTAAGAAAAATGATGACTAAAATGGCAAAAGAGAAAGACATTGAGAGGGTATAAGACTTGAAGTTAAAGACAGAGAATGTAGAGAGAAAGAGGCCCATTTCGTTTATTCCTAGCTCATTCCCAAACCTACCAAATCCTGCCATTTTGAGTGGGAATAAGCATTTCATAAGTTTAAGATTTGAGAGAGTCTAAATTCAAGTTTGGAATCTCATAATGGCTCTCCGATTGTAGGATTTGAGAGTTTAAGTTTTTTGAATCTCAAACCCACCTCAAATTCGACATTTCAAATATAGCTTAAGTGTATTATTCAATTTAGATTTTTAGATTTACATGGAATCAAATTGTATTCAATTTAAATTTGTATGAATTCTTCTAAAATCCAAGTATATTCAATTTTGATTTTCAAAAAAATCAAGCAAATCTTACTAAAATATTACTGGATTTCATAAAGAATTATAACATTCTATAAGTTTATAACAAATTTTGCTCCCTATAAAAACAAATCTTATGATGATATTATTAGACTTCATAAAGAATTATTAACAAACCCTATAAGTTTATAACAAATCTTTTTATGATGTCATTAGAATTCATAAAGAATTATAACAAACTTTATATAAAATACATAGAATTTATAAATTCCATCAAAATCTATCATATCAAATTTTAATAAATACTAAATGTATTCACCAGTATTAAAACAAATTTCATGACATGTAGATTAATTTAAATTATTAATTGTGATTGAAAGTTTATGGATTATAAGTTCATTAAAAGATAATAAAAAAAGAAAAAAACTCATATTTAAATGGTTTTGTTAACTTATTAATTTGGATAAGGTTATACAAACCAGGTTCTTCAATAATATCGCTTTGATTGATTGTAAAAATAATTATCGAAAAATCTTACAATTGGTCTAAAGATGATTATTAAAAATTCTTATTGGTAACCTTACTGAAACCAATAAATAGCCAAAGCGTTTCTATAAGAGATTTATGACAATCAAGAATATTTTCAGCCAACAGACTATTTAAGTACGGAGAATGTGCTAAATTTTAACATCAACATTGTCTATTGAAATATATATCCACCTATATATCAAAAAATAAAATTTTAAAAAATCTATCCACCTAAAGAGATAGATCTAGTACGATATATAAAACCAAAATTGGGACAACACAAATTTCTTGAAATTTGACTACTCTCAAATCTCAATTTCTATAAGCTACAAGATCTACTCCTAAAGCCGAAATTTAATTTATGTTTACTATCTTATGGCTTCCTGTAAATTACGGGAATCTGCCATCTGTCTCTAATATTACGCCAAGCTCTAATAATATGCGATACACCTGCATTGGACAACGAAAAATTGATTAGCGACAAGGACGATCACACATGCCTATTGCTTTGAAACACACAAAAGGGAAATTTACCGGTCAGTCTGGAGGGCGGTAACTACACAATATATCTTACAACAAAGATGCAATAACTTCTATCTGAAGAGACTAGACAATGGCTTAGAACTGTTACTCGTCTTAACGACCTTTTTGCATTGATCAATCTTCCCATTGATCAACTCCTTGCCTAATGGCTGAAGATTTTCCTTCTCTAGCATGTTTGCCGGAAATGTGTTCGTTTCCCGTTCAGGCAACTGACTAACCTCAACCACCTTCGGATATTCCTTAGATATCTCCTGGCGCTCCTTGTTTATAATTGCCACCAGATTATTTGTAGCCAGCTCCTGCCCAGAACTAGGGCGGTTCTTCTCCACCAATCTCTGCCTTTTGGCTGACTCTGACTTCGGTTCAGAATCTGGATTTGTTAGATTGCGTCTCCTGCTTTTCCTGACCACAGGTTGATTATTTACCAGGTTTTCCTGAAAGACCTCTGGCAGACCATGTCTTCTATTTTTCTGAACCACAGGTTGATTCTGTACCAGATTCTCCCCGATGAATTCCAGCTGCCAGTGCTTTTTCTCTTCCTTCCCCGGAAAGACCAAATCACTCAAGGTTTCCAAAATAATTTCACCTAAAACAAATCTTGTCTCATCTTGGTGTCCCTCTCCAAGCAAACTATAGTTTATCAACGAACTCTGTCTTCCTCTTTCATAACATCTAATATCATGCACCAGCACGTTTAACATTCGACAAACATCTTTCACCTGTTTCTTTGGCACAACTACCTGAAAAACCACTAGTTTTTACTCAATTAAGGCATGTATCTAGCAATACACAGTAATTAGATATTTAGATGTGCATTTATTTCAAAAACAGGAAATATCTGGTTGTGAATCACTTATCATATTGGATACATGTACTGTTTCTTATGAGTGGAACAACAAAGTAGTAGATCTACAAAAGTTGTTACCCTAAGACCAGTTCTATAACTTTAATAAGAAAAATTAATGAGTTTTAGCAAAATAATTAGATTATTAACCGCCATAATACATTCCAAACAGCAGCAAATATAACCACTTAGATGAGTGTATGTAGCTTTTCCACACGACCAATATTCCCTTCTACTTATGAACTTGTAGCTTGATATGCCAAGGCATGCAAAGTCACATTAACAAGACAAATCATATCAAATTAGATGCACTTACCAAACCAGAGTCTGTCTCAGTCAAAGCAAAGACAGAATCTTGCACTAATAATGCCAACTTAGTAACTTTTTCTGCGAGTTCTTCATCTGATTCAATTTGAGGAAACCCAGAGATCTCAGGAACAAATTCAACTTGCCCCTCCTTAGCATGTTTTCTTGCAAATTCAATACCTTCCTTCCACTTTCCATGATACAGGACAGAAGCAAATACCCAGATTACAAGGGCATCTTGGGGGTTACGGACTAAAGCTTGGTGAAATCCCAATATTCCTATCCTGTACAATAAGCAAAACAAATTCAGCAGCCAGAATGCAAAGTTGGAGCCTTGTATAAAAATTGCATGACAACTACCTAAGTACACCAGCCCACAAAATCCCAATTTATTTAAGATAATATATAATACACTAACCGAACAAGTCAGAACGGTCCATATGCTTTCTTATACATGCCACTGATGCCGACACCAAAATTCCAGTGATTCTCAAACTACCTACACCTTTTTCTTGAAAGGTACGCTACCTCCACTTTGTTACCATCCATTATTTAACAGTTAAAGAAGTCTAGGTTTAGACAGGGGAAATAACAATTTTCTATAAACGCAATATGGTCAAACAATTCATCCTAATAACCAAGCTTATGATGGCAACAATGATCTGTGTAATATCATGATTATGAATTTTACAGATGAACATATATACTAAACAGTTAACTCACCACAAAGTGCAATGAGCAGGACGATCACAAGAAACCAGCTTATCCAAATTAAATAATAATTTCTGCAAAAAGGAAGGAACATATTCAGAAAGTAAAACATCAAAAATCAAACTGAGCTGCCGTATTGGAAAAGTTTATTTAGAAGATAACTCAAAACAAGCTAGATTGAAAAGAATGTCCGAAACAGAATAAATGTGACTCCATTGGAATGGTCATATTAAAACAATATACGGACAATTCTTCCATTTATCTCCGTCATTCTATGATTGACAAAATTGTCAAATTATTACCACCACATAACACCAGTGACCTTCAAACAAACTTTAGCAGATTTCTCTCATCTTGACATTCTACAATTGTTGCATCTATGGTCAACAATTCTCAAATTACTAGCAACTTCTAGAATAACTTCCTCTCGTCCAACAAAAGCAAACCTTCCCATCTTTCTTAACAAACATTACTAACTCCAACTTAAACATCACCTCTGTCTCCCAAGTATGCCAATCATTTTCCAATCCTACTCTTGTCATTTCAAATACTATCAAGTTGGTGATTACTTCATTCCATATTAATTCTATATGTGTGAGATAGGAGCATCTTTATCGCTTGGCTCATCACTCATGGGAAATTAAATTCTTGTGATGTTCTTCAAAAGCGTTTTCCTAATTCTTGTCTTTCTCTCTCTTGGTGTATCTTGTTCAAGAGTTCTGAGGAAACTTGGATCATCTCTCTCTTCACTATCTGTTGGTTGGTAAATAATGGAGTAGAATGTTTTCTTCGATGGGCTTGATATGGGCTTCTCCTAAGTCTTTTCATTGTTTCCTTTTGGTAGATTTTATAATTCTTGGAGGAGGAAAGAAAACCAATATTCTTTGATATTGTGGAGTTTTTGTAATTTTATGGGTTATTTGGGAAGAGAGAAACAAGAGAATTTTTTATAAAGTTGAAGAAGAGAATTTTGTAGCAGATAAAATATAATACTTAGTTTTTTTTTAGGCATGTTTTTGTGAAGATTTCAGAGACTATTCTTTATTTTTCATTCTTCTTGACTGGAAGGTTGTTTTTCATTGAGTTTTTATTTTTTGTTTTAGTTTTTGATTGTTCTGTCGGTGGACCTCTAATTCACATTTGTAACTTCTTTGTTTTTTATTAATAAAGTTTTTGTTTCCTATGAACCAAAAAAGAATCTTTATCATTCATACAGTTATAGCAGAGTAAAGTGATTGTTCTGTTGGTGGACCTCTGATTTACATTTGTAACTTACTTTTTTTTTTATTAATAAAGTTTTTGTTTCCTATGAACCAAAAAAAATCTTTATCATTCATACAGTTATAGCAGAGTAAAGAAATTGATTTTTAGGGTAAAATCAAGCTTACCATTAGCATTTCGCAATTCTGAGCAGGTGCTTCACTAATATGATTATTAAGGAAAGCTGCCTGCATTACAATGCATGTCAGATATAAACTTCAATACTGACTTACAAGGTAAGTAATACACAGCCAGTCGGAAATCGGAAAATCACGAACATGAAATGGAAGGAACACTTCCAGCAGGTTGAATCTGTGAAGCAATAAGATAGAAGGCTTGGCAGCTCCGTAAGACAACATGTAGTTCAGTTCCAACATTAACCTGAACTGAATAATTAAAGAAAGATAGTTTTAGAGGATATGACAAGGAAGTAGTAACATAATTACATTTACTTGGATGGTCACAGGGATGGTCAGAGGATTCTACAGGGAGCAAATATAAAGAGGAAATTATAAATGAATCGCAAGATAGAAAACAATTTTTACATGACTACAAATAGATAAGATGTAAAAGGTCAAAACAACTAATATTCTTAAACAAGAAACTCAAGTGGTACAAAACCTGGTCCAGTTCCTTAATGGAAGATGAAAATTTATGTATTGCAGTCTCAGTCTCCTTTGACAATGACAAGCCAAGGCGAGCTGCAATTCTCAAGCCCCTCAACATTCTAGCTGCATAACAGGGATTGCAAGGAGACTTTCAGTGGGGAAACTGTGATATCACTGACCATACTTACAGAAGATACAATCACCTACCACAATCCTCTTTGAATGACAAATGAGCAGGGATCACCGTTCGAAGCTGATTCCATGTAACCAACAAACCAAAAAGAGCAAGCAAACAAATCTCAACAAACATAAAGCAACAAATGTTAAAATAAAAATTGTTGAATGAAGGTACAGTGTTACCTTGGAGGACCTCAAGTCCGCTATTCCATTGGTGTAATCATAGATTTTATTTGAAAAAGGGTCGAAGAATAAACTGCTTCCACAAAGTCAAAATACTTATTGAGATGGCATCCAACTGAGCTCACACACATATATCACGAGCAATAGATGTTACATGCATTATAAAAGGCATTTACACGGAAATGAACATAATAATAGATCAATGAAAAACCAAACCGTACCTATTAACAGTGAAATCCCTACGCATGCTGTTTTCCCAGCGGAGTAAGTCATCTTCATCACAACCTCTCGGCATTTGAGATGGAAGGACTTGTTGTGTTCCTTCAGTTGTCTTCGCCACCGTCTCAAAACTAGAAACCTGCCAAAAGAATTAAAAAAAGAGATTTCAAGATGTCACCGGATAAAAGGATGCAAAATATTTACACCAATAATTTATAGGTCGGTGTTGTTCAATATTATTAATCCCACCAGCCAACCTCAATTTTGGAGTTTTTAACGTGCACTTGGCAGATAGGAAATCGTTTCCCCATCATTATAGAACGGCGAAATTGCTTCTTGACCTGCAGTAAAATATTGTGAAACCAACAGAAAATTTTAAACCTCTTGATTCACACATGCATTACCCACGCACAGGAATTATCAATTATGAAATAAAAGAAATAAACAAGTGTCTGAAGACCTCTAAAAGATTAGCTGTAGTGATCACATCAAAATCTTTAGGGATTCTCTTCAGAATCAAATCTCTCACGCATCCACCAACTAAGTAAACCTGATAACCTTCACATCATAAGACAGCGGTAATATTAATAACAAACAAATAAGGCCTCAATATCTCATGCATAATAGACTCCACACAAAAACAACTCGGACTATATTCTATCCAACACATTGCCAAAATCAAATAAAACAAGTTGACAAAATGATGCATACTTTAACTTCAACAAGAAACCTACTTGATCAAACATAACCACTAATAAGAAACACCCATCTCATACCTAAAAACCTTACAAAAAATGCCCAATTGTAAGTACAAACAGAATCTGAACCTGAAACCAAATAACCAAATTTACCTCTATATCTCAAAATATTCAAAACGGTCCACGAAGATCGTGGAATCAAAGAACGATGAATCCCCAACGTCCTAGCATCCACTTTTTTCCATTTCGAAAAGTTAACTACACCACGCCATGACCAAAATTAAGTCACTTTAACCATAAACAAATATGTGTAGATATCTACACACACTAGCATACTCTCTGCAGAAAAAAAAAAAAAAAAAGAACACGAAAAATACCTTGTTGGTTGAAATGGTCAGAACCCATTTCAGTTTCAGGGCAGATTTGAGGATGCAAAGTGTGGTCGAGTCTCTGTCAATGATAGAACACATAGTGATCACAAAGTGTTCGACGAAATGCCGCAGAGAGGAGAAAAAGCTTAAAAACTACGAAGCTGAAAGGGGTATGGAGAAAGTTGAGGAATTTGCAGACCTGAAGCGTTGCCAATGATCTGAGACGAGAAAAGAAGCAGTCTTTGGCTTTGACAAGTGACGACATGAGAAGAGAATGGCTGGCTCTTTAGATATGAATATGCATGATTAGCTCACAATGTCGTCTTTGCCGTAGGATTCAACGTGAAAGATATCAAGTGGACCTCACTGAATATGAATATAATAATTTTTTTTTTTTTTTTACATCAAATATTATATTTATGGTAGGATATTCTTCATTGTTGAAAGATACCTTTTTCTCTTTACGTCGGAAATATTTTCTCATACAAATATTAGCATTTAGGTACAGTGAGAATTAAACTTGAATACAAATGTAGAAAATGCCCACCCCAAAATGAGTGGTCTCCTATTTCAACTTCCTTGAATGGATTCTCTACTCTTACGGGGATAGAGTGACAGAAGTTTTAAGAATTCAAATGATCACGACAAAACAAGTCGTTTATTACATGTGAAGCTAAGAGTGTATGGTACTCAACCCCTTAATATTGATTTTTACACTTCTTTAAATTAAGTATTAAAAATGTGATCCAAATAGTTATTTATATACGTACGTAAACCTAGTAAAATGATTTTTGTTTAGATCAAGTATTATAAGTATGATCTTAATAATTTTAGATACTTATTTAGATTAAGTATTGTAAGCGTGATCCAAATAATTGTTTACAATACATGTGAACATCATACATTGATTTTTACCTATGTCAAGTTTTACAAGTAACTTTCTATACTTGGATTAAGTAATAATTGCAATTCGTAAAGTTATTTATATACATATATGTGAACCTCTTAACATTAATTTTTACCTAGATCAAGTATTACAGGCACATTCTTAATAACTTTCTATACTCGTCTAGATTAAGTATAAGTGAGGTTTGAATACTTATAATTATTGTAGGTATTACAAACACAAGGCAATGAAGAAGATAACCTTTGTATATTTATTTGGGTCAAGTATAAGAATCTATACTGATAGACAAGCATATTAAATAAATTACCAATTCCAAACTAGTTATATTTTGTGTCCACCCCCAAGGTTAGTTTGTAATATAGAGTATTCATTCAATATAGTAATAATCATCCCATTAAAATTTGTATTTAAAAATATCATACTTCAAAAAAAAAAAAAAAATCAAGGTGATGCTATGTGAATATTATACATATAAATTTATTTATTGGTAAGAGAGCATCCAAGTAGATAAATAGAATATATTTAAATACTACTAGTTTTTATAAATATCTCCATTTTTTTTTAAAAAAAAAAAGAAAAACAATAATATAATCAAAACTCAAAAAGAAAACAAAAACCAACAACCACATGGTCAAAATTTGGGCACCTAATCTTCAATTACCTTATGACCTTGCAAGCTTAGATGCCCAACACGCATTATAAAAAAATTACAGGCCCCATCAGAACGGAACAGAGCAGCGCAAACGGTGCAGAAACATTACTTTCACTCGCGAGCCTATGGAGCGTGTACGACAAAATCTCCAATTTTAATTCTTATCTAATAAATAAATAAAAGTCCATTTCAATAAAAAAATTATGAATAAAGAGCAAATTACAATTTAGCTACCCGGTTTAAACGCTTTCACAGACGGAGCAAATGTTTCCATGTTATTGAAATTTACCCCCCTACCGTTAATGAATTCAGTTACACTTAACTGAGCGAGGGGTAAAATTATTTTTCCATATTAATTTTTTTTTTTATTTTAAATTTTATCCCAAATATCGTCAACCTATCATCAACCATAAAATGATTCCAAAGATCATCAACCAGTAACCATCATCAACCAGCAACCATTATTAACCATAAAATGATTCCAAACATCATCAACCATCATCAATTAACTAGCCAACGTCATAATCCACTTCTGAAAACCAAAAAAATGACCTCAAACGTATCCATCAAACCCAACATTATCAATCTCAAAAGCATCAAACCCAATATCATCTAAAATCAAAACCATCAAACTGGTAAAAATACATATATACTTAGATTCTGGGTTTATCGTGAACCCAGAATCTGGGTTCATCAGTGAACCCAGATTCTGAGTTCACGATGAACGCAGAATCTGGGTTCGTTCGTGAACCCAAACTGGGTTCATTGACGAACCCAGGTTCTGGGTTCGTTGACGAACCTAGGAACCCAGATCTAGGTTCCTGATGGGTTCGTCAGCGAACCCATCTGGGTTCGTGATGAACCCAGCTAGGTTCATCAGTGAACCCAGATCGGAGTGTCTGGGTTCACTCCGAGGACAAACCTCAGTGAACCTAGATCTGGGTTCTTGACTAACCCAGCTGGGTTCACTGAGGTTCGTCATCGGAGTGAACCCAGATCGGAGTGAACCCGATCCAGGAAGAAGAATAACAGAAGAAGAAGAAGGAAAGAAGAAGAAGAAGCGGAAGAAGAGGAGAAGCGGAAGAAGATGAGAAGAAGAAGAAGAAGAATGAGAGGAAGAGAGAGAACAACTGAGTGAGGAGTTGACCAGACTATATATTTGGTCAACTTTAGTCAAAGGGTAATTTCATCTTTTCACCGTTTTGGTATCGTTTACCGTCAAATATAACGAATCTTACTAACGGTAGGGGGGTAAATTGCAATAACATGGAAACATTTGTTCCGCCTGTGAAAGCGTTTAAACCGGGTAACTAAATTGTAATTTGCTCATGAATAAATTTATAAAATTATGGCCTTTTTTTTTTGAAATACTGGAAGACCATTAAAACAATTTCAAATTTGAGAGCAATATGGTTATAAACACTAACTATCCAGACAAATTTGGGACAATAACAACAAAACCCATATAAATCTTGATCAATCCTCACCAAGGAGTAAGCACGGATGGCCAGAAGGAAAATTAAATGATTTCCAAAATAGAAAAAATGACATGACATGTCTGAATCCAGTCCATTCACATAAAAAGTTAAAACACTAATTGAAACATAAAGCACTGAAACAGAGAGAAAAACAACATCAACAACAAAGGAAGTTTAACATTTCCAAAAAAACAAAACAAAAGAAGTTTATACACTATGTTCCCTTACACTAAAGTCGACAACTTCAAATGTGGAAACCTTCATATGCTTGGATTTAGCCACCATGATGTCGTTGATGAAAACCTTATTTTCTCCATCGTATTTGAAAGCAGAAACCATGAATTGTCAGTCCCTTTGATCATCAAGGTGGCTTAAGAAGACTACTAAACTTCTCCCTAACTCAAATCACCAGCCTCCAACCTCGCAAAACAAATATGCTTTTAAAGGCTAGATCCAAATATCATCTGAGTCTAACTTTTAAGACCCAAAACCTCCTAAAAGAACCACAAAGGAGAAAGAAAAGAGGAAAGTCGACGAACCAAAAACTCTGAGAAAGACCGTAACTATACGTCTTTCGAGTTTTAAGGAATAGATCCAGTAAACTTCAAGATCCAACCCTTAAAACCCTAGATCTAGGCCAATTAAGAGAAATTGATTGAAATCAGCAGAAAACGACAACGAAATCGGTTCGAAACTCGAGTCTTAGTAGAGACAAAAGCTTTAAATATAGAAATGATTATTAATATTTTCTAACTATTAAAAACATTGAGGAACACCTTCAATATTGATCTTCATATTCATCTTTATTTGTTTGGTTCGGATATTTTGTCAAAAAAAAATTAAATAAAATAAAAATAGAATACGAACTTTGTATTACTACCATTTTGTTACCGTAAAACTTTCTGATGTATTAGTGTGTTTTCATTTAAGTTCTCGTAATTTAAATATTTGATTTTGATTTGAATCTATGGTAGATTGTGAATCATGTGTATGAAGTTGCTGTCTCATGCCTACTAATACTAAAATGTTATTAACTTACGTTGACCGTCATTAAAAAAAACATGTGGGAATTGAGATTTTTCTAGTTTTATATTTAATTTATGTTGTATTATTTTCATAATGCAACTAAGATTTGTAAAGAAAAAACTTCAATATTCTTATAAATTTCGAGCGTTAAAAATCGTATTTAATTATTCAACTAATACTAAAAACACATTTACTTACACACACCTGCAATGACAGAAAATGTGTGAAAATTGAAAGTTTTATAGTTTTATGCTTGATTTATATTATATGTTTTCATAATGCAAGTGAGATTCTACTTGTGAGGATAAAGCTCTAATATTCAAACAAATTTTAAATGTTAAAAATTTCATTTGACCCATTAACTTACACTAAAAAGGTGTTAATTGACACGAATTGACACTAACTAAAAAACATGTGAGAATGAAAAGTTTTCTAGTTTTATGCTTGCTTTATATTATTTGTTTTCAAAATGCAATTGAGATCATGTAAAGATAAAACTCCAATACTTAAGCAAGTTTTGAGCATTAAAACTTCTTTTGACCACTCAGTTAGCACTAAAAGACCATAAACTTATGTGATTAAAAACCTAAGAAAGTTTAGAGTTTTTTAGTTTTGTGCTTGATTTATGTTTTCTGTTTTCTTAATGCAAATGAATTGTTATTTGCAAATATAAAAGCTCCAATATTTAGATGAGTTTGAGTGTTAAAGACCTCATTTGATCACTCAATTAACATCACAAAAGGTACTAACTTATGCATATTGATACCGATAAAAAATGTGTGAGAGTTGGGAATTTTCTAATTTTATGTTTGACTTCTGTTGTCTACTTTTAAAATATAACTAAAAACCTATTTAAAACTTATGAAACCGAGAGTTTCCTTGTTTTGTATTTGATTTATGTTATTTGTTTTTTCATAATGCAACTGAGAATTATACAAATTATATAATTAATTAATAATGATACATGTGAATTTCGTGAGAAAGTACAATTTATCAACAAAATCTCCATTTTAACCTTTCCAAACTTCAATGAGTCAAAACTATATCTTATAATTATCAGTCATATCCACATTTTATTATTTTACTTAAATGATAACAAAGTGGATTGAGAACAAATATCCAACATTATAATTTTAGATCTATTTTAGATATGAATTTTTTTTTCCTTCATCCATTGATGTTTTTAATTAAAGTTAACAATTACACAACTGTAGTGGGGTTGACCTACAATATGCTAACATGGAGAAAACATTACTTGTGAACTTCCTTAGAACCTAACGATCTATGTCCTGTAAAATTCGAATAAAAGAGAGCGAGAATGATATTGACACCGTGTGGTGCTAATCAAAAACACTCTGACGCTTAAATCAGTAAATCAATCAAATAAATAAAGCAAGGGAAAACAGTCAAGAGAGTAATGTCAATCGACGACAGTTGGTCGAAGAAGGATTGGTGTTGGTAATGGCCTGAGTTAGCGATGTAGATTATTCATGGCGTAGTCGGAAGTTTGTGGCGGCTGTCCGACATAAAGGAGATGGCATTGGGGAGTTGTTAATTATGGGTCAGCAAAGGTGGCGCCGCAGAGTGACGTTGAGCCGATGGAAGAATGACCGTTCTAAAGGACGTTGGTAGACGTAAACCGTCGTAGTTTGACCTGTAAGTTGGCCGAATGAGGGTCTCTTGGAAAATTCTGATAGAGAATTTGTATGTGAGAGCTCCTCATAAGTGAACTATGTATGTTTGTCATGAGGTTAATGCCTCTTTATATAGGCGAACAAATCTTGTATAGTCGAGATACTTTCTTAGTTAGAGTAAACTTAGAGATTGAGTTCTAGAGAATTTAGAAGCGATCTAGGTAATCCCAAGATTCTCGATATCGATTTGGTAGTGTCCCATTCAACCTCTATCGTACCATTTACGAAAAAGTCATAAATGGTGTTAAGCTAAGTTGTGTTATGAATGGAATAAGAAAGTATGCTCCTGGGCCTGTTTTGTGGGTTTTATAGGCTGGGCTATAAATTATGCTATCGATGTCGATCCATTGAAGTAGTTTGGACCAAGTTTGATAAGCGAAAGCATGGATTGGACTGCTAGGTCGACCTACCAACGTAGCCCTGAGCTTGGGGCCATCCAATTTGCTATAGGTTGTTCAGTTGACACATGCGTTGGGTCGTAAGTTGATGTAGGTCGACATGTTGAGCCAAGCTACCTTAACAGGTATATCTTGGGCTTAGATTTTTGGTCACTACAACAACATAACATAAATTCATTATATTTATAAAATATTAAAATTGATAATAAGGAACGGGTGGATTGAACATTCATAGGTTATATCCATTTTGTATGCCAATAATGTGGAATGAATATTAACAAATATCTATATCCATTGATAATTTGTATCCAAATCTATATCCGTGTCATATTATCATATTTAATTGGATCTATACATGTCTTTACAAATTTTAGTATGTATATACATACAATAAAACTTATCACTCTTTTTCCTATATTCGTTTATAATTTAAAGTTAAATGATTAAATATTTAATGACCATCATATTAGACGACATATATAATCAATAAAATACGTTTTTCATATTAAACAACAAGATTTAATGTTCAGAACATGCACAATAATATATTGAAAGATTGTTTTCATCTATACCAATTTACATACCCATTTTACAATAGAGAAAATTATCTCTTACCCTCACGTTTGATTTTTGAGATATGAAGACAATATTTGCATTTATTTGCAGCGTCTCCCCATGTACAAATAGGGGGGACTAGTTTGATTATCAATAGTTATGGTTGATTGTCAAAATTTTGGTAAAAAGATAAAAATACCCTCAATAATTTTCACCATATAATTAAAGAAACATAAGACCTAAAAAATGTAAAAAAATCTGCATCAGTCATCTCTAAAATAGATGGTTGAGATCTATCCCAAAAAAATTAAAAATTAAAAATTAATAAAAATTTATTAATTTTTAAAAATGGATCGATACTATTCATGTAAAAATTTGGACAATAGATATCATATTAGAAAAAAAAAAAAAAAGGAAATATAAGAGAAAAGACAAAAAAAAAAGTTGAGGTTGAACAATTATAAATTTGAATATAAAAAATACAATTGAATATGAGTCATTCATTTCAAAGATGAACAGATAAGATCAATTTTAAAAAAATAAAAAAAAAAATTATAAAGAAAAAGTAAAAAAGAGGTTGAAAATAGCTATGGAGACTTAGATCAGTTCTTTATCGCCTATCTTATATGGATGATGGATATTCAATCTAAGTAAATTTTCACTGTCATCTTCAACCTTTGTTGGTTTTTCATTGATAACACCCGTCAACCTCTATTGATGTTTCAAACCCATCAAATCTTCCTTTATTTCTATAGTCGTCGATGTCATTATCAGCTTCCTTCCACCTCTCTCTTCTTCCATTTTTTCGATGCAATTATAAAGGTTTAGAGTTAATGGTGATTTGATAGTGGGTTTGACAAGAAGTAATTTTGTGATGTGTGGTTTAGAAACCATATTGGTGTCTAATTGGAAACTAGTTCAAACCGGTTTTAAGAAAATCAAGAAAACAATTGGATTATTGTTTCCAAAAACCGAAAATCATTTTTTCTTAATGATTCAGGCAATGAAATTTGTTAATGGTGTTATTTGAGTGATGCTCTGGTTCTAACAACTATTGTTGGTGTTTGAGAGATATTATTGGTAGTGTTGATGTTTGAGAGATATTGTTAGTAGCGCTGATGTTTGATTTGGGTAGCTTGATGAAGACCAGTTGATCAATTTTTGGTGGTTTGATGAAGATCAATTCTTGGTGGTTTGATGATGAGAGGTTAAAGATGGTAGTTTTGGGTTAATGGTGGTTTGATGAGGAGAGGTTAAAGATAGCAGTGGAGATTTAGATTTGGATTTCCATTGTCCATCTTAGATCTCCCCACTGCCATCATCAACTTTTTTTTTTTTTTTTTTTAATTTTTGAAAATTGATCTTGATGGTCCAATCTTTTAGATGAATGTCTAATAATCATTTGAAAAAATTTATTTTTATATTTAAAATTATATTTTAATTATTTTTAAAATTTTAAATTATTTATATTTTATTTGTTTTATAATTTAAAATTTTAAATTATTTAACGAGCTACATTTTATGGAAGCTAGTTAACTCGGATTGTCTCGTTGTTTTGGTATAATTAAACCCATTAAGCATTATATTGATGAGACATTTGCTTACCCGTTTTGCGATGATGGACTTTGAACCACGTCACTTCCTATTTGACCCTTTGGGCCTACAGATTTGTTGGGCCTTAACAGGCTTTCGACCCTAACTCTATTTTTGGACATAACATTAATCAATAAATTATATTTTTTTATGAAGAGAAGAAATTTTAGCCTATATTTCACTGTAAAGCCAACATTTATTTAATTCATGTCATGTGATACATTTATTATTGATTACATATTAAGAAACCACAAGATGGGAAATCCAAATTATCTTCCACAACATTTGCAGTTGGGAGGAGGAATTTTGTTGTCGCAGTCGCAGCAAAATTTACCCTTTGTACAGTTGCCCCAACAAGCTGCGTCATTTGTTTGCAACGAAACAATAATTCATTATTAGTTCAAATTTGTCTGAAAAAATAGTATAATCAATAGTAAATCAATGAGAAAACACACAAATATATATAGTATAGATGAAAGACAGACCATATCTTCTTACTTATCTCTATATTTTAAAATAGAGGTGATAGCATATCGTGTTTGGTAATTTTACTGGGATCATCTAATAATAAATATTAGAGCTTTGTGTTTTGAATAAAGAAAGTACTTGATGCTTTATTTATGAGCTGAATGATAAATTATTTTTAAAAAGTAGGTTTTATGAATTAGAATGATGTTTACAAATTACAATATTTCTAGAAAAAAAAATCTTCAACGGAGAAAAAGAAGAGAATACAATACATACAATAAATAGGAACGACCGCATCTGGATTAAATTGTTTATCATCGATCATAATGGGATCGCGATCGATGGCCGCATCAACAGTGATGTGTGCTGCACAATAGATTGAGAACAACAGGAAGACTATCGCAATGGACTTCATGATATTGTTGAAATTTAGAAGTCAGGTGTGTAGTAAGGGCTTGTATTGTAGAAATATAAAACAGTTATGTGCTTGAGCTGTACTACTTGGCAGTAGTTATATAGGCATTTGAGACTGAAAATGTGATTTAAGTCTGCACCAGCTATCTCAAATTGAATATCAATTGTATTTTCCTATTTTGACAATAATAATTGCAATTAATAATGAAATAACAAGAATAACTACAATCAATATTGAATTTAAGTCTTTGTTGCTATATTAACATGAAAAAAACATATTTGGAATATTATGATTTGCACCATCTTATCTTGCCATGAATTCCAATTAATTACAATTGTAATTTCCTATTTTTTGATGTTAATATAACGACAAAGACTTAAATTCAATATTAATTGTAATTATTCTTGTCATTCAATATTAATTGTAATTATTCTTGTCATTCAATATTAATTGTAACATTAATATTAATTGTAATTAATTAATATTAATATTGAATGACAAGAATAACTACAATTAATATTGAATTTAAGTCTTTATCGTTATATTAACATCAAAAAATTATAAGATATAGTAAATATTAATATAATTATTAGTCATATCTTATAAAAATATATTTTGGTGAAAATTAATGCTCACATACTATAAAAATATATTTTACTCTAAGAATTTATTATATATTTAATTTGGGCATGGATTTAGTCAAAAAATTTGGAAAGTAGATCTAGCATTACTCTTTTAATAAATAAAATTAATGGGGGTGTATCCAACTTAGATTTTGTTAGAATTTGATGGATTTTTTTTTTTAATAATAGATTTCATTGGATTTTTTTTTTAATAATTTTAACAAAATTAATATACAATCTATTAATTATAATAAATTGTAATTAATATTGAATTTAAGTCTTTGTCGTTATATTAACATCAAAAAATAGGAAATTACAATTGTAATTAATTGGAATTCATGGCAAGATAAGATGGTGCAAATCATAATATTCCAAATATGTTTTTTTCATGTTAATATAGCAACAAAGACTTAAATTCAATATTGATTGTAGTTATTCTTGTTATTTCATTATTAATTGCAATTATTATTGTCAAAATAGGAAAATACAATTAATATTCAATTTGAGATAGCTGGTGCAGACTTAAATCACATTTTCAGTCTCAAATGCCTATATAACTACTGCCAAGTAGTACAGCTCAAGCACATAACTGTTTTATATTTCTATACTACAAGCCCTTACTACACACCTGACTTCTAAATTTCAACAATATCATGAAGTCCATTGCGATAGTCTTCCTGTTGTTCTCAATCTATTGTGCAGCACACATCACTGTTGATGCGGCCATTGATCGCGATCCCATTATGATCGATGATAAACAATTTAATCCAGATGCGGTCGTTCCTATTTATTGTATGTATTGTATTCTCTTCTTTTTCTCTGTCGAAGATTTTTTTTTCCAGAAATATTGTAAACATCATTCTAATTCATAAAACCTACTTTTTAAAAATAATTTATCATTCAGCTCATAAATAAAGCATCAAGGACTTTCTTTATTCAAAACACAAAAGCTCTAATATTTATTATTAGATGATCCCAGTAAAGTTACCAAACACAATATGCTATCACCTCTATTTTAAAGTATAGAGAAAAGTAAGAAGATATGGTCTTTCATCTATACTATATATATTTGTGTGTTTTCTCATTGATTATACCATTTTTTCAGACAAATTTGAACTAATAATGAATTATTGTTTCGTTGCAAACAAATGATGCAGCTTGCTGGGGTAACTGTACAAAGGGTAAATTTTGCTGCGACTGCAACAACAAAATTCCTCCTCCCAACTGCAAATGTTGTGGAAGATAATTTGGATTTCCCGTCTTGTGGTTTCTTAATATGTAATCAATAATAAATGTATCACATGACATGAATTAAATAAATGTTGGCTTTACGGTGAAATATAGGCTAAAATTTTTTCTCTTCATAAAAAAATGTAATTTATTGATTACTGTTATATCCAAAAATAGAGTTTGGGCCGAAAGCTTGTTAAGGCCCAACAAATCTGTAGGCTCAGAGGGTCAAATAGAAAATGAAGCAGTTCAAAGTCCGTCATCGCAAAACAGGTAAGCAAATGTCTCATCAGCATAATGCTGAATGGGTTTAATTATGGCAAGGCAACGAGACAATCCGAGTTGTCTAGCTTGCATAAAAGGTGGCTCATTAAATAATTTAAAATTTTAAATTATAAAACAAATAAAATTTAAATAATTTTAAAACTTAAAAATAATTAAAAGATAATTTTAAATATAAAAATAAATTTTTTCAAATGATTATTAAACATTCATTTAAAAGATGGACGATCAAAATCAATTTTCAAAAATTAAAAAATAAAAAAAATGTTGATGATGGCGGTGAAGATCTAAGATGGACGATGGAAATCTAAATCTAAATCTCCACTGTTATCTTTAACCTCTCCTCATCAAACCACCATTAACCCAAAACCACCATCTTTATCCTCTCATCATCAAACCACCAAGAATTGATCTTCATCAAACCACCAAACATTGATCAACTGGTCTTCATTAAGCTACCCAAATCAAACATCAACGCTACTAACAATATCTCTCAAACATCAACACTACCAATAATATCTCTCAAACACCAACAATAGTTGTTAGAACCAGAGCATCACTCAAATAACACCATTAACAAAGTTCATTGCCTGAATCATTAAGATTAAGAAAAAATGATTTTTGGTTTTTGGAAACTAGAATCCATCTGGTTTCTTAATTTTGTTGAAATCAGATTGAAATATGGTTTCTAAACCCTACATCACAAAATTACTCCTTGACAAGAAGGTGATTCCGAACCCACCATCAAACCACCATTAACTTTAAACCTCTTAATTGCACCGAAAAAATGGAAGAAGAGAGAGGTGGAAGAAGATGATGACATTGACGATGGCAGAAATTAAAAAAGAGAAGGAGCTCGTGGATGGTGTTGACTAGTGATGGCGTTGAGCATTTTGATGGGTTTGATTCATCAACAGAGGTTGATGGGTGTTATCGATGAACCACCAACAAAGGTTGAAGATGACAGTGCAGACTAACTTAGATTGAATATCCACTGTTTATATAAGATGAACGATAGAAATCCAATCTGAGTCTTCATAGGTCTTCAAACTTTTTTTTTTCCAATGTTTTTATTTTTTTCAAAATTGATCTTATCTTTCCATCTTTAAATGGTTGGCTCATATTTATTTGTATTTTTTGTATTCAAAATTATAATTGTTCAACTTTTTTTTTTTCTTTTATATTCCTTTTTTTTTTCCTAACATGATATCTATTGTCCAAATTTTTACATGAATGGTATGGATCCATTTTTAAAAATTAATAAAATTTTAGTATTTTTTAATTTTTTTTTAAAATTAATCTCAACTGTCTATTTTCGAGATGGTCATTGCAAATTTTTTTACGTTTTTTAGATTTTATGTTTCATTAATTATATGGTAAAAATAAATTGAGGTAATTTTTGTCTTTCTACCAAAATTTTAACAGTCAACCATAACTATTAATAATCAAACTAGTATCTGCCGTTAGTACAGAGAGGGACGCAGCAAGTAAATGCAACCATTGTCTTCATATGTCAAAAATCAAACGTTATGAGGGTATGAGGTAATTTACTCTATTGTAAAATGGGTATGTAAATTGATATAGATGAAAAAAAAAATCTTTCAATGTATTATGATGCGTGTTCTGAACATTAAATGTTGTTGTTTAGTAGTAAAAACGTATTTTGTTAATTATTTATGTTGTCTAATATGATGACCATTAAATATTTGTTTGTTTAACTTTAAATTATAACTTAATTTAGGAAAAAAGTGTGATAAGTTTTATTGTATGTACATACATATAAAATTTGTAAAGACATGTATAGATCCAGTCAAATATGATAATATGATAGGGATATAGATTTGGATAAAATTATATGAATCCATGTCCTATTCATTGCCATTAGGAATGATGAAATTATCAATGGATATAGATATTCGTTAATATTCATTATAGATATTCATTAATATTCATTCCAGCTTATGTGAAGATGAATAATATTACATGGAAGGTGAATGGATGTAATCTTTGTATGCACTTTGTATTGGAATACAAAATGGATATAACCTATGAATGTTTAATCCACCCAATGTTTATTATCAATTTTAATATTTTATAAATATAATGAATTTATGTTTTGTTGTAGTGACCAAAAATCTGAGCCTAAGATATACCTGCTAAGGTAGCCTAGCCCAACACATCGATCTACATCAATTGACAACCTAATGCATGTGTCAATTGTATAGCCCAGAGCAAATTAGATGGACCAAAGCTCAAGGCTACGCTGGTAGGTCGACCTAGCGGTCCATTCCATACTTTGGCTTATTAGACCTGTTCCAAATTACTCTAACGGACTGGAATCAATGACACAATTTATAGCCCAATTTACGAAGCCCACAAAATGAGCCAGGAGCCTACTTTCTTTTTCAATTCATAAGACTATTGATTCTAACACCATTTATAACTCTTTCCTAAATGGTAGGAGATAGGTTAAACAAGACACTACTAAATTGCTACAGAAAATTTAAGGATAAGACTGATCACTCCTGGATTCTCTAGGACTCAATCTTCTAAGTCTACTCGGACTAAAAGAGTATCCCGACTATGTAGGATTCCCTCTCCTATGTAAAGAGTCACTAGTTTTATGACAAACATACATAGTTCACTAATGAAGAGGTCTCATATACAGACTCTCTGTCGGAATTATCTAAGAGACCTTACTTCAGCCAAGTTAGACTATGATGGTTAGCCTCTACCAACATCCTATAACATGGTCTTTTCTCCATCGGCTCAACATCACTTTGTGGTGCCACCTTAACTAACCCACAGTCAACAACTTTTTAGTGCCATCTCCTTTATGTCGGTCAACCATCACAATCTTTCGACTATGTTGTCAATTAGCTATATCATCATCTTGGGCCATTGCCAACACAGATCCTCTTATGATCGACTGTCATCGATTGACATTACACTATTAACTGCATTCTCTTGCCTTATTTATTTGAATGGTTTACTAATTTAAACATTAGAGTGTTTTCGACTGGTACTATATTGATGTCAAGATCAATCTCGCTCTTTCTTTTTTGATTTTTGTAGGACACATGTTATTGGGTTCCAAGGAACTTGACAAGTAACGCTTGCTCCATGTCAGCATATTATAGTTCAACTCATTATGGTTGTGTAATTGTTAACTTTAATTAAAATCATCAATGGATGAAGAAAAAAAAATCATATCTCAAACGGATGTAAGAATAGAATTTTGGATATTTGTTCTCAATCCGCTTTGTTATCATTTAAGTAAAATAATAAATGTGGATATGACTAATAATTATGAGATATAATTTTGACCCACTAAAGTTTGGAAAAGTTAAAATGGAGATTTTATTGATAAATTGTACGGTCTCACGAGATTTGCATATATCAATAATTAATTAATTATCTAAGTTATATAATTATTAGTTTCATTATGAAAACAGACAATATAAATCAAGTATAAAACAAGAAAACTCTAGGTTTTATAAGTTTTGGGTCATCACCAATGTGCATAAGTTAATACATTTTTAATGTTAGTTGACCGATCGAATAAGATTTTTAATATTCAAAACTTGCATAAATATTGGAGTTTTATTTTTATAAATATGATCTCAACTGCATTACAAAACAAACAACAAAATTTAAGCATAAAATTAGAAAAATCCCAAATTTTACATATTTTCGATTCGTGCCAGTGTGCATAAATTAATGCTTTTTTGGTGTTAGTTGAGTGATCAAATGAAGTTGATAATGCTCAAAACTTACGTAAATACTAGAGCTTTATCTTTATAAATAGGATCTTAGTTGCATTCTAAAAACAGACAACATAAATCAAGTATCAAACTATAGGATTTTCAATTCCCACATATTTTCAATCAGCGCTAATCAATATAAGTTAATGTCTTTTTAATGTTAGTTGAGGGATCAACTAATGTTTTCAATGTTTGAAATTTGTGTAAATATTGGGGCTTTATGTTACAAATATGATGTTAGTTGTATTTTAAAAACAGATAATACAAATCAAGCATAAAATAAGAAAACTTTCAATTTTTACATGTTTTTGATTAACGCTAGTTTGTATACATTAATATCTTTTTAGCGTTAATTGAGTGATCAAATGAAGTTTTTAATAATTAAAACTTGCATGAATATTTGAGCTTTATCGTTACAAATAATATCGATTGTATTATGAAAACAAATAATAGAAAACAAATGTAAAACTCCTAATAGAGTGGTGTGATGGCAACATATACACCTAGCCTACTTCTCACCAAGCAAATGGTAGGATTCAAGTACCATTGCCATAAAAGTGGGCAATTCCTAACTACCTCATAAGTGTGTGGGCAAATTTCTAATTAGTCTCTCCAGTTGGTAGGTAGTTTTTCTACTTGTTATGGGTCACTCTCCCTCTGCTTGTTAAGGAGTAAAAGTTAGAGATTAACAATTCGAGCCGTACTATAGAATTCATTCCAAGTGGTTCTGGTAATTGTAAAATATACTTATAATATTAAAAAAAAAAAAAAGTAAAACTAGATAACTCTCAATTCTCATATGTCTTAGGTTAGCACTGGTGTGCATAAGTTAATACTTTTATGGCATTAGTTGAGTAATCAATGAGGCTTTTATCGCTTGAAACCTATGTCAATATTGGATATTTATATTTACAAAAAGGATATTAGTTGCATTATGAAAACAAATAACATAAATCAAGGATACAACTATAAAACCACAAATCCTCGCATATTTTCGGTTAGTGTTGATCAACATAAATTAATATCTAATTAATGTTAGTTGAGGGGTCAAATTATGTTTTCTAAAATTAAGTGAATATTGGAGTTTTATTTTTATAAGTAAGATCTCAATTGCATTTTGAAAAAAAAAAAAAACATAAATTAAGCATAAAACTATAAACTCTCAATTCTCACACATTTCGATCAACACCGATTATATAAGTTAATGTCATTTTAGTATTAGTTGAGGGATCAAACGAAGTTTTTAATGCTCAAGACTTACATGAATATTGAGCTTCGTTTTTACAAATAAGGCCTCAATTATATTCTGAAACAAACAACATAAATCAAACATAAAACAAGAAAACTCTCAATTCTCACACGTTTTCGATTAGTGCTAATGTGCATATGCTAATGCCTTTTTAATACTAGTTAAGTGATCAAATAGAGTTTTAACACTCAAAACTTGCAATGTCGATCGTTTTTCCAACCTCTATCTTTGACGAAGATTTGACAGCGTTCTTCGATGCATGCATGACGAGATATGGTGATGGACATCAGCTGAGATGAGACAGCCCCAAGATACAATGATGGACGATTTGGAAACTAGATCGGCAGCTAATGTGGTTGATTTTTTTTTTTTAAATTTTTAACTTCTTATTTTTTAAATTTTTTAATAAGTTATTAAATTGATTTTGATATTTCACCGTCCATTTAAGAGATCAACAGTGGAGATATTCTTTTATAATTTGGTTTTTTAATTTAAAAAATTTTATTTTTAAATTAATCATTACTGTCTATCATGTGATAGATGGTAGAGATTTTTTTAAAACTATTTATTATTTTGATTCATAATTTTTTATAATTATTAAATTAATTTTGATATTCTACCATCCATTTCAGAGATGAACGATGAAGATATTCTTTTATTTATTTTGATTTTTTAATTTTATTTTAGTTAAGTTTAAATAAAGATAAATAGTCATTTATCGCTCTAAGTTAACTTTTTAACAGAAAATCCAACGATGGGTGCAAAATTGCTAATTACAAAACTACGGGATGTATTTTCATATTACGAGTAAAAGTTGGTAGAGAATTTAGAAATGTCCCAAGAAAATAACCATTAAGTTAATGGTTAAAGAAAATCAACCTCTTAAATTAGAGGAGCGTAATACAAATAAGTGCAAACGAGGTAATTTATATAATTTATTTATTTTCAGTATAGAACTGCCATCTTTACACAACTCGCGATACAAGAGGCCAAGAGGGTGAAAATCGATCTTACAAGAAGCTTTAAACGTCAAAACTAACCCAACACAACACTACACAACAAACTAAATTACATTGTACTTTTTCCGTCGTAGGTGGGTTATTAAAAAAAATAAAAATACACCGAGTTAACTTAAAATTCCGATTCCACTAACACTTTGCGCGTATTTATTTTTTCCTCTTCACATCGCACGCACTTTTCGTGCTTTTCGATTTTTATTTTTTCAAATTTTAATTTTTATTGTCATCAATTTTTTTTTTTTTTCTTTCTTTTTGTTTCTCTCTAATTTATTTTTTTAGGGTTAGGGTTTGGTATCTCAATTCAATCTCCAAATTGATTGATTGATTCAATCGATTTGCTTGTTTTAGTTGTTGATTTGATTAGCTAGTGGCCTCCCGAGGATGGGGGCTGGAGATGGAGCTGACGTCACTGAATCGAGCGGCGGAGGAGACGGAGGAGGAGGAGTCAAGGTCAACGTGCGATGCTCCAACGGCTCGAAGTTCTCCGTGGAAGTCGATCTGGAATCGACTGTCGAGTCGTTCAAGGGAGTGTTGTCGGAGAAGTCTGAGATTCCGGCGAATCAGCAGCGGTTGATTTATAAAGGTCGGATCTTGAAGGACGATCAGACGCTGAAAAGCTATGGTAATGATATGATATCTCCGTCTTGATTACTTGTTTTGATTTTGGATGTTTTGGTTTTGTTGAGCTGAGTTGGGGGTGATTTTAGGGATTTTGATATTATTTTGGTAGATTGATTGATTTGTTTTGATATTGGTTGATTAGGAGTTGCGTGTGGGGGTGGTGGTTATGGGTTTGTTATGAAGGCTGAGATTGCTGAATTGTGTTTGTGTGCTGGATGATAATGCTATTGGTCGAGTTCGTTTGGATTTCCAAAGTTGATTGAGTTGGTGCTATTTGAAATTATGAAGCATTAGTTTTTGGATCTACATATTTTTTGTGTTGTTTGGTCGGAAGGGAAATAGGAGGGGAAGGAAGTGGGGATGAGAGAAAAAGAATGGGAATGGGAGGAGCAATGTTTTGTTGGAATAAGAAAATGGTAAGAGGAAGAGGAGTTTCAAGTTTAGGAAAGTTAATGATTTGGTGTGAAAAAGGGATGAAAAAGGACAAGGGCAATTGAAGGGAGGAGGTCGTTTTGTGTTTTTACCATTCTCTAGGCCGAAGTTGGCAAAGATATATATATATAGAGTTCTGAGATATAAGGGCATAGAGGTGAAAATTGATAATGTGAGATGAACAAAAGGGATGGTTTGTCGCCTCTTGTTTTGTCGTTTTCCTTTCATGTTAAATATAAGGTTGAGCAATGTGTCCAACCTTTAGAGCTGATCTGATACATAGGCTTGGCTGGTTTGTCGGCTTCGTTGTTGGCTTGTTCGTCTGGATTATTGGTCATTTTGAGTTGGATTGCTTTTTTGTATTCTAGCAATCCAATTGAATAAGTCCTGAATGACTTTAAAAGATGGAAGCAAGTTTGGTTTAGTTTTCTGTTGGCTACATATCATTCTGTTTGGCTTTACAGTAGCACTTCTGTAACTATGATTATAGTCTTATGTTTTATGTTGCCTGCTTTTTCCATATTTTGGGATATGTATCTTGATTATCTGTGTAACTTCTTCTTCAGTTGTTGTTTTCCTTATTAAGGCATTTGAATTCATTTTTTGCACTGGAGCTTTGCATGTGTTATGTGATACATGGATTCTAACGGTTTTAGGTTCTTAATGGGTACATGTTAAGTTATTTAATGCTTGCAAGCACATAAACATGCATAATTAATGGAAACATTCTTGGATAAATGATGGATTGGTATACGTGTTATAACATGTTCGATGCGTTTTATATACGTCTTGATTGATATGTTTGTTCCCTGTCTTTTATGGTTAGGTTTGGAGGCGGATCACACTGTGCACTTGGTTCGTGGTTTTGCACCTGCCGCAGCAGGAAACACTGCTGGAGCAACCAATACTGGAGCTCCGACTGCCACACAAACTAATACTAGAGATGTCGGTACCAATGAAGGTGATCCTCTTGGAGGATCTGGATTTGGAGCTTCATTATTTCCTGGACTTGGCGGCATCAATGGCTTAGGTGGCAGTGGTGGTTTATTTGGAGCTGGACTTCCAGAGTTTGAGCAAGTGCAGCAACAGCTGACTCGGAATCCTAACATTATGAGGGAAATAATGAACATGCCTGTTGTGCAGAACCTCATGAATAATCCTGAGGTAATGCGAAACTTGATAATGAACAATCCCCAAATGCGTGAAATCATCGACCGCAACCCTGAGCTAGCGCATGTACTCAATGATCCTAGCACCCTACGGCAGACACTTGAAGCTGCAAGAAACCCTGAGCTCATGCGTGAAATGATGCGCAATACTGATAGAGCAATGAGCAACATTGAGTCTTCTCCTGAGGGATTTAATATGCTGAGGCGCATGTATGAAAATGTTCAGGAGCCATTTCTTAATGCTACCACAATGGCTGGAAATGCTGGAAATGACAGCTCAAACCCGTTTGCAGCTCTTTTGGGTTCTCAAGCCGGGAACCAAACAAGGGAGGGATCAACTAACCCTTCTACAACTACTACTGAAACCACTACTGGTTCACCTGCTCCAAATACTAACCCGCTTCCCAATCCCTGGTCCGCTACTGGCAGTGAGTTTTCGTTCCCTCATACTAGTTTTCTTTTACAGTCTATTTAGTTTTCAAGCAGTTTGTTTCATTGGTTTCTGATGTTTAGGTTCTGCGGCAGTATATTATTTCCATGTTATATTTTGGAAATTAGTTATTAAGAAAGAACATTGGCATCTAGTTTTAGGTATCTGTGAAGTGTGATGGGTTGTTGGATTTGAACTTCTCCCTATGACAAACACATGATTTTTAATGGTTTTGTCTGAGACTAGACTCACTAATATTTATTTATTTATTCATTTTTTGTGGAATTTGTGCAATTTAAGGAAAACTGCAAGAACATTTGTGCAAGTTATATATTTTCTGCTGCATTAGCTATGCTTACTGTGATGCTTAAAAATTTTATTTTCTGAGTTATATTTACCCATAAATATTTATAATTTTAACTGTTACCTATAAATATTGACTAAACGTAAATTTAGCTGGAGGTGCCCAGACCAACACCACAAGGCCAAATCCTATTGGGGATGCCAGGCCTCAGACACCTGCTGGGTTAGGTGGACTTGGTCTCGGTCTCGGTCTCCCGGGCTTGGAGGGCATGCTTGGCGGCGCACAGGATACCAATTCCTTAAATCAGCTGTTGCAAAATCCGGCCATTACTCAAATGATGCAAAGCCTTCTCTCCAACCCACAGTATATGAATCAGGTATTATGTTATTATGTTTCTTGTAAAAATTCAGGGTGATGTTACTTGTTCTCTGACATTACCCGGGTTTCAGATTCTTGGACTTAATCCTCAGCTGCGTGGCATGCTTGACTCCAATTCTCAGTTGAGAGAAATGATGCAAAATCCAGAATTTCTACGACAATTGACTTCTCCTGAGACAATGCAGGCATGTCATCATCTGTAGCTGTTCTCTCTCCTTCCTCCCTTTCTTTCACCCCTGGTCATGTTTTTGCAAATAGTGCCATTCACACATCCTCACAGCGACAGCATCATTGACACAAACATGCATGTATATTACTGGCCTAAAATTGCACATTATGGAACCTTACCTTATCAAGTTACACGTTTTGTTTTTACTTTTGTTTGTATTGAATATGTATATTACGTTGTTTACCTGAAGGTTTTAAGCTTGTAAATGATGTTGAATTTTGAAATAGTGTATTTCTTGCTCCACTGTCGTTTTCTTTGTTGCTAACATTGCTGATGGAAGTGCTGCGTCTGCTATTTCACTCTTGCAGCAAATGTTGACCTTGCAGCAGTCTCTTTTGTCTCAGCTTGGCCGGCAACAATCACCCCAGTAAGCAGTGGCATCAAATTTTTCTCGTTGTTTTCTGAAAAAGAATTCATGCATCTGATTCCAGTATGTTTGGATTAAGGATTTTTTGAGTTTAACTGACTTTATCTGAAGAGGAAGCTCAAATGGGCATCTGGCGTTCTGTTTTGGACAATGTTTTTAGTCCAATATGCTTCAGTTATCCTATTTCAGGACAGTTGGTTTATCTGGTTAATACCCTGACATCTTCTTGTTGCTATAATTCTAGTAGTAGTTGGGAGATGCAAGCAGCTTGTTCAGGAAATTGGTTCACTTGTTAATGGGTCAATGGTCTCTATAATTAGTCCTGACCTATGATATATATATATATATATATATATATATATTTTCGTGGGATCATATAAATGAAGTTAGTTTAATCAAGCTTCAAAATTAGTAACAGAAGTCATCAATGTTATGTCCTCTCTGATTCAGAATTGGCTGTTTAATATTTATAAAATGAAACAGAAAGGAGGGAGGGGAGAGGGTGTGTAGAATGTGAAACATATGTACCTTCTTGGTGTCCATAGAACATTGAAGCACTTGTCAGCTTGTGTTCCTGGTTGAACCATATTTAAATGTTCTAGCTTGAAATTTTATTCAAGTGGTTGGTTTACCTATGCATATACCAAGTCAGTTTGCATTCAGTTTCTTATGATAGATCTATGGTAATTGTCAGTGGAGTTACTGTTATCAGTGACCTTTGCTTATGGTTTTTCCACTTCCTATTGAAAGTTTTTACTCAATACGTTGTTTTCTTGCAGGGAACCAGGACAGACTGGTGGAGGGACTGGTATTGATCCTGTCTCTAATTCTTAATTGTTTATTTATGTTTTGCTGGAAGAGTTCAATATTTGGAATATATACCACATGGTGGTTAGTTCTCTTGTTGAGGACGCTGATCACATAAATCCTTCATGATGAATTCTGACGGCATTAATATTCTTTCGACACTTTTTCCTCCTGATATATTGAAATTGTTTGTGTAACAAAAAACTATATTGGCGACTGGATTTTTTTTCCTTTCCTTCTTAATACAGAACTTTATTGTAGGAACGCCGAACAACTTGGGTTTGGAGATGCTGATGAACATGTTCGGAGGACTTGGCGCTGGTAGCCTGGCTGTTCCCACTAGATCCGACGGTTGCTACTCTCATTCTTTACGCTAACGTTAATTTGTAACATGGGATTCTTATTCTTTCATCCTAGTTTGTTTCGTACTCTTTTTATTCTCTCTGTTTTTTCTTTTTTCAGTGCCTCCAGAGCAGTTGTATGCCACCCAGTTGACCCAGCTTCAAGAAATGGGTTTCTTCGACACACAAGAAAACATACGGGCTCTGATTGCCACTGCAGGTAATGTCCATGCTGCAGTGGAGCGACTTTTGGGGAATTCTGGTCAGTAGATTACAATAAATTATTTACTATTTATCTCGTTAAAGCCCTTGGATGTGGACTGCTGGAGTTGTATTTGAGCCCCCGTTTTGTGTATGAATAACTTTCCGAAAGTTAATATGAAATAGTTGGAAGGGCTGCGAAAATGCAAACCTGGTGTACTCTCTTTCTAGAGAGGTATGTCGGGCCTGAGCATCAGTGTACATACTCGGTATTAAATATTTGTCATATGAATTGTTTGCAAAATTAAATTTTATGTTATGGAGCTTGTGACATTTTAATTTTTTTTTCTTGTAATGAATTGCCATTGAACTACCTGTAGTATCTGTGCATGTCTTTTGGCTATCAAGTCATGATCTCTAGTTTCAGTCACCCTTGGTTGAGATCCTAAATATATGGAGAATGCTGAACCGGAGAGGGTTTGTGCTATATTGAATGCTTGTATGCTCCCACTTGTTTTGTTTGTTTTTTTGTTATTGAAATATCACTGGCAGTGTAATGATTTATCGTCAAACGTTCTTTATAATAAAATCATATTAGAGGATAATATGTAATAACATTATCATAAACACTTTTTCTTTGCTCCTTTGGTCACGACAAATAAAGATTGCAATTGATCTGCCACTGAAAATTAATTCGATTGTTTTCTGAGATTCTGAAATGTTGATTCAAAATTATTCCTGTCTTTCCCAATAATTTTATAAAATTTTATCAACAATTGTCATTTTGAGGATAAAATGTCCTTTTCCTCTTTCCGATGGTTTCGGTCGCATCTTTGGTGAACTTTTTCAATGGCGCTTCTCCCTCAACACTTAATTTTTCTTAGAGAAAAAGATCTGCCGATCTAAAAGCATGACTCGAATCTTCTTCCCAAGCTTTGGTGACGAGTGATTTTCAAGTTTTTTTATTTTATTTAAAAAAAATGGTTTGTGTCTAAATTATTTGATAAGGGCAATCGTGCAAAACAACATTGGTTTTGGAGATGAAGCGTCATATTAACGAGGAGCTCTCTTCGGTGGGGTGTTCGGTGTTTTTTCTTTTATTTATTTATTTTTCAAATGGTTGGTGGATAAATTTTCGGATACGTTAAGGGCAACTCTATAAAACAGCATTGATTTTGAGTTAACTTTGATATTATTATTGAGGAGGTCACTTTAAGTCACAATTTTGGTCATTTACGTCAAGAAGCCCTCTTTAAATCCCGTTGAGGCCCATTGCATTCTGATTGGGTGTTACAATCTCTTGGCTTATGTTCGGTCGGGTATAGCCCATAGTTTAGACATGACTACGGTTCGGTTCGGTTCGGTTTCGGTTTCGGTTTTAAAAAAGCTAGAACCGGAACCTTAATCGAAATAAAACGGTTCCGGTTCGGTTCTAGAACCGTTGGTTCTGTAACGGTTTTAGTTTCAGTTCCGGTTCCGGTTCCAGTTCTATAATGGTTTCGGTTCCGGTTCTGGTTCTGGAACTTTTTTTTAAAATGATAATTTGAAATTTAAAAATTAATATTAAACTATATTTTAAAATTAAAAAAATAAATTTATCCACAAACGAAATAAAAAATTTAATTATTTGAAGAGTAAATTACTCACTACTAGTATTATTACAATCGAAAATTACTTTTATAATTTATAATAATAATAATCGAAACCTGAAATGTCTTTGGATTAATGTCTCGGTTGATTCTTGCTCTTTTTTTTTTTTTTTTTTTTTTTTTTTTTTTTGTTTTGTTTTTTGTTTTTTGTTTTTTTTTTTATTTAAGAACCGGAACCGTCGGTTCAAGGCGGTTCCGATTCCTTTAAGGTTATAATCGGAACCGTTACAGTGACAGTTCCGGTTCGGTTCCGAATCGGAACCAGAACCTTATGTTCTGGTTCCGATTCCGGTTCTACAGTGAAGGTTCGGTTTGAACCGTGGTCATGTCTACCTGAAAGACAGCTACAAGCTTGCAATGTTGCCGTCGTTGATGATCTTAATCATTAAATTCTTTGTACGTACATTCTAATTTCTTGGAACTTATCAACTTGAATGACTTTAACTAAACAAATTATCGTCGTCCAAAAAAATGAATAAATAAATAAACAAATTATCGGTATATATAACTTGACTAATATAACTTATCCTAATATGTTATATGCATTTTGCATGTATGAATTGTACCTTAATGTTTCGCTATGAATTTCAATTAACATTCCTGATGAGTTTTTGTTGTTAAATTAACACAAATATTTTTGTAGCTTCCTATTTTGTCATGAATTTCAATTAACATTCCTTTTAAGTCTTCGTTGCTATATACATATTTGGTATGTATATATAAGTTGTAGTTTCCTGTTTTGCAATAGCATTCCATTTAAGTCTTTGTTGCTAAACTAACGCCAACATATTTATCTGACAAATGTAAGTTTTACCTTCCTATTTTGCTATGAATTCCAATTAACATTCCATTTGAGTCTTTGCAAAATTAAGCATATGTGCGTTGTACCTTCCTATATTGCTCTGAATTTTCAATTATCACTTTATTTAAATTTTTATTGCTAAACTAATTAATATAAACATATTTGGGATGTATAAGTTTTGCAACCTTCCTATATATCTTCCTATAAATTATAATTAATATTCCATTTGAGTCTAATTTATTGCTAAATTAACATAAATATATTTGTTTGGCATATATAAATCGTGCCTTCCTATTTTACAATAAGTTCCAATTAATATTTCCATTTGAGTCTTTATTGCTTTATTAACATGAAACATATTTGACTATTGTAAGCTTGCACATTCCTATTGTGACATGAAATAGTAAACTTCATCCTTTTCAGGACAACTATACAATAATCACCAATTACGTCTATGTTG
Source organism: Dimocarpus longan (assembly GCA_022984855.1). Lineage (NCBI taxonomy): Eukaryota > Viridiplantae > Streptophyta > Magnoliopsida > Sapindales > Sapindaceae > Dimocarpus > Dimocarpus longan. The sequence goes on along the minus strand of CM041019.1, from coordinate 1,230,953 downwards.
TATTACTAATAGGTCAAATGGAATTTACTATATATGTTACCTACTTGATATCATTAATTGTGCCATAAAGAGGACCCAACCAAGGTGCCTCTTCGTGCAAATTGTTCCTCATGTAAAGAGTTGGAGAGAAACAAAAAGATTCAAAGCATTCAACCCTCAAATACCATCCTTTTTTCCTTTCATTATAAAAAACCCCACCTAGGGCTTATTTTTCTTCAATCTTTCAAAGAGAAACACATAGTCTCTGATCAATTTTTCAATCCATATATAGTTTCTTACATATCATTTTGTCTTTAGTTTTGATATCAGAAAAAAATGGAGGACCCTGACGATGACAACTTGGAGAAAACTATATTAGAGGAACATGTCCAGGATTTTTCCTCTGCGCATGAAAATGTAGAAATCAATCCTTCTACTTCTTCAATGGTACTGCCTGAAGGAGGCGAGGACGCTCTGAGGGCCGATCAAGGCAGTGTTGAATATGATGGTGGTGCTATTGAGGTCAGGGCAATGCGGGTTGCCTTTGGTGGCAATATCTCTACCGGAAATGTTGGGACTGTCTCTCATGATGGGGTTCAAACGAATGGTGATCAGACAAAACGAGGAAGAGATCATAATATCCGGGGGCTTTAAGAAGCACAAGAGACTAGAATATACCTTGGAAGAAATAGCAACTTATAGAACTCACAAATGAGCCGTTGAGTTGCTACATGTTTGGGAAGCTCTTCCAGTCCTTGAAGGCTGTATTCGGCCATATGACAGCCCTCTTTTGTTCAACATGGACAGATAATAGATGTTTGATAGATGCTAAATAATACGTATAACGAGAAGATTTTAAGATATTAAATTATAATACACTAATAAGAGATATCACAAATAGCGGAGGCAACTTGAATCTAGAACACTGTCAGGTTGAATGTATATTTTTTGTTAACAAATCACATTGACCATGATTTAATGTATTTGGCTTACTTACTATTGTTAATTATGTGTAGCTTGTAATTTAGTTAGTATATAAGATCTGTGACGATAAAAGATATTTATGAGATATATCATTTATTTTCAACATTTTAAGTTCTAATTTAAAATTTATTTATCTGAATATTAGATTAATCGATGAAAATCACTTTTGTATAGTTATAAACTATGTATAGTAATATAATTTCTGTATGAAGAAGATTTATGGAAGATATAATGACAAGTTCTGTAGACATTATTATTAACTTGGCGAAATCACTGACTTGTATTGGTTCTTGGGTTGAATTGTCTTGGATCGAATCCATAGCGAGTTAATTAGCATAATTGATTTTTTTTTTTTTTATCCTTTTTTGGTCTTTTTGATGGGAAAACAAGATGATATTGTTGATTGTGTAACAGGTAAACACATTGCCGACCAGTAAATGAAGGAGGAATCGATGTTGTGATCTGTTACATATAACATATCACAAACCGGCCTTTTGTTTTTACAAGCGCGTTAAGGGGTGTTTTTAGATCACTTTTTAAATAGACGTTTGATGAACAGTTAGTTATTTTATTTATTTTATTTTTTTAAGTAAAACATTCATAAAATAGAGTTTTTTTAGTAAAAAATTTAATATTATTGTTTAGTTGTCATATAAAAAAGTGTTATAAATTAATATATAGATGGTTTGAAAAATTATAAAAAGATTTTTATGAATAAAGTAGAATTTTATTTTCAAAAGGGATATTTTAAATCTATGAAATGTAATAATGGTATTTGAGAAATTTAATTAAAAGATTCAAAAGTTTAATATGGATCATTGATGGTTAAACAAACACCACTAAACCATTTCTGGTGGTGGCATTAACATGCCATATTTGAGAAATATTAGCTGTACCTTCTTATATTCTTAGGAATTTCAGTTTAAAATTCAATTAGAGTTTGTTGCTAAATTAACAAAAACATATTTGGGATATTATGATTACAGATTCTTATTTTGCTATGACTTCCAATTAACATTCCATTTGAGTGTCTGCTGCTATATTATTATCAGCTCAATGGGCATGTATAAGTTGCATTTTCCTACTTCGACATGAATAATTACAATTAACATTCAATTTGAGTCTTTGTTGCTATATTAACATCAACAAAACATATATATTTGGGATATTATGATTTGCACCTTCTTATTTTGCCATGAATTTCAATTAACATTCCATTTGAGTCTCTGTTACTTAATTAACATCACCATAATTGGCATATATAAGTTGTATTTTCCTATTTTGACATGAATAATTAATTACAATTTATATTCAATTTGAGTCTTTGTTGCTATATTAACATCAACAAAACATATTTGGGATATTATGATTTGCACCTTCTTATTTTGCCATGAATTCCGGTTAACATTCCATTTAAGTCTCTGTTGCTAAATTAACATAAGCATAATTGGCATATATAAGTTGCATTTTCCTATTCGTTGCAATTAACATTCAATGTGAGTATTTGTAGCTATATTAACATCAACAAATTTGAGATATATTAATTTCACCTTCTTATTTTGGCATGAATTTTAATTGACGTTCCATTTGACTCTTCGTTACTAAATTAACATGAACATATTTGGGATATACCAGTAGCACCTTACTATTTTGCCATGAATTCCACTTAACATTCATTTGGGTTCCTGTTGCTGAACTAACATTAGCATATTTGACATATATAAGCTGCATATTCCTATTTTACCAAGACTATACAATTAATTAACATGCCATATGACTTTTTGACGCTAAATTAAGTTCAACATATTTGGCATATAAGTTGCATTTTGCTATTTTGGCGTAAATTCCAATTAACATTTAATTTGGGATACATAATACACCTTCCTTTTTTACCATGAATTCTAGTTAACATTCGAATTGAGTATCTTTGTTGCTAAATTAACTTCAACATTGTTATGGGTAATTTAGCGATCAGATCAATCGGGCCAGGAGAGATCTACAGTGCAGGCCCAATGGCCCAAAGGCTCAACAATCCGTTATTCTTCCTAACCTCCTTCTTGACAAAGGACCTGTTCGTTAGACCTGCTCTCCATCTTTTAACATGTCTCAAGTCTCCTTGATGATCGTCAATCTGTTCGTGAATAGTATTCATAGCCTGATCAATAATCTGTTCGTTGTCACCGGTCCTCAGTGATGTTCGCTTAGCCGATCGCCGCATCTGTTTGCTCAGCTGATCGCTGCATCTGTTCGTTCAGCTGATCGCCATATCTGTTCGCTCATTTTGCTCGCTAGACTCGTTCGTTTAAGCTGTTCGTCAAAGGGTGATCAGCCAATCTATCTCGCTGAGGCTTGATCGTTCAGAATTGTTCGTCTGGTGTCCGGTCGGTCAGAAGTTTATCTGTTCGCTAGCTGAACTGAATATTTTATCTGTTGGAAAACCCATCTCAGCCACGCCCCCCAAACCGTAAGTCAGCAAAAGCCGAAGATGCCATGCAAGATGCAGCTCAAAGCATGCCACACATGCTATATTTGCCAGAGGCTATAGCCAAGATTACGGTGGCCTCTCATGACCTATACAGATCAGTCACATGAAATCACGCTCGGGCAGAGCTCAGAAGTGACAGTTTCTGTAACACCCCTCACCCCGATGTCCCATCGAATCGAGATTCGAGGCGAGGAGCGTTACGATTTCGAACTGAAAATTCATTTATTCCTTGATTTGAAAAATTTCTTTCTAAAAGAAATGGAATCACCACTAAAAGTTTTACGATATATAAAAAAAAATTTAATATCATTTTCTCATATATAGTTTTAGAAAATCCGGCAGAATTTCCTCTGTTTTTCTGAAAATCCAAAATTTAACCTGTAAAGAAAATGATAACACTTCTATAAAATTTATTTCTCAACTCCAATTCGGACCTCCCGTCCGATTTCAAAATCCAGAAATCACTTCAACACGCAACCAATTAAAATCGATATTTAATCAAAATTCAAAATCCATCATCATAAAACTTTTCACTATATAATTATCAAATAATATACACAACTTACAAATTATTTAAAACTTTAATACAAATTGTACTTAACAAACTTTTTAAATTTAGAAACTTAAACACATACATGATGGTGCCCATACATATATACATATGATACAAAATGAATATTACTCAAAAATTTATGGCGGATGTGACTCATAAAGTATCTGCAGGGATTTCGTCTTCGTCTCGGCAACAAGCCCAAATTCGATTACCTGCGCGTGGTAAATCCAACGCGCTAAGTATTTCTACTTAGTGAGTGTACACTTAATTTAAAAATTATGAAACTTCATTTTCTCATAACATAATCTCGACAAAACCTTTCAACAATAAGTGAGAATTCAGAATAAAACACAAGTCCTAAAGTGCATAAAATATTGGTTCAACTATGACTTTATAAAAATTCAGTTTTTTTCTCAGTTTCAAATAAATATCATATAACACATTAATAATCTATTGACTGATAAATAGATATAAATATAAAATCTCTTTTGACGAGATTTTGAAACAATTTTCAAAATATATTTTTCGTTACTAAACTTCATAATTGCATTAATTTAATAATAAATACACATACAGAATATATACAGTTTATTATTAAACATATAACTTATATTTGTAAAAATTCTATTACAAATCACTATGAAGATACTTTACTATTTATTATACACATCAATTACATAATAATCGTTTTTCCATCTATTTACACATAATTTCACATATTCAACACATAAAATTTGTTGTTAAACGTAGAAATCCGATATTATATATATATATTTTCTTTTTTAAATATTTATTTTATAACATAATAAATTTCATTTCAATCATTTTTAACACCGTAACTCAACTTAAGTTTTTCAATAAGAGCAAATTACAATTTAGCAACCCGGTTTAAACACTTTCGCAGACGGAGCAAATGTTTCCATGTTATTGCAATTTACCCCCCTACCGTTAGTAAGATTCGTTATATTTGACGGTAAACGATACCCAAACGGTGAAAAGACGAAATTACCCTTTGACTGGAGTTGACCAGTTGACCAAATATATAGTCCGGTCAACTCCTCACTCACCCATTCAGCCGTTCTCTCTCTTCCTATCATTCTTCTTCTTCTTCTTCTGCCGCTTCTCCTCATCTTCTTCCGCTTCTTCTTCTTCTTCCTTTATTCTTCTTCCTCTGGGTTCGCTGACGAACTCTCCCTCTTCTTCCGCTTCTTCTTCTTCTTCCTTTATTCTTCTTCCTCTGGGTTCGCTGACGAACTCTCCCTCTGGGTTCGTCAGGAACCCAGATCTGGGTTCTCAAGAACCCAGATCAGAACCCAGATCTGGGTTCTCAGGAACCCAGATCAGAACCCAGATCTGGGTTCCTGACGAACCCAGCTGGGTTCACTGAACCCGATCTGGGTTCGTTGACGAACCCAGCTGGGTTCGCTGACGAACCCAGCTGGAACCCAGATCTGGGTTCCTGATGGGTTTGTCAGCGAACCCAGAATCTGGGTTCACTGACGAACCCAGAATCTGGGTTCGTCCGTGAACCCAGGTTCTGGGTTCATTGATATATGTATTTTTTTCAGTTTCATGGTTTTTGATTTCAGATGATATTGGGTTTGATGCTTTTGAGATTGATATTGTTGGGTTTGATGGATACGTTTGAGGTCATTTTTTGGGTTTTCAGAAGTGGATTATGAGGATAGCTAGTTGATTGATGATGTTTGGAATCATTTTACGGTTGATGATGGTTGCTGGTTGAAGATCTTTGGAATCATTTTATGGTTGATGATAGGTTGATGATGTTCGGATAAAATTTTTAAAAAAATTTAATATGAAAGGACAATTTTACCCCTCGCTCAGTTAAGTGTAACTGAATTCATTAACGGTTGGGGGGTAAATTGTAATAACATGAAAACATTTGCTCCGCCTGTGAAAGCGTTTAAACCGGGTAGCTAAATTGTAATTTGCTCTTTCAATAATGAAATCAAATGAAATACATAACAATCAGTTTTTCAAAAACATATATATATCAAATCTGAATCAATATAAACTGTAAATCACGTAAACTTTTTCAAAATCCGTTGTCAAACACATTTACAATATTATCCTTTCAATTCAATTTCTATATCATAATCATAATTATATTTCCGATAATAATACGTTATCATCAATTAAAACTCAAAACACAAGATACGAATTTCAACAATAGTTTCATCATATATTAACTAATCATTTAAGAATTTTAACCAATCATAAAGTTCATGATATCATATCACTTAATTAATAAATAAAAATGCCAACATTCTTCATGTCAAGTTTTACTTGTCACATCTAATTACAATAATACCCTTTTTCCCAAATCATTTATCTTTTCAACATATTTCGCACATTTTACTTTATCAATTAACATTTATCAAACATATTTACAGTTCTACTCCTTTTTCTTTAATTAGAGCCCTTTGTAAAATTCTATCACGATACCATGGATCGGTAACGGGTTTACTGGCATCAGCCAGACTAAACGGTAACCCCGGCAACGGCAGCTCGGTGTCTATCCACCGGGTCGCATATCACAATCTGTTTCCGTTTCAGGACCGGACATTCGATGCCTCTCAAAGTCCGTCATACAACGTCTGTGATCAATCGTAACGGTGCAGTACTGCTAAAAATCACCCTATTGGCTAGCCAACTACCAATCCCCACCTACCGGTGATTAGATTTACGCGGGCCCTTATAATTTATTTATTAATCACTAAAATCTTCACACACATATATATATACAACTTTTATCTTTTAACAAATATTTCATTTAAATACCAATAAACACAATTGCATCCACGATTTTTCTCATATTTAGAAATTATTAATATAAACGACATAAAACACAAATAAATATATTCAATTAATTCATCAATTCTTTTTCAGATATTCATACCTTTATTCCGATATATATATATATTCGGTTAAGGTACTCAACTTATGCGTTTCTTTCCGTTTACGTTCAAAATTCAGTCAAATCGTATTCAAACATTCTTTCAGAGTGATTTATCAGACACGCACTTCAAAACCCAACAAAATTTAGATCACATATATATATATATATTAATACATATTTAAATCTATTAGTCAAATTTATTTGTGTCACCTCTCATGACCACTGTAATAGACTATTTTGCCCTTAACTTCAGAGTTAACCCTTTTTCTTTTTCTTCACCACAATTTAGTTCCAAGAAAAAATTTTATCTATTTAATTTTTATTATTAGTATTTATGTATATATATATTTTTGACCCATCCATCATCTAAACATCATTCAAATAATATACATATGGTATATAATGACAAAATTACCCCTAATATACGCTTTCAACCGTAACGTATCTTATTTCCGAAATTGTTATTCGAATCCGTTTTTCATAAGATAAACTCATCTAGAAATATACAATTAACATTTAAAACCATTTAACATCTTAAATAAATAACAAAAACAAGTTTCAAGATATTTATATAATTGATTCAAAACTAATAAAATGAAAAGTTTCAGAATAAGTGTACACCAACCTATTTGGGATTTCCAATAGCTTTTCACGCACCCAATGAGAGGTTTTCAGGCCTCTCAAACCTCCCCAAAATCCTCACAAAATCAAACTCTCGCCTAAAATAAAAAAAATTACACAAAAATCAACTGATAAATCAAAATAACGAAATCAAAAACTAAAACAACTACAAAATCATGCTTATTGATGTATTAGAACATTCCTAACTAAAACTCAACACAAAATAATTAAATAAAATCAAATTACTCCTTTTTAACTCTCTTGAAAATCCGAAAATCAACTTATAAATAGATGGGTTTTTGTGATTTCAAGTTTAGAAATAGGTAGATCATACATAAATTAAGAGATTAAAGGAATTAAATGAAAAATAAAACAAAACAAAATGAAAAAAATAGACAAGGGAGACTCACGGGCAGAACAGAGCAGAAGAGAGACTCGGCTGGGCTGGAGCAGAAACAGCGTGAAAAATCTGGAAACAAATCGCGTTTTTATAGGCATCAACTTTTGAAAATTACGCTTTTACCCCAAAATTTTTGATATTTACAAATTGACCTCAAAACGTTTTATTTTCTGCACTTACACCCCTGCTTATATACTAACATCCATTTGACATTTTTGACACCTCACACTTCCACTAACTTATTCAAATTTATTCATAACCTTATTTTATCCACAAATACATAATTTATTTTAATGAAAAATAATAATAACAATAATAATAATAATAATAATAATAATACTAGTAATTATATAATAAATCATTTATTTAACTCAAAAATTATTCTCATAATACAATCTAATTTCACTAACCTAACCTTCTCACTTTACTAATTATTTTATTTAAACTCGAAAATAATTCTTTAGGGGACAAAAACGTTTTCAAAAAAATATTAAATTGTACTTATTCACGATCAAAATATTTTACAAATTATTTATGAAATCAAGGAATATAAATCGGACGGAAATAATTATCGGGGTGTTACAGTTTCAGCCGCATTTAATGTAATTTCGACTGCATTAAATGCACTATCAGCCGCATTGAATGAAATCCCGACACATTAAATGCAGTCTATCATTGTAACTTCAGTTTACTGTATGCTTTTGTTTTATTCTGTTTTACTGTAGCACCTTCCCTTTCTCTATAAATAGGGGAGGATTTTCATGGTAAAAGTGTGACAATCTTTTGAGTGTCGTGACTCTGCTGAAATAGTGAGAGAGTGAACAGTGAACGTAGACATCTTTTTGAGCCGAACCATTCTAAAATCTTCCTGTGTTTTCCTCCTCGTCTCTGATCTCTTTTTTTTGTCTTCTTTACCTTGCATGTTCAACATCGACTATCCGAAATTGTAGTTTGGGCCCCAAAACGAACCTCGTTGATTAGGATCCAAATCCGGACGTCAACAAACATGTTTGGGATATGTAAGTTACTCTTTACTATTTATTTTGCCATAAATGTTAATCAACATTCTGTTTGCAATTTTATTACTAAATCAACATAAACACATTTGGCATGCATATGCTATGCCTTCTTACTATGGTATCGATATCAATTTAACATTCCATTTGAGTCTTTATTGCTATATTAACATAAATATATTTGGCATTTATAAGTTATACCTTCTGTTTTAGCATGAATGTTGATTAACATTGCAATTGGGTCTTTATTACTAAATTAACAAAAACATATATCTTAAAAAGTTGTACCTTCCTTTTTGTCATGAAATAATCAACTTTTATCATTTTAGGATGATTTTACAACAATAACCACTACACGTCTTATTGTAAGCTAACAACTCAAATGAGATTATAAGGTTACCATACTTGATCCCTTCAACTGAACCATAAAATGGCCCTAACCAAGGTGTCTCTTCATGCAACTTGTTCTGGGTGGAAGATTTGGACAGAAACCAAAAAAATTCAGGAATTCAACTGTCGATTTTTTTTTTTTTGGGTTCTTTTCATTATACCACATCTAGGACTTCTGCTCCAATATTTCAAACAGAATACACTATCAAAAACCAAGACACGGTCTCTTTTCAATCTACAGTTCTAATATCATTTTCTGTTTAGTTTCTAACATTTGAAAAAATGGCTGACCTTGATGATGGCAAGTTGGAGAAACCAATGTCAGTGGAACATGCTCAAAACGTTTCCTTTGAACATGAAACTACAGGAATCACTCCTCCTACTCCTTCAACAGTTGAAGGCCGTATCGCAAATGACGGTGATGCTAAGAAAGTCAATGCAATGGAGGTTGCCTTTGGTGGCGATACAGCTTCCAGCCGAAACAAAGGGACTGCCTCTCTTGGTGGGGATAAATTTAGTGGTGATCAGATAAAACAAGAAAGGATAGCGAAGGATATGATCAGGGCTTCAAGCAGTAGGGAAGATAAGAAGAAATGGCAACTTATAGAAGGTTCAAACGAGCCACCGAGGTGCTACGGGTGTGGGACTGTGTTTTTGTTTTGGCATGCTTTGTTGGGTCACATGAGGGCTCGTAATATTGCATAGACCAGAGGCAGAGCAAGGCCAATTGCATCCCTTGATGGCGGAGTTGGTGAAGATCATCTTGATCGAGAGGCCTTTAAAGGGCAGTTGGCTCCCACCGCACGTAATATAGTCTATGGCTGGTAGTTTGGACATTTATTATGAACCAATTCGATCAAGGTGCTGATCAAGTAGAAGAAGAAGGGCATTTTGATCTGAGCAACCCCTCGTTGGAGACGGAGGAAAAAATGGTGGTCAAGATCAGTTGAGTTGACGAGGGTTTTTGTGTTATTTAATCATACATCATGTTCTTAAATATTACATTGTGAATAGTATTGAGCATAGCCAATATAAGACATCTGTAATTATACATTATAGTTATTAAAAAAAAACATTATCTACTTTCAACTAACATTCTAAATTCTTGTTTTTAATAGTAGTTTATTTAAACTATCAATTGGATTGAAGTATATATAATTATTGGCGAACCCAAAAATTTATATGAGATGAGACGCTGTAATAGAACATAATATATACAGTAATGCTCAAATTCAACAACGATGTTAATACTATTAATTGGCATACCAATATGTATCAGACTATATATATATATATAAGTTAATCATATGAAAGATATGGTAAAACTTATCGAGTTCAGTTACTATATATATGATTTAAAAAATAACACATATAGCACTATGAGTCTCTCAAAATAATAAATAGAAAAAACTCTTCACACATATTCGTAAATATATGTGATGAGACTTAAATATTTATTACAACTATAAATAGAAAGTACATTAATCATTTGAGATATAAAAGTCAATACCTTACTTTGCTCCAATTAAAATTCCATTTGAGTTTTTGTTACTAAGGAATCGTTTATTTTTATCACTTTTCACTTAATAAGTCTAAATTATACATATTAAGTGAATTTTATTTGTTTTTTTACGTGGTCAAACCATTTAAAATCGTTTAAAAACCACCGAAAATAAAAAAATTGCAATTTTTGATTTTTCACTAAATGCTAAATTACTTAATGATTTTTTTAAATATATTATTCTAAATCTATAATTCCCAAAATAACATATTTCCAAACCCGTTCTAGTTTTATATTATATACATTCTTTTTAAATATAATCAATAAAATATTGTAATAACTAAAATATATATTCATTTACAATTTCAACTTTTGTTAGAATAGTAATTCAACTTAAGAACATTTTGTTTATTTTTATGTAAATATATAAATTTAACTTGCTTTACTAAATTACTTTACTATAATTAATCATATTTTAATTATGAATAAAAATATTATTAATATATAAATAAAAGTATTTTAGTATTTGTTAAATAATTTATTATAATTGTTTGTATTATTTTAAATGAAATTATAGAATAACTAATAGTAAAATTATATAAATATTAAATTACTAGTTTTTAGACAATTTTAACTTTAAAAAATAAATAAAATTACTATACATGCAGAGGTAAATAAAAAAAAAAAATTGTTATTAAGATTTTAGATTTTAGTCAATATTTAATTTTTAGTCTTAAGCAATATTATTTGGTCTTAAAAAAAAAAAAAAAAAAAAAAAAAGCAAATAACCCCTAAATTAATATATACAGATTTGACAATATAACTGGCAGCTTCTTAATTTGATATGAATTCCAATTAAGATTCTATTTGAGTCTTTGTTGCTAAATTAACATAATAAACATACTTGACAAATATAAGTTGCACCCAATTTTGTCTTTAATTCCAATTAACATTCCATTTGAGTCTTTGTTGCTAAATTAACATAAACATATTTAGCATATATAAGTTGAACCTTATATTTTGTCATCAACTTAAATTAACCTTCCATTTGAATCTTTGTTATTGAATTAATATTAACATAAAATTAGCAATAGAAAGTTGCACTTCCTATTTTGCCATGAATGCCAATTAAAATAAACTTATTTGGCATGAAAGTTGTACCTTCCTATCTCGGCATGAATTCCTATCCACATTATACATGACTCTTTGTTACCAAATTAACATAAACACATTTGGCAACGAGGTTGTATCATGCTATTTTGCCATGAATTCCTATCCACATAAACATATTTGACAATATTACTAATAATTGTGTTCAAATGAGAGATCATGGTTCCCATACTTGATATCAGCTTTTTGAACCATAAAAAGCCCCAACCAAGGTGCTTCTTCATGCAAATTGTTTCTCATGTGAAGAGTCAAAGAGGAACAAAAAGTTCAATGAATATACTGTTGAATTCGAACTTTTTTTCTCTTCATTTTATGAACCCACTTATGGCTTCTTCTTTTTTAATTCTACAGACACTACGCACCGTCAAAACTCAACACTCAGTCTATCATTTTCATTCCATCTATTCTCATTTTGTTTTTTATTTTTATTTTTTGCTATCATTTATAGTGCAATATTTACGTCTCATTTTAAACCCTTGCCCTACCTAACATCAACTTATTTTGGCACATATAAGTTGCACCTTTCTTATTTGCCATGAAATAATTAACTTCTTTCTCTTTACGAGAATTTCATCGCAAGAATCACCCACTACATGTCATGTTGTATTACTAATTATTTAAATCAAATTTACAATGTTACGGCACTTGCTATCATCCAATCGATTCTTTGCCCTTCCTCTTATAAACCCACCTAAGGCTTCGAATTTTCTATCCCACAAACGCAACATAGAGTCAAAAACCAATATGCAGTATTCTTGTCTTCTTTAATTAGGGCTGATGGTTTGGAAATTGATCTGAATCAATCAGTTCAAGGAGCTGATCAAGTAGAAGAAGAAGGGCCTTTATATCCGATGACGGAGAATTAATAAAAATGGGGATGAGAACAACGGCATACTTGCTGACAATTGATCAGTTTTAGGATAGTTGTTTTAGGGTTTAACTATTTTACTGGTTGAATAATCTTATTTATTAATAACAATCCTTAGATATTCTTCAATAACCACTCTTATAATGGTTGTTATTAATGGATAAAATTAATCAACTAGTAAGATAGTTAAACCCATTGTTTTATTATATGTGTGGGATTGACCACCTATTGGGTGGCAGGACTTATGTATTTGTATTACAATAGCATCCTGGTGTCTTATAATTAGATGTTCATTTATCATGTAAATGGTGTCATTACTGGGTATATGTTCTAACAAATGAAAATGGTTGCATAATGTAATAAAAGATGAAATAAAAGATCTCATATTCACAAGAAATTATTGAATCCATGACAAGGAATTCGTACGCAGTCTCAAAGAAAAATGAAATTTTTTTATCATTGTCTGTATAAGCTAACCAATAATCCAATACTACTAATTGATGAGAGATCATATGGTTGAAATGATGATACAGCATTATGCTCCGGGAAACAATAAAATTTAGTTTTGTCAGTGCTGAAACTCTCTATGACATGTCAAGTCTTTGTTGCTATATAACACAATTAATTCAATGTTTTTTTTTTTTAAAAAAAAAAAGAAATTTGAGAAAAGTGAGGAAAAAAAAAAAAGGAACTTGAAAAAAGAGAAGAAAAAATCATTATATATTTTCATATTTCAAAATAAGTTTACATAAATTTATTGATATCACTTGTTACTAATGTGCACTTTGTAAATACAGAGGCAGTGTACCATTTCAGTCAACATAAATTATCACTCACAATGTTTCTAATCGATACCTTATAGGTCTCAATTAAACTCCCTACCTATACCAAAATTAACTTATTTGGATACATACAAGATGGAGCTTATTTATTCGCCAAGAAGTAATCATTTTTTATTTTTTTTTCTATTTGGGAACAATTATCCACCTTCACCTACTAAATGTCAAGTTCCATTAATTGCTAATTATTAGAATCAACATAAATGTTGGCAACTTTCAAAAAAACATTTCAATTAATGTTGCCTCCAAGCCTAATTAGGCCTCAACCAATGTACCTCATGCAAGTTGTTCTAGTGAAGAGTTGCAACTTTTGGAGAGAAAAAAAGAAAGAATTTGCTGAATTCCAACAGTCAAATTCCTTCTCTCGCTTTTTATCATAAAAACCCTTAAGGCTTCCATTTTCTTCAAGCCCAACACAATCTCTCATTTGTTCAGCCCAAAGTTCATCTCTTTGTTTTGATACTACAAAAATGGCCAACAACCCTAGCGAAGACAAGAACTTGGGGAAGGACGAATTAGTCCCCAATTATTCGTCATCATCATCATCATCTGCGTCTTCAGAAAATGCAGATTATACCAACCCTACTACTTTAACTTCAGACCCTACAACACCTTTAAAAGGTGATGATGATCAGAGTGCTCCAATGGATGATCAGGGCGGTTCTACGAGTGGCGGTGGAGCAGTTGAGGCCACTATTGGCCGCGATCCAGGGAAAGTCCACATTACCCCTCCCATTGGTGATGAAAGTGGTAAGAAGAAGCGAGGGAGGCAAGCATACGCCGACGTGGGGGGTTCGAGCAGTGGAAGAGTAAAAGGAGAAAGAGAAGCATATCAAAAGAAGGCAAGAAAGAAAGGGGACCTCATTAATCCGCCCCAAGGAGTACCAACTTGCTACATTTGTAATAAAGTGTTCAAGTCCTGGAGGGCACTCTTCGGTCACATGAGTGTCCATAAAATCCGAGATGGGAGGGAGCGCGGTGCCTTCCCGCCACCGGTTTTCAGTCCCCCAAGTGGGGCTTCTCCGGAGAGAGAGGCTGGTGATGTCCCCAAGGAGGTACTCCAGGAGCAGTTAGTCTCAGCCCTTGTCAACACTGCTCAAGCAGTGTTTGATCAGGATATATATATCGATGCTTCTTCTAGGCCTGATGGTTTAGGTTTTGATCTGAACCAGCCAGGTCCAGACACTGATCAAGAAGAAGGGCGGTTTGATCTTAACAAGCCCCCACCGGATGAGAAGAAAGACGGAGGAGACAAGAACAAGGACAGGGATGGAGCTGCCAAGTGATCATCAGTTGAAGTTTGTATATATGTCTTATATGTATGTTGGTTTTTGTTTTATTTATTTATTGTTTTTTGTTTTGTTTTTGTTTTTATTTTTTAAGTTTTTGCTACATGGCGGGGAGATATATATATATATATATATATATATATATATGAATTTGTATATGATTTTTCCGCATCCTTTGCATTATATATTTTAACAATGATGTCTCAATTGAAATTGCTTGTTGCCTTCTTCGATCGTTTTAGTAGTTCAGTTTTTTCATGTGAATGGTGTCTTCTGAACCCTAAAACACTTCATAACCTTGACACCGTAAAAGAAGTGGACTAAAATTATATACATCCTTTGGATATTTTCATTCCTTATATAAAAAACATCTGGTTCTTGTAATTATCAACAACGGAAGATAAGGAGATCTACGAGGAGAATTTATATATATATATATATATATATATAATACATATATATATTATAATGTGAAACTCAAAACATTTTTACGACAATTTATCGAACATGAAAAGTATTATATGGGACTCAAAATATTAGATTTTGTAGATTGAACAAAAAAAATTATCAACTATAAATGTAACAGACATCTACCTACTAATTTACCAGAATCACCGTCATCCATGTTTTTCCATCATCATTGTCTTCCTCCTTTAGCAGTAGAGGCTTGTTGAGATTGAACTGCCTCTTTGTTTTCACAAATTGCTGGTTATTTGGGGCTGGTTCAAATTAATCTCGTAACTATCAGCTCTAAAGGAAAAGATCGGACGAAGCCAAGAGCGCTAGGGACTGGGGAGATCGAGAAGTTGCTTTTTTTTATGTGTTTAGTTTCTTTTGGTCACCTGGGTCCTTTCGTCTTGTTCCCTGTTTCTTCTTTGCATCCACCTGCCGGCCTTGAGAGTGTTCTCACTTAAAGATAAGGGATGGAGAAGGAGTAGCAGAGGTGATATTTGAATTCACTTTTTCATAAGAGACATCTGGGAGATGTTCGTCTTTTACTGACTTTCTCTTATTTGTCATCACCAGGGATTGGCCATTTTTGTGACATATAGAAAGTGTGGTTGTGAAATGAGAGACCGTGTATAGGTGTCTGTAACAGTGGAGGAGATGGAACTCTAGGATGAGAGATACTGAAGTTGGGGCCTATTTATTCCTGGAGCTTGGTTCAACTGATGATATCAAGTATGGCAACGATTTAGTTCATTTCGTCAAAACATTGGGATTAAAATTGAAAATTATCCTGACTCAAATAATTTGGTAAATGGAAAGTGATTTGTCCTTCTCATATAAATCATTGAGTGATGTGGTGAATGACATGGGTGAAGATAAATCACTTGCCATATTAATCGAGTTAACTTTTGGTCGTTTTTTTTTCTCCTAATTTTTTGAGATATCGCATATGATACAGTGACAACTCGAAACTAGGTCATTACCTGATTGGTTGAGTATTTTCTACCACTTAAACCACATTGGCCTGACGGTTTGATCCATATTGAGCAGGCTGAATGAGTTAATCTCAACTCATGTGAAGAACTAAATCGGCTAACTTGATTACGAGTTCATCTTGACTATTGTATGGTTTTTTATCTTAAAGTAGTTATCGACTAGGTACATTCCAAAAGAATATTCCTTAGTTCAACTTGACTAATATATGGACATTTGCATTAAGAAAGTTGGGTACATACCAATTTCAGATGTTTCTTGAGTAAAATTGAAGAAACTTCCCATATGAGTCTTTGTTGTTACACTAGATAGTTAATCCGATGGTTTAAAGATTTAAAACTTTTTAAAATAGATTTAAGAGAAATTCTAAACTATCCGAATTAAAAAAAAAAAAAAAAAATTCTTCATCAGTCTATTTCAAGGAAAAATTATTTTTACTCTTTCAAATAAATTAATTGCACCCAATAAATATCTTTAAGTAACAAAACCTTAAATTAGAGGTATCATAATGGGAGGCTCTCCCATTACAGTGGACCATGACGGGAGGCTCTTCAGTCACAAATGCTCTCAACATGATGGGAGACTCTTCCATCATGTTTGTGTGTGATGAGAAAGCCTCTTATCACACTTCCTGTCACGCTCTTGTTATTACAATATTTTTAAAATTTTAACGACAAGGTATGTATTTATAGAGATATTTTTGGAATTACAGGACATTGAGTGTAATTTATTTATTTGAAGGGTTAAAAATAAATTTTCTTTTGAGATGGGGTCAAAACTATTTTTGGTTTTGAAATGGGGTTAATTTTTTAAATTTCCACTAGATTTAAAGTAGTAAACGACTTTTGATTATTTACATTGCATGACAAAGTTTCTACACTAAAACATTATTTTCATATAAAATTATAAGCAAGTTATAATTTAACCTACTGGTTTCAACTTTTGGTGTTTATAATAATAATTAGAAAATTCTGTTAAAATTAATAGTGGACTGACAAAAAGATCAAAATATTCTCATATTTTAATTATTTTACAAAAAGAAATTTTAGATATAATTAAAAATTAAATGAATTAAATTAAAAAATACTAAATCTTTATCATCCATAAATTTATAAAAAAAATTAATTAATTGAATAAAAATTAAATAAATTTATATAAACATTAAAAATTAAAAATAATTTTAAAAAAATTAAAAAAATGATGGATCTCCACCGTCCATCACATTTGATGGACGGTAGAGATCAAATGTTAAAAAAAGTAAAAAAAAAAAAAAATGGAGATATAATCTCCATAACCAAAAAAAAATTGAAAAAACAAAAAAGAAAAAAAAAATATTAGCATCAAGAACTGAAGGGAAAAAAAAAAATCTTCAATCAAAAACTCCAAAATCTAAATCATCAATTATCCCTAAATCAAAATCATCAACAATCATCCCATAATCAAAATCATCATCCCAGAATCAATTGAAAAAAAAAATATGAGAAAAACTAGAAGATGAAGAAACCATCCCAACATTAAGAAACTTGAAACATCCCAACATCAAGAATTGAGGAAAAAAAGAAAACCATATTTAATCAACAACTCTAAAATCTAAATCATCAATTATCCCCTAATCAAAATCATCATCAATCATAAATCCAAAAAAATTGAAAAAACATAAAACTCAGATAAACTTTTACCTGGATTTGTTGAACCAAAATGTAGGTTCATCTAAGTTCGTCTAGGTTCGATGAACCTAGATAATAAAGAGAGAGGAGAGTGACGGTCTCAATGGAAAGAGGACAATAAAGGAGCGACAGTGGTCAGAAGAGGTGAGAGTGAGGAGAGAAGCAAGATGAAGCATTGTCGACTATGATGAAGAAGAAAAAAAGAAGAGAAAGAGGTTGACGATGGGGAAGAAGAAGTGGGTCGGCGATGGGGAAGAGAAGAAAAAGTGGGTCGATTGTGGGGAAGAGAAAGAGAGGAGGAAGGGGAGGAAATGGATGGGGAAGAAGAAGAGAAAATGAAGGGAAGAAGAAGAGGAATTATTTTATTTTATTTTTTATTGAATTTTTTAAGTTTTTATAATTTATTTTAAAAGATAATAAAAATAACATTAAAAGATAATTTAACCCCTACCTCAATTAGCTTTAATAGATAAATTTTAACAGCACAAGGGTTTATTATAATAAACACTAAAAATTAATTCCATCTGTAATTATTTTCGAATCGATAGGCTAAATTATAATTTACTCTAAAAGTGTTACACATTTTTATATTTTAAATTAAGTCTATATCGGTCTATTAACTTGGTACTAACACACACTTTACAAACATACTAACGGCGGTATCGAAAAATAATTTTATTAGCTAAAAGTGAGCTTCATTTATAATTAGCGTGAAATAACATCTATACGATCGTTAATCAAT
This sequence comes from Dimocarpus longan, assembly GCA_022984855.1. NCBI lineage: Eukaryota > Viridiplantae > Streptophyta > Magnoliopsida > Sapindales > Sapindaceae > Dimocarpus > Dimocarpus longan. The sequence continues at coordinate 1,212,086 of CM041019.1, read as the reverse complement.
ACCATATAGGTCTCACTTCGAAAAAAATTTTATCAGCTAAAAATGAGCTTAATTTATAATTAGTGTGAAATACCACGTACACCATCGTTAATCAATACCATACAGGTCGTCTCACTTAAACTCCCTTCCTAATCTAAAATAAAGTTTTTTCGTAAACATAAGTTCCACCTTACTTATTTGACATGAAACAATAAATTCTTTTAATTTAGAGACAACTATTACCATTCACCAATTAGGAACATATCCTAATCTTTTGCTAACTATCGATATCAGCATGTTAATGTTACCATACCTGATATATGGTGAAGTTACATAGTTGATATCTGCATTATAATGTTACCATGCTTGACATATGGTGAAGCTATACGACGTTACAGGCATATAATAGGCCCCAACCAAGGTGCCTATTCACACAAATTGTTCTTGTGAAGAGTTGTATCTTTTGAAGAGAAAGCAGAAGAAATTGCTGCAAGATGAAGGGAAGGAAGACTGTGGCTGGGCAGCCAGGAGCATCGAGCAGCGGAGGAGTAGTTGGGAAAAAACCTAGACAGCAATGGATCACCCTCTCTGATCCCAACAAAGAAATACCAAACTGCCATGTTTGTGGCAAAGTATTCCTATCATGGTATGCTTTGTACGGGCATATGAATGCCCACAGCAGCATAAAAAGGGGGCGCAGGGTCTTGCCTGCCCCACTTTGCACTCCCCCTGGCGGGGTTTCTTCGGAGAAGAATGGTGGCATTAATGGTGATCATGCTGGTGAACTTGTCCTAAATGTTGCCCAAGAAATGCAAATATTGGGCGCTGCTCTGCCTAGGCCTGACGGTTTGATTATTGATCTTAACGAGCCGCCCCCACGGGAGGTGGAGGAGGATGATGGCGGTGACGGTCATGATGAGAACGAGGAGGGTGACAACGATGCTGCCAAGTGATCTATCAGTTGATGGTAAAGTCGTCTGCTTTAGAGTCATGTGCTTGAATGATTCTTGCATTAATATTTGTATCCAAAAAACATTCCTGAATTTACCTTCTTTGTTAAGATGTTCATCGATTTCTTTCATGTGAATGGTGTCATCATCATTAATCACCAAAAAATTTCTTTAGAACAAAATGTAACAATTATACGTTGGGATCCAAACACCGTTGTAGGTGCTATACAAACTCAGATTATTAATCCCATGATTTTTCCACAAATAGCGATGACATTACTCCTATTAATGAAAAGGCCCCTTAAAAAAATTAAGAATTATTGAAATAAAATTTAAAGACGTTGAGAAGCTAATGGCTTTAACGATGATGCATGCCTACCGAAATTTCTATGTGAAAACATTACCCTACACAAAGTTGTTTCATATTTTTATAATTCAAAACAACTGTTGTAGCGAAAAATTTTTAAATGCTAAATTGAGATTAATTTATTATTTGAATAACATTGATATCATATATATATTGAGATAGTCTATATAATTTTTATTAGAGCGTTCAACCATATTAGTTATCTATTGTCTTTAGTCAAAAAGGTAAATGATGTAATATTTTAATAATTTTAATCACTTTCCATTATTTTGAAAAAATTAAATTATCCTAGTCAGATGTTGAAAGTAAGAAAGTCCTAATCAAACTCTTCTCCTATTATTTTAGTATTTAATTTCTGATAAAGCAAATAATTTTCTTTTTGAAAAAATAAATTTGTATGAATTTTCATACTTATTTAATCAAAATAGAGAGAATTATTGGAGTGACTCAATCAAACGTTCTAGCTAATTAAAATGGTTTTTCTATTATGTTCCATTTTAGCTAAATTTAGCAACATTAGGGAGTTCTTTTGGAAATACTCTTACCCTCCAACTTGAAATGTGTTTAACTTAACTAATATATATATATATATATATATATATTATAGTCAGTGCGTCATAACTTTTAAATTATTAAGATTATTAATCTTAGTTAATCATAAAAATAAATTTATTTCTCTTATTTATTTTAAGTATAATGAATAGTTGATATTAGTGATACTAATAATTTAAAAATTATGACACATTGATTATAGACGTTATATATATATACACACACACACACACATACACCCAACTTGAAACAAGTTTAATTTGTCTAATGTGATAATTTCATCATAATAGAGTTAGCTAGGTCTATTTTAGCATTTTATTTGAGTCTTTGTTTCTATACAAGCAAATAGTTAACTCAATTTCTTTTAAAAACTTTTAAAATTAAATTTGAATAAGTTAAAGTTTTTATTTGAAAATCTTAATTCTTAGTAAGTTGACATTCTTATTTCAATTCAAGTCTTCGGAAATTTATTGTGTTGTCACTAGTGTGCACTTTACAAACATACACATGACCGCGTACTAAACAATTTTTAATTGCAAAAATGAACTTGACTTATAATTAACATATAAAACATCACACATAATTTCCAACACCATATTTAGCTCTTATAATTAATTCAGAGCCAAACTAACTTGAACTTATTTTTAGTATACATAAGTTGCCTCTTACTTATTTACCTTGAAATAATTAATTTCTCTCTCTTTAAGAAAATTTTACAATAAATCACCAACCTCATATCACATGGTATTACTAATTATTTATTAAAGCCATACCATTACCATAATTGATATCACCAATTGAACTAAGTTTCAAACATAAATATAGGTCCGAATAAACCAAGGGTGTCTCTTTATCCAAATTGTTCCTCACTGAAAAGTTATAACTCTAGGGGTTACCAAAGAGTAATTGAGTTCTATCATCAAGTTCAATCTTTTGTATAAACCTATCTAGGGCTTCTATCTTCTCCAATACCCACTCACAGGCATAACAAAACCAAACACAATATCTCATTTTCACATCAAAAATTTCTGTCACACAAAATGGCCAATCCTGGTAATGACAAACAAGAGAATTCACCAGAAGAGGAACATCCCCAAGATGTTTCCTCTGAACAAGAGAATTTAGATAGTATTACACCCGCTCTTCCTTCCCTCCCATCCCCTATTCCACCCATCCAAGGCGATAAGAGCTCTGGTAAGTGTGATGGGTGCGGCATTGCGAGGGGTGATGGTGCAAGTGAGAGTACGGGCAAAAAGGTGGCCACTAGCAGTGATAAGATAGTAGAGAAGAAATGGGGGAGGAAGCGGAGATGTCTTGATCCAGGCGCTTCTTCAAGCAGTAGTACTCCAAAAGATCTCGAGAAGCCAAGAGAAAAATGGCAAATTGTTAATGTCCCTAGCGGGCCACCGAGATGCTACTTCTGTGGCAAATTTTACAAATCATGGAAGGCTGTTTTCGGCCATATGGGGAAGCACAAGGTGGGGAAGGAGAGGGAGCGTGGGGTTTTTCCGCCGCCGAATTTCATTCCTCCTCGCAGGTATTGGAAGAGGATATTCGGCAGTGGTTCTGCTGGCCGTGGTTATGCCAACCGGCAAGATGGCCTCAAGGAGGAGCTGGCTCCTACCCTACTCAACTTGGCACAACAAGTCTTGGCTTCTTCTTCTTCTTCTTCTTCTTCTAGGCTAGATGGTTTGCTGATTGATTTGAACCAGCCAGCGGATCCACACTCTCTGCATGAGGAGGAAGGGCGGTTTGATCTCAACAAGCCACCGGAGGAGGAAGAGGGCGGTGATGATGATGGAAAGAACATGGATGGCGATGGTCTTTCGAAATGAGTAATTGGTAGCTTATTGTCTGCCATTGTGCTACATTTGTAGTCGTTATGATTTTTTGTTTTCAATTTATGAATAGAATGTCTTGAGTAGTTGAGTTACATGTTACATTTTATGTGGGATAGATTATAAATTGTATGGGATATTATCAAACACCCTGTGAAAATGAAAAAAAAAAATGGACTACTTTAATGATATTATTTTTCATGTTATGGGGTTTTTCAGATTTTTTTTCAATGTTTTGAAACTCCGTGTTTATCGACATGTTCATTTAGATTTCATTTTGGTTTATGTCTTCTAAATGTTACAAAAATTTGTTCATTTCATTTCATTAACATTTTTTTTTTTATAGATCAAACTCTAATTCCACTGAAGTAAAGTTATTTTTATATTTCATAATTTTGTTAGTATAAAATTATCATTAATTATTGCGCACATTTTAAATATGTTAATTATTTTAATTTAGAATATTCTACGCACGTAACAATAGTTTATACATATTTTATCTTTCTGTTATTAAAATTTTGTCAATTCTTTAAAAGATGTAAAACTCACCGTTAATACGCACAAATGTTTTTCCATTTATTTTAGTAGACCAACAGTAATTCTACATTTGAAAATTGGTTGATATATATCTCATATTTTTATTTATATAAGATTAAAGTTATGTCACAGCCCGTCCCTTCTACGCCGTAGCGATCTATCTGGGTTTGGGCTGGACTCACTAGGATCTAACCCTCCCTCAAAGGGTTTTCTTTCGCCTCCCCAGAGTTTCGAACCTGGTGCCTGAGGGTTTAACACCAAATTCCTTGCTACTCTGGTACCAAATTCCTTGCTACTAGCTCAATTGGTACCAGAGTAGCAAGGAATTTGGTGTTAAACCCTCAGGCACCAGGTTCGAGACTCTGGGGAGGCGAAAGAAAACCCTTTGAGGGAGAGTTAGATCCTAGTGAGTCCAGCCCAAGCCCAGATAGATCGCTACGGCGTAGAAGGGACGGGCTGTGACAAGTTATATATCTCATATTTTTATTTATGTGAGATTATCTTTTCTGTGAACATTTCATGCTGTCCTTTTTAACGAAGCATTTCATAGTACACTAATTAACTAAACCTAATGTAAGAATTTGATCAGCGCAGTGCTAATTCCAATTTATATCTAGATACTTTTTTTATATTTTTGTTAGTGTTACATGTAGCCTTGTAGGTATATCAAAAAATGCTAATCAGATAATCTATCTATTATTTTTTTTAAATAATAATAGTAATAACCTAATTAGATTTGGTGAGTTTGACACATCTGTATATGTCAATGTTCAAATTAAGTAACTAGTGTTACTATGTTATATAATTATCAAGAAGTAGCTGCAATTGTTAAATTCTCTGTGTCTTGTGCATTATTGCCAGATTATCATATATTCATCGCCGGGTGATCCAAGCTGCAAAGTTTGAATCATTTCAAAATATGCTGTCCATACTAACTTATGAGTTTCTTTTTTATTTTGTTTATTTTTTTCCTTAAATATATATTTTCTAACATTTAAGTCAGATGTTTATCAAGATCTACATAAAGATTCTACTTAATGAGTAGCTTGAAAATCTATTCCCAGGATAACAAGGAGTCTACCCACCTTTTTATGGAAAAATTGCCACGTTTTGTGGATATATGAATTTAGAGCATCTTCAATGCAAGTATGGATTATGAAAAAATAGTGTCACATAGGATAAATTGATAGAGTGTTAAAATTAAGTTCTCAAATGCAAACTTCTATAACCACTATCAAGCTGACGTGGTAAAAAAAAAATAGAGGCTGTCAACCTCAATGTCTATTTCTAGAGAGTCTCCTTGACAGCTATGTCAACAATAAATAATTGAAACTTCCATAAAATAATATTTTATAATAATTTACTTTAATAATATTCTATTCTTTAACTATTCATCATTGAAATGAATAGAATAGCATTGGAGAGCCTTTTTAGACTTGAGTGTCTATCAATTCATATTTATGCCATATAGGATGTATATTTCCTTGACATTAATGATAAGTCCATTTTTTTTAAAAGACAATCCACATTTACATTGGAGATGCTATTAAATTTTGCCCATGACAACAAAGGCAAGTGGGGTGGAACGATCTGACAGCCCATGAAATTCTATGAGTTTCTGTTTATATATACTGTAGATCAATGGTAATTATTTGTACATTGAGTTGTTTATATTTCATACTTTTATTTTTCCTTTTTAATATAAGACTACCGTTAACCTTCATGCAATTTAAAATATGCTAACCATTCTTATCTAAAAATGTTCTTATTATAGACCAATGGTAATTCTATTTATGTAAAATTGATTTATCATTTCGTATTTCTGTTAATGTAAAATCACTGTTAGTTCATGCTTATTTTAAATTGAGTAATACTAGATTGAACAAATTATCTATTGAAATTTATAATTTTAATAATATGAATGTTGTAATTGATATATCATCCATTATAACATCTCAAAGTTAACATAATAGTTATAATTCATATGACACATTACTTAAACCTGAATTTGCATAAATGATTCGGATAATTTAACATTTTATTTCAAAATCATATACCAACCATCCTAACCTAAAAATCTCCATAATATCAATATAAAGTATTTGTGTGGATCTCCCCTAAACATTTGGTTAATCAGACTTGTCTGTATGTTAATGTTCAAATGTAGATATTATTTTTTAGTAGGAGTGATTGAATATTTCATTGATCTTAAGAGATATAATGGTTCAAGTCTCATGATTATCTTAAAATATAAGAGTATGTAGTTTTCATTGAATTTAATCTCTCCTCTCTTATCATAAAGAAAAAAAATTGTTAATCATCAAATCAAGTTGGTGGTTTTGTTATATTGATAATTGTTAGCTAGGTAACTAATAATTGAATCCTGGACAAATTAAATCATATTCATGTTTAAGTGTCGCCTATTTGATATTTTTGGTATTGGTACAATCAAATTGACCATTCCAGATACTAGTCACTGGCTAGTACTACTCATTTACGACTTCATTGATCTCTTATAATAACATTTTAAGATGGATTTTTTTTTTTTTTTTTTTTCACATTCCATGTATGTAGTCAAATAATTTGTCTTTCTTATTTTATATCAAAAAAATGATTGTCATTGGACATTTTGGATAAAGTCAGAACCTGTTTGATAATGCCATGCCACATTTAATTGTTGTCTTCGTGCTTGCACGTGTTGGATCATGTAGTGTAGCGTAGAAATTTGCTGTTGTAGGCTTGTCTGTGGGGCCATAGCATCTATTTTAGATATTTATAGAACTACATCTAATAATTTCCCTGTACTTGTCATACAAATGTTCATCCATTTTAAGACACTCAATTACTTGCCAAATTTAACTTAAAATTCATAATAACAAATTAAAATTAATTAACAGTAATATTAAATTAATTAAATTATTTATCTAAATTTATGTTAAAGTAATAATATGAGTATGATTTATAACTAATGTATCATTCATTATATTATCTTACCCGTATTACAATAATTATGACCCATAAACAAAGCCCACTAGGGTACGACTTCCAGTCCAAACAATTAAGTCTCCAGGCTTAAGTAAAAATATATTTGGCCCTTAAAGTTATTATTATTTTTTTTACCTTTAACCTTATAAAATTATATTACATTCTTCTATTAAGACCAATACAAATGTTATCTCAAAATAATAATAATAATAATAATAAAAGACCTACGCAAATGAATAGTGTTAGCTTAATCATAGTCCTGCAACCACCGAAATCAAAACACTAAATAACTCCAAATTAAGAACTCAAACAATTAAGAACTCAAACAACCAATCATAGTCCTAACAAAATTTCAAATTTCACCATATATATTTATCATCATACACAAAAATCATTTTATTTATATTATGAAAATTAATTTTATGTATCGCCCATATTAAATCTCGATACATTCTAAGAAATTTTAATTATTAGTATCAAATTGACAATCATACTATCCATAGGGTGGCAAAAATGTTTTGCATATCGAGTTAGGCTGGATTCGATTCGATTCCTTTATGAATTCAACCAACATGATGCGAATTCATTTAATAAACAAGTCAACATATTTGGATTCAACATGAATTCGAGTATAAACGGGTGATATGATATGATACGACGGATTTGTTTATTATTTAGATCATAAAGAATTCAAACTCATTAACTCATTGTTCTGTAAACTTATTAATTCGTTTATCCGTTTAACTTCAACTTATTTAAACAGTTTAACCTGAATAATATTTTGATCCTATTAATATGTACATATTATAATTTGACCCTTATAATGTATAAATATTACAATTTGATCAAATTAATCATGTTCACTGTCGATGTTTGGAATTAGTTGATCAGGTCCTTTGAAACCTAAATTATAAGTTGAGTGAAATGACAGAGAAGAAGAAGAGAGGAAAGAGAAAGAAGCATTGTTGCGATCAGTTTTTTAGGTGGTTCGATCTAAAAAATAACCTACATCCACGACTGTTCACCAGCTATTTCGGCAGAGTGATATTATCTTCACTAAATGTTTCACTCTTCTTCATTTCTCCGAGCTGAGACCCGCACATGTTCATGGCTCGCCTCAACTTGTCAATGTCCATCTTGGTTTACCCTCATTCTTAATCCTAAAGAGTATGCCGTATCTTCATCACCGCGAGCTCGCTGAATCCGAGCTCTGGATTGTACGTTAGAGGAATGGATTGATCCTTCATGCATTGACACTTATCTAACGAGTCTTCCATTTGTGGTCGGGACTTCAACGCTGTGTTGCTGTGAGACATCCCTCATTGTGGCGATCTCAATAGGTCCCCGAGCGACTTGAGTCTGGACTTACGTCAACACCCTTACAGCATCTGCTAGCTGCATCATGGTATTCTTCAACATCTCCTTACGTTGCTGCAAGACCTGTATGACATCCATTCCAACGATATTAAATACAGGTCGGTGAGAGGGAAGTGGAGACATACCTTGAGCATTCCCGGCCAAAGGTGCGTTAGAGGTTTCTACCCTCAGATCGGCTGGTCCTCCAATCGGCAAGACGTCTCGCTGTTGGTCTGAGTTGTCGAACTGATCTGCAGCTTCATCTGAGCTTCTGGTGGTTCTTCCTTTTACCATGAAGTCTGATATGCGAGCTTTGAAAATTAGAAATGAAAAAGATGAAACTGTAAAAAGGGCCCTCCTTCTAGCGCCAAAATATCGACATCTAGAATTAGCCGACTAGGTCTTTTGAAACCTAAACTGTAAGATGAGTGAAATGGTAGAGAAGAAAAAGAGAGGGAAGATGAAGAAGCACTGTTGCGATCAATTTTTTTTTATGGTTCGGCTCAAAGAATAGCGTACGTCCATGATTATTCACCAGCTATTTCGGTAGAGTGACAGTATCTTCACTAAGTGTTTCACTCTTTTTTTTTTTTTTACAAATGAATTACATTCACTATTTATAGAGAATGAGAGACTACAACAATGTACAATAAGACAAAGTAAAATTATGATTAATTACATTATATTTTCGAGACTGATATTTGTCAGGTTAACTCTGTCAAAGTATGATTTAGACGCTAAAATTATGCTGGTTATATGAGATTTTCTTAAATCATGTTGTAATCTCTGAAAGGATTAGCGAATACGACATGCTTAGCTGAATTTCGTCTGACAGTTCTGACTGAAGTTGACTTGCGATCTGCGAGTTACAACAGCAGAGAGCTCGCTTCCGCGAGCTGAAATGTCTGAGGTCTTCTCATGAGTTCGCCTGTGCAAATTGAGCATTTGGAGAATTTGAGAGTCTGAGGTCTGCGGTCTAAGGTCGGTTCTGGACGACTTGTAGCTGCTGAAGACGATTGGGGATCTGGTAGTTATAATAGTATATGATCTCGGTTTAGTGAGTTGAACAGCTTATGCGAGCTGAGACTTAGGCAAACAGGCTCCCTATTTTCTAGATTGTTGGACGGTCCCATTGGACCAGTCTTAGGCTTTTATTAGTCAATTTTAAATAACTCAAAAATACCCATAACATTGACTCTTAAATTCGTTAAGTAAACCTAACTTGATTTATTTAATAAAAGGGTTCAATGGGTTAACATAATTGTGACACAAATTCATTTAAATCAAACTCACACATATTTATTTTTTATGAATTCGTGTTAACCCATCATGTCATAACCTAAATTGTCATCTCTAACTATTCATGAATGATTATTAAGAATTATTGGATCTGATTTTGTTTCCTCTGGATCTAAGATTTAGCACCTATATCACCAAAAGTTATAGTTTATTCTCAAAGATTGTAGAGTTTAGTGGAGAACTGGTTTTGAATTCGATTTCAAATTCACAAAATGATTTTGAGGCTTCTTGAATTAATAGATAAATCTTTGTGACAATCGAATGTACATATATACAGACATATATGTTCACATGTACACGCGGAGGGGAGTAAGTGACGAGTGGAAGACCGGTTAAAGACGACCACGTAAGCATCCAAAAGAACCCGAGACGCGGGCAAGTTGTATTTATCCGGCAAAGTTTCAGCGATTCCGTTAAAAATTAAGCACTCCAAAAAAATCTCGTTTAACTGTTGTTGAAAATACAAAAACAATCACAAAAAAACACTCTTCACAGATTCAGATCTCGATCTCTCTCCCTCTCTATCCGTCGACTGATTGTCTGTTTGTTTCCCGGGAAAATTTTTCAAATTTTGAAAAGTTGTCGTTGTAGTGTGCTGGATTTGTGTTATTGTTGTTGTGAATAGAATAATGATGGAGAGGGCGGAGTCCGGACAGAAGCTGTACACGCGGATGCGGCTCTGGGAGTTTCCGGATCAGTACGTAGTGGAGCCGACCGACGGCTCGACTGGCTCGTCTCTGGCGGTTAGTCGCGCCGACGGCTCCATGACTCTCATCGACAATGTTCCTGAGTGTTCCGATCTTCGTGTGCCTAAAATCCGCACTATTTTTGGCGTCGTCGGGATGCTCAAGCTTTTGGCTGGTAACTGATGAAATGCGCTTCTCTTTTTTTTTTTTTTTTATCTGGGGAGAAGCACTTTCTAGATTTGTGTTTGTTTGAGTTTGATTATCTGATTTTGTTTTGAAAATTTGAACTTGATGTGTTATTGAGCTTTTGGATGTAAAGTTTTGGTTTTTCTGTGATGAGGAATGAAAAGCGCTTTTTTGAGAAGCACTTCCTGTAGAAGCACCGTTTGTTTGAGTTTAATATGCGATTGATTTATCTGATTTTGTTTTGAAAATTTGAACTTGATGTGTTATTCAGCTTTTGGATGGTAAGGGCTTGGTTTTTGTGCTGAGAAATGAAAAGTGCTTTTTTGAGAAGTGCTTTTTAGTGTTTTGTGGTTGTTTGAGTTTGATTTGTGATTGATTGTCTGAGTTGGAAAACTTGAACTTGAGGTGTTGATATTGAATTTTTGTTGAGTAATGGAAATTGCTTCCTAGAGAAGCACTTGCTAGAATTTGTGGTTGTTTGAATTTGATATACCATTTATTGTCTGATTTTTGTTTTGAAAATTTGAACTTGAGGTGTGGATTTTGAGATTTTGTCAAGTGATGAAAAGCACTTTGTAGGGAAGTGCTTTTTGACTGGTGGTTGTCTGATTTTGTGTTTTGAAATGTGAATTTTTTATTTGATTTTTTGCAAGTATTGAAAAGGACTAATGTGATGTAAATAGAAAGAAGAAGCAGTTACTAAAGAAATGGTTTGTATTTGTGGTTATCAGATATTAATGTGATTTTGTGTTTTGATATTGTGATTGATGTGTTATTGTTATGCTTTGGTTATTTGTGTTTTTAGGGTCGTATTTGATAGTGATAGCGGAGCGTGAATGTGTTGGAATGTATTGGGGGCATCCAATTTACAAGGTTTCATCTTTGAAGGTTTTTCCATGTGATCATTCTCTCAGTAAATCCTCTGCGGAACAGGTAGTATGCTTACTGCTGCTTTGCGGTTGCTTTTGCATGTGAGGTTTAGTTTGTTTGAACTCTGAATTGGTGTGCCAATGATTGCAGAAAAAGGTGGAGACTGAGTTTTCTCGGCTGTTAACTATTGCAGAGAAGACTTCCGGTCTGTATTTCTCATACGATACCAATTTAACATTGAGGTATTTTTTTTCCAGTTTGTAATGGGATTTATCTGTTTTCTCTGGTGTAGTAGTTTAGCCTCTTCTATTATTGTTTTCGGCTATGTCTTTCTTGAATTTTATTATAATGGCTCAATTTTTAGTTATCTTCATCTGATTGTTGTATCATGTATGCTACAGTACACAGCGTTTGCACGATTTGGGTGATGAATCAAAATTGCTTCCCCTATGGAGACAGGTAAGCCTTGACGTTTGAAGTGAATAATCTTCTTTCCTGGACCATTGAATTTTCTATATGCTTTTTAATTATACCATTAAGCTTGTAAAGTATTAGTTGCTTTGCTTCCACTGTTCCACTGATCCTGCTGTCAATATTGTATAAACAGTGTCAGATATACATGTGTATATGTTCAAGTTGATCAATGTTTTCCTTTTTAAAGTATCACCATTCAAGAAGATCTGCTTATCCTGCTATTGTTTGCAACAGGCAGAACCTAGATTTCTCTGGAACAACTATATGTTGGAAGTGCTCATTGATAACAAGGTTAGGATTTTACCCAATTTATTCTCTCTATTACGTACTCATTTTCCCTATCTTGATACCTTTGTCACTAACTGCTTTCATTTATTTGGTTTCATGGACAGCTTGATCCATACTTACTACCTGTTGTCCAAGGGAGTATCCTTATTATGTCAGTGACCTGTTTTATGCCAAATATAGAGTTTTAGCTATTACAATTCTAATTTAACTTTGTTTATTATCCGTCCTCTTATGATTATCTTTATGCCGAAAGTGTGTCCTTAACTGGTCATCAGGCTTTCATCACTTTCAAACAGCCATTGGAAGAGACATTGTTGATGTCACCCTGATTGCTAGGAGGTGCACCAGGAGAAATGGTACTAAAAGCTTGTACTACATCTTAAATATTATAAATGTGTAGCTCTCATTCATTCATTTCATAATATCTTTTATAGCAACTACTAGTCCCAGGTCAAATGACCATGGAAGCACCCAATTAGTGGTTTAACTTGCAGCTCTCATACTATTGCTGCCTTGTTGCCCATTAAATTGTAAATTAGTTGATTAGTTTGTAACTTTAGCATCAAATGTTGGGGTTACTGTGTCATACTAACGTAGTTAAGGTAATTTGCATATTATGGCAGGAACCCGCATGTGGAGAAGAGGAGCTGATTCTGATGGGTATGTTGCCAACTTTGTGGAAACTGAACAAATTGTACAGATGAATGGCTATACATCATCATTTGTTCAGGTAATGTTTTCTATACTTTTGATATATGAATGCATGATCTCTCATCCGTAGAACAGTACTCTACATGATTAAAGAGCCCTGGCCTGGATTATAAAGAGAGACAGCACCTAAAAGGAACTCAGAGTGAAAATCGGCATGTCAACGCCACCCTTATTATGTCTGGTTGATGTAGCTATCAGGATTAATTATTTAGCAGTCTATAATATGCTTCATCCTCCTTTTTCTTGTGTTTTTTAATTTTTATTTATTTATTTATTATTATTTATATATTTCTTAAATCTTCTTTATCTTTCTTTGTTCACTGGGTCCTAATTGGGGGTAAGTGTTTTTAAGGGGATTTGGGTTCTTAAGGCCCTTACCTCTTGATTGGAAATCAAGGTCTTATAACTGAAGAATTGATGCTTGTGTCGTACAAAGGGAAACGATCTATGATGCTTTGGATCCATGTTATGAAATGAGTGATATTGGCATTCTTTAATAGGCCAAAGATAAATAAAAAAATGTTTTCAATTTTAAATTATACTCACATATGGATTTTAATCACTGATTGTCTCATCTTATTTTTCTTTTTGGTTGCATTTTTGCAGGTTCGAGGTTCGATACCGTTTCTTTGGGAGCAAATTGTGGATTTGACGTATAAGCCTAAATTTGAGATCATGAGAGCTGAGGAAGCTGTGAGTGCTATTTTTTTCATGTTGTGGCACTATTTAATGGTAAACAAATTTAAGTGATTGCTTATTCTGCAGCCTCGAGTAGCTGAACGACATTTTCTTGATTTAAGAAAAAAATATGGAAATGTGTTGGCTGTTGATCTTGTCAACAAGGTGCATATTCTTCCCCTTGGGTGATTATGGTTTCGTGAATATTATTGATTATTGGATGATAGTAATATACCTATATATATTAGTTAGTTCTTAATTTGATTAAATATATAGTTGGAAGCTTATAGGAAACGTGAACTGTGTAAACCATGTCTAAGTTATATATTTTGCTTGCAATTATGTGTCGTGTAGAAGTACATATTTGCAGTATAATTATGTCATTATTTATTCTGCCATATTGTCTCTTATCAGCAAGGAGGTGAGGGACGCTTGCATGAAAAATATGCAAACGCGATGCAGAATGTCGTTAATGATGATGTAAGGTAGAGTTTCTTTTCATCTAACCTATTTTTCTTTTAATCAGTTCTTTTTCCATTTAATGCAAAGACTTACTTTCGTTGTAGATATCTGCACTTTGATTTTCATCAAATCTGCGGGCACATTCACTTTGAGCGGCTCTCTATCCTTTATGAGCAAATTGAGAATTTCCTGGAGAAAAATGGGTATGACTTCTTTGTTCCTGTATATAATTATAGGTTCAAGCTGTAGCTTGATAATATTACTCAAATATGTTTGCATTTGACTTTTTCTTATAGATGCATTCAGGTTTCTTCTATATGTAGTTTGTTATCTAGAGGTAGTATGTCTATTATTATTTGCATGTAGACATTTGTATATGCCATTTCACCTGGTTTGGAATTGGTAGGTATCTTTTATTGAATGAAAAGGGCGAGAAAATGAAGGAGCAACTTGGAGTTGTGAGGACCAACTGTATTGATTGCTTAGATCGTACAAACGTTACCCAGGTAGGTTAACTTTGAACTATACACATGTATTATGTGTGGTTGCAACAAAAACACATGCACAAGCATGCTGTGTGTGCATAGGAGTCGTCATGTGATTGCTTCTTTCTTACTGTTTTGATACTCTTTGGTCCTGATGCTATGGTTGCAGAGCATGATTGGTCGAAAAATGTTAGAAATACAACTTCGCAGGATTGGTGTCTTTGGTGCTGAAGAAACTATTAACTCACATAGAAATTTTGATGATGGCTTCAAAATATGTGAGTATGAATTTTGTTATTTGAAAATTAGTTGATTTCAGTGAATGTGTATGACACTTACCTGTTCCTGCTGGTCTCTGTATTATTAAATTGTGCTTTGAACTGTTATGTGTCCTCAGTATGGGCTAATCATGGGGATGACATCAGCATACAATATTCTGGAACTCCTGCTCTCAAAGGAGATTTTGTCAGGTACTTTTTATCTTCTCTTACAGGTCTTCTTAGAGTATAAGATCACAACTTTTTTAAAGAAATTTATTGGATGCATCTTGATTCTGTATTCTTAGCATAAATGACCATGTGCTAGTCCATGCATGAAATGTTTAACGCCAAATATTTTGTTTCTCCCAAAACAGAAGTTTCTGTGACTGTGTAATACGTGCTGCATTTAATTTGAAATTCATTTTAATGGAAGTAATAGGCTAACCAGACAATTACACCCCTTAAGTTATTCAAGTACCATTGGCTTCCTTGTTTACTTGTTGGCTGCATGATTGGGTACATCTTGTGCTATCAATCTGTCATTCCAGTAAGCTTGCATTACTGGACAAACTGCGTTGTCCATCTTGCCTTTTTAATATGAAGAGGGGAAACATCTATTACACTTTTATATTATCTGGTTCTTTTTCAGTGTTGCAACTCTGCAAGAATGACCTGTGGTTAAATAATTGCACTATGACATTGATATGATTATATTTATGATGGTAGGATAAGAAAGTGTTGGATGTTTTTCTTTTTGAACTTTTATTTTGCTGTACTTACGTTCTCTATTTGGTTGGAAAAATTACAGATATGGCCAACGGACGATGCAAGGGATCCTTAATGATGGCTGGAATTCCCTTGCACGCTATTATTTAAATAACTTCTCTGATGGAACCAAACAGGTCAGGATGCTTCATAGTTTCAGACTTTACCATTCATGACCATTTCTTTGTGAATAGCTACTTTTAGTCCTGTATCTAGAACTTTATGTTGGCATTTTGGTTATCTCTTTGTTAGTTTTATCTATTTTTATCATCAGTTCTTTTTAACCATTTTTCAGTTTACACAAATATTTATTAGTTATAATTTTTCTGGCTTGCATGTGTGTGAATTTTTGTATTTGATATATAAGATAACAGATATAGTAATTTGCTGTCGATTAACCCAATATTTGTTACATTTTGAGTTTAAACCTTTCTAAAGATGCATGTTTTCACCACTACATCATGAGTCAGTTAACACAGATTCTGACCTTTATGTACTTGGTGTTCATTTGAAGGATGCAACTGATCTTTTGCAAGGACATTATATTGTTTCTGTAAGCCGCGATGCTACCTCTTCATCTCAAAGCAGAGGTCTTGAGTCTATTGCTGTAAGTATAAGCTCAATTCTGTAATCACACTGTCAATGATTATCGATGCTTAACTGAGATAATGTCATATATTCGCCTACCCACTCAATATCCATCTCACACCATAACTTCATATCATCTCCTTTTTGCAGTCCTTCCCTTTGGCTTTATCATTTGTCTTGATTGGGTTATTTTTCGCAGTCCTCTCACTGAGTCAAGGTGAGTTTGGTCTTTTACTTGTTTCGTGATGGAATATAGCAACATCATGATGTATATTAACTTTAGGTGTAACCATGTGAATCATCACTAGAAATCTAACACCTATTCTTATTGTCATTTTTTCTCTGCAGTTCGATATGATTTTAAGCACCTATTCTTTTCATTTATGTGGGCAAGCATAAGTATCGGAGTGGCAGCTGTCGTGAGGGCCAATGGCCGGATATTCTGCAACAGGCCTCGCCTGCACAAACCGCGAAGTTGATTCTGCGTAGAGCACTGCAAAAATTTTTGGGAAGTTATTGGCTTGCTGATGATTATATTTATTTTTTTATAATAATTTTTGTAGCCCACCTAGTGTTCTAATTCTCATTTAGTCATATATATTTCATTTGAATTCTACGGAAATGCCTTTCATTTTTAATTTTTCCTTTTTGAAAATAGTCTATTTCTGCCTCGCCGGTGTTTGGCATAAACGTTGTAATTTAAAACGTTTTGCAATTTTTTTACTCACAATTGGCAAATTTTGTTCAATTCTTAGCATTTTTTATATTACACCGTCATGGTCAGAATAACTACATAATCAAAAGACAGCGACATTCTACTGATAGTGAATTTATTTGATGATTTTTGTAGTGGCAAAGGTGTGCCTGTTACATTATTATTGGATTTCTAAAAGGCTTTAATGGATTGGATGTACTAATATCATCTATGTGTCTATATAATAAATTATATTTTAATACAGATTGGTTTCACAGTCGTCATAGAAACCTGGCCTTGTGCTGTGTTGTGTGGAATTGAATCTTTTTGAAGAACTAAAATGTTTTGATGGGCCATTTTAAATGGTTCCGAAGTCTTCTAGTAAGCCTACGCCCCTTACTGTCCAAATGATTTTGTTAACAATTGTAATTAGAATAACATTATCTACGTCCCTTTAAATTTGCGTGCGTAAACTTTATAAATGCATCTCATTAAATATTTTTAAAAAATTTTAATTATAATAAAGGTTTTTTATGACGTTTAGTTACAAATATGTAGTACAATAAATTTAAAGAAATAATATTTTTCATATTTGGTAGATTATAGTTAATTATTAGAGCGTTTTAAATTAATCTTTATACACTACCTTTTAGTAGGTGTGATTGAATATTCACCTTGACTTTAAAATGTTAAAAATTTAAGTCTCATTTTTTATCTTTTAAAATAAAAAAATGAGAATTATGAGTCTTCTTTTAGTAGAAGTTGTTATTCTCTAATCGTGAAAGTAGTCATCTGAGCCAGAGGCGGACCCACCATTGGGCCACGTGCCCCCCCTGAAATTTTTAAAAATACATTAAATAATTTCAATGTCATAGTATTTCACATATGAAGATTGGTGCTGATGGTTGCTGTCTTGTTAGCCTTTCTTTATCATGTCACTGGTTCGAATCTTATCAATGCTTACAAAATTTTGTTTTTTCTCTTTTTTAATCATTCATATATTATATAAATAAATTATAAAGATAAAGCACAATTGCATGGTAGCTTTGATGGTTGTGTTGCCTTCTCTTTTTGGATGAACCGGGTTCAACACCCCTGGGCTCATTAATGTGTATTTTGTTTTTTTTTTTTTTTTTTTTTAATTTTTCAATTCACTCATTATAGTTACTTTATTCCTTATTTTTCTTTTCCTCTCTCTCTGTTTTTTTTTTCTCTTTATTATTAGAAATTGATCTTCAAATTTGAAATATTTATACTTTATAAATCATTATATTCATTTTATTTTTACTTTTTATTGTAAACTATATCATGCTTATACAAATTAGATAATAAAATATATTAGATTATTTAACCTTAACAAGTTTGAGTTTACTCACGATTATTGATGTGATTTATTTTTCTTTTAAATAAATTATTTTATATGATAAAATTTATAAATAAAAATAATCATATGAATTATAATTATTTTTATCTTTTATTTTTATTTTACTTTATTTATTATAAATCACTTACATTTATTAGAAAAAAGACTAAAAATGCAGCTTGATTAGTAACTTTAATAATAAAAATATGTAGTTTGATTATATATATTTATTTATAATCTGAATAACAATTATCATTATAGAGAAGACATATCTCTAAATTAAGTTTTTATTTATTTTTTTAGTAATATGATATTTGAACTTCTTTCATTAAGAAAAATAGAGTTAATGCACAATTAACTCACAATTAGTATACTTTTATTTTTATACTTGTATTAAGAATATTATTGTAAGAAATTTTGTTTATAATTTTATAAGGAGTAAAACTACATATTCTATACTAGTTATGTATTTTAATTATTTTTATTTCATATAATGTTCTTCTAACAATTGAAGGAAATATTATAAAGAAAATTTTATATATAAAAGTGCCCCCCCTCACAAAGATCTCTGGGTCCGCCACTGATCTGAGCCATACTTTTAGTGATTTATCTTGATAAGTTCAGATAGTCAGTTGGCACCGATAGGTTTTAATCGCTCTTTCAGTGATTTATCTCGATAAATAAAAAAAAGACAGTAATCTGACCCCATGATATGTTAGCATTAATTTAAAAAAAAAAAAAAAGCCTTAATAGGGTGTATTTATGAAAGGAGTCCGCATTAGAAAAAAAATGTATCATATGATTTATAAGGTGTCAGCATTAAAAAAAAAAAAAAAACCTTTAATATGGTGTCTTTATAAGAGGAGTTAGCGTTAAAAAAAAAAAAATTATTTGATTTATGTTAAGATTCAAAAAAAAAAAAAAAAAAAAAAGAAACTTTACTAGAGTATATTTATAAAAGGAGTGTGTATACAGTTTTAATAGGATATAAATACCATCACTTATATAATTATTTGTGCTAATGATTTTAATATTTATTAATTTCTTAACTCTTATTTACCACAATAAAAAATAAATAAATAGACATCGAAATTATGACTTAAAGTCAAAACTTAATGTTGATATAGTCTAATCTAATTTTTAATATTTATTTCTACGTTCTTGCTTCCAAGTTTTATTGTTTTTTCATTTCAAATAAACCAGGTGACATTTTTCAATTTTCACGATCAAAAACAGTTTTGGAAGCTAGGATAAAATTTGACTTTTTTTATAATAAATGTATCAAGCATATACCAACCGAAACAAAGAACTTTAAAAACAATAATAAAATCAAACAAACACTTCCTTTCTTTTGTTTTTATTTTTTCTTTTGTATAAACTCTGTTTAAAATAAGAAATTGTATTAAAGTTCTATATCAACTCTCTTTCCATGCAGAATTAAGAAGAAAATAATAGCAAAGCATTGAAACTAGCAATGCCATGTTATATACACAACTAAGTGGATGATATTGCTCCAGTTCCTCCTTTATAGAATAA
Organism: Dimocarpus longan; assembly: GCA_022984855.1. Classification (NCBI taxonomy): domain Eukaryota; kingdom Viridiplantae; phylum Streptophyta; class Magnoliopsida; order Sapindales; family Sapindaceae; genus Dimocarpus; species Dimocarpus longan. The sequence continues at coordinate 1,192,177 of CM041019.1, read as the reverse complement.
AGAACTGAGATTCAGATAAAATGATCGTAACATTGTACAACAAATAAATTTGTTATTCGTATACACAGAAAAAACGAAAAATTGTTTATAAGAACACATATTAAAAGAACCAAAGAAGGAAAGGGAACTCATGGCAATGATCGGTATAATGTAGAGATTTAATTTTTGGAGTTTTTTGTTTCTTCCTCCATTGCTTCAATCTGTTTTAACACCTCTACAACTTGCCTCATGTTGGGTCGGTTTTCAGGGTTCGAGTCCAAGCATTTTTTTGTCAGCTCTGCTGCTTGAAATGCCGCTGTAATTGAATACTGACCTTCCATATGCACATCCATTATGCTTTCCAGATTTATATTATTGGAGAGCTTTGGCTCCAACCAATGAACCAAACTTTGTTGCTCATCAGGGCGATTGTGATCAATTGACTTTAAACCCGTCAGTAGTTCGAGTAGTACAACGCCAAAGCTATAAACATCGCTCTTTATGTATAAATTTCCTATTACAAAATGATAAAATATCAAAGACATCATATATTCCTCAGGTTTGAATTTCAAATTGAATTTTCGAATTCTCTTTCGCCTAAGACTACCCACATGTATTTAGAAAATATCACTTCCATAGTGATATTGTTCCAAATCTAAAATCATCATGCCCTTCTTTAATGATTTAAAATATATTTCCAAACTCTAGTGATATATTTACCTGTAAGAAGATATTCTGGAGCACTATAACCAAATGTTCCCATAATCTGGATATTGTTAGTGGTTGTGAGCATGCTGCTTGTGACAGGTAACTCTTCTTCATGAGGTCCTCTTATTGCCAAGCCAAAATTTGATAGTTTTACATTGTAGTTCTAAAAAAGATGATAATACATGTCAAATTCAATTTAAATTATTTATATTTTATAAGCAATTGTCATTCTATTTCATATTGTCATACGTGATTAAAATGATCATACTATGTCAATAGAATATCATTCTAGTAAATATTGAGTAATAAGTGCAATATAGACTACATTTCAGTTGAACTCTATATGATACGTGAAAAAGGGCACTACTAAACAAAATTAAAAGACTTACCACATATATGATGGGTATGCTAACTACACATTGTAACAAGTAACTCAATGCTTAATTGGGTCAAAAAAAATAGTAGTGATTAGACAGGAACAAACCTCATCCAGCAATATATTTAAGGTCTTAAAATCTCTATGTATGACTTTCTTTTCTAGAGTATGTAAAAAAGCCAAACCTCGACCTGCTTCTACAGCAATTTTAAGCCTTATATCCCAAGATAGTGGTTTTATGATATAACCTGCATAATCCAAATATTAAACAATCAATACAAAATATGACACATGCATAAATATGTTTTTCTTTTTTTTTTCCCCATTTTGTGATTGCATTGCTTAATGTCTTACCTTGAAAAAGATGACTCCACAAGTTTCCATTCTGCATGAACTCATACACAAGAGCTATTGTGTTTCTCTCCCAACAATATCCCAATAAGGCAATCAGGTTGGGATGATAATGTCTTCCCAAAAAGTTAATCTCAGACTGCTCAAACAATAAAATTTAGAAGGAAACAAATTATTTTATCATCAATATTAAGTACTAGTTGGGGACATGGAAATTCTTACGAGAATGAGCATTTATATAAAATAATAATAATAATAATAATAATCAAAATTCAAAAACATTGTCAATATGATTTTTGTTTTTTTTTATAAAAATAAAAATTCAAAAACATGACGAAATTCATATAAAACAAAAAAAATTAAAAAAACTTTAGTTCAAAAAAATAATAGTGTACTAATTTATATGAGTCAAATAGTATAATACTCAAAAAGTACTAATCGAGGTATTAAGAAAATAAAAATAATGTAAATTATATATTACTATAATTTTCCTTGACTAAACTTTATTTTAAATCGTTATAATCTCTTTATCAATTTTATTGAAAATATATATTTTCACATAAGTAAGCAAGCTACTATTCAACTATGTATATGAAAAAAAACTGAGATTTTAGAGTTGATTGATTAAATGTAGTAAATTAAAATTTGATATTTTAGGATTTATTAACTTAAATAAAAATAATAATAATAAGAACTAACTTAAAATAATATAAATTAAGCTATATTTATTAATTTAAAGCATAAAAATGGTTGTCAAGATTTTGATAACACAAAGAAGTTGTTAGCATTGGTTGAATATGAATGACAGAAAGAAAATTTAACGTTGGTTGTTAGGAGACAATAATACTGAAAACAAAATAATCAGTGTAAAGTTAAAAACTCATAAAAGAAAATCTAAAATAAAAAATTACATATAAAGAAAAATATAAAATTTCAATTAAATAATTTCCTTTCAAGAATTTGAGGTGAGGCAAGTGCCTCCCCTAGACCCAAGTTGGGTCTGCCTCTGTTAAGTAACCTTAGAAAATGTTTAGTCAATTCAACTGATAATATCAGTAGTGTCACTCCGTCAATATATATATATATATATATCTCAGTAGTATCACATGCAATCTAAAGTCAACAATATTAGGTAGAACTTCTTTTGATTTTGTTTTCAAACAAATCCTGCTTTCGATGATTCAAAGTTTAGTTGTTGGATAGCGGAATTGAAGTGAATACCTGCCATCGCTCAAAATCTTCGGATTCCCTATCAGAACATACCGTTATCCTGATAGCTACTGCCATTCCAGTTTCGCTTCTAGAAGGAGCAAGTGTCCTCTCATTAACCCAACCTTTGTACACATTCCCAAAGCCTCCCTTACCTATCATGCCGCCGAAGTTGTTAGTTGCAATCTTCAAATCTGCAACAGTATATTCTTTCAAGCCAGGTGCCCTTGGTATCCCCATATTTGGATTAACTGCTGT